>OY294018.1:10596458-11245629 GCA_958510785.1 Exephanes ischioxanthus | reverse complement strand
GAAAATGCAGAGAGGATGACGTTTAGTAGGATATACTCGAGCTTGTCGACCCGAATCGCGAGCAACCGCGCCCCCCCATGAACCCTTTTCACCGAGGGTATATTCGTACGAGGAGGGCGCGACGGCGACGGGCTTTGATAACCAACCATCCCAGGTTGCATGCCTCGAAGTGCTACACCCAACCAAACACCCCCCCCCCCCCCCCCCCCCCTCCCCCCTTGCCGGCCTTTATCATAAATTTTAAGTCCCGGTTAACCGTCCTCTAACCCTCTCGACCAAACGCCCACTGCGCTCGCTATTTGCCGCTTATTCTTCTTGCTGCTTCGTTTTCTCTACAGTTCCGGGGATCCCAAAGCCGAATGACATAAACACTTGGCTCTCCTTCTGGGTGGTCAAAAGTCACTTGGGTCTGAATTAACTCACAAGTCTGTAAATCAGCAACTGTTAACGCAGTTTCCAATTGTATAGTCGCAGTTTTGTCTGCATGTACGAAATAAACACATATATCTATCTATCTACACACAGAACAAAGTTTGTTCCGATCAAAGAAAATTTATTAAGGGCGAAGAAAAACGCTTATTTGCTTCATAACGTAATAGAACGTTTATTAATTTCTAATATATTTATTTGCTTGAGATTATTGTTCTTATTATTTCCTAATGTTTATATGGATCTAATAAACAGATATTTACGTCAATTAATTTTTTTTTTGTTTATTTCGGGAAAGACCTACTTTCGATCGTATGGGAATAATGTCACATATGAATGATGCAGAAACCAAGTTTTTTATGAATAAGTCATTTTTTACTATCAACGAAGTATCAACAAGCAATGTTTTATTATTAAATAAACATACAGATCCGATATCGACGCACGATTTCACTAATCACGTCACACATTAGTTATACTCATAACATAAGCAACCTCAAGGTTCGTTCTTCGACAACACATTCCACAACCACAATTCGATCGACGTACACGGCTTGAAGTAAACAAAGTTTCATAAAAACAAAAACCGATGCGTTGCCTCTCTATTACAATGTGGCGGTTCTCAATAAGGAATAAATATGGTTTTGCACTAGCAGCGAGAAATTTTTTCAGACGACTGCCGCGTTTGCCTTAACGTCAAATATATTATTTTTTTTTTTGGCGCGAATAAACATTTCTTTTAAAACACAAATGTTTGAATACATTTTTTTCACTTACACTAAAAGATAGCCGTTATTTTAAACTAACAAGGATTTCATTAATGCAAGTAAGCATTTATTTTATCTCAATAAACGTTATTTGAAGATCGAAATTTATTTGATTAAAAAAAAATCTTTTACTGGGTGTAGCTACCTGCTTAAGATTTTATGATTTTGGTGATTTAATCGTAGAGCACGGCACACGAAATCGTGGGATCGTAATTTATTTTTAACTTGTTATTTTATATTTAATACTGTTAATTGTCATTTTTGAGACAAAATTTTGATCAGTTTTATTTATTATTTTTTAATTATTCGATCCTCGCAAACATTATTATCTAATTTTGTATTGAAATTCGTATAAGGAGAGTGGTAATGTTCTTCTGGATAATCAGCCGCGTAGCAAATAAACTTATTTATCTCTCTTCGCGCCCACTTTGTCACTCATCTTTTGGTCTGTACCAGCTGTATATCTGGCAAAGTCTGGAAAACCCCTCGCCAGTTTGCACCCTCTTTAATTCTCGTTTTCACCCCGCGCGACTCGGCTTTCGTCTGGTGAGAGTAGACGCAGGGGAGTTGAGAGGACTCCGTGGACTTAAGCAACGTACCGGAGAGTTGACGGGCAAGCTTATACCCACCTTTAATTAGCGGGTCGACCGAACTTTTTGGACGGATAGATAAGAATATATTTACTGCCAGTCTCGCTGTCCCGGCGAATATACGCGCACATATATATATATATATATATATATATATATATATATATATATATATATGTATATACACGAGAGAAAGGTAAAGAGTGCGAGACTATAACGACAGGGTTAAATTCTCCTCTCCCTGGGTTCGTATCTTATCCTGTTCGCCCAGTGAGCTCGCACCGAGGTGCGGCTTGACTTGGAAAAAAAGGAAAAAAAATGAAACTACACGCACTCAAATCCCTCGTGTATTTACAGCGGTGGAGACGAGTCGCTAAAAAGATTTCTTCGAGATATACAGCAACGAGGTATTCGACAGTGCTTTCGGTTTCCAAAGCGAAAAGTAAAAAAGTTCGGAGCGAAACCTGGCTCTGTTCGGTCTTACTCATCGAAATACTAACTCCGGGGTATCTCCGAGGCGTTATTTGTGGGCCCGCCGCTAATTGATAACGCCCCGGCGATTAGCTGTGCTCGGGCCAATTTAGGTTGCGAAGATGCAAAGATTGCAAAACTCACCGTACATCCCGCAGCGCCTCGAGGCTGCAAGAAAATTGCCCGCTACTCTCTCCCTCCCTCGTCCCTGCCGCCCCGAGAACCAATGGCAAAAATTTACTGGCCCACGGCACGAAGCCTCGCCGCCGTCCTCCGAGGTTTTCACCGCGTTTTACAGGCTCGAGAGACTGCAAAGCGTGCGAACGCGGGAGAACGAAAGGAAATTAAAAAGGTAAAAAAAAATATTTCAAAAAACGAGAAGAAAAATAAAGGACAGATCAAAAGCTAAGAGCCACGAGGGGTGAAACGCTCTCGACGAAATCCGGAGGTCCCACGGCGAAACGAATAGATCGAGTGGGCTCTTTTTCTACTGGCTCCAATACCTCGATCCATCTCCCGTACTCCTGGCACCCTTCATGTCGAATATATGCTTTTCTACGTCAGTTTCACTACCCCGAAAGGTTTATTGACGTTTAAATATTTATATCGTTTTTTCCCCGCGCTTAAACTCTCGCGACAGTCATTCAACAATTTTTACTCTGTCGCGCCGAAGGACAATTACAATTGTTTTGCTGGGAGATTGTATCAACGTTCCAGCATGCGGGGTAAGTTTAGTTCCTGAATAACAAAATAAAAATAAGGAGTTGCATTATCCGCGGAAAAAAATTCGCGACAAAATCTATGGCACGAATACTGCCATTCGTAAAGCCTGAAAAATAATTTATATGACGGGTACCCTACAAATAAATATTTATTTAATTTAAACGAATGTGTATTTAAATTAAATAAATATTTATTTGTGGGGCGCCTGTCGAATAAATTATTTTTCTGAGTGTAAATGAGAGCGGGGGAAAATGGCACACCGGGGCAAAACGGCATAATGAGACAAAACACAATTCTCCAATAACTTTTGGATGATGGCGAGGGTGGTACGTGAGGCAAAACGGGTTTGAAAATCCGGATGTGTCGTTGGGACAAAAACGGGCATCCAAAAATTATTGGAAAATTGAGTTTTGCCCTCACTGTCCCATTTTGCCCCGGTCTCCCCTACACACGATGAGTATAAGATGACTACGCCTATAATATGTTGATCTTGCATCGTGCGAATTCAGAACAACCGCAGCATTTATATTACAAAAAAAAAAAAAATAAGAACAAGAAAAAGTTACCTTCCTCTATCCTCGATCCGATAAAGAGTCAACAGTCTTCGATACTTAAACTCGAGCATTGTAAAGCAAATTGAAGAGCTATTTCGAATTAAAGTATGTACGTTTGTGGTCCGAATCCCGATTCGACGCACGTTTCCTGAAGTCTCTGTGGCTTATTGGGATCCGCGAGGTAACTTTCTTACGGTCGAACGCTCTCGTTCTCGCGCTCTGTCTCTCTGACTATCTTCGAAAACTTCTTGAATCGCTGGAGGGCTTCCAGGCTTCTAGTAGAGCAAGCTATTCGCTCCCTCATCCCTTTTACCTCTGTACCAGAAACTCTATTCCTCGAGTTGCCCTAACTTCGAAGTTAACGCGGTACGATTCACACCAGCGGGGTGCAGACGCTGGTAATGCGACCAGCAGCGCACTCCACCATATCCGTCGAACCCCCCCCCCCCCCCCCCCCTTCCCCATTCTATACACATACTTTCTCAGCAACACTTGAATTCTACAAGCCTTGCTAGAATACCGCCAGATAGGTAGAAGTATTGCTGTAGGTACGGTACTCTCAATGTAGGACATCGATTGGCGCGAACTTTTTAACCCAGAAACCAGACATCGAGTTTTCATCGAAAGATCCACACCTCATTCGTTTTTGTCAGCCAATTCGGGTGACCGAAGGAAAAGGTTTAATCGAATCCCTTTGACAGTCGAGCGGTCAAGTAAACTGGCGCATCACATCGGGCCAACCAGGTAGGGTTTGGTCCGGTTGGCTGTTGAGTCTCAGCACTGGCACGAGACTGGCCGGACTCCCAGGCTTGGCGGCAGTACCGTGCCAGTGCTGGGATGGCACGGTACTGCCATCCCAGTACCAGGGATGGTTAAGGTGGAGTGGAAGTCACGCGAAAGAGCTAGAGGTGTGAGAGAGGTACGACAAAGAAAGTGTTTGACTTCACCTCAACAGCCGGCCAGACATACCCGACCTGGGCCGTGCCAAACCCTAGTCAGGACCTCATAAGGTCCGATGTAACGCTCTAAAATGTCTGCTAGGAAACCGATCTACCCAGCAATTGATCATCTTTTAGTATCAATAAAGTTGGTTCGAAGAAACAAATCATTAGCAAAGTCTGATTATCTTACCAAAGTGATTCATCTTGCCCGATTCGCGTCTCCCTCGAGATCTCCCGAGTTTGAACAATTCGGGCTACATACCCAACCTACCGAGTCGAGCAAATCGGGCCGGCCCTAATAGTTACGCAGAATGGCGAGCGATTAAGGACCCAAGGCTTTTGACCGATCGAAGCTGCGAGTGCCGTGAGGAAGAAAGTGGAAAAGATTGTTCAAGGGGTAGCCTCGCGAGAAAAGGAAATGCGAGAATCCAGAGAGAAGGAAACAGGAAAAAAAAAAAAAAAAAGATTCGGTCTTGTTTGGCCCCTCCGGCTTTACGCCTGGGCAGTTAACTGGGGAAAGAGCCCAGGAGAGAGATACTTTGGATTTTTCCAGCGGCGTGACAGAGAGACCATTGGGCTCCGAGAATGAAAGCAAAAGAACTCCGGACCGGAATCGTCGAAGACGACGACGACGACAGCGACGACAACGAACCTGCGCGGCTCTATCGCCACCGGAGAAAAGACGTGCCGCCACGGAGATAGCAAAGGTATAAGGGACGAAGAAGACGAGGAAGGCGAGGAGAAAGACAAAGACGCGAACGAGGGTCGCGCGGGTGGGAAAACAAAGAGCAATCATAACGATGGTATAATCTCTGCGGTTGACGTACCACCAGCACCCACAACCACCACTGTCGTCAGGCAAAACTCTCGACGGACAGAAAAATAACCAATTCCAGAAGTGTTTATTATACCGCGTCGGCGATGGCAAACAGCGTCCGTTACTATATATGGATGAATACATATATATATCGTTCCTCTCTCTTTCTCTCGTACACTCCATTCTTCACCTTCCTTTCTAATGAGAAAGCTCCGAGGGAAATTAAACTCCGAGGCATTTCATTTTTTTTTTTTTTTTTCTCTTTCCTCTTCTTTACTCATTTTTTGCAGCTATTTTTTTTTTCTCCATCTTATTTATGGACCTCTGAGCGCAAGCTATTAGCCGTTTGTTCCTGTGCCCGGGGCGAGTCTACCATAACCGATGGCTATCTATCAAAGTGTGCGAGAAATATGAGAGATAAGCTGCACGATCATAGCCTCGAGCTTCGGGAAATCTAACGTATCTCGGGAATCTTTGATATTATGCAGGTTAATTAAATCTCTGATCATTGGGTCTGAACCGGAAGCACTGTCGACGCTACAGCTGATATCGCTAATGCATTATATTCCTTCTGGTTGTCACTTACGGGAGAAACCGTGGTTGTTAATGATGACTCTTGATTCCGGTTGGTCATTCTGATGCGATGTTTGTATAGTCGAATCTTTCGTACCTCCGTAAAATACTACGAATTAACCGTATATTGTCGATCCTCTTGGCGCTAAAATCTCTGCCAAGTTGTGGCGCGCATTTCTTTGTTTGTTTTCTTTTTCAACATTTTATTATAAAAGTAACGATTGCAGAAAAGAAGAAAAGAATGATGCAAACGAACTGTGCATGTTACGCGCGTAAATGTTGGCCCAGTTTATTTTTACCACTGGCATTTTTTCCTCTGTATGAAGAGGTGGGCCGGTTATTATTTCACTTCCTCGTGGAGGAACGTTCTTGAGCTCAAATTTTCCTTTTCCGTCACGCAATTTCAGTATTCCTCTCTGACGAAGCAAAATACTAGCGAGTCGGTGGGGTTTACGAAGATTTTTTTTAGTGGTCCGTCGCTGCTGGTTGGCCGACGACTGCACCTGCGTGCAATCATTGCAAGATTGCGGTATCGAGGGTGAATGAATTCTATGCTGATAGAATAATATTGCAACGATTTGTCTGATCGTCTGAAGTTATATCGAAACTATAGTTTGCGGAAAGATAAACGCAAGTGCGGGGGAACGAACGGGATGGGGGTATTCGTCGGTGGAAAGGGAACGTAAGACCCCGAAGTGAACGTAGAATCGTGCGGAATCGATCGTAATTCAATCGCAAACTTGCAATCTTCGTGGCAACCCACCAACGCCGCAGAGTTATGCGTTAGGGTAGTTCGGTCATTCAATCAGAAATGGATCTCGAGGCGATGCGGTTTTCGACCTAGAAAGGCCAGGAGGAGAGCATGCGTTTGCAGTAGCCTGCCAGACTAGCCTTGGTATATCGGCGACGCCTTGCCGGAACGATAATCTCGACCGACAAGGGAATACATTGCCCCCCCCCCAACTATCACCGCAACGTTACCGCTTTCCTTTTCATTCTGCAGCGGTGTCCGGTAAAGTAGCCGTACATGTATCCCAAATAATCTTACGCAGACTTCATCAGTACAATTCGCAGAAAAATTCGGCTCTAATATGAATGTAACTGGATCCAATTCGCGGCAGCCCAACGTTGCAATACAAATTCGATCCGATATAAATTAGATCCAATATAAATTAGATCCGATATAAATTAGATCCAATATAAATTAGATCCAATATAAAGTAGATCCAATACAACTTAGATCCAATACAAGTTAGATCCAATATAAATTAGATCCAATATAAATTAGATCCAATATAAATTAGATCCGATATAAATTAGATCCAATATAAATTAGATCCAATATAAAGTAGATCCAATACAACTTAGATCCAATACAAGTTAGATCCAATATAAATTAGATCCAATATAAATTAGATCCAATATAAATTAGATCCAGTACAACTTAGATCCGATACCACTTAGATCCAATACAACTTAGATCCAATACAAATTAGATCCAATGTAAATTAGATCCAATATAAATTAGATCCAATACAACTTAGATCCAATACAACTTAGATCCAATACAACTTAGATCCAATACAAATTAGATCCGATATAAATTAGATCCAATATAAATTAGATCCAATATAAAGTAGATCCAATACAACTTAGATCCAATACAATTTAGATCCAATACAAATTAGATCCGATATAAATTGGATCCAATATAAATTAGATCTAATATAAAGTAGATCCAATATAAATTAGATCCAATACAACTTAGATCCAATACCTCTTAGATCTAATACAAATTAGATCCAATATAAATTAGATCCAATATAGAATCAGATCCTATGCAAACCAGATGCTAGATAAATGATTGTGGACAAATCAGATCCTAGTGTTACGTCCCGATAAACTGTTGATGAGTTGGCGCTGAATAAAACGTAACGGTGATCTCACTTTCGAGTCAAGGCGTTGGCCTAACACTCCCTTAGGCTAGAGCTCAGATATGAGCGATGCGTTGAGAGGGTACTTGAGACTTCATAACCCATAGCACGTGGTAGAGCTTGCGGAACAAATGTCAACTCGATGATACTTTGGTACTCACGAAAATGATATTTTATTTCTCATTGCCAGGTGATGTACGGTAAACGGACCAGTTTCCGTCACATGTAACACTAGGCAAATCCGATCGCGGATAAGTCGGATCCTCGACCAATCAGATCCTACACAAATCAGATGGTACATCAATCTGATTCCACACATTAGTTTCTACACGTCCACTATCGTACACACGACGATTCTTCCCGACCTCCTACATAGCACATCCTGAAGATAAAATAAAAATAAAATCGGAGTAAAACAAAATGACTGCGTATGACATCATTTGACAGGGAATAAAAAAATAATCGCCAGTTCGCATCGCCACGTGTAGCTAGCAACTAAAGAGTCCGAAAACTTAACGCTTTCCCGCAGATTTCTAGAGTCCAGCCAGCGAACATATGATTCTTCTCCTGCTGCTCTGGACACCGCCAGAATTGTGTCCAAACTAGCTCGCCCCGTAGGAAGGTTACGGTCCCGAAACCTCGAGAATGTACCGAAAACTTTTCGACACCGCGAAACGCGATGCGTCAAAGGAGCAATTTATTACACGAGTTTGCCAGTTTATCGGTATGGGGTTTGGGTCACGGGGATGTGTGCGCGTGTGCGTGTAAGGCCAAGGGTTAGGGCTTGGATGTACGGTACACAAAACTGTGAGCGCAGCCGCGAGTCACGATAATGGACCGATCGATGAAATGAATCTCTCTTTATCGTCTTCAAACTTCCCGAACCCCGTATATAATCCGAGTCCCTCGTTCTTCTTGTCCTCTCGGCTTCGCGTTCTCTCTTCTCTCCGCCTCGCCAGTTTTCCCTCGCCTCTTCGTCGGCAGTAGCGCAGGCTTTTGTGCTTCCGCGGAGCGAAGAGCTTCTCACTCATTCCCATCCCCCTTGGCTTCGGCCGTGTGACGCCACTTGCATTATCGGTGAGTATACGAAGATACATAATACCGTGAGTATAACGGCGCGTACCTACTATAATGTACATTTACTTGGATGAAGCTACTATGCAACCTATGTGGGCCACGTGCCGCACCGCACTCATTCGACCATGTATCTTCGGTAAATACCTATCCGGATCGTTCGAGAGCCTCCGCTGTGCTTGCCTCCGTTGCCTCCGGCAAAAATTTCTGCTACGTCAGAGGCCATGGAAGGGCTCATCCGACACACTGTTAGGCTGCACCAGGGCCTCCGTGTAGCAGGCGAATGGATCGCCACTTTTCGGATTATCTCAAAGGATATCGTACGAATGCGTTGCGCCTTTACCTTGCTATAGACAGAGGACAGGTTGGATTAATATTTTGCTACCGCGCTGTAAGAAATTTGAGTATAGGGGAGAGCGGGACAAAATGGCACACCGGGGCAAAACGGGATGATGGGACAAAACGCAATTCTACAATAACTTTGAGATGGTAGCGATGGTGGTACGTGGGGCAAAACGGGTTTAAAAATCCGGATGTATCGTTGGAACAAAATGGGGCATCCAAAAATGATTGGAAAATTCAGTTTTGCCCTCACAGTCCCGTTTTGCCCCGCTGTGCCATTTTGCCCCGGTTTCACCTACGAGTATCAAAAAGTCTTCGTATACATTTTAGGAAATAACATCGCTTAATAATTTCTTTGGATCATTAAATCACATTCAATATTTGTGGAATACAAGCTTGGGAGAACGGAGGACCTGTTGTGACGCTAAGTATCATCAGCTGCCGTTGACAAATCATAAGAATCTTTCGGTCCCACAATTCAGAACATCCGTAGTCGGTACGGCTCTATTTTAAGCAGGGAAAAGTATCTGTATATAGGAAAAATGAATGGACATGCAGGGGAGACAACTGTCTGGTCTTTGCGCCTTTACCTTGCTATTGCCCAAATGGCTTTTAATCCGGCTGGGTGTTGCATCCCAGGACTGACGTTGACGGGCCAGACTCCCGGGCCTGGCGCTGTCGCAAGCCAGTGCTGGAATGTAACCGCCAGCCAGACCTACCCCGCCCGGCTCCGCGCGATATGAGAACACAATGGCACCGGTCGTCGCGACATACAATAATTCAGAAAAGAGTTATTTATCGGTAATCCAGCGGTCGTTCCAATATCGCCAGGTGAGCGCGGTCCTCGGACCCGCTGTCGTAAGGGGTGAGATTTGGCGAAGGAAAACGGGAAACGTTCGAGCTAACGCGAGTGAGTGAAAAAGGGGGTCGGTTCTGGTGCTGCCATTAATTTGGCAGCCATCGTTCGCCAGCCCGGCAGGGAGCACCAAATTCAACTTTCTTTTATTTCTCTCTTTTCTCCACGCTTTCTTTTTTTTTTTCTACTTCCTTTCCCTCGGTCTCATTCTTTTGCACCGGATCTTTCGCACTCGACCGGCACGGCGCTTAGCCTACACGTACAGCATTTCCGGAGCAACTGTGTAACCAAGCTCGGGCGCTCTGCAATATAAGTTCTTCTCTGTCTTTGGTTCTTTCTTTTTCCTTCTCTAGTTCTCACTGTGTGCCGCTGCTACTGGCCAGCACCACCTTCCGGCGCTCCAACGCCTACCTCTCCGCCGCTGTACCATACTCCTCATCCTCCTCTTGCACTCACCTCTTTCCGCGCCTTCCTCAACGACGGCTGCACCGTCACCCGGTTCACGGGCTTTTCTTTCTCTTTGCACATTCCCCATTCCCTGGGACTCTCCCTTTATTGCTTCTATCAACGTAGCTCCCGCTTGATTTATACATCTATACGTTCCGGTTCGTTCTGCGCCGAGCGCACCGGCTGGATAGCCGGCGAGGAACGCGCCCGATATAGGCACTATATCGCACAGTACATCCCCTCACCCTCCGTCTATGCGAGTCAGACGGAATGGGGGGGAAAGAAGAAAAACAGAAAGAAAATAGGGATATCTACGCTCTGTGTATCGACGAGCACCTTCGAGAAGCGAAAATGAGTCCATATGGATTCAGAACGACGATATCGTACGCTCGAGTAATCGAAACAACACGCACGGAATAAAGGCTCGGTTGTCGCAGCAAATTTCTCCGCCAGACAAGAAATCGGACGTCTCAACCGTTTGCATGCTTGGCACAAATAATCATGCAGCTTTGCGACCAACTAATTTCTTGACACGACCAATACTTCTCTTTAGCTCGATCAATTTATCGTCCGGCTCCAGGCACACAGAGGTTATCCAGGTAGGGGTTCGTCAGGTCGGGTGTTACATCCCAGCGCTGGCACGAGGCTGGCCAGACTCCCAGACTCGGCGCGGTCTCATGCCAGTGCTGGGATGTTAACCATCGGACGGACCTAGTCCACCTAGTTCACTGATACGTTAGCTGCATCAGCCAATACTTTTTTTCACCCGATTTTTGTTTTCGGCTTAAAATTAGTATCGTTAAATCGTCTTTCTCCTGAACAGCGCGAATCTCATTGCCCTCGGAATAGAGCTTTACTTGGTCGCGTGCACATCGGCACAGCGCCCGTCCGCGTTGTACATACTTGTATATATATATATATATATATATATATAATGTACACAGCTCGGATCGAATCGGTGCCAAGGCAAATACGAGTTGTTAAATACACCCTCTCTCTCTCTCGCCAGATATAACTACCTAACCAAGGCACTCGTGTGTCCGTTACGCGATGCAATACGAGAGACCGATGTAGCGAGCGTTAGCGAGTCGGAGCTCCGCCGCTCGATCTGTGTACGCGTTCGACCTGAATGTGTGGGCGAACAATGTTGAACGCACACACTCCTCGAGGAAAGCTGACGCGTAACACGAAACAGCAGGCACGCGAGTGAAACCCATCTGTATGTATACGCGCGCGCGTGCACACCCGCGCATGCTGCACGTGTACGGCTCGGGCCGCGAATATAACTACCGTACCAAAAGCTCTGAGCCTCGCGCGCTTGTCTCTGAAAGTTAACGAGAAGGAAAATTAAAACCGCGAGTGCGGTCACGAGTACCAACTGGCGCGCGATATTATCGAGGCTCGCGCGGTAGGAAAGGGCTTTCTCATACCAACGAATTCGCGCTTCCACTATCAGCCCGTATAAGCGTCTACGGATTTTACCGGCGCCTTATTCTCACCGCCAACTGTGGCCCGACCCCAAAGTTACGTGCAAGGCACGCCGACAATTGGTTCATTTAACTTTTCGTTCTCTCGCAAACTGCACTCGAACAATGCAACAGTTCGAGAGCCCTCTACCCTGCGCTTGCGGAACGATTTACATAAATATATCGACACTGTTATGTATGGGCGGGGACTTTTTTTTTATGGTTTTGGGGGTGAGAGATACCAAAAATGCGATCATTTTTTTTTTTTTCACTTCCTAGGCGGATTTTTTTATCTGGATGTTTCGGCTGGGAGCGATGTAGGTTACTGTTCCGTGATCACGGGAAAAAAGATACATCGGACATGGGCTTGAAACGTCGAGCGACGAAATTTTGTTCCGAGATCCATTTTGGAAAAAAATTGCCATTTTTGGGTGGCCCGACCCCAAAGTTACGTGCAAGGCACGCCGACAATTGGTTCATTTAACTTTTCGTTCTCTCGCAAACTGCACTCGAACAATGCAACAGTTCGAGAGCCCTCCACCCTGCGCTTGCGGAACGATTTACATAAATATATCGACACTGTTAAGTATGGGCGGGGACGTTTTTTTTATGGTTTTGGGGGTGAGAGATACCAAAAATGCGATCATTTTTTTTTTCACTTCCTAGGCGGATTTTTTTGTCTGGATGTTTCGGCTGGGAGCGAAGTAGGTTACTGTTCCGTGATCAGAAGAAAAACGATACATCGGACATGGGCTTGAAACGCCGAGCGATGAAATTTTGTTCCGAGATCCATTTTGGAAAAAAATTGCCATTTTTAGGTGGTTCTGGTAGGAGTAATAATGTTTTTAGTTTCTCATTTTTAAATCTTCTGGGCGACATAATCTTATGTGCGTCTTCAGACTGTACACGAAGTCGCCAGCGGTTCTGACCGAAAGTCAAGCCCGGCATTCGTAATTCCCCGAAAACGTACATGTATACATGTATTACTTCATACATATATGAGTATACATGTATTACTTCATTTTCAGCGCGACTGCAGTTCGCCCCGAACAGCTTTCAGTTTCAGTCCCATGAGACGATCATCAGTGAACGACCAAACCAAAATACTTCCGATTATTTCCATAAATTTTGGGTTATGCATTTTTTTTGTATAATTTTTCATTTAATTCAAACTATATATAAAATAGTATACCATAACAATTATAGTATACTATATTTATACTATATATATATATAATAAAACTATATATATATATAATAAAACTATATATATAATAAAACGTACATTTTTGAATTTCATCGTGTCCCTTGACCGGAAAAAAGTGTACAATTTAGTGTCTACCATCGAATCGGCGAAACGAGGTCTTGCCGTTTCGCGCAGCGTTCTCGAGTCGCCCACTTAGGGTGTACTATATAGCACGACAGCTTTTATGAACCCTAAATATTTAACAACACACAAACCGAGCCCCGGAGATCCTTTCGCTGTATAATACTGCGTATATTAGGCCCTCCTCATTTACGGCCACAATATTGAACGTACCGAGCTTGCGTTTATTTGAAATGCGAGCCGCACTCACTATCTCGTTACTCATGGAAAACTCGCATGGTACACGCCCGGATTAAACTGGTCCACATTTATGTATGTGTATACACAATGAGGCGAGTACTACCGGTAACGATGCTTTTGCACACCTATCGGGTGTATGTTACGTACGTAGAGTCCTTGTCCCTCCGCGAGCCTGACACGATATGTTTAATAGCGGCATCTCTCGGCCAGGTTTCGTTCGCTCGTTCGGTTCGTTCCCCGGTTATTAATGGCCATCGTCTTGGCCGGTCGCCTCGGCTCCGGGTACAAGGAACACCACCGATCTCGCACTGATACTTCACTGTACTAACACATCTCCTGCTTTATTTACACCCGGCGCTACGAAGCGACCCGAGGATCCTCTTGCTCCCGCGGAGGTTCCCGCTCGTCCCGCACGACTGATAGAGAACCAGAAAGGATTTATGAAGTTCGATCTCCCGATCGTTTTTCAGAGTTACGACCCATCGGGTATGCATATGAGAGACGCAAACTTCCGAAGTGGCAGTCATTACGATTGTCGGTAACGGAACGTGGGGTCTTCTTATTTTATTCGTCGGCGACCCGATTCCATCTCGTCGAACTTCGAGACTCGAGGTTCGATTTAACGTGAATACATTTTTTTAAATTATGTTTGTTAATATTATTTTTATTTTGGTGCACATAAAAAATATTTGGTACCTCGTGAATTAGAGGATTTACGTTGATTATCTCTTGCTGTCAGTGGAATTTTTTAATCGTAAATGAATAAAAAATGGCCCTCGGGCTCTCAACTGACCACGAAAATGTTGGTGTTGCGTAACGTTACGTCTCAGCGGTCGATTAACAATAATTGACTTGAGCCCGACGATTCGGCGGTATGCGAATTACTTGGACGCGGCTGTTCAGAAGTTTTTTAATTTAATTACACACTTGAACAGCGGCGACTCGGAGGTTTGAACTTCATCGCAGAGCCTCGGAGGTCTTTACGATGACATGCACGCAACTAAGTGGATAAAAATCATTGGTTCCGTTATCGAAATAGAAATAATTCAATAATTTTAGAGGACGTGTTTATTGTTGTTGAAGCATTCTGTATTATTGGGCGGGTGGTTGTATATATCATAGGAGAACATGTTCTATACACAGTAAAAAAGATTTGTACATTTAACAAACCTTTTTTGTCCACAATTAACTTGTTGTTAATTTTACAAAAAAATATTCATAAAATTGACAGATATTTTTCTAAAATTGACAAGATTTATTTGTAAAATTAACAAGAAAAGAATTGTGGACTTTGTAAATAAGAAACGTTGCTACCTATTTTACTGTGCACACTGAGAGAAAGATCTCGGAAAATCCATCAAGTCATATGGTAAATTTCGATCAAGCAACATGGTACATCAGCGTCACCACTAGCGATATGTGAAATTTTCACAGGGGCCATAACAATTTTCACCCAACCCATATGGTAACTTTTTCCAGACGGCAGGTTGGCAAAATTGTGCATATCCGGCTGGTTGTACAAACATAGCTATTACATTTTAGCGTAAATAAATTCAGCTAATGCAGAGTAAAAAAAAATTGATTGACACAACACGCCGGTATAACCAACAAACGGTTTTACGATCGACCACTCTGGGGACCGACCCCAAAACTTTTACAAAATTGCCATACTGCCGTTTTATTTTTTATCAATGCCTATATTTTGTCGTATAATATTATAAACAGTTAATATTTACGTTCATAAGTTTTTTTTCCACAAGCAGGCAATACTGATTACTATATTTTCTAATAAGAAGAACTTTTATTCTCGCAAAAATGACAGGATATTCGGGCAATACATGCGACCGCGAAAATTACCATATTTTCTAGCAGAGTGGTTTAATACTTATATCGCGAGTATCTTCATCTTTATATTCTGTATTGAGTTTTTATAATAGAGTAGGAGTACCAATAGCCTAATAAATCTCCTTCCATTGTCAACATTATGTTCGGTTGATATTTCAACATCGTCCTGGAAATTGGTTACTTATGCCCGTGAAAAAAAAAAAAAAAAAAAAAATTAAGATGTTTGTCAGGATATCGCTATACTTTACATATACCTGAACGCTCTGTCGGTTTTTACCAGGTTTATGATAATTTCTATCAGATCCTTTTCTAAGTGAAGAAGTGGTGATAGCGGTGATCCTTGGGACACTTATTATTGTGGTTCGAAAGAATCTGAGAGCTTGTTGTTGTTGTTGTTGTTGTTGTTGTTGTTGTTGTTGTTGTTTTTTTTTTTTTTTTTTTTTTTTAAGCTTTACTACTAATATTTATCGTATTAGAGTCGTCGGCGCGAAAACTGTACCGAGAAACATGTCGGAGTCCTTAAACCGTATTCCGTATGACCAAATGGATCTCGTAGCGTCGAACAGATATCGTTTACGACTTTCCGCTCTCGTCGGTACCGGTGCATGTGCATCTCATGGCGCAAAACCTATATAGCGAGTTGCGAGTTGCAAAGTGCAACAGCGAAGCATGCACGCAGCAGCATTCGAAGAGCCGAGGGTCATAACTCAATTCGTGCGTTCGGCCACTGGAATCTTAACGATTGAATTCAACGACCCCGCGTACTTCTCGGTCCATTAGAGTCACGGTCTGAAAGACAGGGAAAGAGAGAGAGAGAGAGGGAAGCGTGCGGTTAACGTTGGGACGATATTCTCGCTCACCGTATACGTCCCGAGACTCCCAGCAGCCACCGTCGAAACTTCGCTGGCTAAAGTATTTACGAATGCTTGCTTACTCACCTGGAACAGAGAGAGAGAGAAACAAATTAGTAAATTCAGCCGGTTCTACTCTGCCATTGTTACCGAAGCTATAAAAATAGCAGCGGAAAATTCTAGCGGGTCGAATATCCGAAAAATTGAAAACTACACTCAGAAAAATATTTAGTGAAACCAACTACATATATTTAGTTAAGGTAATTTGGTTTCGTTCAAACGTCTTTCAGGTCCTTCAAATACATTTTGGTCCAATCGATCAATGCAGTTTATTTGAAACAACTAAATAATTACATTAACATAGTAACTCTGGTCTAATGGCAAATTATAGCGTAGTGGTAAGGTACTAGGTCAGAATGCGTTAGGTTCGGGGATCGAGCCCCACTATTAAAAAAATTTATTTGTAAAAGTTGTGTTATATTGATAAGTAGCGATTGTATTGATATCAATTGAATATATAAGACACGATGGAACCATGTATAAAATTGATTACTAACAAATAACGTAAATAACAGTACCGGGACCCCAACTATAGAGTGAGTTGAGCCAAACTTTTTTTTTTCTTAGTATGAGTAGATATTTGTTTCGAAAGATTTTTTCGCTTAGTCACAGGACACATTTACTTCGCTACTGATAAGTACAAAGTACTTCATCAATCATAAGGTTTACCGGTTATGTGTAATAAAGAACTACTGAATGAACAAAAGCAAGATAATTTACGGTTGCGAATGAAATATGTCTTCAATTGAAACAGATATTTTGTAAATGCCTGTGTGGACTCCGCCTACTGACTCAAATGTTCAGTACAATGAAGCATACTTTGGTTGGAAAAAATCGAAAATAGTTCCATTGAGTCTGGGCTTTTTTCGAAAGGAAGAAAAGTACATTTCACGGAAACAAATATTTTTTCAAAATTCAACTAAATATTGCAGTCAGTTGAAGTGTATATTTCGTTCGCCACCCGTAACTGCAGGATTTAGTTGATTCACACCAAGTTTCGTTGATGGTACTAAACCTTTTTCTGAGTGCAGTATTGTAAAGGGTACGCCCAGAAAAAAGTTTATCCCAATCAAAGAAAATTTATTAGGGACGAAGAAAAATGTTTATTTGGTTCATAACCTAATAGAGCATTGATTAAATCTAATATATTTATTTGTTTGATAATATTACTCTTTTTATTGAAGTGTTCACGACTCTATAATGCGCGTTGCCGGATAATAGCCGTGTTTTGTCTTGGTGCCAAATATATAATTTCTTTGGCGCGAATAAATATCTATTTAAAATCGTATTTTAAATGATTCGATTTCTATGCTCACACTAAAAGTGCGAAATTTTTGTTTTTCACGAACACATAGCTTCCTCTACGAGGAAGCAAAAATGGAAAAAAACGTTAAATTATATTTGCCGAGTAGGTGTCTACGAACGTATACATATTGTAACTTCTTTGTTTTTGCGGCTCGCGAAATTTTATTGCGCGAGTAAAAAAACGGAGAATAAGGTCCCTCGCTCGAGCTTGCCCATATAGGGGTGAAGGGATGAGACCGACTGCCGAGCCAACTTCAAAGCCCACAGTGCCACCATTGGCATGCGAGCTTGGCCCGAACATCTATCGAGCCTAGGATGATAAGCCCGGTCCGATGGTGGCAGCTTACATTGGCCCGAAGGTTATTCATGATCCTCGGCCGATAATTGGTTCTCAATGTAGGCTCTCTATAGGTTACTTATATAAGGCGAGAATGGTTTAAACGTCTAGTTTTAAAAATCTTGTAACAGTTGAAATATTCCTAACATTTTTTTATGTTTCGCATGTCTGGAAGAGATATTTTATATATTTCCCCTTCGCGAGAACTCTCAAAGCGATTATACTCAGTCAATGTTGACTGATAGCAGATCAAAACTGAGCTGACCGCAGCGACGTCTACGAACCGGATATCTACACAAACCGAAAATCAACACGACACTTTTATAATATCATTTCGGACAGTTTTCTGCCCACGATGCCCATATCGCACCATCTGCCGAGCAGTTATGATCGTAACCGGGCGCGTTGGTAAGCTTGTTCCCGAATTACATCATGAAAGTGTCTTCGAACATCCGAACCGATGTTTCGTTTCCAAATATCCGTGATTCAAAGATTCCACTTCCGGCATATTGGAGTACAAGTACTCCATAGCGTCTCGGTGAAAAAAAAAAAAATTAAGTACTTGGCGTCCATTCGCTACCGCGTCTCTTGCTAGACCACACACTCTGCTAAAGAATGAACAAGCAAATAACTGAGAGCAAAATAAACATATGAAAAATAATAATATAATAATAATAATAAACAATGATAAATAATTAAATATAAAATAGAATTAAGAAAAAAAAAATGAAAAATTAAAATCACTCGATTGTAAATTGTTTTAGCCGGGTGAAGATTTCGGAACGAAAAAGAGAAAGTAGCAAAGTCGATGTGTAACGACAATGATCGCGACAAGGGGATTCGAGAGCAGCGAAGACGACAAGGCACATCGGCGATATAACAAATCGTTTTATGGATGCATCGATGCGCTATGACATAAAATGAATTTCATTCGCGAGCGGTTATCGAGGGTTCGATCGATTCGATTCCCCGAGGAATCGGCATGTCGAGCCCCGGGGTGTAATGCTGCATGGGAAGGGGGTGCGAGACGCTCGGATGGATTGCGATTCCGGAATCTGGCGCATTACCCAGCCGCAGACCTCGCATAAACCCCCTCGCGATGGGCGAGTGTAGCGAGAGAGCCGGTGGTGCGAAGAGCTCGTAAAACGTATACAAACGCTATGGCGCGGCTATACAACTGAAATAGTACATTCGTGACGCCTCGTTCCAACGACGGTATCTAACTCCTCTTAACTATCAGTTTAAATGGCATTCTTTATTTCACCGAGGGCAGAGGAGTAAAATAGGTTGTATATATACACACCGTTGGAGCAATGCTGCGGTATCTCGAAAAGCCCGTGTGGCCATTAAGAGTGGAAGTTTCCGGTGTAGTGAAGCGAAGGATAAGGAAAGGGAGGAAGCCGGAGAAGAAGACAAAGTCTCCATTCGCTTTAAAATCCATGCGGGGATTACGATTGCGCGAAGTGGAAAAATCTCAACATATTATCTTGCGACGTCTCGGGATTTTCAGGGAGTCCGAGTCTCTCGCAAACAGGAAGGGCAACTTCACGGCATAGAATATTTTTTCGGCGAAGCAGGTTCGCCAATACTGGGATCGATCGAAATATGGAACAACTCGTGTGCATGTTTTTTTTTTACGACAAATTATCGTGTCCAATCTTTATTTTGTTCGACGACGTACAAAATAAGTGTGTGTGAAATGTCACAGTCAGTAATAGAAACGGTAATCAACTTTTTTCACGGATGGTGAAATGTACGATCAAATGAGAAGTCTCGTGGAAAGCGAATATCATGTCAGTTTTCAATGAGACTAGCGACAACGCGCTCGCTTCGCTCGCGCTTATTTAATTTTTTTTTTTTTTTGGTTAGGTGTGTCGATCTTACGAATGAAACGGACGAACCCTGTTGGCAACGAAAACTGGCTTCACGATTTTTATAATCTCGATATATTTATCTCGATCATTCGAGTGTCTTTTTTTTTAAGAGGGGATTTCCCTTTGCACCGTACATGTCGGTATCCATGAAAAAGATTATTACAGTTTTTGATAGAGGTTACAGATTATTACAGGTTTTCATTATGGAGTGCGAGCGAGATAGCATCAGTGGCGCTCTCGGCGGAGCGAGAGAGACAAGCTGGAGGACGTGTTTCACATGCTCTTAAGTCGTAGCCTTGCTTGATATTACTCAAGGTGAGGTGAAAGATCGCAGTCAGTAAGAAAAACTGTAATTCGTTTATCTCAAAGCTGTTGACCATTTTTGAAAAAAAAAAAAAAAAAAAAAAAAAAAAACCACAAATTGACACTATTTTCCTCTATTAGTTCCGTATAGGCTAACGAGTTGAGCTTTCACGAAAACATTTCAACATACCAAAAAAAAAAAAAATAATAATTACAAAATTACCCCGGCAATTGCGCGAAAATGCTCGTGAGTACCGAGTCGGTCCGCCCAGTTCGCGAAGTCAATTTAATTATCCGCTACAAGTGTTGGATAATTTTACCGTCGGCAACCAAGTCCGACGAGTCCGCTATAAATCCACTATAATTCCGGATTGTACAAACCAGAGATGCAAACAACAGACGAGACATGGGAAACGCTGTAGCTGGAGCAACAACAGCGTAGATTACAGCGGAGTCAACACTGCACGGGATAGTTTCGCGATACAGGCCGGGAAAGGAGAAATAGAACGTGGCCGGCCGAGCGGACCAAGTAGTGTTTTTCTCGTAAAAATTGTACACACGGCAACACCACCGGGGGCAGAAGAGCGGTGTTATATGCACGGCCGTCGTGGCCCGCGCGCTCTTCTAAACGGTAATACCAACCACCGCCCCTGCGTCCGGAGGGCTCTCCGGACCTCCGAGCATAAAACCGGAAGGATAAAATAGAGTGCGAAAGCGGAACGGCAGAGAAAAAAAGAGGAGCGAGAGCTTTCGCCCCTCTCTCGTCCAAGCACACGGATCCTTGCATCGTAATGAGAGAACCACACCCGGCGAGGCCGAGTGCAATCAACGGTACAACGCTGATTGTTACTTCCCTTTGTTAGTGAAATTATTATATAGGGACATTATTTTTTTTTTTATTTAAAAAATCTCATTAAATCAATTCCAATTAAATGCTCGTGCACGCGATACTGGAGGTAATTGTGATTTTTAGGATCGTTGAGATAATTTTATAATCACATTAAAGTACTGATACAGACCTCTTTTTATTAGACTAAATTTACAGAAAGTTTTGGAAGATTACACCCGTCGCGGTCGGGTTCCGTCGAATGACAGGGCTCTTTGACAGTACACTGAAAAAAAATATCATTGAATCGAGTAAAGTTTGCTTGCGGGCTGCCAAAGAAGTGAAAACGTTGCTTCAATTCTACTCTGAATTCGTACAATTTCATACCGGATTGAAATGGTAAGATGTCACCTTGACAGTCTTGCTGTTGTTGTTTCAATAATCATATGGAATTGTAAGGATTGAAAGTAGAATTGAAACAAACATTTTATTCTTCGGCAGCCCGCAAGCGAATTTTTTTTTCAGTGTAATTTTGTCTTTAAGAATTTACGCGCCAATAGTTTTGAGGAAACTAATGACCTACTGATCGCCTTATCTGTTTAATTCACTCGACTAGCGCTGATTATTCTAAGAAAGTCACAGGGGGGTTCGATTGGAGGACCCACGGATTAGAATTGCAAAATACAGTAGAACCCTCATTAACCGGGATGCTCGGGACCGAAGAGCCCACGGATAATCGAAATCCCGGTTAATCCGAACTAGACAGTGAAAGTATAAGTGACAGTGAAAGTACAAGTGACAGTGAAAGTACAAGTGACAGTGAAAGTACAAGTGACAGTGAAAGTACAAGTGACAGTGAAAGTACAAGTGACAGTGAAAGTACAAGTGACAGTGAAAGTACAAGTGACAGTGAAAGTACAAGTGACAGTGAAAGTACAAGTGACAGTGAAAGTACAAGTGACAGTGAAAGTACAAGTGACAGTGAAAGTACAAGTGACAGTGAAAGTACAAGTGACAGTGAAAGTACAAGTGACAGTGAAAGTACAAGTGACAGTGAAAGTACAAGTGACAGTGAAAGTACAAGTGACAGTGAAAGTACAAGTGACAGTGAAAGTACAAGTGACAGTGAAAGTACAAGTGACAGTGAAAGTACAAGTGACAGTGAAAGTACAAGTGACAGTGAAAGTACAAGTGACAGTGAAAGTACAAGTGACAGTGAAAGTACAAGTGACAGTGAAAGTACAAGTGAAGTCAATAATGATATTCACTTATAGATCAATAATAATGACTAATGATACAACTTTATTTTTACTAGTTACAATGACATTTGGTACAACTTGCACTTGATTGTTAAATAATATGAACTAGAATGTAAAGCTTTGGATTTTTTTTCTTCAATAGTACGTAAACTAGTATTTTTTTTGGAAGCGTGTGCTGGCACCGCACTACGCACATAAAAAAAAATTTCCGAAGATGCACGGTTAATCCGCTTCTCGGTTAATCCGACCCCGGTTAATCGGGTTTCTACTTTAAGCATACAGAGAAAATGTTCGCAGCAAAGAAATATAAGCAATTTATTCTGATTTACGTGAACTATTAACTCTTTCCAATTTACGTCGACCACCTCGGTTCACAATTTATTTGAGAACGACGACACTATTTTCCGATGAACATTTATTTGACAAGTTACTCAACTACGACGATAAAATAATCGACGACAATTTATAAACGAGACTCCTCGGGGGCTGACTTCCGTATTCTATTGTCTATTACACGGAGAAAAATAATTGTTTCTATAACAAAATGTAGACCGTTAATAATTTATTGTTGTGGCAGCAAAAATATTTGTTGCGACATCAAAATATTTTTTTGTCCCTATGTTACGCAGCTAAATGAGTTATGGTAACAAAATTCTTGCTGTCCCAAAAATTCTTTTTTTTCTCCGTATGCGACGAAGTGATTTTCGACCCCCGTTCCACGGCTTCGCTGTTCACATGGTTTCCCTTCGTTACTGTCACAGGAGATTTTCGACATTACAACGCATGCGGCGTGAGTACGCGGTCGATACGACACAATTTTCTTGCACACATTTTACGACACATTTTCGCTTGTCGACTATAGATCGACGATTATAATAAATAATATGACTACTTGTAATAGATTTGACAAAATACTATCGACCGCTAGCTACGCCATTGCCTTTCCTGATAGCTCTCGAGGAGGAAATCGAGTGTGTCGACGCCAAGGAAAGTCTTCTTTACTTTTCCGGTTACAGTACTAAAAAAAAATGTAAAAATAACAAATTCCGCATATTTTTATGAGGCTGAAGCTGGCGGCCGAGTTAGCGGCCGGCGTACGCGCACCGCTAGCGGCCCGCCGCGCGCGCGGCACTCTAATAGTTGGAAAAAAAAAATCGTTTCGCATAAAACCCTTTGACGTAAAATTCTGAAAAAAATTACACATCTTATTTAAGATGTTTACTACACAATAAGGCAGGGCGGAACCTTTGGATATGTTTTAAGGGGTCCTTAGGTATAAATAATTATAGAGACAACCTACTAGCAGTAGCAATCCGAGAAAATTCCGAAATAATTCATAGATACTCCTTAAGGTATGTACTATCTATTACCGAAGAGTTTTCTCGGGAGCAGACCCTTTAAGGGCATTTTTAAGGGGCCTAAAGTTTCCAAACGAGTTCGGTCGCTGTCATAGATGCGTACGCTGACCGGTAGCAATCCCAGAAAAATCTGAAATAATTCATAGATACTCCTTAAGGTATGTACTATGTATTACCGAAGAGTTTTCTCGGGAGCAGACCCTTTAAGGGCATTTTTAAGGGGTCTAAAGTCTCCAAACGCGCTTGGTCGCTCTCATAGGTGCGCAGGCTGACCGGTAGCAATCCGAGAAAATTCCGAAATAATTCATAGATACTCCTTAAGGTATGTACTATGTATTACCGAAGAGTTTTCCCGGGAGCAGACCCTTTAAGGGCATTTTTAAGGGGTCTAAAGTCTCCGAACGCGCTTGGTCGCTCTCATAGGTGCGCAGGCTGACCGGTAGCAATCCGAGAAAATTCCGAAATAATTCATAGATACTCCTTAAGGTATGTACTATGCATTACCAAAGAGTTTTTTTGGGAGCAGACCCTTTAAATGCTTTTTTAAGGGGTCTAAAGCCTCCAAACGAGTTTGGTCGCTCCCATACAGATGGGCGCTGGTCGGTAGCAATCCGATAAAAATCTGAAATAATTCATAGATACTCCTTAAGGTATGTACTACGTATTACCAAAGAGTTTTTTCGGGAGCAGACCCTTTAAATGCTTTTTTAAGGGGTCTAAAGCCTCCAAACGAGTTCGGTCGCTCCCATACAGATGGGCGCTGGTCGGTAGCAATCCGATAAAAATCTGAAATAATTCATAGATACTCCTTAAGGTATGTACTATGTATTACCGAAGAGTTTTCTCGGGAGCAGACCCTTTAAGGGCATTTTGAAGGGGTCTAAAGTCTCCGAACGCGCTTGGTCGCTCTCATAGGTGCGCAGGCTGACCGGTAGCAATCCGAGAAAATTCCGAAATAATTCATAGATACTCCTTAAGGTATATACTATGCATTACCAAAGAGTTTTTTCGGGAGCAGACCCTTTAAATGCTTTTTTAAGGGGTCTAAAGCCTCCAAACGAGTTCGGTCACTCCCATACAGATGGGCGCTGGTCGGTAGCAATCCGATAAAATTCCGAAATAATTCATAGATACTCCTTAAGGTATGTACTATGTATTACCGAAGAGTTTTCTCGGGAGCAGACCCTTTAAGGGCATTTTTAAGGGGTCTAAAGTCTCCGAACGCGCTTGGTCGCTCTCATAGGTGCGCAGGCTGACCGGTAGCAATCCGAGAAAATTCCGAAATAATTCATAGATACTCCTTAAGGTATGTACTATGCATTACCAAAGAGTTTTTTCGGGAGCAGACCCTTTAAATGCTTTTTTAAGGGGTCTAAAGCCTCCAAACGAGTTCGGTCACTCCCATACAGATGGGCGCTGGTCGGTAGCAATCCGATAAAATTCCGAAATAATTCATAGATACTCCTTAAGGTATGTACTATGTATTACCGAAGAGTTTTCTCGGGAGCAGACCCTTTAAGGGCATTTTTAAGGGGTCTAAAGTCTCCGAACGCGCTTGGTCGCTCTCATAGGTGCGCAGGCTGACCGGTAGCAATCCGAGAAAATTCCGAAATAATTCATAGATACTCCTTAAGGTATGTACTATGCATTACCAAAGAGTTTTTTCGGGAGCAGACCCTTTAAATGCTTCTTTAAGGGGTCTAAAGCCTCGAAACGAGTTCGGTCACTCCCATGCAGATGGGCGCTGGTCGGTAGCAATCCGATAAAATTCCGAAATAATTCATAGATACTCCTTAAGGTATGTACTATGTATTACCGAAGAGTTTTCTCGGGAGCAGACCCTTTAAGGGCATTTTTAAGGGGTCTAAAGTCTCCGAACGCGCTTGGTCGCTCTCATAGGTGCGCAGGCTGACCGGTAGCAATCCGAGAAAATTCCGAAATAATTCATAGATACTCCTTAAGGTATATACTATGCATTACCAAAGAGTTTTTTCGGGAGCAGACCCTTTAAATGCTTTTTTAAGGGGTCTAAAGCCTCCAAACGAGTTCGGTCACTCCCATACAGATGGGCGCTGGTCGGTAGCAATCCGATAAAATTCCGAAATAATTCATACATACTCCTTAAGGTATATACTATGCATTACCAAAGAGTTTTTTCGGGAGCAGACCCTTTAAGGGCATTTTTAAGGGGTCTAAAGTCTCCGAACGCGCTTGGTCGCTCTCATAGGTGCGCAGGCTGACCGGTAGCAATCCGAGAAAATTCCGAAATAATTCATAGATACTCCTTAAGGTATGTACTATGCATTACCAAAGAGTTTTTTCGGGAGCAGACCCTTTAAATGCTTCTTTAAGGGGTCTAAAGCCTCGAAACGAGTTCGGTCACTCCCATGCAGATGGGCGCTGGTCGGTAGCAATCCGATAAAAATCTGAAATAATTCATAGATACTCCTTAAGGTATATACTATGCATTACCAAAGAGTTTTTTCGGGAGCAGACCCTTTAAATGCTTTTTTAAGGGGTCTAAAGCCTCCAAACGAGTTCGGTCGCTCCCATAGAGACCCCTTCAAAATGCCCTTAACGGATTTGCTCCCGAAAAAACTCTTTGGTAATGCATAGTGCATACCTTAAGGAGTGTCTATGAATTATTTCGGAATTTTCTCGGATTGCTACCGGTCAGCCTGCGCACCTATGAGAGCGACCAAGCGCGTTCGAAGACTTTAGACCCCTTAAAAATGCCCTTAAAGGGTCTGCTCCCGAGAAAACTCTTCGGTAATATATATGACATACCTTAAGGAGTATCTATGAATTATTTCAGATTTTTATCGGATTGCTACCGACCAGCGCCCATCTGTATGGGAGCGACCAAACTCGTTTGGAGGCTTTAGACCCCTTAAAAAAGCATTTAAAGGGTCTGCTCCCGAAAAAACTCTTTGGTAATGCATAGTACATACCTTAAGGAGTATCTATGAATTATTTCGGAATTTTCTCGGATTGCTACCGGTCAGCCTGCGCACCTATGAGAGCGACCAAGCGCGTTCGGAGACTTTAGACCTCTTAAAAATGCCCTTAAAGGGTCTGCTCCCGAGAAAACTCTTCGGTAATATATATGACATACCTTAAGGAGTATCTATGAATTATTTCAGATTTTTATCGGATTGCTACCGACCAGCGCCCATCTGTATGGGAGCGACCAAACTCGTTTGGAGGCTTTAGACCCCTTAAAAAAGCATTTAAAGGGTCTGCTCCCGAAAAAACTCTTTGGTAATGCATAGTACATACCTTAAGGAGTATCTATGAATTATTTCAGATTTTTATCGGATTGCTACCGACCAGCGCCCATCTGTATGGGAGTGACCGAACTCGTTTGGAGGCTTTAGACCCCTTAAAAAAGCATTTAAAGGGTCTGCTCCCGAAAAAACTCTTTGGTAATGCATAGTATATACCTTAAGGAGTATCTATGAATTATTTCGGAATTTTCTCGGATTGCTACCGGTCAGCCTGCGCACCTATGAGAGCGACCAAGCGCGTTCGGAGACTTTAGACCCCTTAAAAATGCCCTTAAAGGGTCTGCTCCCGAGAAAACTCTTCGGTAATACATAGTTCATACCTTAAGGAGTATCTATGAATTATTTCAGATTTTTATCGGATTGCTACCGACCAGCGCCCATCTGTATGGGAGCGACCAAACTCGTTTGGAGGCTTTAGACCCCTTAAAAAAGCATTTAAAGGGTCTGCTCCCAAAAAAACTCTTTGGTAATGCATAGTACATACCTTAAGGAGTATCTATGAATTATTTCGGAATTTTCTCGGATTGCTACCGGTCAGCCTGCGCACCTATGAGAGCGACCAAGCGCGTTCGGAGACTTTAGACCCCTTAAAAATGCCCTTAAAGGGTCTGCTCCCGGGAAAACTCTTCGGTAATACATAGTACATACCTTAAGGAGTATCTATGAATTATTTCGGAATTTTCTCGGATTGCTACCGGTCAGCCTGCGCGCCTATGAGAGCGACCAAGCGCGTTTAGAGACTTTAGACCCCTTAAAAATGCCCTTAAAGGGTCTGCTCCCGAGAAAACTCTTCGGTAATACATAGTACATACCTTAAGGAGTATCTATGAAATATTTCAGATTTTTCTGGGATTGCTACCGGTCAGCGTACGCATCTATGACAGCGACCGAACTCGTTTGGAAACTTTAGGCCCCTTAAAAATGCCCTTAAAGGGTCTGCTCCCGAGAAAACTCTTCGGTAATACATAGTACATACCTTAAGGAGTATCTATGAATTATTTCGGAATTTTATCGGATTGCTACCGACCAGCGCCCATCTGCATGGGAGTGACCGAACTCGTTTCGAGGCTTTAGACCCCTTAAAGAAGCATTTAAAGGGTCTGCTCCCGAAAAAACTCTTTGGTAATGCATAGTACATACCTTAAGGAGTATCTATGAATTATTTCGGAATTTTCTCGGATTGCTACCGGTCAGCCTGCGCACCTATGAGAGCGACCAAGCGCGTTCGGAGACTTTAGACCCCTTAAAAATGCCCTTAAAGGGTCTGCTCCCGAGAAAACTCTTTGGTAATGCATAGTACATACCTTAAGGAGTATCTATGAATTATTTCAGATTTTTATCGGATTGCTACCGACCAGCGCCCATCTGTATGGGAGTGACCGAACTCGTTTGGAGGCTTTAGACCCCTTAAAAAAGCATTTAAAGGGTCTGCTCCCGAAAAAACTCTTTGGTAATGCATAGTATATACCTTAAGGAGTATCTATGAATTATTTCGGAATTTTCTCGGATTGCTACCGGTCAGCCTGCGCACCTATGAGAGCGACCAAGCGCGTTCGGAGACTTTAGACCCCTTAAAAATGCCCTTAAAGGGTCTGCTCCCGAGAAAACTCTTCGGTAATACATAGTTCATACCTTAAGGAGTATCTATGAATTATTTCAGATTTTTATCGGATTGCTACCGACCAGCGCCCATCTGTATGGGAGCGACCAAACTCGTTTGGAGGCTTTAGACCCCTTAAAAAAGCATTTAAAGGGTCTGCTCCCAAAAAAACTCTTTGGTAATGCATAGTACATACCTTAAGGAGTATCTATGAATTATTTCGGAATTTTCTCGGATTGCTACCGGTCAGCCTGCGCACCTATGAGAGCGACCAAGCGCGTTCGGAGACTTTAGACCCCTTAAAAATGCCCTTAAAGGGTCTGCTCCCGGGAAAACTCTTCGGTAATACATAGTACATACCTTAAGGAGTATCTATGAATTATTTCGGAATTTTCTCGGATTGCTACCGGTCAGCCTGCGCCCCTATGAGAGCGACCAAGCGCGTTTAGAGACTTTAGACCCCTTAAAAATGCCCTTAAAGGGTCTGCTCCCGAGAAAACTCTTCGGTAATACATAGTACATACCTTAAGGAGTATCTATGAAATATTTCAGATTTTTCTGGGATTGCTACCGGTCAGCGTACGCATCTATGACAGCGACCGAACTCGTTTGGAAACTTTAGGCCCCTTAAAAATGCCCTTAAAGGGTCTGCTCCCGAGAAAACTCTTCGGTAATACATAGTACATACCTTAAGGAGTATCTATGAATTATTTCGGAATTTTCTCGGATTGCTACCGCTAGTAGGTTGTCTCTATAATTATTTATACCTAAGGACCCCTTAAAACATATCCAAAGGTTCCGCCTTGCCTTATTGTGTAGTAAACATCTTAAATAAGATGTGTAATTTTTTTCAGAATTTTATGTCAAAGGGTTTTATGCGAAACGATTTTTTTTTCCAACTATTAGAGTGCCGCGCGCGCGGCGGGCCGCTAGCGGTGCGCGTACGCCGGCCGCTAACTCGGCCGCCAGCTTCAGCCTCATCATATTTTTAATATTCGTGAATAGCATTTACGAGGGCCACGATATGTCGGTCCATATTAACGCTATTAACGCACCGAAAAGCGTTATGCATGGCTTTAATTATTCGTAATTAACTAAATAAAATTTAATCTTATCATGAATTACCTTCGGACATTTTTGCGCATTAACCTCTATGATTCGGGTCCTTTTTTTTTTAATTACGGTAAACTTTTCCGGGGAAGCGAGCTATTAGGCACGAACGTCGGGGTGCTCAAAAGGCTTGTAAATCCCAGTGCGAAGATGTGTGCGCGGTTAGGATTTAATTTTACATAATTTAACATCGCCCGCGGCGGTGCCGCGGAATACGCTCTCCGGCGATAATTTCGTGAAAGGTCTACTTCCCGTTCTTCTGCGTTGGAAACGGCGCCTATAACTATAACTAAACGACGCGT
This sequence comes from Exephanes ischioxanthus, assembly GCA_958510785.1. Lineage (NCBI taxonomy): Eukaryota > Metazoa > Arthropoda > Insecta > Hymenoptera > Ichneumonidae > Exephanes > Exephanes ischioxanthus. The sequence continues at coordinate 11,215,761 of OY294018.1, read as the reverse complement.
AACCGGGTAGCTTAAAATTTGTGATTACGCGAATGTGCGGTGAAAAGCTGTTACACGTATATTATACGCATTACGTACGTAGAAATTGTACGAGGACATTACGGGGTTGCGGAGAGACGACGAGGCGAATACTTTGAGAATACGCGAGTGTGTCGAGGAGGGAGGGTTGATCGGGACGGCGACGGTCGGGATTGCGCGAGAGGGAGCGAATGCTTCGCACCCCTCGCAACCGCCAGCAGCCACCGGTACGCGACGCGGTCCCGTAATTATGTCATGATTTATAATGATAGCGACCGGGCTCGGTCTCGTCGGTACGCGAGCGATTCATCTACCAAGTGAATCGCCCGAACCGTGTCCAGGATATCCGTCATATATATATATATATATAGTACATATATAGTATATACACATTAATATATGGTATAGAACGTAAAACGCTGAAAAGTTCGAGCTCTATTTATCTCTTCCTCACTATTTATTTTATTTTTTTATTTTTTAATCTATTTTTTTTTTCTATTTTTCGTCTATATTCGAGTTAAAAAAAATTATTGCACACCCGCTCCATGATGAAGGGAACTCGTTATGAGCCGAGATTTCCGTTTTTTGTGTCAACATACCCGGTGGAAGCGGGAATGATGATTAAACTTCACTCGGCATGCGGCGTGCGTGGGATTCCGGATATTCCGCAAATACCCGGTTGATTAAATGGAGATGCGGTTTTCTGTAATAACGTTGGGAGTCAAAATACACTGTTCCGAATACACTGAAAAAAAGGATAGTTATTTCTTCAATACGGAATAATTCCCCAAGGAAACGTCTTTAGATATGCTTCCTGTTGAAAAATATTTAATTGGTCGAAGTGTAATTATATTTTTGTTACTATCATTTGTGATTATTGTCCTAACTATAAAATGTAGACGTTCCCTCAGGAGACAATATTTTATAGTAGAAAATGACAATGATAACTCGAATTTCGTAATTTTTTCTCAGCGTATGAAGAGACTTGTCGGAGGGTTCGATAATCAAAAGCTAAAAAATATTTTAAAAAGATTACAAATTAAAATTAAATGAAAAAAAAAAAATGAAACTCCTACATTTTTTTATATTCGGACCTGTGGTTTTCGTTTTACCTTAACTCTATATTTAAATTCTTTTTCTCATCGTTAAAAATAAATAAATGACTTTTTTTGCCTCGAAAAAAATTATTTCAATAACGGTACAGAAATGACGATGCAATGACATCGAAAAAAAGGGAGCGTTGGGTGCCTCGTTGAAAATATTCAAGATCGGAAAAATTCGAAGGATCGAGAAGTTCCACGTGTGGTCTCATGATGCTATGGGAGGGCAATAATATTAGCCATAAACGATACGGTTTTCTGTAATAACGTTGGGAGTCAAAATACACTGTTCCGAATACACTGAAAAAAAGGATAGTTATTTCTTCAATACGGAATAATTCCCCAAGGAAACGTCTTTAGATATGTTTCCTGTTGAAAAATATTTAATTGGTCGAAGTGTAATTATATTTTTGTTACTATCATTTGTGATTATTGTCCTAACTATAAAATGTAGACGTTCCCTCAGGAGACAATATTTTATAGTAGAAAATGACAATGATAACTCGAATTTCGTAATTTTTTCTCAGCGTATGAAGAGACTTGTCGGAGGGTTCGATAATCAAAAGATAAACAATATTTTTAAAAGATTACAAATTAAAATTAAATGAAAAAAAAAAAATGAAACTCCTACATTTTTTTATATTCGGCCCTGTGGTTTTCGTTTTACCTTAACTCTATATTTAAATTCTTTTTCTCATCGTCAAAAATAAATAAATGACTTTTTTTGCTTAAAAAAAAATTATTTCAATAACGGTACAGAAATGACGATGCAATGACATCGAAAAAAGGGGAGCGTTGGGTGCCTCGTTGAAAATATTCAAGATCGGAAAAATTCGAAGGATCGAGAAGTTCCACGTGTGGTCTCATGATGCTATGGGAGGGCAATAATATTAGCCATAAACGTCGCGGTGTGTCTGACCGAATGTCCATTATCGTCGATGCGATTCCCTTCTTCGGCACTGTTCGTGCGCGCTGTCTAGGCTCTCCTGACTCTCTCGAGCACGCGTTGCTCTCCAGCCGTTTCAGACCGGGGAGTCGAATAGATCCTGAATCATCCGAGTTACGAGTCCGCCGCACGGTCTTCGAATCCGGAAAGAGGCCATTCTCGTCCATTCTCCCCTAGCATAATACTCGCCCCGTCGCTGTCCCCGGCGGATGGAGAAGAAACGATTGCTGAGGACACTTTGGAAGACGAATGAAACGATTCGCCACCCTGATGAATCACTGAGATGTGCTGCGGAGGTAGGAAAGAGCGATTCCGGCAAACGACTAAACGAGTACTTTCCGATTGAGTATTCACCGAACAGGGATCTCATTACCATGGTTCGAAGTACGTTATGTACGGACGGTTGGGTTCGAAAATCTTTAATAAATGCATGCACATGGTGGATCACGGGTAACAAAAATCTGCATTTCCAGAGTCCTAGAAATGTCATAAAATAAAAAAAAGTGCTCAAGGAAAATCGGAGAATTTTTCAATGGTTCAGGAAAAATATACGGCGGAAAGAGAAAGCAATGAAGTTGCCTCTATGAAGAGGAATAATTCAGTTTCATTTCTTTTTATACCGCATGCTAGGAATTTTTTTAATTATGGAAATTAATCGTTGAAAATTGAAGGACACTTACCTCGACAAATTTTTGTGCCGTACACGAACGACATATAAACATTATTTCACGCCGCCATTAAAAAGACTATAAATATATTTCTTTGAATACCAATTAATTTGAAGCCACGTTAGTTAGTTATTCGTGTGCCGGCACTGCCAGACTGAATTTTAACCAGGTTAAAATTATTATTCGGTCAGTGAAAGTTCGGGAATAACCACAGAATTTCATCCACTTTTTTTTTGTCGACTTTCGGTCGGTGAGTATATTCCGAAGTCGCAAGGACTTCGAAAACCGCGAGGTCCAGAAAAATGTCCGATTTAATTAAAATCGAGCGAGCTATTTGGAGATTCAGACCGATCGTTTATCACCTGCAGATGGGGATATCGAAGGCAACAGGAAATGATCTTCGAACATTTCATTATTACACTGTCACGCCGGGGCAATGTTCAATTAGCGGGGTAATTGAGAGAAAATTCAAAAGCCGATAATCCCCAAGCGTTTCGGGTTACGTGCAATCACGCCGATAAATACTTCTGCACGTTAAAAAGCGCCGGAGATTAAATACGTAAAGCAGAGGCAGATCGATTACACGTACCGATGTGAGAATGCGGGACTAATTAAATTCTCGCTTTGTCCATTCCGAAAAAAAAAAAAATCGAAGCTCGCGTTCGCTCCACCTGCGAGAGAACCGATTCAGGACAGCGGTTTAATTTTGTCAACGTGGCATTTTTTTTCAGAAAATCGTGAGCGTTTTATCTATCGCGCGGATCGAACGCGATATATATGGATTAAAAAAATGTGAAAAAAAAAGAAACTAAAAAAATCGTGTTGGGTCATTCTGCTGTGTGCGCTCCGTCACGGAAATCAATCACCTGTGCGACTGCGAGCCCGAAGTGCAAAGCCGTGCCGCGCGGCATGCGCGAAACCCAGAGCCGTGCCACACGGGCGAAAATCCTTTGAGTCGACAGAGGGAAAGCCAAACGTTTCTGGTCGGTTCGCACAGCCTTCCAAACCTCGCTATTCAATTTATTTCTCTCGCTTTCCGGAAACGCGTTCGCCCGCGTTGCGTTACCCGACTACCGACCAACACCTCCGTAAACAGGCGACAACTTCATCTTCCTCCCCCCCCCCCCCCCCTCTTTATAATTTACTATGATTAAATTGACATGAAAAATGTTCGTACGGTGTTCGTTCAACAAAAGTGCATCGATCATGGGTTATTCGTCTGCATCGATCGATGGTCTTTCGCGTCGATGATCACGAAGCATTGAGAATTGAGTGAAACCTATTTTGATAACGATTAGCGAATCGACCGTTTTACGAACGAGACATCAAGGATGTTTGGGCCAAAACTCGTTTCTGTTCGATCGCTATAAATCTTTGCTACATTGTAGGGAAAGGCCCACTGAATCGTTTGCAATTTTTTTTAGATTTTTTGACCGTGTAGTTTTTTAAGTAATGCTTGTACAAAGCTACATAAGCTACCGTGTAAACGTTTCGGAAATCGGTTGGTAATGACAGAACGTAGCGATTTTCTCCGCCGATTTCTGTTAGATTCGAATAAAAAACCTACCACAGCGAAGGGCATACTATCAGACAGATTATGTCCAAATTTAAAGAAGATTCACCGTTTTGTTTCTGAGATAAATTCAATAAACGAAAGACCCTATCTTTGTCCAGCCGCTTGCTTTATCTGCGTTTCAAACCCACACACTGACCAACGCGGTCAGCAGAACCCCTCTCCCGTTCCTCTCTCGCGATTTTGGCCCAAACATCCTCAAAAATTTTTTTGCGAATTCATGAAACTCAATTGAGTGACTCTGAAGAATACCGACATTGATTTTTGCACGAACAGTTTTTGAAAGCTAATGTTTTCGTTTATATTTTATTGCCAATTAAAAAAAATGTTTTCTATAATTTTCTTTTTTTAAACTTAACACTTCCTGCAGTTTTTGAATAAAAAAAAAATTGAATTTTCTAAACGCTATCTCCATACCTTTGCGGCCAATCAATACGATCAATCAATCTGATGCCAGTGTTTTGACCGACATAAAAAATAAATTTCTTCATGTTGCCTGAACAATCTGAAACGCTGAAGGGACGGTTACAGAAAAAAAATCCCAGGAAAATAGTCGCTGGGTATGAGAAATAGTTTGCTCGAGTGAGCAAGTTTTTTTTTCAAAAACCTAACACTTCTTACAATTTTTGACGCTCAAAAACATTCAATTTTGTAAACGCTATCTCCATGCCTTTGCGGACATCATTACCATCAATCAATCCGATGTCAGTATTTTGAGCGACATAAAAAATAAATAAACTTTTTTTTGTCTGTAACAATCCTCTCCCCGAATGGACGGTTACAGAAAAAAAAATCCCAGGAAAATGGTCGCTGGGAATGAGAAATAGTTTGCTCGAGTGTGTTGCATCAATAACTCGATCCGGTGTGAGAGTATAAGGAGGAAAATGAGAAGAAGTAGAGGGCGAAAAAGGAATGGACTGATACGAAAGAATATCCTAGGCAACGAGAGTGAGTGCGGATCGAGGAGGGGGGGGGGGGGGGGGGGGGGGGTAGTTGAGACCAGCCTCGACGGGGAGGAACAAGGGACATAAAGGAACGATTCGGAAGCAATTCGGTAAGTACACGTCGATTTATGTCCGAGAATCGCCGATAGCTCACCTCCATTCTCCACGGTTTGGCGAAGAAGTTGGAAGAACAAAATCGGGATTCGAAGAGGCGAGCGCGGATAGCTATGGTCATAGTAGAGGCTGCGGCGCGGCAGCGGCGGAATCGGCACGGCAGAAGCGTTAGTCGTCGCTCCGGTGCTGATTCTGGTTGTGGTGGTTGTGCGGGTGGTTCTCGCCGTGGCGTGGGGCCACGACGACTGACGCCAGTGAAAGCGATCCGCCGTCGACGATCGTATTGCACGAGAAAGTCTCTCGGCCTCTATACCCCTTCCCGTCTTCAGACTTGCCATATTTTATACACGCCACCCGGGATGGACTATCTTTCCCAGTAACAACGACGACGAGGACTGGGTATTTGGGGAGTGGTTCCCGTGGAATTGATGGCCGAGCCCGAACTCACTCTTCGCGAAGCAAAACACAAGCGCAGAGAACTCTGCAAGGCCTGTCGACGCGGAAGGACGGACTGCCTGCGAGGGCATCGGTGAGAAATATCAACGGATGCCTTTGAGGACCCGGAAGATATAAATCTTTCATTTAAGACAATTACTTTGGAACGGAACATTTTTTTTCTTTCTTTTGAATGTAGAAAAAAACAGCATAGAAATTTATATTTGCATATATATTTTATTGACCTGTATTGTCCGTCCGCTTCACAAAGCTACTGCCTTACAGCGATTCGGCTCGGTGAATGCGAAATTACTAGTCTTCAGTTATTTTTTTGTTCACTTCTGGTTTTTGTCCTTACTCACCGAGCTAGTTCCCCATTTTTAGCCACCTTTACATCTCTATCAGTCACAACTTTACCAAAATCTCTACCAGAAATTAAAAAAACTCTACCCGAATCAAAATAAAACTACCGGAATTGAAAGAAAACTGGCGGAATACAAGGCTACACGGTGGCCTTGTTATATTCCGGTCGAGTTTTATTTTGATTCTTGTAGAGATTTTGGTAGCGTTCTAATACGGTAGAGTTGTGAATGGTAGAGATGTAAATGTGCCCATTTTTTGCGGCATACATATTTGCATCATTGCACACATGCACAAACAAATAAAAATATTTACCGACGAATATGTACACCAAAATGGAATTTTAGATGACCATTTTATCTATAGGAGTTTCCGGTTGGAAATGAAGTCTGAGCTTCGAAATGAACCCGGCTCATATCGAAACCCTTTACGATACCATATGATATACCCCACACATGTTTTAATATTTTACGCTTATCAGCTTTGACAGTAATTTCAAAGCGATACATCAGGTCCGGAAAGAGTCTGACAAGGTCCCGAAAAAGCCCCGATCTAATGTTCCAAAATCTCAACCGCGGCAGTTTGTGCCATCTGGAAATAATCTTGCACACAAGATGATGGTGAAAGAAAAACGAGTAACCGATTTTAAGCCTGGCCGCACCTCGGTCCTCGAAGAACCCAACACAGCATCCTACAACCCACTGCCCTTAAACGTTTCTTGTTTTCGGCAAGCTTTTATGAAACCCATCTCATTATAAGCATCTCCACGGCCACGGTGAAATCCCTCCGAAATAACGCTCGGTTATAAACAACCTCCCGATAACAAAACGAGAGAAACCCGCAGCGGCGCTTCCACCACCGATTTCGTCTCCGTCATTCCATTAGCATTAATGCCCAATCGCCTACGGTATTAAATTAAGCAGTGAATATTTAATTGTCGCGATAGGGAGAATCGAATTATGCACTCCGGAATTCGATCGGGAGAGGGTTGCGCATCGGTCCGTATAACAGCCATAATGAAGGATGCAGTATGGAGAGAGGCAGCCGCGAACGGCATCGAAGGCTTCGTCGGTGTGAGTTGGCTCGCAACGGAATCGGTGACTGGTTGGACTCTTGGGGCCCACACGCTCGAATCCACGTCGGGCTCCGGCCGATGTTTTACCGTTTCCCCCGGTCTGCCTATCCCTCATTTGGCTTATCTCTGATTCTGACTAAGACTAATGCGAGCGATTCGCTCGATCGTTTGTAACCCCCCCTCCCCATCGCCCCCCGGTTAGCCGCCCGCAGCGCGAGCAAACGGCGGTGAACTGCTGCTATCCTCCGGTTCTCGTCGACTATTCCCTCGGTCGCCACCTCGCCGCAACCGCCGCCACCACCGTCACACTGCCGAGAGGTATATACACCCCCCCTGCCGACGGTTTCCACCCTTCAGACATCAGTCCTACCAGTCATCCGGGCGAACGAGCCGCGTTCGAGAGACTTTTGCCCAGAAACCGCGAACACGAGATCGTTTATCCAACCTCGCATGGAGAGCACCCAGACGAAGCACCACTCACAGCGGAATCGATATTCCACTGATAGTAAACTCGTCGCGAGGAGACTGAAGGATCGACCGAGATGAGAATCTCGTTAGCCGTCGTCGTAGTCGTTGGAGCGACGACATGGCACGATAGTGGTGGCAATCGCCACCACTATCGTACGTAGTCTCTTCGTCGTCATCGTTAATTGCCGGTCGGGCCGTATGTTATGCATATCTTGCGAACTTACGTGAGAATTTGGTACCCGGAGATCGCGGGTACAGACTGCCTGTACACGTATAGGGGAGCTGAGGATTGATGAAGCGATTTGGCAAGGGATACGCCGAGGGTAGACCATTAAAAATCATTTAGCTGTTGGATCTATGAAATTCGCAAAGTTGGACGGTGGATTGTAAGTAGATTAATTTCGGCGCTGGGTGTAAATCCGTTTGCTGAATGGTGTGGTTTAATGAGAGTCGTAGTTTGAGATGAGAAAAAATGCCGGCGATTTTTCAACATCGGTCAATTGAGTATGTTGTCGCTGCGTTTTTCTTTCGATTCGCGATTTGGGAACGGATTTGTCAAACGTTTGCTATAAACATTAGCTTAAAAATCATTTAGCTGTTGGATCTATGAATTTCGCAAAGGTGGACGGTGGATTGTAAGTAGATTAATTTCGGTGCTGGGTGTAAATCCGTTTGCTGAATGTTGTGGTTTAATGAGAGTCGTAGTTGGAGATGAGAAAAAATGCCGGCGATTTTTCAACATCGGTCAATTGAGTATGTTGTCGCTGCGTTTTTCTTTCGATTCGCGATTTGGGAATGGATTTGTCGAACGTTTGCTATGAACATTAGCTTAAAAATGATTTAGCAGTTGGATCTATGAATTTCGCAAAGTTGGACGGTGGATTGTAAGTAGATTAATTTCGGTGCTGGGTGTAAATCCGTTTGCTGAATGGTGTGGTTTAATGAGAGTCGTAGTTTTAGATGAGAAAAATGCCGGTTATGTTTCTACATCGGTCAATTGAGTAGGGGAGACCAAGGCAAAATAGCACAGTGGGGCAAAACGGGACAGTGAGGGCAAAACTCAATTTTCCAATAATCTTTGGATGCCACATTTTGTCCCAACGATTCATCCGGATTTTCAAACCCGTTTTACCCCACTTACCACCATCGCCACCATCCAAAAGTTATTGGAAAATTGCGTTTTCTCTCATTATCCCGTTTTGCCCCGCTTTCCCCTATGTTGTTGCTGCGTTTTTCTTTCAATTCGCGATTTGGGAACGGATTTGTCAAACGTTTGCTATAAACATTAGCTTAAAAATGATTTAGCAGTTGGATCTATGAATTTCACAAAGTTGGACGGTGGATTGTAAGTAGATTAATTTCGCTGCTGGGTGTAAATCCGTTTGCTGAATGGTGTGGTTTAATGAGAGTCGTAGTTGGAGATGAGAAAAATGCCGGTTATTTTTCTACATCGGTCAATTGAGTATTTTGTCGCTGCGTTTTTCTTTCGATTCGCGATTTGGGAACGGATTTGTCAAACGATTGCTATAAACATTAGCTTAAAAATGATTTAGCAGTTGGATCTAGGAATTTCGCATAGCTGGACGGTGGATTGTGAGTAGATTAATTTCGGTGCTGGGTGTAAATTCGTTTGCTCAATGGTGTGGTTTAATGAGAGTCGTAGTTGGAGATGAGAAAAATGCCGGTTATTTGTCTACATCGGTCAATTGAGTATTTTGTCGCTGCGTTTTTCTTTCGATTCGCGATTTGGGAACGGATTTGTCAAACGTTTGCTATAAACATCAGCTTAAAAATGATTTAGCAGTTGGATCTATGAATTTTGCAAAGTTGGACGGTGGATTGTGAGTAGATTAATTTCGGTGTTGGGTGTAAATCCGTTTGCTGAATGGTATGGTTTAATGAGAGTCGTAGTTGGAGATGAGAAAAATGCCGGTTATTTTTCTACATCGGTCAATCGAGTATGTTGTCGCTGCGTTTTTCTTTCGATACACGATTTGGGAACGGATTTGTCAAACGTTTGCTATAAACATTAGCTTAAAAATGATATAGCAGTTGGATCTATGAATTTCACAAAGGTGGACGGCGAATAGTAAGTAGATTAATTTCGGTGCCGGGTGTAAATCCGTTTGCTGAATGGTGTGGTTTAATGAGAGACGTAGTTTTAGATGAGAAAGAGCCCGGTTAATTTTCTACATCGGTCAATTGACTATGTTGTCGCTGCGGTTTTCATTTGATTCGCCATTTGGAAACGGAATTGCCGAATGTTTGCCATTGAAAATGATGTAGCAGTTGGATCTATGAATTTCGCAAAGGTGGACGGCGAATAGTAAGTAGATTAATTTCGGTGCTGCGTATAAATCCGTTTGCCGAGCGGTGTGAGGTAATGAAAATCGTAGTTTGAGATGCGACAAAAACCGGTCATTTTCTACACAGTAAAATAGGTAGCAACGTTTCTTGTCCACAAACGTCCACAATTCTGTTCATGTTAATTTTACAAAAAAAATCTTGTCCATTTTACAACAACTCCTGTCCATTATACAACAATGTCTGTCAATTTTACAAATATTTGTTGTGAAATTAACAACAAAATAATTGTGGACGTTTGTGGACAAAAAAAGGTTTGTTAAATGTACAAATCTTTTTTACTATGTACATCGGTCAATTGACTATATTGTCGCTGTGCTTTTCATCTGATTCGTGATTTGGAAACGGATTTGCCAAACGTTTGACATTAAAAATTATGTAGCAGTTGGAACTATGAATTTCGCAAAGTTGGACTGTGGATTGTAAGAACAGTAGGACCTCGACTTCGTTCACAGCGGCGGGACCGGCTCCGCATCACACCTACCAAAACCGAGGTTGCGCATGCCCCGCCCATACTAATTGTCGAACATGGCCCAAAGCTTGCTGCGCCAATCGATATTCGCTCCATGGTAGGGACTGCTGAGGAAACCGAGGGCGCAAAAATCGAGGTCCTAGTGTAGATTAATTTCGATGCTGGGTGTAAATCCGTTTGCCGAACGGTGTGAGTTAATGAATCGTAGTTTGAGATGAGAAAAACGCAGGTCACTCTATACATCGGTCAATTGACTGTATCCTCGCTTCTATTTTCTTTCGATTCGCGATTTGGGAACGGGTTTGCCAAACGTTTGCCATAAACATTACCTTAACTATACGGTGCTGCGTGTAAATCCGTTTGGCGGACAGTGTGGCGTAACGAGCGTCGTAGTTTGAGATGAGAAAGACCCCGGTAATTATCTACATTGGTCAATTGATTTTATCGTCGCTGTTTTTACGTTTTTTCTTTGATTCGCAGTATCGCAAAGCCGCCCCCCCCCCCCCCTCCCCCCGGGCTTGAAAAATAAATTTGGTCGTGGGTGGACGTTCTTCGCTCGGAAGGGTAAATCGTTTTGTCCGAACCTTTGAGGCAGCAACAGCGGCACGTTAATCGATCAAAAGAACTTATCCCGAGTGAAGTTTGAAGATCGGGATTTGCATCGCAAATTCATTTTCAACCTCTTTTCCCAAGGTAAATATTCTGTTCAACACTCCGATGAGAAGCTGACCGTGCGGAACGCCGTCCGCTTCAAAGGGTCAATGCGGCCGACACATCAAAGCCTCCTTCGGGTATTCGGCTAATTAAAAAATATTTATATTTGACGCGAACACACGTAGTCCTCTCAGGTGGCATCAACTCGATCGCTTCTACATAACTGAATAACCAAATGTTAGTAACGCTCGGATGAGATACAACGTTGTAGCGCCGTGATTCCGAACGGGTTCTCCGTTCGTTCTCGGCAACTTTTTATTTTATCATTCCCAGAGCTCGCCCGCTTGTTTTCTACCTGTCGTTTTCATTTATTTTCACCTTTTCTGTTTGTTTCTTTTTTTTTTCTTCTTCCGACTTGATTTTCTTATTTTCTTCTTTTTCTCTGCGCACTGGCTCATCGTTTCTATATCACCGTGCCAGCAACAGCAGAAGCAGCAGAAGCAGCGACTCCGGTGCTACATCAGGCTCGCACGCGATTCACCGAGAAATTCATTGGCCAATGAAATTAAATTCCTGGCCGATGTCGGACGGGCGTCGCATATACTTTGAGCAGAGGCGTATTGAGTTCCCTCGGCGCATATCTTTTTCGTCTACATCCTTATTTTTTTTTTCTTTTTTTTTTTTTTTTCTTTCGCCTCGCGCCGACTCCTCGGAGAGTCGCTATAAAAAATAATTTAAAGTAATCTCGTTCTCCCGGCGTGCTTCTTATCATTCGGTACGCTCCCGCGCTAAAGGAATAGGAGCGCAGCTAAGAATACCGCGTTACTGTGAATAAAAAGGGAAGGACGAAAAAGAAAAAAAGGAAAAAACAATTCTTTCGAAGCTTGCTCGGACCCTCGCAGCGTCTCCGCGCCCTCTTTCTATCGCGCAAATAATTGGAACGTGCTCGAAACTCCTCCGGGCGTTCGGCTGGAGACACTATTTAATTTCGCTCTATTCGCCGTGCCTCAATTTTCTCGTCGCAATAGTTCGATATTCTTTCTCGCACCCCTTTCGTAATACCGTTCCATAGTACGGTCATTGAGTTACTCGCGTTTAAACGTTGGGTTTCGCGAGCGCAGAAATGAACGACACTTCGAAGAACCAGCGGGGAGGCGAACGGCAAATTGTACCCTCGAATAACATCGTGCACGGAAGTATTTTCTTTCATCTTCTTTATTTTTGTTACTTCGTATGATTCTTTCAATTTTTTAAATTTAAATATATTTTTTTTTATTCTTTCCCTCTCGCCGACACGGTCACGATTCAAGACCCAGGAATAAGTCAGTCTCTGACTGAGCTCTCGGTTATATATCTCTCGCGGGGCTGAAGGGAGGAACGCGGCGCGCGGGGATCACCGGAGAGAGAGTTAATACGAGTCGGCTGGAGGCTGTTTACACGCACAGTCCGTGATGTATTCGCGCCTCGAATTCGCGACGTCTACGTCGACCACCCACGCGCCGACTGCCCTTCTCATTCTCGATACCTCTTCCTCTGTCTTTCCAGCACTGTATCATATAATGCTGTATATCACGTAAGCATAGTATAGTATATAGTATAGTATATAGTATAGTATATAGTATAGTATATAGTATAGTATATAGTATAGTATATAGTATAGTATATAGTATAGTATATAGTATAGTATATAGTATAGTATATAGTATAGTATATAGTACAGTATATAGTACAGTATATAGTACAGTATATAGTATAGTATATAGTATAGTATATAGTATAGTATATAGTATAGTATATAGTATAGTATATAGTATAGTATATAGTATAGTATATAGTATAGTATATAGTATAGTATATAGTATAGTATATAGTATAGTATATAGTATAGTACAGTATAGATAACTCGTTTCGTCAACCCTTATAAGCAAAATTTGGAATTCCAAACAAAATACACTGTAAAGAAAGTACGAAAATGTATTACGACTTAATTTTTTTTTTCATTCCCCCTACTTTATATGAACATAAAAAAATGTTTGTATGGAAATTTGTAAACAGTGTAAGAAGTTTTTAAGCACAAAAAGGATAAACTTACTTAATTATACCGATGCGAGATGAAATGAATTCTCGGTATATTGAATTGGGTTTTTATTTTGGAAATGTATTATGCTGCATTCATTTAACGTCAATTGTGTACATTAAACTTGATATTCCGGTCATGCATAAAAACTTTATAATTCTGCATATTAATTTTGCATACATTTTTAACATCCCATCGTGAAAATTTACGCGTTCTATACAGTGCAGCGGACAACTGGCATTTTAATTGTTAATTTTTTAAAAATTAATATAGTTATTATTTTCAGAACAAATTTAAAAAAAGATCGAATATCCCGGACACTCGACCAGTTTTTCTATCCAGATGAACATTTTTAAGTTTTGCACTTTTTTGCCATTAAAGCGAGGGCAGTAATTCGCGACTGTTGATAGGTTAAATATTGTACAAGCTCGAGCATTTTTGAGCGAATTGAAATTGAATTATTCCGTCTATATGACTGTTCGTCTCCGTCTGTGTCGGGCTGGCTGCAAAGTTTTTGGAACAAGGTGGTAGGGTAGTTATACCGAGTGCCACGAGCTAGCGGACGGTTCCAAGGCTAGGAAGGGGGATTCCAGCGCGACGACGACTATGTCGTATAATAATCCAGTGGAACGAGTGGAGCCCAACGGCGAGGGGGGAGGGGGGGGGGGGGGGGGAGGATAAAGCTAGAGCGAGAATGCAGCAATCCCTGGGGACGAAAGTACAAGGAAGAGTAATTAATTGACCGGCCCTCACTCTCTGTCCCTCTTGCCTTATCCACCCCTGGAGTTTCCTGCCATCCCTCACAGACGCTCGCACGATGAGACGAACAGCCGGATGATGTAATTTTTTTTGTTCCGCAAGAAATCTTTAACAGCGGATTACGCATTAGCCCTACGTCGACCTTACCCAAGAGAGTATATATCTCGGATCAATGTACCGGGGGGTACACGATTACATGGCTTGTAATTAACGACCCAGTTTAGGGAGCCCGAGTCACCCTCCAGACGAAAAATATAATATCCAATTTTTCGTGCGTCTAGAAAACTTTTATTACAAGAACTAAAATAGTACATTTCGATACGAGTGCGAAAAAACTTTTTCTGACAAGTGTGACTTTGTAGCACGAGCCGAAGGCGAGTGCTGCAATCACACGAGTTCAGAAAAAGTTTTTCGCACGAGTATCCGATAAAATTTTATATCACAAGGTGTGAAAATGGGGGTTTTCGCAAAAAACGGCAATTTTCCCACCGGGTGAAATAAATGTTATTTTAGCATTTTTGGAAAGATCGAGATGCCGGTCACTGGGTAATTCCAGCCGCTGTAAGTTCGCGGTAAACGACGATTAATTTGTATTTTCGTTTAGCTGTTTCTTAGCACAGGCGATTGATAACTAATCTATTCATCGTAGGACCGATGTAAACGACCATTTGTCAACAGATTACCGTCGTTTTTCATAACGTCCAACGGCTATTTATGTTTTCTCAATTTCTTAAACAATTAATGTATATAAGGATTATTGTTGTATAAACAAGGATTGTTATTGTTATATGTATATTGTAACGAATACAGAGATGAGGATTGACTGAGACACACGATATTACATGGATGGCCGGAATAGCTCGGTATGACAAATGACAAACGTACAGATTATCGATTGACCAGATGACGATAGTCTTGTTCAGACTTTCTGAGAAAACACACGTTTGACAGTTCATGCTGGAGATATTTAGCTGCGATTGTACTTAAGAATATCCGCCCCAAAATCAAATAGACGCGTTATTTATTCCGCGAGAACGTAACAATATACAAGGATTTATTGTTATTGTTATTCGAAGGCATCAATGAATCTTGAAATAAATTGACACATACACAGAGAAACAAAAATCAATTGGGTCAACAAAATGCGTGCTTACGGGTGGCGAAACCAATGTTCGGTTGATCGAAAGGAATACCTCGTTGATCGAACTAACAGGCCGTCGAATCAAATGTTTCTTTACCTACTACGACAATTATTTCGTTCGATCAACCAAAAATTTATTTCGCCACCCGTAAGCGCTCATTTTGTTGACTGAATTGATTTTTTTTTTTCTCAGTATAGAGCTATTGTTTTCCACGTAAGAAAAAATCTACACGCGCAAACGGATATCAAGTTGGACCCGGAGAAGAGAAGTAAGATTGGCGTAGTAACGAAATTTCAATTTCTCCTTAAAGCTCGTTCGGAGCTTATCGAATATTAAACGAAAGGTTATAATCAGTGTCCGGAGGGTGATCACCCCGCAAGTTCGGAGCCAGGAGGTACAAAGCAGCTTGAACGGGTTCTACGAACAGTGAATCTATGTGTCCATACGACGGGTAAAGCGTGTGACCGGATAGATGATAGGGTTGCCGAGCGCTTGCATCGCGGTTTTCGAGGGTTGGATAGTTTGGGACGCAGGGTCCAGGAGTCGAGGGCCCGGAGCTCGTGCAGTAAGGTCGATGTGTCCGTGGGGCTTAGCGGTGCCACCGAGCTGGGAGCAGCGATGACGAAGGGACGCTCGCACAGATGCTTTCAGGAGAGAGAGAGAGAGAGAGAGGGAGAGTAAGAGGGGCGAAAGGGAGGCGTGCGAGAGTCGCTGAATCTTTGATGGACGAGGTCGTGGTCCATCTGCCCGACCCTTCCACGTTCTCGTTCCTCTTGCGAATGGTCCACGCTAGCCAGAGTCCCGCGAGGGCGAAACCCGGTAGCTACCCAACAGGACAAGCACGAGCAACAGCAAGAGCACCGGTTAGCGACTGACCGCACAATCTAACGCGGTTGAACGCAGTTTCACGCGACGCACCCTCGGGTTGCAGTCCATGCATGCGGCCCGGCATATATACAAATAGGATAGTAGCCCAAAGTGGTGTCCAATAAGGTACACACGCACATTGTTGCGACTGAGGCAATGGCAGAATTTCACCGCAGAATGGGGGGAGATACACTTGTGTCGACAAAATTTAAGTACCGTGATTCGCCTCCGACAACACTTCGGAGGTTGCGTTACACTGCCAGTCATTGATGCCAGCTTTTTGTGTTTTGCTGGATATCTTTCTCGATGTCTTAAAGGGATCGAGGATATCAAGCAAGTCCTCCGTCGAGTCCTCCGTCGAGTCCTCCGTCGAGTCCTCCGTCGAGTCCTCCGTCGAGTCCTCCGTCGAGTCCTCCGTCGAGTCCTCCGTCGAGTCCTCCGTCGAGTCCTCCGTCGAGTCCTCCGTCGAGTCCTCCGTCGAGTCCTCCGTCGAGTCCTCCGTCGAGTCCTCCGTCGAGTCCTCCGTCGAGTCCTCCGTCGAGTCCTCCGTCGAGTCCTCCGTCGAGTCCTCCGTCGAGTCCTCCGTCGAGTCCTCCGTCACCATCAATACATCTTGTAAGATGATACAAAAAAAACGGTTCGATCGATTTTCCTGAAATTTTAATGGGATCATCGGGTGATGATATTCTACCTGTATACGCGTTTTTAGCCCGATAGCTAAAAATTTGTGAGTGCTAGACCGCGAACCGACATTTTTGACGAAATAAAAAATGGCGTACAAAAAAAAACAACTGAACATTTTTTGACGAAATTTCGACCAAATGTTGACTATTGATCACACATGATGTGTGCCAAATTTCAGCTTGATCGGTCAACGCGTTCTCGAGTTATAGCGTTTTGAATTTTTCACATCCGATTCACACACACACACACACACACACATACATCCGGACATTTTTTCTAAATGTGTAAAATCTCGAAAGTTTTTTTTTCACCATCACAAAGCTTCCTCTACGAGGAAGCAAAACTAGACATCAGTGACGGATGATGTACGATATCCGCGGAATGTTTTCGCCCAACGGTAGGTCTCTAATGGATCAGCAGATTTGAGATAGTAGATGTTCTTCTTCAATTTCGAACCAAACGAGCAACTCTCTTCAACCCGTTGCAAATATTGCACTTACGAAAAGCATTTACAAACCGGTGATCATGGCGCGAAAAGCGGACACGTGGCGGATGGATTCCAACACCAATACAATTATAAATTACGCGACATTGTGCGGTATTGTGAAAATATATATATACCACGAAATACATAAGTACACGTGAGACGTTGCAATTTGTCCACAACTGAACGATACCGGAGGTAGACAATAATGACGAATTTTCCGTCGGAATCTTTCCAGATTGCATGTATCGTCGTGTCGTTAGAACTTGTTAAAATTTCGTTAATGATCCCAGGCGGGGCGTTGAACGGGGGTCGATCAGCAGTCGGGCAAACAGACAGACACCGAGATAGGGTATTCCGGGCGCGTTTTCCCGATTCGAGCTCCCCTCTCTCCCCATTCTCGATTTCCTCTTCCACGTTGTACACTGGTAGCACCCACTGCGCTGCACCTCCAATTAGCAAATACAGCGGTTGAACCTTAACGAGCGTTGAATTCAATGTTATATATCGAATTATATCGAGCGTGGTGAGCGTTGTGTCTTAGCGTTCGTTTTGCAAGCACGATTCTAGCGCAATGCAGGATAGCCAGGGTCGTATTCGACGTCGTCACTGCGCCGCTCTATGAATCCCCCGTTGGACTAACGAGTTATCGCCCCAAAGTACAGCGAGCACTGTTGGGGATCGATATTATTCTGTCTGACTTTTCAGCTCCAACCACTGTCTCTCTCTCCGTGGCGGCCAGACTCGCGTAACGAGCCTCCCATTAGACGGACGTTAAAGAATCAGTTTAATTAAGCACCCGCGCGCGCCCCCGAGCGGACCTCCCGGCTCGAGTGGTGCGGACTTTGTTCTCCGCACGGCTGCGCAATGGCAGCCCTCCGATGGGTCCACCGATGGGGGTGAACCTGCTAGCACACCGAACACAACTGGGGCCTGGACTGTCCAACAAGATCATTTTTTACTCGACCGGTTTCATTCCGGTGACTGTTGCTCCACACATTAGCTGTTGGTTCGCTGCACTCATCGGTGAGATTCGCTAAACCCAAATATTCTTCCTACTGTCACTTGCCTCCTGGCCTACTAACCGGTCCAATGAACTGCCAGACAACGACGGTTTTATATGATTCAAACGAACTTATTCTAATCCAACAAAGAATTTTTAACCCCTGTCGATCCAACGGAGTTACGCAGGGCTTTTACCCTGTGAAACATTCTGAAGCACGAGAACCGAGCTGGCGCTGCTGGTTACTCTAAAAGAAGCGTCCCAAAGATCCTCGAGTTACATTACATTGATGGGGGGGATTGTTTTTGATGCTCAGTGACCTCCTCCCCAAATCTAGTGGATTATTACCACACGAGGCAAATGCTCCTCCGTCTGACATCACCGTTTCCACAGCCGCAATATCCACGGTATTGTCGATATTACTTCGCCTCCTATTGTACTTCAATATGCGAAATTGCTTTGCGTTAGGTTCGGTTGTCGAGGTTGTCCTGCGGGTTTACAATTCGACCGCCAGACAAAGCCGCACCGATGAGGATGACGAAGGTTCACTCGGATTGCTTCTGATCGAGTTACCCGGAGGCTCAATGTTTCCCTGAAGTCAGATACATGAGTCTGAGCAAAAATAGGGTTGAGAAAGAATAGATTGCTGACGTTGACCAGAGAGATTGAGAATAAAATTGGAGGCGTATAAAGACACTGCGAAACCGGAGAGTGCAGTGGGTACACGGAGGTCCGCATAGCGATGGAAGGTTGGACGCTGCTGTGGCTTTGCAGACACGAACGACGCGGAGCTAAGGGCGGTGCGCGGGATCCTACAATTAAATGAAGAGGACACCACCTACCGATAGTAACCCGGATAAGTTCCTTTAGCGAGTGATTAAATTTTAATTCACTTCTAATTAAATTTCTCTCCTTTTTTTGTCGCTGAAAGGGAAGAGGAGAGCCGGGGGGTGGAAGAGACGGGAGCAGCCAGGACGACAGTAGCTTCTGCTCTGGCGGCTTCGGGGGTTAGAGGTCGGTCTGCGGATGAAGTGGGGTAAAAAGGAATGAGCGAAGGTTCCTCCCTCGCAGCCCCGACACCTCCTCCCCCGGGCTCTCGCAGCCTCAGAGCTTCTCTTCTTAAAAGGATTTATTTTAATCGTAACTTTTCTAACGAGGATCGGTTGTAGGATATTTTAACGTCGTTAGCGCGACGGCGTGCTTATCCCGCTGTTGCTCCCCGGCGATGCCATCGGATAGAATTATTTTTAATCCACTGTGCGCACCCTCTCTGCCCTCGAGTGAAAAATCTTATTTTCCTTCTTCATTCGTGAGGTTATACAGCGGCTGTCGATACTTTCTCGAGCCGATAATAACTCTGATACATCGTATACAAACTCCGTGACTATATACGGACTGACGTTTCCACAAGTAACTCCTGGTCCAAGTTACTTCGCGAGAAGTTTCGGACTTCCCTTAACAGCCTCACCGCCACATCACCGAGTCTGGCACACTGCTCGACGCAGATTTTCAGCAACGTTCGATCCGTCGGCAACGTGTCGAAGCGTAGCGATGAAATTGTGAGAGACTTGCGTTGAGTCGCCGATTTCGAAGTGGCCACTTATGCAGGGATCCACCGCATAATTCTTCGGATCCAATTTGAACACCGAATGAGAAACACCGAAAAGTCTCTTCTACTGATGCCGAATCGACTTTTCGTCAAATGTGTATTTTCAGACTTGGCATATCGAATTGGGGTGAACGATACAGGGGCGCGCAGGTAGTTTACTCGAAGCGAGCCAAATAATCAAGAGCACAGTCCAGCGCCCGACGCGATCGAGGGCGGGAGAATCCACCGCATTACCGGCTCGCCCCAATTCTCGGCTCCAGCCATAATTGCGTCTGTGCAAAACTATCTATCGTAGGTAGCGTTATAATACCCGAAACTTGCTAAGCCACTCGTGTCAGGACTTTCGCGTGAACTCTGTCAGATAAAGTTTAATCCATCGGCCAATGCGGACGAAGATAGAGGAGGACGTGAAACCGGTGGGTTTCCTTTGGGGGGCCCATCGCTACTTTGCATACGCGGATTCGGCGTCGAACGAGAGTTTCCGGTGTGCGAGGCGAGTTACCCCAGCCGTGCAAACCCGATGATTCGAGTGTGTAGTCACCGAAGCGCGCGCGCGCGCGGCGGGGCGTCGGCGGACCCGGCCCCGGCACATCCCGGATGGTCAGCACTTACCGCAAAGTCAGTTCTACTGCTATTCTAGGGTAGAATGGCCCGCCGCACAAGCCGCTGGCATAGCTGCCATCTATACCGCGCGTGGCATATATAAAGTGTACTCTGTGCGGTACACAGACTACCGAGCGAACGCGAACTAGCCGCATCACGGTGGAAGCTTCTAATATCTCACCGGCTCTTCCCGGCACCTACCAACCTTGCGCGCCAATGTTCCCCGCCAACCATCTTTCCCGTTTTAACTCACGACCATCCAGGCGGACCCTGCCCCGATGTTCTCGCTCTTCCGCTGGATACACACGCCCAGGACCTCCCGACGTTCCTACCGAACCATCGTTTCGGTGAGAGCCGACCGTTCTCTTAATTGAATTAGCCATCCGGAATTAGCAATTTCAGATTGGCCCTCAGGCTCACCTTTTCGAGCGGTGAAGAGGGACCGGTTGGTAGGGAAGAGCAAGAGGTCGAAGCTGCCGGACCAGATTACCGCACGCTTCCCCGTTATTGCCCAACCATAGTAGCACCACCCAGACCACCTGCATCCTCATCATCCGCGACTCTTAGTCAACGATTCCCTTGCTCTTTCAGCTCTCTGTGAATTCGCATATGAGCGGATCGCGAACTAGCGCCTTGGGAGAGAACGGTGTGGACTCCGGTCGTATAGCCAATGAGATTGGAGGCATTAGGGAATTAACTCTGCTATCAGGAAAATTGTTCGGTGTGTTTGCGTGAAGGAAATTCTACGGCTTTACCTGCGAGCTGTCGGGATTCTCTTGTAATAGAATATATCATATGTTATGTACAGATCAGACATTGCGCCTAGAGGGCACGTTCCCATTGCTCCGGATGGTAGTTGACGTGTGAAGTGGAAATCTGGTCTACGGTTGCGATAGATCGGTTATGTCCATCGAAAGTCCGCCTGTTCGGACGGTTTTAAACGAAGACATCGAGTAGGTCATCCATGCAGTGTCTTGTTCCGCTTGATGACTTCGGTCCCATCGTGACATCGAGCAGGATATTCAGAAAAACCACACCCAGAAAAAAAAATATTTGATTTAAGTAACTATTTACTTAATTTAAATGGATATTTATTTAAATCAAATAAATATTTTATTTAAATCAAATAAATCTTTTACTTAAATCAAATAAATCTTTTACTTAAATCAAATAAATATTTTACTTAAATCAAATAAATATTTTACTTAAATCAAATAAATATTTTATTTAAATCAAATAAATCTTTTACTTAAATCAAATAAATCTTTTACTTAAATCAAATAAATATTTTACTTAAACCAAATAAACGGTGGCCGTCAAATAAATGTTTGTTCTGGATGCAGGCACCAATGCCAGGAAGTGAATGTACAAATACTATAATTGATTTCTGCTGTACTGTCCATCTATCGATACTTATAGGGTCGTCTCCGCCGTTCATGGAACTCGCGGCCAGGCGTACTTCGGAATCGATATCGGGAGTCTTCGTCCAGAGTATCATTACCAACATTCGTCGAAGGGCTCGAAGTTTTCGTCTCGTCTTCGCTCTTCGCTCAGTTCAGGGGAATCCCACATCGAAGGGACACGTTCGTCTTCCTCGAAGATCATTGGCGTCTCATGCTCTGATAGACGCAACGATGGAGCTTTTTTCGGGATCAGCGATATGTATACAGAGGAGTATATGTATACATAGCAAAAGCGAGTTCTATATCCAAGTATTTCTCTATCCCGCTTGTTCGCTTGACCAACTCCGAAGTAGCTAACTCGCAAACTCGCTAGCCGAGGGCTCCTCGATCAATCTTGGAACTCTGGAGTCCGTCCAGGTCATTAGCACCTTATCGGAATCTCGGCCTTTTCTCTGCTCCAGCGGCCATTCCCCTTTCCCACTTTCCGAATGTGATTCCCCAATGCTTTTGCACCCCCCCCCCCCCCCTCCCCCCTCCCCCCTCCCTGGTCAACTCTCGTTGCTGATACACATCCGAACTTTCGCGATCGTCGGGCGGGAGAAAGATATAGAAAACCCCACTGCCAGCATTCCCCACTTACGTAAGTATACATCTTATCGATTTCGTGTTACGCCTCTACGGCAGGACTAACTGCAAATACCTACAAACACGTTTATGGGATTCTCGCAAATACCCTTCGACCGCACGGCGAGGGGAGATTCCAGTAATTCGGGTCAACGGTGGGGGAATCGCAAATTATCCGCTAATAACTACTTCTTCTTAGGGCATGAAAAAAATTGTCCGATGCACGGCCAAAAATGGTTCAGCTGCTCTAACAAAATGAGTTTTACTGACAATGTCCTCGTTACCGCAGCAAAACGATTAGTAAAAGCAGCAAGCAAATGACTACGTAGAAGCAATTGGATTTGCTATCACGACAAAACTTTTTTGCTACTGCAACAATTTAGTTTACTATGAGAACTAACGACGCCTGTGGTAATTTGACGGCTGAGTAATGACTGGTAATAGAATAGTTATAGATACGTACGTACATTGATTTGAAGATTAACTCACCGCGTTTATATTTTATAATTTTATTATATTTAAAATAATGTCCGTATTTGCAATTGCGAATTTCCTGAAATTTGCTATATATACGGATGTATTAAACTCAGGCAAGTATTACCTTTCACAGTTTATACATCCATATAAGCAAATTTTAAGAGTTCGGAATTCTACCCTATTTTTATCTTTACCCGAATACAAAGGAATTGTTCTCACGCGTCTTTTTGTTTTCATTTTGCGCGTCGAGCGCCCCACTCAGTCATACAACAAATTTTTTTGTTACAGTAACAAAGGCTGTTTTGTTGCGGTAGCAAATCGCTCCAAGCGAAAAATGTTGCTATGGTTACAAGCTGGTTTTGTTATCCCGATATTAACAAACTAAGTTTATTATAGTAACAAAAATCTTGTTGTACCAACAAATTTATTTTCTCCATGTGAGATTATATCAGTTCTTATGCAACACCGAGCCTGTAGCGAGAAAACTATAATTCAAAGTGTTCAATAAGATCAGGAACTCTCATCTCATTTAACACCTTGAATCATAGGTCTACTTTTCCATTGAAGAACTTGATCTTTCAAACTTCTCAATAAAACAACAATCAGGGTCAAAAAGCCTAGAATTATTCTTCATCCTGAAATCATCGTTGCAGTCTAGTTGTGAAAAACAACTTCAGTTATACCTATAGGAAGATATATATTTTTAATATATATTTTCCTATAATATAAAATATAAAAATATATATTTTTAAATGAACGTATGCACATCAGTAAAGAGTTTTAAGAACTTTGGTAATAAGCATCATCCGCATTAATCCTCCAACCATTTCCAAACAGCGAAATAATAAAAAAAAATGACATACCAGTCTTTATCAATGAAACCCTACACTCGATATCCGTTTCTCCTCTATCTTTGACTCGGTCGAAAAGAGATACTATTTTACTGGTAACTTTATTAGACACGGTAAACTGTTTCTCCTGTTCTTTCTCTTCCTCTCCTCGATGCAGTTTATTTTCACTTACGTCCGATCGACGTTCGCGAGTTAACTTTCGTTCTTTCTTTTTTTTTTTTTTCAACCAAAGGGTCTTTCATTGTAGGCGTTGTATATTTCGGCAATAAAAGTCTCCTCGAACAATACAACGCCGTACATTTCGCCGCTCGTATCTCGCTGCTCCTCGATCTTCGAGGTCTCCGCGGAGTTCTGGTCTCGGCGCGGTGGCGAACCGGGCGGGTGTATTTCCCTCTTCCACACTCTGCCTCCGTTCGTCGTGACTCCACTCGGCGTCTCGCTGCGTGCGATATGCGCAACGGTGCATAAGTATACGACATTGAAGGCAACCGGCGAGAGGTTGCTAAAGCCGGAGTCTCGTTCGCTCGAGCAAAGTCTACTCGGGGAACCGCCGGGAACCCGGCAGAGATTATTTGCGTGTGATCGTTACTCTCGGGCGTTTATGCATCGCGACTGCAGGAAAACATGCATCTATAGGCGGATGCACGGTGAATTTCGCATTTGCATTCGGTCCACCACCGCGGCGACGGGAGAGCTACCTCTCGCTGTAACTATCTACTAACTTCGATATATCGTTTATGCAACCCCTTATTTGCAAAAAAAAAAATTATAATTCTAAATTTTTTTTATCGTTATTCTATACATCTGCATTACGGTGGCGGCGAAAGTTCGCATAGTAGAATATTTGACCAAATTAATATACTTTATCGCGGTGCATCATCTACGCTGTATCGATCTACTACCTTCGATATATCGTTTATGAAACCCGTTATTTGAAGAAAAAAAAAATTATAATTCTGAAACATTATTTTTTATCGTCATTCTATACATCTGCCTTACGGCGGCAGCAAAATCTCGCATAGTAGAATATCTGACCAATTTAATATACTTTATCGCGGTGCATCATCTACGCTGCATCGATCTACTACCTTCGATATATCGTTTATGCAGACCCTTATTTGAAAAAAAGTATACTTCTAAAAAATTACTTTTTATCGTGATTCTATACATCTGCATTACAGCGGCAACGAAATCTCGCATAGTAGAATATGTGACCAGTGTAATATACTTTATGGCGGTGCATTATCTACGCTGCATCGATCTACTACCTTCGATATATCGTTTATGCAACCCTTTATTTGAAGAAAAAAAATTATAATTTACAAACGTTATTTTTTATCGTAATTCTATACATCTGCATTATGGCGGCAGCGAAATCTCGCATAGTAGAATATTTGACCAATTTAATATATTTTATGGTGGTGCATTATTTTTCATCTCGACGCGATATACGGGCATACATCTCGGCTGCGATGGCGCCAAGCCTACGAGATAAATATGGTGAATCATGATCCACATAAATAAGATAGACCGGTGCGTCCTTACTCCCACACTTATTCCCTCCGACAACAGTGAGAAAAAATATACATATGAGTGAAACTTGCCCCAGTTTCGAATTACGCACGATTTTTGGGCATTCGGTAATTATAGATTTTTCTTCGAACAGATTCCATCGGAACGATGCATAGAATAGACTCATAAAAATTAATTTCGTTCAAAAAAGGAATTATAAATCTTTCAAGAATTTGAAAAAAAGATTCAGAACATTTTCAAGACTTTCCAAGTCAAGGAAACTCAGACATGTCAAGGAGTTCAAGGACCGCCGGACACCATGAATATCTAAAAGTGTGAAATTTACATCACCTTTGAAAAAAAGTTTCCCAAAAATAGTCGATAAGATAGGAACAACGAAAGCTTCTAAAATGCATTCTAAAGCAGGCGAATGTAGAAATATATATATATATATATATAGGTAGATCGATTGGTTTATTCCGTGTGTGAGGCAAACGCCCTTTAAGAACATCGTGCATCAAGATACAGAAGCGTGACAAAGCCACACCAGATCACAATTTTTACAAACCAAATAAGAGAATACAAAGTAGTATGCAAATGTATACAAATAAAGTGTAGAAAAACAAAAGCATATGATAAGCGCTGTATATATATATATAGTAGCAAATATGTAGCAGACTATTCGTTAAGGCACACGATCTTAGTTAGGTTTGACAATAGACGAACGAACGGACGATCGATGCAAGATCGACGGCATGTTGATGTCATGTCGGCGAGCCTGAACGAGACCTTCAAAGCGAACAGACGTGTGACATTACGTGATCGGGATAATTAACGCTTATCATTATCAATAATATCCGCCCCAAACCTAAATACGCGCGTTATCCATTCGCTCGGTCATTAATATATATATATATATATTAATATATATATATATATATATAGTATACTGAAATGTATCGAGAATTTAAATCTTGGATGAAAGTTTCACCGTAACTCGCGGTAACGACTCCATCAGGCCTGCGAGACTTGCAAATATGAGACTGTCGTCTTACAGCGCATTCACAGTGTAAAGGGAAGGAGGAGATGAAAAAAGGAAGGTAACTTTAAGCCGTCGAAGAAGGTAACCCGAGACCAGTTTCGTGTGTACACAAACTACTGGTACTTCTGCAGGGTGCTCTTGCAGGCCGTCCCCGGTGTGCCTCTACCAAACGTACGATAGACGCGTTCAGCACTTGTAACCCTGCGTTGGTACACGGCTACCGTGCAGATATACCTCGTTACCCGATATTATTAGCTGCTAATACCAGAGCATCGGCTCCGCTCTCGACGCCGGTCCTCCGGCTCCTTGTCGACTATTTAGTAACCGTATATGCACCGTCTATCGGGACCTTAAGACCCAGTGCTTCGACATCCAGCTATACTCGCGTTTGTGTCTCTCGCAAGAAACTTAACCGGAATACACAACGCCTCGAACCATCTTCGATTATTTTCATCCAAATTCACAGCAATTTGAAGTAATTAAATAATCAACAATTATAAGCAAATATAAGATTATCGTAATTATACATTACCACGGCGAGCCGAATGCTAATTACAACTCTTTCATGAAAAGAAAAATTTAGTGGGTTTACGTAGTATTTTTGAAAAAAAAATCGATAAGTAATTATAAATACGACATTATTGCAGAACTATGCGAAGCATCTTCTGTTGTTTTTGTAGGGTACATGAAATGCGAAAAATTCTCACAGCGTTTAAATTTTATCTATTAAAACGTCAATACGTTGATATCATAAAATTCCATAAAAGAAATAATGAGAAAAAAAGTAATGCAAAGGAGCAGGAAATTTAAACGGAATACACAACGCCTCGAGCCATCTTCGATTATTTTCATCCAAATTAGCATCAAAATATAAGCCGTCGGACTTTTGCGCACGAGTGAAAATATCTAATTTTCCAATTACGCTGCAAAGAGTTTGAACTAATTAAATTATAAACTATTATACGCAAATACAAGATTTTCGCAATTATACATTGCCACGGCGAGCCGAATGCTAATTGGATTACAACTCTTAGACTACAATTGAACTACTTAACCCAATCGAGTTTTCTTTTTATGAAAATAAAAAGAAAACTCGATTGGGTTTATGTAGTTAAAAAATAATAAATTATCATAATCATAATAATCATAAATACGACAAACGTATCACGTCCTAGTCGCCCGTAGGACCTTGAACTCGCGATCAGCAGTTCGCCGAATCACCATGGCGGCAAACGAGCAAGCTTGCTTAGATCCGTTCAACATTTCGATCGGAGAGTGTAGGAGCGCTATGCGCGACATTATCCTACGCTACGAATAACGTACTTTGGTACTAATAGTAACTGTTATTGTACGATTTGTTATTTTTTGGAATCTTTAAATGAGTTACTTTTGAGAACCTACACCCAGAAAAAAAATTTATTTGACTGCCACCGTTTATTTGGTTTAAATAAAATATTTATTTGAGTTGAATAAATATTCATTTTAATCAAATAAATATTTTACTTAAACCAAATAAACGGTGGCCGTCAAATAATTTTTTTTCTGGGTGTATATTAGACATAAAAACGTATATTTATTAATGTAAAGGGGTTGGTCCCCGTAAATAAATAAATAACTAAACAATTGCAGAACAACGGTATAATGCGAAGTATCCTCCGTTGTTTTTGTCGGGTACATGAAATACGAAAAATCCTCACATCGTTTAGATTTCATCTATCGAAACGTAAATACGTTGATATCATAAAATTCCATAAAAGAAAGAATGATATAATCAAATTGATGCACAGGAGCAGAAAATACGCGTGGAAGGAGCAGGGGGGGGGGGGGTAGGAAAAAGTAGTGAATATTCTGAATAAATTGGTGCACCGCGAGCGCGTGCCCCGTTGAAATCGCCGGTTAAGTTATGTACGGGGTTTTGCGAGCGAGCAAAGTACAAACGGTACGAGGTAAAAGGCGTTATGGAAGATTCACGAACGAAATAGATCACCGTTAGTAGGTCGTTTACCGTCGGAAATCGCAAAAGCGTGTGCGCGTTATCACGCCTACCTCGCATTCGCCAGTGAGGCGTTTATTTGCGGCATTTTTACCTTTTTTTTTTCATATTTTTTTAAAAACACATACTCTTGCTCTCTATGCATCTCCTCTCGGTACAAGTACGTCCCGATCGTTTCCTCCACCCACGAGTGAAGTAGCGAGAGTGACGCCGGTGGCTTGAATAATCGTACCGAAATCTCGGTTACACACAGGCATAAAGCGTGTGGGCCGATGTAATATACGATGATGTGTTAAGAAGTCGAGCCAGGCGAACGGTTTAAATTGTTCGAACCCACGCGGAAGTGAATAATTTTCGCGATATGTATACATTTTTTTTTTTTTTGTAAAAAAAAAAATCTTTTTTTTCCCGGGAATCAAAACGCATCAAGCTGATTGTATAGGCCATTTGTTTTGGCGGGTAGCGCATTCGAAATGTATATTCCCTTTCCAACGCCCGAGAACTCTTCGAATTCCGAAGTTCCGAGCGGAACGACTGCGCGTCGTAAAATCTCATGCCATTCATTCCAATCGCCCGGGCGCTTATCCCGACTCGGACTCACCGTAGATGGACACTGAGAGATCGGTTTGCTGTTTCCCCGGCGCAATATCTCTGCGAGGCAAAACTGTCCAGCGGTATAATTCCGGCGCGGCGGTCGCGGATAAACTACCGAACGATGTGCGAATAGCGTAGGATGATCTGGGCCTTCTGGCTGCGAAGGCACGACAATAAAGGACTCGCTCCTGCTGAAGAGAATGGCAGGATTTTTTTTTTTTTTTTTTTTTTATACAACACCTCGTCTCATACGACGATAATGCGCGAAAGTTGGTGTTACCGTATAATTCGGGCTGCAATCCGTGTGCTGTGATAAAATTAATATTGGCTTGTCAGAATCAACCACTGTGAAAATGTATTAAAAAGTAATCAGCCGCGCCGTTCTCTGAAATATTCTGTACGGAATAAATCGGATATCATGGTGAAATAAAATATAAGTATATATATTTTTTTATTCCACCGCCATTCTGACGGACGATGCACACGCACGGAGGATAAACATTTCAATCGTAGTTTTTCATCGACATATTTTGATTAAACTTCGATTGCCTCGCATATCCTTTTTATTTTGCCAACCCTTTGACGGTAACCGGAAGTACGGCGGGGTGGCTTTCAAAAGAAAAAAACATTGAAAACATATTCCCTTCAATTTGACGACCCTTTGATAAATACATTTTTCCTATACTGCGATTTTCACTGTCAATATTAATAACTGTGAGGATAGAATCGAAAAATAAAAAAACGAGGCTGATAACGACACGTTCGCAATGTCGGCACATTCGCTCGTTGTAAATTCTCGAGCATCGAACGCTAGTGCTGTTTCCAAGCTGGAACCCGATAATCCCGGGCGTGGTCTGAAAAACCCCGTACCTTATTCGCGCTATCTCGAGTACACTCTCGTGTGCGAAAAATTGTCGGAGCAAAAAGGAGGAAATTTTTTCCAAAAGTATTACCAGGAGGTCCAACCTCCTCGGGAGCTGTAGCCGTCAGCATTTATCGCCTGCAGCGGCACCGGCCGAAACCCTCGACTACTCTCTTTTTTTCATTTTTTTTTTTCTCCACCCACTGTCCGAGAGGTGGAGTCGTCGCACCGTTTTTTTTTTATTCCTCATTTTTTTTTCTACTTTTTTCCGCTCTCCGCCGCTCTTGCCCATTAAATCATATCACTTTCAGTCCCCAATTATTTAGGTATTAGCCCACTGCTTCGGCCGTGCCCGTTGCTCGCTCAGAATCGTCAATTCCATTGAATCTCGACTGATTATATATTCGGAACTCTTCCGGCCACCGTTACGAGGATCGCTCTGCCATCCTAGAACAAAATTGTATGCTGATAATTTCATCCGAGGGATGGTTGCTGGTTGGCACGGTTCCCGACGGGGCAGCTCCGGTTCGCTCGGGGAACATGATCGGGAGCCTTCGATCATCTGGCTCTCGAACTTTATCGCGAAAAATCGCGACCGTTCGCTGTATCCCGGTGGGACCGAACGACCTTTCCGAACTGCGGACCACTTAATATACTGCATGCCTATATGCGGAGAGCGTGCGTCGTAAAAAGCTCGACGTGACGAGGAAATATCGCGGAGGATTTATCGATTCGTCGGGAGGGTAACGGATCGAGGAGTCTCGTTACTATAGCTCCGGAGCTATATGAGATAGTGCGGACGATGTGGATCATTTAATGCCGGGGCGATCAGGCTTATGCGCACTGAAATTTGCCCTTTTGCGCTTGGACTACCGATACCGTTCAGGACTTGGCGCACCATCTGTTCGATGATAGAAATTTGGCGCATTTACATCAAAACCACATAACAACTTTACCAAAATCTCTACTAGAATCGAAATGATACTCTACCGGACGTTAAATAAAACTCTCCCGAAATTGAAATAAAACTGTACCGGAATTACAACAAAACTTTACCAGAATTACAATAAAACTTTACCGGAATTACAATAGAACTTTACCGGAATTACAATAAAACTTTACCGGAATTACAATAAAACTTTACCGGTATTACAATAAAACTTTACCGGAATTACAATACAACTTTACCGGAATTACAATAAAACTTTACCGGAATTACAATAAAACTTTACCGGAATTACAATAAAACTTTACCGGAATTACAATAAAACTTTACCGGAATTACAATAAAACTTTACCAGAATTACAATAAAACTCTACCGAGATACAAGGAATACCGTCTAGCCTTATATTCCGGTAGAGTTTTATTTCAAGTTCGGTAGAATTTTATTTTGATTCCGGTAGAGTTTTTTTACTTTCCGGTAGAGTTTTTTTACTTTCTGGTAGAGATTTTGGTAGAGATGTGTTCCGGTAGAGTTGTTATCTGGCAGAGTTGTGAGCGATAGAGATGTAAATGTGTCAGAAATTCTAGCGATGCTGTTTTGATTTAGACCATTTTAGATATAGATAGATCGTGCGATCGATGGTGAATCATTTAATGCCGGGATAAACAGGCTTTTTTGAAAGAAATTCGCCCTTTTGACTTTCGACTGTCGGTACAGTTCAGAACGTAGCGGGCCATCTGTCCCATGACAAAAATGTTAGCGATGCTGTTTTTATTTGGAACATTTTAGATATAAATAGATCGTCCGATCGATTTTGATAATTTAACGCCAGAACAACCAGGCTTTTGCCCACTGAAATTCGCCCTTTCGATTTTCGACTGCCGAGACCCTTCAGGACTTAGCGAGCCATCTGTTTGATGGTAGAAATTTTAGAGCGTCGCATCAGGCCCTGAAGTGTTTACTAGAGTAATGGCAAAAGTTCACTCACCGAGAGCTTATCCAGCACAGTTCAGAATCGAGAGAAAAATAATAAATTGCATGCAATAAAAAAACAACGTCTTTCACGATACCCCAACCGTGTAGCCATGATCAGGAAGATGTACGTACCTGCAACAAAAAAAAATCAAGCAATTATAAAAACAGTCACATGATTGGATCATAGATATGAAATAAATATAAAATTGGCTGTTTTAATCTTTTACCTTGTCAATGTGATAAACAACACATTAACCCTTCATTAAGAACCTTCGAAAATAATGGTGGGAAATGTACGAATTTTGTAGTTACTCGTAAAGGATTTAAGTTGGTTCGTCGCGGTACACCCAGAAAAATAATTTGCTTTACGGGTGCCCCGCAAATAAATATTTATTTAGTAAAAAGAATTATTTATTTGATTAAAATAGATACTTATTTAACTTAAACCAACAATATTTATGTAAACCAAAAATATTAATTTAAACCAAAAATATTAATTTAAACCAAAAATATTCATTTAAACCAAAAATATTCATTTAAACCAAAAATATTCATTTAAACCAAAAGTATTCATTTAAACCAAAAATATTCATGTAAACCAAAAATATTAATTTAAACCAATTAAATATTTATTTGCGGGTACCCGACAAATAAATGATTTTTCCGCGTGTAGTGGAGCAGTCAGGAAACGGTATATTTTTCGCGAAGTAAGGCTATTTTTGTTGTTGCTCAAATGGGGTATGTGGGACCCCGAACGAGCGATTTGCTTTACGACCGCTCATTTTTCCTTTCGCCTCGGAAGTTTAACTCCAATCCTGGGAGGCAGCAGCTCAATTTTCTTGTCGGTCCGTCTCCGCCGTCTGTCCGTCCGTCCATTTCATCTTAGCCTCGTCCACGTAGCTAGCCACGGCGTCGCGTCTCGGGTTCCACGATTCTTAGCTCGAAATTACCCGAAACGAAGCCGACCTCGTTCGCCCGATCAACTTCGCTCTCGACCCGTCGACAAGACCGGCACTACGAAAACGTCGACGAGCGAGATGGGAATTCACTCTCCAAGTTTCATCTCCGCTGTACCAATCTTCGCTAACGAAATTCAAATACACGCTATAGGAGACCCGCTTAGAGATATTCAGAATCACGAATTGCTCCGCCTTGTTCTAACACCGGTGCATTCGTGCACAAAGTTTTAGTCGGACAAATTTATATTTTCACAACATTTTAGAGGATAACTGACTTTTTTTTTTTTTTAGAAATTTTAAACTTCTTTCAAATTCTAAAGTCGTTTTAAAGATTGGTTTAAAGATAGGAAAATTGTGGCAAAAAAATAAATTAAGTGGTGCATTAAGGGCATACGCCACAGTAAATGGGTAAAAACTTATGGTAAAAGTGGGGAATATGGACCGGTCCACATATCATTGATTTACGTGTTAATCGAGGTGGGCCATATTCACCACTTTTACCCTATGAATGTTTCGTGATTTTTTTTCTCGGTAATAATATGCTTTATCGATTTTATTTTTTAGAGTGGAAGGAGGATATATTAACGAACATTTAAGAATTTTTTCATTCAATTTTATTGTTATTATTTATGCTTTTATCGGTTGGCGTAACATTTTTTTTCGATAGTTCGTTTGCGGTGGCCCTGATTTCGACATGTCATTTTATGTGAAACAAATTTTTTAAATTGTTTCTTAACAAATTCTATACAACGTGGTCCTTGACGAGGGGAAAAATTAAATTAAAAAAGTAGGCAAAATGGCGACCATTTGAAAAAAAATCGATTTTTACTCATTTTTTTTCACTTTGAATAATTTAAAAAAATTATTTTTTATTATTTTTTTGAATATGAAACCGTCAAAGACTAAACAATTTGTAGAATTAAATCAGGCAAATTTTTCATAAAAATCTATTAAGCCGCTTTTGAGATATCAGGGTCACCGATTTTGAAAATCACGTTTCGTGAAAAACGCGTTCCAAGTTCGACCGGGTCGCTGCTCGAGCACCCCGCGTAGCTGCTCGAACACTTCATCATTTTCCACATAACGGTCTCTAACTTTCGTAATTCGTTGAATTTCGACATAAAAATTTAACCGAATATTGTTGACACTATAAATCATTAGAAAATTTAAAAACTGAAATTTTGAAATTTTACTGTGACGTAAGCCCTTAACTGCACGAAATCGAGTTATCGG
This sequence comes from Exephanes ischioxanthus, assembly GCA_958510785.1. Taxonomy (NCBI): domain Eukaryota; kingdom Metazoa; phylum Arthropoda; class Insecta; order Hymenoptera; family Ichneumonidae; genus Exephanes; species Exephanes ischioxanthus. The sequence goes on along the minus strand of OY294018.1, from coordinate 11,181,873 downwards.
ATCCGTTAACTCGATTAATTCTAGATGTCTGCTTAATTTTTTTCCAAGACTATCGCCTACAAAAATTAAACACCTACGAGATACATACATTCCGGAGTTTTATCCCTAAATTTACTAATATTATTTTATACTGTTTTAAGTCGTCTGAAATGAAAATCTTTAAAAAAATTCTTTACCAAGAACTTACGAAGCGAGGAAGAAAAGTGGTTTGAAATATTCGTTTTATTCAAAAGCCCACGCAGCTCCGAGAAGCCTCGAAAAAGTTTCGAAAATGTCTTCGTGTATTCAGCACCGAGGAAATTACGTAAACGAAACATTCGAGAAGCCCGGTCTCGTTTCGTTGTTTGTTCCCGAGGCACGGGTATGGATTACTAGTGCTTCAGGATATCTTGAGAATTTCCTTCGAGCGAACTCGTAGAAAACCACCGCAATCTCGTGGAAAGCAGAACTCGTCGGTCGTGACAATAAAAACCCCTCTCGTGCAGATATGAACGAAGTTATGCCTGCGAAACGGAACGACGAGGAAGACGAGACGGGATCGAGAAAATTAATGAAACATCGATAAGGTTTCTTTGAGAACTAATAATCGCTCACAGGACAGATTGCTTCGTTCCGCTTTTGGAGTCGCGGTGAAGTCCAATGGTCGTTCGACTCTCGGCGAAGTGGAGGGTAATAAAAATTCCGAGCTGAATTGTGAGAGGCAATTGAACCGACCGGTAATGTAGGAAACTGTACTTTTATCGCGATGATATCCGAATTTTTTGGCAGAGAAACTGGTACTTCTCTCGGGGTAGCCTGCAATTAGGTGTAATGCAAGTGTAGCCAGTGCCCCGCGCCAGTTTCAGCGATTAATTATACTGTCCGGTTGCGTGTAATCTGCAGTTGGCTCGGCTAAGTCGAGACTCGATATTATCTTCTCTGTACCAGAGGTCTGTCATTAAATGCACAATAATTTTCGCGGGGCTGTTGATCATTCGGATTAATTACTCGAGAAAGTTGGGTACACTGAATAGTAAGTAATCCTTGCGGTATGTACTAAACGATCGTTGATTAACGATGCTTGTGACAAGTGCAGTTCATAGTTGTCACTAAAGCGGCTTGTCCACCGTACGAAACATTTTTATTATTATTTTTATGCTTTTCCAGTACCTGTCCTCGAGACGCTACCGCGTCTCTGGATTATAAATCAGTGCTGGGAAATTATTGCGAGCACTTTGGGTACTTCGGGTACTTCGAGTATTTTAATTACTTCAAGTTGCATGCATTTTTTTTTATACTTCTTCACTTTGCACGGAATTCAGTAACGGGAAAAAAGTATATTAATGTCTATCGGTTTTCTCCGTACTTAAACATTTTTATGATGATAGAAGCAGAAATTACGATTCGCGATTTAAATATTTCATCATTCACTCTTCATTTACTCGGAAAAATAATTCGTTATTGGTTTTTTTAAAAATAATACTAAAGGATTTGTTTATTAAAGCTGCAACTCATATGAATATAAACAAAAGTGCAAGCGAAGTCGACATGCGTTAGCTTTGTATTTTCCTAAAAGCGCAAAAAAATATTATCTTTTTGTTATATAGGATAGAAGATGCGAAATAAAAACGCACGCATATTCCGTGCTTTTTTTTCTCGGTAAATATACGCTTTATCGATTTGATTATTTTAAGGTGGAAAGAGGATATATATTAAAATTATTATCAATTATCAAAATATATATTATTGTTGTTATGTGTGTTTTTTATCAGTTGGTGTAAATAATTTTTTTCGAAAGTTCGTTTGCTGTGGCCCTGATTTCGACTTGTCATTTTATCTAAAACAATATTTTTTAATTATTTCGTAACAAATGATATATAACGCGGTACTCGACGAAAAAAATAAATAAACATTGGCAAAATGGCGGTGCATTAAAAAAAAATCGATTTTTACCCATTTTTTACACTTTGAATCATGTAAAAAAATGTATATTTAAAAAAATATGAAAACGTTAAGGACCAAAGAATCTGTTGAAGTATATCGGTAAAAAATGTCATGAAAATCCATCAAGTCGTTATTGAGATATCAGGGACACCAATTTTGATAAAAATCACGTTTCGGGAAAAACGCTTTCAAAGTTTGCACCGTTTATTTTGTAAAATATTTATTTGATTTAAATAAATATTTCATTTAAGTAACTATTTACTTAATTTAGATAAATATTAAACATAGTATAAATTTAAATATAGTATAATTTAATTAAATATTAAATTTTAAAAAAATCGAAATTTCACTGTGGCGTACGCCTTTAAGGCGAGGTGAAACATGTACCACGTGACACATGAGTGCAAGAGAGATAGTTGCATTTTTCGAATCGCTGCCATGTAAAAATGGTTGACATTTGGGTTAAAAGCGAAGTATCATCGGACGAAGTATTGAATTCTACATCCGCTAATATTTGGCTTTTTCGGGCAATGTCTACCATCTCCGAGTACCATTCATTACAGTTTATGTTACCGACTGTGTCTATTTCACCCCCCCCCCCCCCCCCCCTTAAGAGCATGTTAAATACCCCAGTCGGTAATAAAAACTGTAATCCATTTTTGTCAACGATGCTGACCTCGGTCGAGTAAAAATAGATCCTCACATGACGCTGAATTTCTATCCGCGTAAGAACTTTCTTTCAACCGTAAACGATTAGTACCCGTAAACAAAAAATGAGCTGCAGTTTCTTTTACCGACCGAGCCCAGGTTGGGCGTGGAGATGCACCAGCAAGATTATAATCGCGTCGGTGCATCGTGTTACCGAGCTAACCGGAAACAAGATATCGTCGCGAAAAAAAAAAAAAAAAAAAAAAAATGGATGAGTGAGTGATATCGCAAAGATATATATCGCATACTTGTCTAAATAAGGTCCGACACAATACAAACACGGGTCCGTGTATTACGGTAGACGAAGTTGGCCAACAGACAAGGATCGTTCGAGCGAGGTTGTTATAACGACCGCGGACTCTTCCTCTTGCGTGGGTTCCCTCCTCGTCGAATCGCTAATTAATTTTATACCCCCGTAAAACGGTGAGAGCCACCGAGAGGGGCAAAAACGTCCGAACGATAATGCGCCCGCGGGGCGCGGGATGTGAGAGTCCCGGGAGTTATGTTCGGGGTTGCTGTTGCTTTGCTTTTCTGGGCATGGCCCGGGATAGCCATCACCGGCGTGTGGGTCCGCCGACGTGTAAACACAGCGCACCAGTGTACGTTCCGACAAGAAAACCGATTGGAACTTGGCGGAGACCGATTTTGAGGCAGCTCGAGCGAGCGAGCGCGATTCCGCCGGCATAAGGACGATGGAGGAGGCAGGTGAGTGTCCGGGAATCGTTCCGATTTTTGCTTCGCGATGAAACACGCGAAGACACCGGCAGACGCTCGAACATCTCGACTCATGCAGGAGATTTTATGGCGCAAGAGCGAGGGGAGCGAAGAAGAAGAAGAAATGAAATGGGAGCCCGGCAAGGATGCTGAGAGGGTGCAAGGCCCAGAAGCGGAGTGATAAATGGACGGGATTCAATTTGAGGCCAATCAACATTCTCGTCTTTTCTCCACCGATGGTGCTCGCTTCCGTCGCTCTCGTATGTATGCGCGATTCCGTCCGCGTGTCGCGCATACGTTGTTACTCTGCCCTCCGCCTCGTTCGTGTCTGTTGCAGCCACAGCGGAGGAGACCGGACCGCGTGTCGTTTGCTTTTTCTTCCACATATTCACCCCGCGTTGAGCACCCGTGTTACCGACTTCAACGCCGAGAAGAAGAACATCGTAAGGAGTGAAGATTTTGCCATTACAAAGGGAAAACAGGAGTGGTCCACGTCAGCAAACGACGAGCGGTCTCTTATGGAAGAGTTCTTTGGCATGTTGTCAGCAAACTGCTGCGATTACCGGAAACGGGTTTGGGCAATTGTCGTGCCAAGCTGGACTGGGCGGCGTGAAATCCAGGTGGGAAGTCCGACCGAAGGATTTGAGGTGCCGGACTACGGATATCTCGGATTGATAAAGAAAAACCGATTTGTACTCGGCGAACGCGCCGACCATTCCAGGGCAACCAGAAAACCACACAGACAGGCAGGCGCACCGAACTGGACGGAGTGGAGACCGGAGGAAAAATAAATATAACGCAACGCCACAGACCCCGAATACCTAAATTACCGTGGGCTTCGTCACTACTCTAAAGTCGCGTGAACATGGCAGCGAGGATCGCGGTAGTTGTCGCACGCTATTTTTCTATTACAAGAAATAATGGTCACGTAACAAGGTTCTGGGTAGCCGCAATTCTCCTGTGCACCCATTATTCCGAGGTGAAAGACTATGGCGCACCGGCATCGATCAACCGTCGAGAGGGGAATACATACCTAATGGTTATTTATATGTTCGTAGATAAGAAATTGCGATCGGTATCCTCACGAGACTGAGTAACACGATCAATCTCCGCTTTATCGGTGCCTGTCCCACGTTTCGTCGTGTCGACAAAGGCGACGGCCTATGATTGTGTGTCCCAGATGTGGATTTCATTTTTTTAGCAAATTGCATAGGGGAGACCAGAGCAAGTTGGAAGAACAGCATTAAATCAATCGCAGGTTGGAGCACCAAGTACCGCCACTCTGAGACCAGACTTGACACAGAATGAACTCTAATGCCTTTGAATGCCACATTCGATGCAACAACTTCCAACAGATTTATTGCGGTGGCTCCGACTTGTCCCGTGTTTCGACTAACCCCGGTGACCCTATTGTACATAAGGTGGCAATCTCTCGCGCACACCACGATGCCGTCTCGGTGCATTGTTACGTTTGCCTAGTTGTAGGTAGCCTCATGCCCGGCGACCCCTTTGCGACCGCGCCTCCGATTGCATCCGCCCCGAGCAATAAGGTTGCCTTTTAGGGAAACTGCTCTCAGCGGGCGCTATTCGCAGTCTAATCAACTTAGCTAGCCAGCGTTACGGGCTTCGGGGCGCTGAGGCAAGGAAAGTAAGGTCGTCCAGGATCCGGTATATACATCGCTCCCGTGTTCGCACCAACCCGCTGCTTTCTCAAACCCCTCCCAAGTTTGATAAGTTGGTCGATGAAAATTTCAAACTCTTCTTGAGCTGTGGGCACGATAGCCACCAGCGTGCGCCCTCGATATCAAACGCTAATACGGTGTGGTGGAAACTCCTCGAGTATAAACGAGGAGAGATGTTCGGAAAACTTGGCCGCATAATAATTTGCCTGGCATGGTTCAATACAACACACAGTGAGGGGTTTGTGTGTGCGCGAGGTCGGCGGGTGGTACCGGTTTACGATATTACCGTGAAATTGCGGAAAAATCTCACCGTCCGACCATCCACCGCTACTATACCCAATTCGCGTTTCCGGAGCAGTAAATAGACTTCAACTTGTTGGATATTGCCGGTGGAATGTCAATAATAATCAGAGACAAGTAATTATCTGCTTATGCACGGCACAGCGGTAACCATTAATTGGATATATCCCGGCGCCGGGTTCGCTACTGTTTATCGGCTAATGGTAAAACATAAATGTTACGGGAGACAAACATCGAAGCGGTCGGTCGAAAACTAATCAAACTGCCGATGCCGATGGAAATTCCTGTGAGCAAATCAGGAAGCACAAATACCGAACGTACTGGAGACAGAGGTAGAGAGAGCTCTCGCGAGAAAGTTTCTTCCAGCCGCAAGCGCCGCGGCGCTCCGTAATTAAACAGCTTTCGGTACGTGTTTTGCTTGCGCGATAACGGCTTCGAATTCAATTGAAAACTCGTAGGAAAATTCGATGGTGAAAAATATACATCGGGGCTGTATCATCGTTGAAACGACACTCGCGGAATGGTGGGTATGAATAAATAGAAGTCGGTTTTATTAAAATGGAAGTTGATAAATCTCCGTTTTCCCGTAACGCACGGGGAGATATGAACGGAGTGAGTGGAAGATCGCGAAATTCATGCCTGTCCCCCGAGTCCCACGTCACAGTTATACGGGAGAACCACGGTAAAATCTATGGAAATTTGCGCTTTTATTAGCATTCATATCCCAGTGACTCGGGAGCCGGAGAATTATAGTTATAACTCTCGGCACCTGTCACTTCATTCATATGTGTTATTAAAATTCTTATAACCACGTTTGAGAAAACGGTAAGCCCCCCTCCCCCTCCCCCCGACGTTGGAAAATTATATGCGACAAATTTAAAAAAATTGAATACAATTTACATTATATGTTGGACGGAAAATGTATGAAAATAAAAATGTAAACAACGACCGCCGATCGGGTGGCTTTTCACCTGCGAGTGAAAGGTCATTAGCGAATGAGCACTGTGCGATGGAACTTGTTAATTTTTCATTATTTATTCATTGAATTTTCCATCAGCTTTTACTTCTCATTCGCGTGTGACATTCTCGCCGTTGATCGGAGGACGATAAAAATTTTTGTCCAAATCCGGATACGGAATAACAAAATAACCGAACCAATGTCTACGCACAAAAATGAGTGTGAATTTAGTTGTTATTTCGTGGTGATAATTTGAGGATTTGTGTCTGCCTGACGTAAAGTAAAATCAGAATATGAGAAACGTTGAAAAGTCTGTATTCATCACTTTGCAAAGCATTTTCGCGAGCTTTAGCTTTCAATGCTTCTATCCAGTTCACCATTTCCAGTGAATTTTCCTCCTCGCTCTTCCCCGATTCTCCCCTTCGCTCCTCATTCCCGCAGCTCTGTAGCTTACGCCACAATTTCCCTCAAGCTCCGGTGGTGCGATTCGGAAATACCACCGATAACCTGCGTTTACGTGTATCGACTCAATACCTCACTCCCGTACGTTTTGTACACCGCACAGGTTTATGCATACACTCCTGTGTACGAATCTCGAAGCTCCCGCTTATCGTCTATACCTATGACACATCTGGGGCTTTCGACATATACGTCCGACCTCAGCGGGAGATAGTTTAACGGGCTTTCACTGGGAAGCATCTGCCAGAATCACGAGAATGCAGACAATGACGGTATAATCATCATTATCGTAGGATTTGTACGGAACGCTGCAATAGGTCAACGTATTGCCTCTGGCGCCATAAGACATAAGACCTTCTTATTAGCTCCCGAATGTAAAAGGTGCGTTGGGCATGTATAATATATAATACGGCTTTATGTATACCAAAGAGTAAATCAAATTGTTTATGTGAAAACAACTTTCACGAGGCGTATGATTGAGAAGTGTCCTCAACAAGTGTGAGGGTCTCCTACACTGAGAGAAGGCGCCAGTAAACATGACTATATCACTTGAGAGATATTACCATAACACATAGCAGTAGGAAACTAGGGCGCCACCTATGGTAGGAAGTACCGGATTTATAACCATTTTTTGCAGACATTATGGTGAAAATTGTTGGAAAATCTAAGACTTTCCGTCATAGGTGGCGCTCTAGTGCCCTGCTATGTGCTATGGTAAATTTTTCTTAGATATTCGGTAGTTTTTACTAGATCGTAACATAATCAGTGCTCGGGAGAGGGCCAATAAGAAGAATAATCGGGGTCTGCGGGGGCTAGGGGAATATGCAGGTCCTGGAGGGTGTCTCTAGGGAGAATAATCAGGGCCTAGGCGGAGTCCCTCGATGGGTCTTTGAGTAAATAAAGCCCTGGACGGGACCTCTAATGGAGCGTAGAATAATCAAGGTTTGAAGGGGCTCCTTATGGGACTTAAGGTAGTCCTAGCGGACAGCCTGAGCCCACATGAGTTCAGAGAGAATTGAGAGAGAATTGCGAACACTTCTCGATGGGATAAAAATTCGAAAAAAAATCAAGCATATGGAAGGTGCTGAAAAGATTGATTTTACATAATAATAACTCCAAAATATTATTAACAAATGCATAAAAAAAAAAATTTGTTTAACAAATTCCCCGGCAACTTAACTTTTTGTTCATATAAAAACAATTTGTTAATCTTTTTAAATACGTATGAATTTTTTCAGAATTTTATCTAATTTTTGAAAATCACGTTTTTTTATTAACTAAAAACGCAATTTTCAAAAATTAGACAAAATTCTGAAAAAATTCATACGTATTCAAAAAGATTAACTTATTGTTTTTATATGAACAAAAAGTTAAGTTGCCGGAAGATTTGTTGAACAATTTTTTTTTCATTCATTTGTTAATAACATTTTGGAATTACTATTATGCAAAATCAATCTTTTCAGTACCTTCCTTATGGTTGATTTTTTTCAGATTTTTATCTCATCGCGAAGTATTCGCAATTCCACTCTCAATTCGCTCTGAACTCACGTGGGCTCAGGCTGTCCGCAAGGACTACCTTAAACCCTAAACCTGGGCTCCCCTTCGAGCCCCTGGTTACAGGGATTGAGAGGTCCTCTTAAAACTACTGTAGGCATTTTCGCATACAATTTCAGTGCGTGCAAACAGTTCTAAATCTTCACCATATCAACTCCAAGGGCAGGTATTCTAGGCCAAAATCTTTCAGCGTGCCCATTCGCCACTTTCATCCCATTCCCAGGATAGGTATTCGCGAACGACCACCGCAAACAACTGAGGCTATACAACAGTTCCGAATCCCGTCCACGAACCCCATGAACTTGATCGATCACCTTGACGTGTATATAATCGGCGTTCAACGAAAACAATGAATTCTTATCTTCAAGCACCAGGCCGGGTTTGCATGTCACGCCGTACCTTCCGTATCGCCCCACGGTCACCCATCGCTCCTGTCGGGTTATCGATAACTTTCAATCACTTCGCCCTTGCGTGCATTCCATCGATCACTTGGCGTGATTCTTCGACGCATCGAGTACGTCGAGAGAGCTTCGGTCCAAAACTTTTCATTGAACAAATGCGTAACTTATCCGCAATGCACTATGGGGAAACCGTCGATCTCTCGCTGACGTTGTCGATCATTCTACGTCACTGTACCGACCGGGTTTTTAACGCAGGCACGTATATGCCGTCACCCCCCCCCCCCCCCCCTCGGTATCCTCCCTTGACGGCGAAATTATTCATTATTCAAATTTAATCGATAAACCGTCATGTATATATACTGCACTGGAATTACATTAGATTCAGCAACGATTATTTAATATTAATCGTCGGTATGAATTTCACGTTCCATTGGATCGATGAGAAACCCTGTCACTTAATTGTACTTCTCTCCCGGCTAAATACGTATGTACAGCAAGACACTTTGATACGAAACTCGTCGTACTTGAGCCTGAGACACGACAGCCAGCCGAGTATCGCATGCATTCGCTTGTCTAGCTGTCTCCCTGCATTACCAAAACATTCCAGGTACATCCGCATCAGCCTCGGATATGGAGGAGCTTCTGTTCAAGCCGCGTATACCCTCGAGTGTCTCTCGCTGCCTCGTAACTCTCCTAATGAAATTCTTGGCATTATTAAATATCATTCGGTCGGTGGAGCAGCGCGGTTCCCAAGGATAACGGAATCAAAAGGGGACGTCGCGGTGGGATTGGGGAGGCATTCGATTTGACGGGCGAGCGGATTCGGTCGGACGCGTGTCTGGCAGCGTTCTTAGCGTCACGTCTCCTTTACACCGCGGTTACATGAAATTATGGATTTCTAATGTGCCAGGATTTCGGACCTTGAAGAAGAGGTCCATGAAAAACGTTTCTCGAACTTGATCATTGGGATTCATCAATTCGAGGAGTCCTTCGGAAGATCACTTTGGTTTATTACCGAAAGCATCTGGGAAATAACCCATGTGGTTCTGGTGCATAGCTGGAACATCATTTATATTTAAATGTGGTTCCAGGTATGCACCAGAATCTGACCTCGGAAAAGAGGTCCGTGGAAAACGATGCTCGGATGCGATCATGCATAGCTTTGTCCATTCAAGGAGTTCTTCGGAGATCATCTTGCATAATATGAATGTGGTTTGTCCCCGAACATTTGCCAGATATGTTATCCTCCCGCGAATGTTTTTGGTTGCCACTACCCAGGTGCGGTTTCAGAGCCGGGCTGACGTTGGACCTACTATGACCTCCTGAGTTAGAAAGTCGACCCGACTCCGGTCGCCAATTTAGGCCCCACTATCAATTAACGTCGGGATGATAAGATCGACCCAATTTTATCAAACGACATTGCCCTAATGTTGGCTGCCGATGTCCAGCCAACGTTGAATGGAAAATATCAATAAGCAATAACAAAAAATTTTATCCACCTGCGCGACTTTTAAATGCTTTTTTTATCATCCTATAATTGCTTTTTTCTAGTTTCTTATCTTCACACATTGGAATCAACCCAATAATTTTTTTAGTCGGTAATGAGGACTGGAACCGTGATAAGGAACTACTAGTCGACGCTCTTACACTGAGAAGAAGAAATGGTTGGATCAAGCAAATGCGCGGTGACATACGTTCAAAGGTGTATTTTGTTGATACAACAAATATGTTTGTTTCTATCGACAAATTTTGAGTGAATTGAAGCAAATAATCGTTTAACAAAACAATGCTTTATTTGTACGAAACCAATACCAACTTTGAACGTATGTCACCGCGACTTTTGGTCAATTCAACAAATTTTCTCTGTGTACGAACTCGGCTATGCTCACCTTGAATATTTTATTTTCGAATCTTATATAAAAGCTGCATGTCTACCGCATCTCTATCTAATATTAACATAGCAATTGCTTTACATTGTCTAAGTGTTATTATTTCATTTTTGTTATTAACACTTTATTAATTAACAATGTCGATGAAACTTATCTACAGTACTGTAGATAAAGCTACAGTAAAGGAATCTGGGATAATAAAAAAGGATTCAGCATTCGCGCAAATTTAAAAAAATGTTATTATTTATTAATATTTTGTGTTGGACGTTGGCTGAACGTCGCTAGCGGGTACTGGGCCAGGGTCGTTCAACGTCATGAGTGAACGTCCACTTGATATCGCCTAACACGCATCATCACGATGATCCGCCAGCGCCGGTTCAATCTGGTAAGCAACGTTTTGCCAACTATCGAGTCCAACGTTGGAGTGGTTGTCAATCGACAGTTTAGCCAATGCTGGGCATTGGTCGGGATCCGATCATCGGCTGCCAACCTGCTGCCGACTACAAGCTAATCGTCGGCCATACTCCCAGCATCGGCCAACCGCACATGGGTACGCACCGAAAGTAAGAAACAAAAGCAACCCGAACGACAGACAATGAACGAAAATATGAAGGTTAGCAGTCTGGAGGTTAGCAGACTCAGGAACCGAGTTTACGACATAGCAGGGAACACCCGCGCGAAAATTAAGAGGAATTTTAAGTTATTACGAGAGTAAGCGTTCGTGGTTCGCGGTGGTGGATGCAACACGAGACCGGAGGAATTGGGGTTTCGTCCGCGGAGGGTCGTGCCGTGTCGTCGTATATTTCTCTGTTCGAGTAATTGGTCCAGCAATTACCCGGCAGCCGACGGAGCAAGAGGCGCGCGTAGCGTCGGGGGCCCATTCGTCGGACCGGCCGCTGATCCTCGCGTGAGAACCTGCTGGCTTGCTGCTGCCTCTGGTCAGTCTGGTCCTCTTTCTCCTCCTCGCCGCATCGTCCAGAAAGAAACGGGAATAGACTCTTCCGCCTCGGAAGTATCTACCCTCTGTTGTATACGTGTATACTCGGTGGGCCACCATCGGCAAGAAAAGTTTATTTGCAGGAGGGCAAGGGGGCAGGCCGAGGTGGGTTTTCTGCACCCGGAGCTCTCCCTTCGGTCAGGGCCAACAAAGCGAAGATTGAACGACCGCGCGCGGATGCGCCCGTTTTAGACTCCCCGGCCATGGTCCGAGCATCAACGGCACACCGGCAAACCCGCGTCCATCGGAGGAAGCAACGACACGCGCACACGCGACAAATTGCCGCGAGAACTCGCAAAATAAAATGACAAATATCCTCGAACGAGGATAGGACGGAGCGTTGCGGAGTAAGTCGATTGATCGATGGATTATGATGGAGAGTCTCGGACGTCGCCGATGGCTCTCCGCCGGTCAAGAAGCGGGAGCACGCGCTCCAGAAGAAAGACCCGACCGGGGCTTGGAGTGGAATAACAAAAAGAACGAATCTCCGGCACACATTGCCAATTGGTTAGGCGCAACGATAAATATAGGTTCAAAAAAAAAAAAAAAAAAAAAAAAAACCCACTTTCGACAGCCGGACGAAGGTTTCAATCGTGCGAGCCCTATAGCTCTGCGACGAAAGAAATGTACCTTGTACACTCGGTGCATCGACCGGACCCCGTGTGTTGGTCCGATCGGTGATTATTGAATAATGGAATACGTTTTAATGCAGCATCTTTTTATCGCATCGAAACTTGTGTACGGTCAAAAGAAACATAACACGGGTGTCTCTCGTCGGTCCATGATACAAATGGGATTGATTGCCAAATTCAGTTAACCGTGACAGGGCGTATTCCTCGTGCGTAGTCGCCGCGATGCGTTGACGGGCGAACTTCCGAGATACCGGCGTCTTCGTGTCCTCGACGACGATATAATTTACGGTAACTATCAGGACGAAAGAAGACATCGTCGCGGGTCTCTCTTGGAAGACAACGAAAACAAGAAGAAAAAAAAAATGAGAAAAAAAAGGGAAGGGAACAGCGATGAGAGCTTTGCCTGCCACTGTTGCTCGGGAGTTCCAGGCCAGGTAGGCGGGCGCGTAAACACTTTAATTCGCCGCGGCGCGCAAACGTTATTACGGCCAGCACTCCGCCATTAATCATCCGAGGCATCGTTGCCCGGCATTAATTATCCCGGCCATTTTCTAGCCGTGTGCCGGAGCAACGGAGCTGCACACGCAGGGTGTAGAGCACCCAGCAGCAGTTTCCCGGGCTTCCGTGATCCTCAACCCCTCTACGGCCACCGCCATCACCGACGCTACCCATCGCCCCGCCAAGGGGGTGAACCCGACCTCCCACAACGGGGTTTCGAGAGTCAGCCTATTCGCATGAAATTGATACGTTCTCTGCCCCTTCCACGCTCGGTCCGTTCCCTACCTCGCTCTCTCCGTCTGTGTTGTGTATTAAACCGGCATGATCCGAGCTACCCGCTCGCGGCACGTAAATGCTGTTCCTGCGCAGCAGCTCGTGCGGGCCAAGCCTTTCTCCCTAAAATTTTGCTACACATAATTCTACTTCGGCACAGAGATTAATTTATTAGTAATATTCGTGTGTGTGACGCTCGGTAATATTATACAGAGACGGGGTAAAGCGGTAACGGGGAAAAACTGTGGGATACGATTCAATTACTCCGTTGCCGATGGAAACACTCGATTCCATTCACCTACTGTGAATCCCCTCTTCTTACCCCTTTTTGGAGTTTTTTTTTCCTGTTTTGCATTTTTTTTTTTTTTTTTTTTTTTTTTTGCATTTGTACATTGGGATACAAAACGAGTGAAACGGAGAGGGGAATGCACGTGTGCGCGGAACTGGCTAGCCCACCGATCTCGTTCGTACCGCGCGGTTCCTACATATTCATTCGTACGTAAGCCAGTTTTTGCTCGTTGGCTACCTCGGAGCGGTCGCCACTGCCGCAGATGACTAATAGCTCGCGAGGGAATCGTTTCGGGTTAGAGGATTCCCAGGGCATTTGTGTACACGATTTTTCACAGGTACTACCCCACTCTCCACTGGTGGATCTTCTGGCCGGGACAGTTTACGCGGCTCTCACCTATATATATGAAATATCTATTTCCATAGCGCTCGAAGATGATAAATTTGGCAACGATTCCCTTGATCACGTGTTAAAAAATTCAGCCTCAAATACCGATAGAAACGTTAGTTTTTTTTAAATCTGCAAGTTGCCGCATGTTACGAACTGAGATTTGCTGCTTGGGATGAAATACGAAGAGCTTCTTGCTAAGTGGGTTACCAATTGTCCGGCATTCCAATTTTTCAGCAGTTTTTCGTGTATCAGAGGGGACCTTCTGGGACATATAAAACATACGTTTCAACCGAAAACCTGCTACGCATGTAAGGAGTAAAATGCGGACCAAGTAGATACAGTGGCACATTTTCACATGTATCAGGTATAGTTTCACGTGCTTGCAACTCTCCTATAATACAAACCTCTGCTTGAACTCTGACATAAGAAAACTTTATCAGATAATAACTGTGCCATATCGAATAACCGCTTATACCTCTACAATGTCACAAGTCCACCAGAATACAGGGCTCCGAAAACATGTCTACTATTTTATCCAAAAGGGCAGAAGGGTCTACCACTGAATTCCGGAAGGACATATAAGCACATTTACACATACCTTCACCTACTTACAACTCTACCAGAATGTAAGCCCCTACTTGAACTCTAACACAATAAAACTCTACCAGATAATAGCTCTACCAAATCAAATAGCCACTTATATCTGTACCAGGTTACAAATCTACCAGAATACTGGGCTCCGAAAACATGTCTACCATTTAATTTCAGAAGGCCATAGGGTAAACCAGCCAATCAATGGACAGGGCCAATGAATGGACACTTTCCATAAGAGCACGTGCATAAAAAACGTCTATTCATTGGCTTTTTCGTCTGCTTAACTGTTCATTAATTGGCCGGTTTACCCTATAAGCACATTTACATACCTTCATCTACTTACAACTCTACCAGAATGTAAGCCTCTGCTTGAACTCTAACATAATAAAACTCTACCAGATAATAGCTCTACCAAATCAAATAGCCACTTATATCTCTACCAGGTTACAAATCTACCAGAATACTGGGGTCCGAAAACATGTCTACTATTTAATCCAAAAGGGCAGAAGGGTCTACCATTTAATTCCAGAAGGCCATAGGGTAAACCTGCCAATGAATGGACAGGGCTAATGAATGGTCACTTTCCATAAGAGCACGTGCATAAAAAAACGTCTATTCATTGACTTTTCGTCTGCTTAACAGTCCATTCATTGGCCGGTTTACCCTATAAGCACATTTACATACCTTCACCTACTTACAACTCTACCAGAATGTAAGCCTCTGCTTGAACTCTAACATAATAAAACTCTACTAGATAATAGCTCTACCAAATCAAACAGCCACTTATATCTCTACCAGGTTACAAATCTACCAGAATACTGGGGTCCAAAAACATGTCTACTATTTAATTAAAAAGGGCAGAAGGGTCTACCATTTAATTCCAAAAGGCCATAGAGTAAACCAGCCAATGAATGGACACTTTCCATAAGAGCACGTGCATAAAAAACGTCCATTCATTGGCCGGTTTACCCTATAAGCACATTTACATACCTTCACCTACTTACAACTCTACCAGAATGTAAGCCTCTGCTTGAACTCTAACATAATAAAACTCTACTAGATAATAGCTCTACCAAATCAAATAGCCACTTACATCTCTACCATGTCACAAGTCTACCAGAATACAGGCCTCCTTAACATGTCTACCACATCGACGATCTAATGACAGAAGGACGTATAGACCGTGCTTATGCACAGCCTATATGGCCTTGTGGCATTCAGCCATCAATATTATGATTCTACCGTACTAGTGCATCGGATCACAACCCTACCAAAGTACAACTCTCCGATAATAGAATTCCTCAGGATGAAACAAAACGCCGGGTGATGCCGCTTTATCCGGAGAAATCCCCCCCCCCTCCCCCGGAGAGTTGTATTGTGGCAGACTTGCAATACAGTAGTGTTGTAATAAAGTAGAGATGTTTCCACAGGCCTGTATTCTGGTGGAGCGGCTGTTTGATTTAGTGAAGTTGTTATATGTTAGGGTGTTGAGAGAGGTTTATATTGCGATAGAGTTGTACATGGGTAAAGTTACACCTGGTAGAGATGTAAATATGCCGAGACAGTGAATAACATCGAGTATTTCTCGCGGTTCGCGGTTTCTTCGTCGAGGAAAATGAAGTCATCTATGGACTCACCGGCGACCGGAGTCCGGTAGCGCGTATGCTCGTTCGGTGCAGCAGCAACGAACATGTAGAAGCCTCTTTACTGGAAACATGCCGCGTGTGTCGGACATAGAAAAGCCTCTTTTTTCACAAGAACTTCCCGCGAGAAGAGGATTCGCGCCAGATTTTTCTCCTCGACTCCCTCCCTCGACACGAAAAGCGAAGAAATAATCCGTAGAACGTTCCTTTTCATTCCAGCGACAAAGTCGACACCCGGAAGCCGGACCCAAGAGCTGGACGAGATCCTTTCGGCGATTCTCCTCTCCCGGGTCGCCCACTCGCCCCCCATTGTTGCGAGAGAAACGTGAGAAGAAGAGCGGGTGAAGTAGAGAGTGGAACAGAATGCATTCGACGCTTCCCTAAAGTTTCGACAGTCGAAAGAGCGCGCTCGCCCGGTCTCCACCGGAAAATATCTCGGAGCTCTATCGGTCTTCTGACCAGAAAAACAAACGCGCTTGACCGTTCGTCGCCCACGGATAATTCGGCTATACCGTCCTCCACCTCCGAGAGGACAAAATCCATAGTCCGGAGAACCGGAGCGACGAGCACTCGCTCCTGTTCCTCCAGAACTTTTCTCTGAACTCTCAATTTTTTTACACGAATTTCCCCACCTCGGTCTTTTTCTCATGCACTGGTGCTCCTATTTTGCAATCCTATAACGTTCAAGACGTCGCGGACAATACGAATCGCCGACGACTGTTTCGCTTTCACTCCCACCAATCCGAATTCTCCGCCGATGTACTATATGCTGTAGTGTTTTACCCTACGTACGATAAAGGTGGCGAATACACTCAGAAAAAAGATTTATTAAAATCAAATAAATTTCGATCTTCAAATGAATGTACTTGCCTTAACAAAATCCTTATTAGATTCAAATGACGACTATTCTTTAGCGTAAGTAAAAAAATGTATTCAATGATTTGCACTTTAAAATAAATATTTATTCGCGCCAAAGAGATCATGTATTTGACGTCATGACAATCGCGACTATTATCCGCTAGCACGCAATACAGCGTCGTCAACGCGTCAGTCGTCTGAAAACATCTCTCGCTGATAGTACAAGACTACATTTATTCCTTACATTGTAACAGAGAGGCAACTCATCGATTTGTTTTTATGAAACTTTATTTTTCTTCAAGCTGTACAGCTTGATCGAATTGTGTTTGTGGAATGAGTCCTCGAAAAACCAACTTCGAAATTGGTTATGTTCTGAGTATCAATAAAAGAAAATTTATTGAGAACGAAGAAAAATTTTCATTTGCTTCATAACCTAACAGAGCGTTTATTAATTTCTAATATATTTATTTGTTTGATAGTATCGTTCTTATTATTTAATAATATTTATTTGGATCTAATAAACAGATATTTATGTCAAACAATTTTTTTTTTGTTTCGTGACAGACTTGCTACGTTTGTTTGCGTGCGAATAATGTGATTTATGAATGACGCGGAAACGATTTCTTTGTTGAATAAGTCACGTTTACTATCAACGAGGCATCAACTGGTAATGTTTTATTATTAAATAAGCATACCGATCCGTTACCGACGCACGATTTCAATAAACATGTCGCACATTAGTTATACTCATGACATAACCAATCTCGAAGTTGGTTCCTTGAGGACGCATACCACAACCACAGTTCGCACCCAGAAAAATAATTTATTTGACGGCCACCGATTATTTCGTTTAAGTAAAATATTTATTCGATTTAAATAAATATTTATTTAAATTAAGTAAATAGCTACTTAAATGAAATAAATATTTATTTAAATCAAATAAATATTTTACTTAAACCAAATAAACGGCGGCCGTCAAATAAATTATTTTTCTGGGTGCGATCGAGGTATGCAGCTTGAAGTAAAATAAAGTTTCATAAAAACAAATCGATGAGTTGCCTCTCTGTTACAATGTAGCGGTTCCCCGTAAGGAATAAATATAGTCTTGTACTATCAGCGAGAGATGTTTTCAGACGACTGACGCGTTGATGACTCTGTAATGCGTGATACCGGATAATAATCGCGTTTGTCTTACCGCCAAATGTACGATTTCTTTGGCGCGAATAAACATTTATTTTTAATTACAAATCTTTGAATATATATTTTTTACTTACATTAAAGAATAGCCGTTATTTGAATCTAATAAGGATTTTGCTAAGGCAAGTAAACATTTATTTCATCTCCCCAGATAGACAAGCACGGCGAAATGGCAGCAGTTGGGCCCAATATTTGCGACGGCACATGTCGCAAACATTCCTCGAACTGCGTCCGTTCGTAGCCCTTGTCTACATGGGTCAATAAACGTCATTTGACGATCGAAATGCATTTTATTTTAATAAATCTTTTTTCTGGGTGTACTCTACATTTACTCTATCAATATCCTTGTATACCAATATTGCTCAAAACTGAAATTGCACCCAGAACAACAAATATTTGGCATATAATCCGTAAATAAATATTTGTTTGAATGAAGTGAATATTCATTGTAATAAAATCAATACTTGTTCGAATAAAATAAATTTTGCGAGGCACCCGACAAATAAATAATTTTTCTGTGTGCACGTACGGTAACTATTGAACGTTGTTTGCGGTTCGTCCGAGGCAGATTGATACCGTTTTTGTCAAAAAGTTGATCGATCGGTGAGCAGTACCCTCGACCTGCAGGGTACAGTCAACTTTTGAGACAGTCGACTGTACGGTGTAATCGGGAAAACAGTGTAGCAGGGAATCGGGTCACCCCGCTGAAGAACCATCCAACGCTAGCCACTCTCTCAACCCCTCGTGTGGAGTCGACAGACCTTGCCGCCCCCCCCCCCCCTTCCATTCCCTCGCCCTCTGTATCTTTCACTCGTCCCGTTTCATATAAATAAATATTGTCCGATGATTGATCGCTACTCTCGGTGCGCTCACTCGTTCGATCGCGGCCGGAACGTTACATCAGCGCGCTATTCTGTGACCGATACACGGTATACTACGCTATAGAGAGTATGCTGGGATGATATCGTTGCGTCCATGCGTTGATGGCATGGCTTCGACGATGGGGTGGACGCGCGGGAAGTGCCCCGTGTCGGGTTCTCCGCCCGGCTACTACCGTATATTCGTTCCTTCTCTCTTCATCTATGGTACGACAGCTTTTTTTTTCTATCATAATTATTTTCGTCCTTGCACGCAGAGTAATTTGTCATCGCGACACAATGGCCGTGGGTCGTCCTGTGTCACCGATACAGATACTGTGGCATAATTCGACGGGGGGGACCTTGAAAAAATCGTGTGCCACGGCTCGTAATTACAGGATGAGGGATATCGAACGACGGGGGAGGCCAAGAAGGGGAACGAGACCCTTTGGGAAGGCGATTTTGTGTCAAAGAAAAATATAAACCATAGCATATATATACCAGCAGTGGAGCTGGTGGCTCTACTAGTGGTAGACTAAGTCCTTTGTGGACTTGAGCCCTTATTATTCTAAGTCCCTTTACTTCACGGTCTTATTAGTAGCCAACTTCATGTCCCTGTTATTGACCCCCTATGACCGTATTATTGACCCGTTGACCGTTTTATTGACCCCGCCGACCCTATTATTGACCCCCTCTGACCCTGTTATTGACCTCCCTCGATTCTTGACACGGCGGCGACGGCGAAATCTTTTTATATTATAGAGAGACAACTATACCATATCTATATCGTAGCTATATTACACCTCTACCATAGGGTAAAAGTGGTGAATATGGTTCGGTCCATATATAATTGATTCACGTGTATAATCTGGGTGGGCCATATTCACCACTTTTACTCTATCTATACGATATCTATACCCCACCTATACTACGCCTATATCATATCTAGATCATATCTATGACGTACCGTCACTGTACATTTACCATATTTTATTTTATCTATACCCATGCCATCAATATATGCCTACATGTTTCGCTCTTTAATCTCAAACTATCTATTGATTTTTCCCCCAGTGATATCTTCGAATACAATATATATATATTTTTTGAGCAAAAGCGAAGATGTTCGT
Organism: Exephanes ischioxanthus; assembly: GCA_958510785.1. NCBI lineage: Eukaryota > Metazoa > Arthropoda > Insecta > Hymenoptera > Ichneumonidae > Exephanes > Exephanes ischioxanthus. The sequence goes on along the minus strand of OY294018.1, from coordinate 11,161,927 downwards.
TCGAATGAACTGCATGAAGGTAAATCTCTCAATTGGGAATCAATCAAGAAAAAAAACATTGTTTAATGTTTTTTTTTTCTTGATTGATGAAACCACCCTATGAGGAATCGAGAACAGAATAAGGGTTGCTACCTTTGCGGCTTTGCGAGTCCTAACCATTTGCTCCAAGTGGCACTGGCGGGTTTCCGAAAGTCGGCAAAATAGTGCCGCTTGGTGTCTACGAGCCCTTGAAACCTCCAGCGCCTCTAGCGTGCAAAATTAGGGGAAGCGCATAACAACGAGAGACAGGAGAGATCAGTGGCGAAATTACACGAGGAGCCGTCTGGCAATTCACCTGTCTATTATCGTCGCACGGTCTCGCGCCTCGTCGCGGCGCACCGAGGTGGCAAAACTTAGCTCGGGGTAACAGTCATCGCATGCTCGCAGCAGCGAGGTGGAATTTGGAGAATGAATCGCTCTATGAGAAGCCGCTATGTGCGACGGTGCTCTATTCTTAGAACGGAATAGTTGTAGAGCTATCGCGTACCCCTCTCTGCGTTCCGTGTTGGTTTCTACCTTCGCTAATCTATTATTCGTCGGTACGCTGGCAAGTTCCCGACATTTCTCGTAGCGCGTCATTACACGTACGTACGTACGTACGTACGTACGTGGAAACGTGTGTCGCTATCTATTTCAATATCGCTTTACGTACCTTGTATCAGTACGGCAAGTGGATGCGTTCGAAATAATATCACATATCGCTATTCTAACGCCCGCTGTTCGTCCCGAGTCTCGTGACGATACCGCCACTGGTTAATGCAAAGCCCAGTCTGTACCGCGTCTATTGTTGGACTCGTCAACCTCTTGTTATTCCAGTTATCGATATCTGTTGTCCGACTTTAGCGACGCAAACGTGTTCTTTACCACGTGCACCAGCGATGACACAGCACGAGCTAAAGATGCTCGAACGTCGTACACGCGCTCCACATTAGCCCGTTCACGAATCGCTCCAATTCAATCGTATCCAGGGGGAAAAATATGAACGAAGTTTATAAAAATATGGGAGTGACGATTGAAAATAGTGAGAAACAGCTCGGGTGGGATTTGGTCTGGACGGCTGTTACATCCCAGTACTGGCACGAGACAGGCCAGCCTCCCGGAGTTGGCGCGGTCTCGCGCCGGTGCTGGGATGTTAACCGCCCGGCAGACCTACCCCACCTTCGATGAGTTAGAAGTTTTAGGGGTGGGAAAACTTTATAACTGCAGAGATCAATGCTTCCCGAGAAGAGGCGCGAGTGACAAGATAGAGCCTCCCCTTAAGGCGATGTGAAACTTCCTTTCCGCCCGGCCCAGGACCAGTCGGGAACGGAAATTGTAATTAATTTTTTTTTTCACGGATGCTGACAATTTTCGGTCGAAAGCAAATTCTTGCATCCAAGAATTAGTTCTTAAAGGTAAATAGAACAAGGAATAGGTAAGGTTCTTAGGTCAAGATGGTTAAAAAAAAATAATAATTACAATTTTTATTACCGACTGCGATAGACGACCCTGAAGATATCTGCATGACATCAAGTTTCATCTTTGGCCGGTCTCTATCAGGCTTTAGCAACAATAACCAACTGTTCACTTATAGAATTGTAACCTCCAAGTGAACTTCCTCGAGCAAAGTTTGTACAATGAAAAATACAACCATTATATCTTGATGAAATTTGCGCACATGCAGATATCTTCAGGGTCATCTGCGATAGTCCACATGCTCTCGAGCGCTACTTCGCACATAATGCAAGATAAATAGTCCGGCGTCTCCGACGTCGGTCCGAAGTCCAGGAAAACATATATACAAACTTTTTATTCTTCCCCCTCCACCCGCCCCACTTCACTCCGCCCCCCTCCCCCTGCATAAGTCTCGCCGCGTTCTCATTTTTATATTCTCAACATTCCACTCTCCGACTCTTGCCGAGTCTGATCACGAAGGGTCGTTCCCGATGCTACCACTGTGCCTCAGACCTCATCCTCGTGGCCGACTCTCCTTCTTATGCAACGCGACGCGGATTCGTGTAAAGTCGTGAGGGCTTACAGAGAAAGGAAAGATAAAAAAAAAAGTTACTAAAAAAAAAAAACTAGTGTCGTCATTCGCACGGGGTCGACGATGGGCTAGGGTGGCACACGCCAGTTTCTGGTTCTCTTCCTGCTGCCTCCACTTTTACTTCTGTCCGGGGTAATGTGCGGTGTTCGCGACCGTGCCGCAAGGTAGTACGGTCGGGGGTTCTAACAGTCGTCTTGGAGAAAACTTCTGGCCGTTTACGGCCTTAAAGTAACTCGTAAATCTTATTTTTCCCTTCTTGGCGCGTCGGTGTACCGTACGCGAGGGGGGAGACCGGACCTCCCGTACACCCCGCCCTCGGAGGAAGCCCACCTCCGGTACACCGTCGTCGTCGTCGGAGTCGTCCCGCTCGTCCGCACCCACCCCGACAACTGGAGCAAACTTTTTTACGATGGCTTCTTAACGTAATGCATTTATTGTACAATAAAGACCGTCAGCGCGCGCGAGCGCGTGCTGCACGAAGCGCTACGAGTTTCAACGAGAGTAAAGCTCCACGAGAAGAATAAAAAGAACAAGAATGTTGAAGACATTATCAAACGCGTCGTACGGCATCTAGTAACGAATTAAAGAATACAAAAATAAAAAATATATAAATAATGAAAAGTTTTAATAGGATAAAACTGAAAGAACTTTTTTTTCGAAAAAGTAAAAATTCCACGCGAAGAACTTAAAATTTGTTTTCTCTGGCGAAAAATATTTGTTTACGGTAAATTAAAGCAACTGCAAGCACAAAATTTACTTACAGGATTTCAATAGTAGGTGAAATAAACAACCAAAACAACTTTTTGTTTCAAAAAGTACAAATAGTATGCCAAGTACTTGAAGTTTTTTTGCAGACAAAAAAATTTTTTATGAAAACAATTTTAAAAAACGAAAAACAAAATCGAAAGAACATGAAATTATATTTGCCAAGTAGGTGTATACGGACGTATACATGTACTTATATATGTATATTTGTACAATACTATTATGTTGTAGAGATTACGCCGAAAATATTGATTAAAAAAATACGAAAACGAAGGCGACATTTTTCATCAAATTTATCAACCGTGCCAACCACTTGTCGTGCCAGTTCGATTTCTTCTTTTTACAATAGCTGTCATACATGGTTCATTAAAATAATCGAGGGAACAAAGGGAGCGCTGAATTTTCTACGTTACAAAATTACATTTTTGTAACACGTGCACGAAAAGTTCCGCTTTTCGTGCCTGTAAAGTGTGTTGAAAATGGCGCTTTCTAGCAGAGGGTGCGCGAAAAATGCTGTGGATACTATTTTTACACGCGAGTCTGTTTTCCCCACACTCTTTTCTATTTCTATTATTGACCGATGATCATTATTAACCTGTGCGCATGCGCAGCACAATTTCATTATTCTCTCTATTACTATCTACATAGCCTACAATAATTAATCACACCGAATGGCATCGAATCAATAGTTTTCGGAAAATAAAAGGACTTCCCGTTATTGGCAACGCGCATTCCTTCATTGGAAGTTTAGAGGGTGATGATCATGTTAATTTATCTTAAAAAACGAACAACCACAACGAAGATATTTAATTACCGAGAATGATTTATCGGGAATTACAGATATAATGGATAAACTGGTGGAGAGAATGAACACGTATTCTTCACCCACAAGAGTCTGGTTAGGACCTCGCTTGGTCATTTTTGTATTCGGTCCCGAACAGATGAAGGTACGAATGATTGGTGAATTTAAAATGCGCGTTTTTGTGAGTTATGCCAACGAACCACTTTCACCGTGAGCATCATCATTTTCAGACAATTTTCCATAGTCCGTACGCCATGGAAAGAGAAGTTCTGTACAAGTTCATGGGTCCTTGGTTGGGAACGGGATTATTGACGGCCCAAGGTGAGTTTCCTCTGAGTACACAGAATCGTCGTTGGTACAAAAAGTTCGATTGTTTCTGGTGGAGGAGAGGGATCACAACCCCTCCACACATGTACAATTCATGTACGCTTTTCATATTCTTGATGTTCTTGATGTTTTCGATGTTCTTTTGTTCTTTTGTTTTTGATGTTGTCGAAAACATCAAAAACGTTGAAAACATTGAAAACATCGAATCATTGAAAACATGGAAGACATCACAGAGGGAATAATAGTAACAAGCTTTATACATCACCGTCGTAGAGACGAAATGGCGCGTTCATCGGAAGCTAATTGCGCCAACGTTCAATACGAGAATACTCGAATCATTTAGAGACATTCGCCACGCAATCGATAATCATGACCCGACAGATGAGGAAAGAATTGGAAGCCGTTGAATTCGATATACATTATTACATATCACTTTGCATCCTCGACATTATATGCGGTGAGGAAAATTTGTATCGCTTGTGGAACCAACATTGAGACGACAGGGACTGTGTATTATATCAGGTTTGCGTTGTACGTGCAGAAACTATTATGGGTATCGAGATGAACTCTCAGGGGAAGTGTAGTCGCTACGCGGACGCAGTGGCTGGGTAACGAGTTGTAAAAGCTCCGATTTGTCATTGATGTAACACAGTATCAAACCTGGTAAATCTATTTTTCTTGTGTTGTTTAGTGTTACCGAAACGATATCCAAGAGATTTTTTCGCATCTGGCTACACTCCGACTTAATCTTCGGTCTGACAAAAATGGGAAGAGATCAACGCGAGTATTCAAAGTACTTGCACGGTGTGACGAACGACATTATTCGAACGAAGAAAAGCTCTTACAACGAGACCCGAGTAGCAAACGAGGGTGAACGTACGTTCTGACAAATGATGATTCAACGACTGTGAAAACTTCCCAAGTACCGCCTTAAAGCGCTTCAATGTCTATGAAAAACATTTTACAGACGTGCGATCGACCACGAAAAAGGCTTTCTTGGATTCGCTGATTGAGTTGTCAAATGAAAATGCAATACTAACGGACCAGGAGCTTCGCGAAGAAGTCGACACGATGCCGTTTGCGGTAAGAATTGAATGGATAGAATGCGGGTGGATATATAACATTCGCCAAGCTGTCAGAGCCCATTTTTCTAGGGCTTCCATACCAATGCAACGATCAGCACCTTCGCTGTATTCATGCTCGCGAATAATCTCGAGATCCAAGTGAGTAAACTATCAAGTGTCCCGATAAAAATCTGCCGGCAAAGTTGTGTCACGGGGGAATTCGACCTTGCAGGAACGAGCGTATCGAGAACTTTGCGACATCTACGACGACGAAGTGTTCGCCGAGACTCCGGTAAAACCCGAAGATCTCAGTGGCATGAAATATTTGGAGAGAGTAATAAATGAGACAATGAGACTTTTTCCTGTCGCCCCATTGATGTTGCGTCAGATTACCGGAGATGTCGATATAGGTTTGACCATAATGTTCTTGGAAATTAATAAATTCAAATGAGTTGGGCAAATCGACCAGCCCAGTGACTCAGAGTTTCATCGATTTATATAAATATATAATAACAAAAATAATAAGTGCTACGTGTATTTAGTGTGTCGGCACGAAATAAAAAGCTTCCTCTATGAGGAAGCAAAATAAAAGAGGTGCAAAGTAATTTCCACGTGGGTTCCTTATTTATTACATTTTTGCGCATAGCTTTTTCTATGAGAAAGTTCGTTAATCGATTTAGGCTTGCTCATGGAGGAAGCTGTGCGCACAATTGTAATAAATGTGGAAGCCATGTGCAAATTACTTACAAAATACTTCGTAGCACAAAAATGTCTACATCTTATAAAATTGAAACTATCAAAATTTATGACAAAGTTTATTTGTACAAAATAATCGCTAATTGAAGTTTGCGGACTTTGTTGTTTTGCGGCAATTTTTAATCAATTTTTCATCGTTGATTACAAAGTTGTAACTCATTTTATTCTTGGCATGATATTTGATTCAGAAACTCGGGTCCGACGTAAAAAACAAATTTTTCGAGAAATTCACAAATTTCATGAAATTTAAACTATCAATCAGTTATTTTCCAAACTTAATACCAAACATTGTGCAGTGTTAATCATTTCATCTTCCAAATTTGACCTCAATACTTCCATGTTTACGCGAATTAGAGCGTCTTTCGTAATGTAAAAAAAATCAAAATGTTGTATTATCTGACCGCTTGGATAGTTTTTACCAAATTCAATACCAAAGGTCTTTGATCAAAATATAATATTTATGTGCAGTTTTAGGACGATAGGTGAAAATTTACGTAAGTTAGAGATACCAGACATTTATCAGTAACGGTCAAACGCGAATAATCTCGAATTGGGCCTCAATCTTTAAAAAAAATTGCACTGAATGAAGAGACATTACCATTCTACTAGTGCATCAAATTTCAACTTGGTATCTCAAACCATTTTCAAAATATAGTCATTTTAATCGATGCAAATCTGTCACACAAACACCCCCACACACACACACACACACATTCATGCACGCACACATCTGGACACCAGGTACAAATCGCATTTCTCGACATTTTGGATCATTTCCAGTACGCTGACACGTACTGGAAACGAAAATCTTGAAAAAATGCCTCTATTGTTTAGTAATAATGACTTCCTCTATGACGAAGCCATTATTCTATGTCTTCCTCGTGATGGTATTCCATTATAATGTCCATCACGATGTACCGTTAAAATTGCGGCCAAAAATGTACGTTTTCGAAATTTCAATTCATTTCGGAACGCGTCCATTCTGGCAGGTGGGTTCACTTTATCGCACGCTCTCCTATCTCAGAACTAGTATATTTTCCCCGTGCGTTCACTTTGTTCCACGCTCCCATACTAACGAATACAACCGTGTCTTACATGTGAATACATTCTGCCAAAAGGCGCTATCGTTTTAATTGGTGTTTTGAAAGTTCATCGGTCGGAAAAATACTGGCCAGATCCACTGAAATTCGATCCCGATCGGTTTCTTCCGGAAGAAGTTGCGAAGCGTAATCCCTACTGTTACGTGCCCTTCAGTGCTGGACCAAAAAATTGCATTGGTACACAGCTGCCGATAATGATTCCAAGGATCAAAAGGTAATAGGAGCAGAATAACGATTATGCAATTTACAGGACAAAAGTTCGCAATGATGACCATGAAAGTTATTCGCGCGACTCTATTGCGCCGCTACGTTCTGAAGAGAGATACGATCGTGGATATGAAGGATATAAAATTGAAAGCAGAGCTTTTGAAGGCGTCAAAAACTATGACGATAAGAATTTCCGAGAGAGTCAACGCGAATGTCGAAAAATGATATAGAGTTGGGCCAAAGTGAACCAGCTGAACGATTCGGGGAATATTATGTAGTTGCGGAACATATTTTTACTATCGTTAAGACACATAACAAACACATCTATTTAGGGCGTCCGAACAAATAAAAAAATAGGGCAAAAATTGACTCCTCGTTGATTGTAGAGAAAGTCAGCAGTAATAGTGAATCTATTGAAAGTATCAAAAAACTGTTCCATATAACATGGAACAGTTTTTTTATACTTAACAGACTTTTAGATTATGTATATGCTGGCAATTGGCCATCGATAAAAGACCTTCAACCAAAGAAAATCAGGAAATTTCAATTCTGAATAATTCACGGCTTACAGGTCGTGTTTCAACTGTTTTCCCGATGAAATTTGAATTCCAAATGAAAAAAAAAAAAATAATACGGGACAAAGTGGTAGTACTCTTCGATTTATTTACTCATATAAATAATAGTAATATAATACACATGTAGTACACATTTATTCAATCGACACAACTTACACCGTCTTTCTCTTCCTATATATTACTGAATACTAAAATGAGAAAAAAAAGAAAAACAATGCTTGTTGCGCCCTTGAAAGTTAGTTTATAGCATCAAAAGGAAGGACAAACAAGTATTTTTTTTTCTTTATTTTCCTCATTTTATTTTTGAGTAATATATACGAAGACAAAGACGACGTGAGTTTTTTCGATTTTTAATTTTTTACTACATATCTTTATACATACATACATGTATGTATAAATCTTTAGATTTAGGTAGACGGTAACCTTGTATTCCGGTAGAGTTGTAGTTTGATTCTGGTAAAGTTTTTTTACTTTCTGATAGAGTTGTGAGTGGTAGAGATGTAAATGTGCCCACAATTTTTGTTATTAAAAAACAATATTTGTTGACAGTGTCGTATATCACGGCACTTCGGCGCACATTTATTCGGCTCTATTTATTCGATCCACCGTTAGTGGTGACTTTGTCGCGCTTCGGCGTTGGGAAACGAGTCGGCGAGGAAGCGTCGGGACGAGATCTCGGCGATATTCGATTAATGCGAGCCGTTCCCGGAAGAATAATCCTTGAATTACTAATCGAACTATCGTTCCACCGATATCCGTTAAACGAAATGAACTCCGCTCGATTTCCGCGGGGCGAGCACGACGACGAAGACGAGAACCAATGCTGATCGTCTCAGTAGACTTCGGCTATTACCAACAGGCAGATAAAGAGGGGGAGAGCGACTACGATTGGTACGAGCAGTGGGAAAACTATAACGACCGGATGGAAAGAACTAAAACTCGTTTGCCTGATCGTCGTCGACTGTATAAACTTTCGTCTCTGCCTTCCCATCCGGCTTTTGCCCGGTGGGAAAACGTTTCGACGTTACGATTCGTGAGATCGAAAAATACTCGCTTGACGCTGAGAAAGTGGCAATAAAATAAGAATACATTCGCGTTTTCCGCGGCGCAGACGTTCGAATGGTATACGGGCATTAAACAGTTTAAGAATGAAACTCGCAGCTAAATGAAAAATACGAAAAAAAAAAAACGAGTCTTGCAGCATTCGATGCGCAGAGTACACAGGGTGAAAATCATTTCGACGAAATCACGCTTAACGTCGTTGCGTCGAACACTTTCGAGCAGAATAGCGGGAGGAGTTGCCGGGCACCGGCAACAGGCAGTCGCTCGATCCGATTTCAATTTCGCCAAGTGGCACTCGCCCATTTTCGGTCGAGTACGCTGCTACTATTCGACAAAATAAAAAGCAAAAAAAAAGGGCGCAGGAAATGGGATAGTGAAAAAAAAGGCAGAAACAAAAAAGAGCAGAACGAACGATACTAGGGGGAGAATAGTGTTTCAACGGTTCGACACGCGCTGCGCTTTCACACCGCGGAGAGGACGGGAGAATTCACCAAGTGTGCTACCGGATATCTTCGAACAAAGAGGGCGCCATTGCCGGAGCTTAATAGTTTGTGAAATCGGTGTAAGAGCTTCCTTAACGGTGTTTCGGAGTGGACTGGGCTCAATCCCGTCGATGATGTCGTCCGGCGAAACACGTTGGATTTCCGGTGTGACCCTTTCGGTCAATGTAGAACCCCGTTCTACTCAAAAATTTCTCCGTAAACATTTTTTATTTTATCATTTTTAAAAATTCGATAAGCCCGACATGAGCGCGCGGAAAATTCGTTTCTCGGTCATTCGTTTTAATCGACAGAAAAATACGCTCGGAGCAAGAAAAAAAGCACCCAGACGCGGGCGGACGGTACTTAAGGGGAAGTGAAACAGCTGTGCGTGCGAGAGAGATAGTTGCAATTTTCAAATTAACTTTATTCAATGGTGCTATTTTTTTTTTTTTTTTTTTGAAAAAAAATCGAATTCGGGCCGGATGCGAAATTACCGTGCGCATCCGGCTCGAATTTGCTTTCTCCTCAAAAAATTAGCACCCTTAAGAAAAGTTCATTCCAGTTTTCATTACCGACCGCGATATTTCACTTCCCCTTAAGAGCATGTGAAACACGTTCTCAACGTGTCTCTCTCGCTCCGCCGAGAGCGCCACCGATGCTATCTCTCTCGGAGAACGGTATGGAGATATCTAAAAAAAATTACGGATTCGAGGCTGATACTCAAACTCGAATAATGTAATCGATCCAATTGAGCCCGATGAAAATCTACTTCGCACAATTGCTAACGGCGGTGAAAAGTATGGGTGCGTGAATAACCCGGTAAACCGCTAAAGTGGCATAATCGATTCGATGGAGGGAGGGGGGGGGGGGGGGGGGGGGGAGGAGGAGGAGGGGGAATGGCGCGTTTGCGGCCGAATAAAACTCGGTTAAACCGAATTGAGAGCGTGCCGGGGTGACCAAATGAAAGAACGTTCGAACACACGAGTCGGTAAATCCGTATTGGAAACTTTACCGACCCCGTACCTCCGGAGGATCGGCGCAGGCTTTTCGTCCTGGCGCACGTTTTCAACGATTCTGGACGAGTGTAAAAGCGACCCGGGGGATTATCCCCGGACGTTACCTCGCTTCTGGAGATAACGCGAAGAAGACATGGGACTCGGAAAACTTCCTTTACGAAAAGAATGCGACGTCGATCGAGTTGAAATTTCCATTTTTTAGGTACTCGAATTGCAAAGTCGAAAAATTTGAAATTTTACCTACTGCAATAATTAATTATATGAGAAATTAAGAACACAGCGCACTGCAAGAATGAGTGACCAATGAATAATGAAAACAATAATAGATATAAGAATTATCAGAGCAATTAAGGGGTTATCGACGTGGGGAATGGGGAATTTTATTAAATAAATACGAAGAAATATATATATATGTGTGGGCGACTGTCAATGATTTTTTAATTTCTCAAGAAAAATGTATACCAAGATAAGATTTTAAGTATAATATAAATATTTACGTATATAATGAAAAAATAGGGCATATATGGCCAGAATATAAATCCAAAATTAACAATATGAGCAACAGTCACACATTCATACTTTAACCGACTATCATACAAGTATATTGTTATTTGCAGGTCATAAGAACAAAAAGAATGTATAAATAATATACAGAGGTCCCAATAGAGACAAATAAAATAAATATTAAATAAACTTCTCGATAGTAGTGGTGTCGGCTTGCCAATTAGTTCGAAATTAAATCGTATATAAATGTCACGTCAAATATATGTGAAATAATTACAACCCATCTTATATATGGAGTCGATCCGATTTGCTGTTGCAACGTAGTTTTATATCACCCTGGCCAGGTAGTTGGATGACTCCAGACAATGAGATTTTACAATTTGACAAATTATACTGAATCATCGAACATATTAATTACAATGGCCTCTTCGCAATGGCAGCGGGACAAGCAATGATTTTTCGGATAGCCAAATTATTACACATAGGTGGGAGTGTACGTAAACCTCCCACCTAAGGTAAAGGGCCCAGTTTCCGCCATCTTCGATTGTTAAATGGAAGGCACATTTATATCTCTACCACTCACAACTCTCCCAGAAAACAACTCTACCAGAAAACATCTCTCCCCAAACATCTCTACCAGAAAACAAGTCTCCCAGATAATAACTCTACCAAAAAATATAATTCTAACAACTCTACCGCATAACAACTCTACCAGGAAACATCTCTCCCGCATAACAACTCTACCGTATTAGAACTCTACCAAAAACTCTCCCGGAATTTAAATAAAACTCTCCCCGACTTTAAATAAAACTCTCCCCGAATTTAATAAAACTCTCCCCGAATTAAAAAAAAACTCTCCCCGACTTTAAATAAAACTCTCCCCGAATTTAAATAAAACTCTCCTCGTATTTAAATTCGAGGAGAGTTTTAATTAAATTCGGGGAGAGTTTTATTTAAATTCGGGGAGAGTTTTATTTAAATACGGGGAGAGCTTTGTTTAAATTCGGGGAGAGTTTTATTAAAATTCTGGGAGAGTTTTTGGTAGAGTTCTAATACGGTAGAGTTGTTATGCGGTAGAGTTGTTAGAATTATATTTTTTGGTAGAGTTATTATCCGGGAGACTTGTTTTCTGGTAGGGTTGTTATCTGGGAGAGTTGTGAGTGGTAGAGATATAAATGTGCCAAATGGAACATTTTATAAAAAAATATACGTATTGCGGCATTAATCAAGAGAAAAATCCGCTCTTCAACATGCCGTCAATTTCTTTTTTTATTAAACGAAACCTGTCTTTATTATTAGTATAAATTGCGTTTGATGTCGGTAACTCAGACAGCGGCGGAAACTGGGCCGTTCACCTTATCTGTCTCGTATTCACAATTATCGGTACGTTTCTGCGTCTCCTCGTGACAGTGAGGGTAGCGTCGCGATACCTTCAAATTCGCTACAAAGGGAACGAACTTGATTAGCAACAGTCGAGTTCTCGCAGGACTTCACGGCACGGAATTTTCTTTCTGGCGCACGTTTTCAACGATTCTGGACTAGAGTAAAAGCGACCCGGGGGATTATCCCCGGACGTTACCTCGCTTCTGGAGATAATGCGAGGAAGACACGGGACTCGAAAAACTTTCGTTGCGGAAAAAATGCGACGTCGATCGAGTTGGAATTTCTATTTTTTAGGTACTGGAATTACAGTTGAAAAATTGGAAATTTTACTTCGATGATTATCCGTAAAAGCTGAGGAAGGGAACGAACTTTATTAGCATCGGTCGAGTTCTCGCAGTAAATTTCATCGTCTTCCGAGAGGTCTCGAAATGTCAAGTGGCGGTTCCTCCGTGTATGTGAGTCCGAGTCCCTCTCTCCGGCAGAATTTTCTCGCTGTCGGGCAGATGCAGGTAACAATAAAAAAAAAACGTAAGTTTTACGACTCTAGTGCGAAAACTTCCCATCTGTGAATTCCGGGAAAACTTCACGCAGGCGAACAAGACGAAAGGCCATAGGAATGAGGAAGAACTGAGGAGATAGTTCACCTTGAATTTCTCGAGAAGTTCGAAACAAAGTGGCGAACAAAGGAGCTTGCGTTGGACGCGAGGGACATGTCTGACCGACGGACATTGTCTAAAAAAAAGCCGTTCGTCTCGTCTTAGAAAAAGAACGTGTTTCGGCTTTAAAAAATAACTTTTCTGGGCTCAAAAGGCAGACTTGACTCGTCGCGTCGCGATAATTAACCAAAGGAACTTATTCGACATGTGCTCCGTAAGTAAATACTCGTTCGAATAAAATAAATATAGATTTGCGGGTCATCAGAAGAATGAATCATTTTTATGGATGCATCTCGAGAAATTTTTCGAATTAAAAAAAATATATATCTTTTATTTCATATATAGGGTAAATCGGGGTGAAATGGCCATTTCACCCGCCACGCGTATTTCACGCGTAAAATATTACGCGTGGCCACGCGTAATATTTTTTAACGTAACAAACGAATGGCGTTGCCGTTTGCACAGTTTTTGGTATATGTGGCTACAATGTGATGTGGCCAAAAATTCTAAGAATGCACTGAGATAAGGATCTAGCAAAAAGTACCAATCATCTAAGAAAAATTACCGCAGCACATAGTAGTAGGGCACTAGGGCGCCTCCTATAGCGGAATGTCTCCTCGTAGAATGTTTACCATAATATCTACAAACAATTCTTATAAATCCGGTACTTTCTACCATAGGTGGCGCCCTAGTTCCCTACTACTATGTGCTATAGTAATATCTCTCAAGCGATATAGTCATATTTACTAGATCCTTCTCTCAGTGTGTACGTGCAAGGTGAATCCCTGTTTCGTGGTAGCCAGCCATTTCTCGAGCTATATTTGTAGCGCTCTGGAGACATACTAAATTATAACTTTAATTGTCATTAAAAATTGTACGCTATAGTTGGATGTTTTAAGAAAAGATTGGCGCGTGAAACTATTTAAAAAAATGTCTTCCCTAAATTTAAGCAATGGCTACTTTTCCCGGGTAATGGGTGATATGGCCACGGGTTTTCCGGGCGATATGGTCAGTGGTGGTGGGCCATCACCCGCAACAGCGGGCGGTGGCCATATGATTCGGATATTGCGGGCGAGATGGCCATGTCAATGGTGGTGGGTCACGTGGCCATCGCGCCCGCAATATCCGGGTAATATGGCCAGTAAAATTGTTTTCTTTTTAGTTTAGCATCTGAAACATCTGACAGAGGTATTTATTGTCTTTCTGTAGGTTATGTAGACAACATAAATTATAGTAAGACGTGTTTTGTGCAATTCCGATGCTTCTCTAGGCCCAATTGAGTACCATTATTACTGTGGCCATGTCACCCGTAGTATCCGCATGAGACGGCCGATCGCTAATATTTATTTACAGAGCTGCAATTAAATCACGCATCGAAAATATCGACAGTTCTGAGTTGATTACTTCGGTTAGATGTTTCTAGAGTTGGTTACAACAAAAATGTAAACGTTTTTTGAACATCAAACCTCCAATTTTCAATGTTTAAAAAACCACACATTAAAAAACCATACACATTGTTTACAGGGCATTTCACCCCAAATTACACTAGTACCGCGTTATGCCTCGAGGCCCGTCTCGTCCCGCTCTCCGCTGCGCTATATTTCCGTCGGTTGGTCGTTCGAACGAGGGGTTGGAGTAGCGACCGGAACCCGACGAGACAGAAGCCAACTTCCCGATCAAAGTGGAGATGAAAGGTTCGATCGGCCGCGAACTCGGCAAACGGTTACATCGCTAGCTCTCGCGGACGCATGCGTATTCATATGGTAGGAAATCCGGGTAAATATAGCGTCCAGGATTTCACGACGAACCGCTCCCTTTTTTTCTACGAAGTAGACACAAAGTGTGCGTGGCTAAACAGTCGAACGATGTGGCTGCGCAGTTCGTTGCCTCCGTTCTTGGCTAAAATCGATTTAGCATGGTGAGCACGTGCCAGCTGCTCTCCAAGTTGCTCGACCACCGCTATAGAAGTCGTCGTATCCGAAGTCGCTTGCCGCCTTGGCGCGGTCCAACGTCGATTAAGTCACCCAATCTCGACCGGCGAGGGTGAGATGACCGCCCGATAGATTTAGGCTTTACGCGTTTACACGTATATATACACATTATATACTGCCAAGAAACAGAAGGACGCACAGCTTCTGCTACTCTGGTGGGAGCGCCACACAGGACCAGTATTGGCACAGCGACGGCCAGTCTTCGGCCAACGTCGGCCAGCACCGGTCCTGTGTGTCATTCCGACAAGGGTACGTTTTACATGTTAAATGATTAAGTCCTTCTGTTTCTCAGCAGTGTCCGAGGCATCCTTTCTCAACTGAGCCACTTTTTTGTCGATACTCTCAGATTTATCCCATAATTGGCAACATTCTACTATCACTTGAAAGTGGCCTTTGAGCATTTCTTCAGATTTTTTTATCCATCGATTTAGAGAGATGCGTTTTTTTCAAATTCATGTATCTTAAAAGGGATAAGGCGGGATAAAAAATTTAACGACAAATAAGTAACCTTTATTCATTAACTATTTAATGCGATATGTATAATATTTTTGTTCGTATTGCAAAGGCAAGCAGAAAGGTATTTTTGTCCGTATTTCAATTCTTTCGTCAGCAGAAAGGAATGAAAATTATATTTTTCGGGAAATGCGACACCATTGATTGCGCTGCCAATTTTTTTTTTTTTAATCGGCGATGTCTCAAAAAGCCACAAAAAAAATTTACAAAGTTGAATTCGAAAAAATAGAATAATATAATATTTTTATATTAATTTTTTATCATACAATGCAATACCTTCAATTTTGTTGTCAATTTTTCAAGGTAGTAGGTGATGTAGGATAAACTTTTTTTTAAATAGGCAATGCGGAACTAGACGTATTTTCCGAGAAAATTAACATTAAAATAACAATATTATATTATTATATTCTTTTGCTTAGCAACTGTATCGAGTTCCATTTTGCCAATTTTTTCGTAGGTTCTACACACATCGCCGAATACCCAAAGAAATTTGCAGCGAAATCGAAGGAGTCGCATTGCACGAAAAAATATAATTTTCATTCCTTTCTGCTAAAAATAGCCATTATAATACGAGCAAAAATAGAACACATATTTGCAATAAATAGTTAATGAATAAAGATCACTTTTTGTCGTTAGATCTTTTTTGCCTGACTTATTTTTTTGAAAATATATGAATTTGAAAAAAAAAAACGCATCTTCTAAATGGATGGATTAAAACATCTGAAAAACGTCTCAAAGGGTACTTTCAAGTGATACTAAAATTTGGCTAATTATGGGATAGATCTGAGGGTCTAAAAAAAATGGCCGAGTCCACACAAAAAGCCTCATATATGTGTATATATGTGTGTACGTGCAATCGGGTGGATAGGTTTGTGGCCAGAGTTTATCCGAAAACGAGTATTCTGTTCCATATTTCTTAACTGCAATGTACATCACATGGATAAAACATTACACAGGTTAAGCGGGTAATAATAGTAATATCGAAACATCAATCCTCATTTTTTTTTTCTTTTTTCACCGTTTGCTCCTTGTATATTTCTCAAAAGTTGAAAGAGATAAAAATAAATAAATACGCAGCAAATTCATTTATTTTTGTCTCTTGAGTCAACCCAGTGAGCCGTTGTCATACAAATTTGGTAGCAATGTATTAGTGTGCACAGTGTGAAAAGTGATCTTCGTGTTTCACTCGTATTTTATGTTTCGAGTAAAAAAAAATAATAACCTTTAAGGACCCCAAGAAATGTCCCTAAAAATTGCGGAGCAAGAAGCATCGAGTGGGCGCGCCAAATTTTAAGTGCGGTAGGAATTTTGCCCACTCACTTCGTCACCGAAAAGACGTATTGTCATTTTAACTTCTTACCTTCAATAATGCCAAAAGTGTATGTTTCGCAAATACAAGAGCTTAAATAATTTTTTTTTTTAATTCATTAAAAGATAGAAGCGAAACATTATCGAAATACTTTTTGAGACTGATGTGCCCGGTGTATACGTAAATTGAAACTTTGTTTAAACTCTGCGAAAGTGAAAGATAAGGCTAGACCGACTTTTAAAGGTTTTCAAGTGCGATGAGGCTGGGAGGTCGAGCGAAACAGCGTATCCTCCGGGAGGGATGAAACGCGAGGGCGGTGTGCAGGGCGGGTATATTTAGTGGCAGTGGACTCCACCTGGTGCTGTCCGCCCAATATTAACTCTCGCGCGCGGGCCATAATCCGCTAAATTCTTACCACCACCAACTGCCTGTATATACCGCTTCAACCACTTTCAGGATCCTTTCCTTCCTCCTCTTCCGCGTACCGCACGTACCTAACTGCTTTAAATCTCTCTATAGCCGCCCCTCTCTTCGCTCCTCGCCGTGCTTTCGACTTGCCGGAGCGCTGCGATTTAAAAGCAACCTGTGCCCTACACCCGCTGATGCCACACTCCTCAGTTACGATCAGTTAAGATCAGTAAATAGCCGCCGTAAAAAGATCCTTTTTATGGAACACATTCGTCCATTTATCACAGTTTAAATCAGTTCTTTTAATACCTCCCGCTCATCGGAGTTTTATTTACCATTTAAGGATATTCTGAAATTATTTTTCTCCGGACTCCGTGCCACTGTTCAAATAATAATTAACCGCTCGATGCACAGTACACGATTTTCGAAGTGAAAAAATATATTATTTTTAGTTAAAAAAAAATAGTGAAATATTCTCAATGATACGTATTAACCCTTTGTGGATTTTTGAAAAATGTTACGTTTTATTCGAAGGCTTATTTCAACTGGATTCTGGAAGCATAGATGTGTTCTGTAAAGTGTTAAACAATGTTCGAACTAATTAATGATGGCGTAATTAGGATGTACGTGGATGTATGAAATATTTGTCATTAATTAAGAATCAAGTTAATTGTCAAATTAATAAACTCGTCCCAAAGGGCAGTCAATTATTGTAGAATTTAATTATCGGACGATGAGTCATGGAGATCCGTCATGGAAATCCGTGATACATCGTGCTTCTATCTGCCTCTCCCATTGACGCGCGCGAATATCGCTCGGAGTTCAAAATCGTAATGAAATCGCGAAATTCACGTCCTGTATATTACGTGAAAATCCATATAGATCAATTATCCGCGCTCGTGGAAGTTCGGGGAATATAACTGTGCGGCAAATATTGTGACACACATATTACGTACAGGGGTGGACTCGCAATCGGTGAAACTCACCCTCGTGGACCTCGGACGATTTCCACGCTTTCTTCGGCCTGTACGGCACGCTGGGCGGTCGAGAAAGAAAGGCAGTCGGAGTTCGATCCCTCGATTTTCACCACGCTTTCGATAAACGATACGACGTCAAACACCCTTGTCAGGGTACAATGCATCTTCACAAACTGACGTTACAAAACATCCAAACAAGCATTAACTGACCCCCTCATACGGTAGAATTCGTGCAGTCACATCCCCCATTGCTGCTGCTGTAAAATTATTTTTACCGTTTCGTAGATTAACATTTTTTTCAGTCAATGTATTTTTTTCACAAAATTCAAAATATTTAATTTCGAATGATCACTCATCATAGAAATTATGAAATCAAATCTAAAAAAAATCATCTCCAATCTAGAATCTTATTCCCACGTTTCTTGTTACGTTTCTAAGTGTTATTGCATTGTTCGATTATTTTCTAGCCATTATTTTTATATTCATTCTTTTTGTTGCTATTATCTTCTTATAATTGCTCATTTGGTATAAAACATATTGCATTTGATATTAGCTTTTAGGAGCCTTCGGTCCAGTAATGTTATGTAAATAATAGTATGTAAATAATAGCTTTCGATAAACGATACGACGACAAACACCCTTGTCAGGGTACAATGCACCATCACAAACTAACGTTACAAAACATCCAAATAAGCATTAACTGACCGCCTCATACGGTAGAATTCGTGCAGTCACATCCCCCATTGCTGTTGCTGTAAAATTATTTTTACCGTTTCGTAGATTAACATTTTTTCAGTCAATGCATTTTTTCCACAAAATTAAAAATATTTAATTTCGAGTCTTCACTCATTATGGAAATTATGAATTCAAATCTAAAAAAAACAGGACTTTATTCCGTTTCTTATTACGTTTCTAAGTGTTATAGTATTGTTCGATTATTTTTTAGTTATTATTTTTATATTCATTTCTTTCTTTGCTATTATCTTCTTATAATTGCTCATTGGGTATAAAACATATTGCATTTGATATTAGCTATTAGGAGTCTTCGGTCCAGCAAAGTTATATAAATAATAGTAACGATGATAACAATAATTATTAATAGGCAGCCCACGTGTATCCGTGCGTGGATACGCGAACGGTAGTTTCGTGACCGTCATTTGGCCGAGACCCTTAGCTTTATCTCGATTGAAGCTCGCGCGCGCGGAGCCGGCTCTCGCGCAACGGCCCGAGTGCACGCGCTCAACGCATCGATTATTCCTCGTCCGTAAAGCCCACGGCATTATCGAGGTGCTGTGTCCTTGGTCTGTTGTTCTCATGGACCGTGCACCTGAATGCCGCGCGCCGGAGGGTTGGGTTCGCTTTCTCGCTCGCCGACAACGCCCTAAAGCATTGCGCCGAGCACAAGCAGCAGCAGTGGCACAGCATTGCAAAGCCCGAAGCTCCATTCGCGCACCGGCATCCCTTCGAAACACCCTATCGACCCCCTCGCTCCGAACCCGAGAGAATAAACCGTCGAGACTTGGTTTTTGCCCGGACCCACTACGACCGAGTTATTTATCGCTCCAATTAGTCATGAGACAAAAGACGCGCTAGTTTCCACTGGCAGCCAGAATCGCCGCTCTACCTCGTTGCCCGCCAACAATGAGCCCGCGATAATCGCAAAACCGCACTGCGATATCCGCCTTCAGGGCTGTTTAGGAATATCGAATCACCAGCGATTCGCTATTCCCGATACTGGATGGGAAGCCGATTTCTTTTTTTTTTTTTTTACACGTCAAATCAAGAACCGCGATGTTGGAACTCTCGAAGGATGTCCGTGTACAGGCCGATGATACGGAGAAGACGAATGATTTTTTTTTAAAGCATGCACGAAGAAAGTTGTCTATCATACCCTTACTTGCCATAATGCCATAATCGGAAGATGATTGTACATACCTGTAACAAACAAAAAAATGAAGTCATTTAAAAACGGGTCGCATGTGCTGATGGAAAATAGTAATTGTTGGTGATTGTACACTTCTAGTTAATGGTACAGTCGGCAACTGTAGCCGAGTGATCCAGCACAATCATGGAACATGATTTTGCCAGATGATTCACGGATCTCGCGGCAAACCCTGACTTCGACCGCGTTTCGAATGTTGACGACATAATGGCAATTATTGGATAATAATTATTGGAATATTGGAAAATAGATCACATGTATTGATGACAAATAATGATTATTGGTGACATAATGCGCATAATGGCAAATGGATAGGCATGATCCAACAAAAATGCAACAATTTTGAAACGGATCACGTAGGGGAGAGCGGGGCAAAATGAGATAGTGGGGCAAAACGGGACAGCGGCGATAAAACTAAATTTTCCAACAATTTTTGGATGTCCCATTTTGTCGTAACGATACATCCGGATTTTCAACACCGTTTTGCCCCACTCACCATCACCGCCACCATCCAAAAGTTATTCGAAAATTCCGATTTGTCTCATTATCCCGTTTTGCCCCGCTATGCCATTTTGCCCCGCTCTCCCCTATACTCATGGCAAATAAGGATTATTGGCGGTTTTGAACATCTCGTCCATAGTACTGACGGTGCCTGTCCGAATCACACGACAGCATCACAATTTTATGATTGTGTCGGATTCCATTCACGGATCTTGCGACAACCTCTATCTTCGAAGCAACAGCATTTCTAATGTCGGCGACATAATGGCAGTTGGATAGGCGTGACCCATGAGCTCCGGCATCGGCACCAGTTTCGCTGCGTATCCTCGACAACCGTAACAAATTGATCTCCCAACAGCAGCCCCCAAGAAGCTCGAATGAGCCGAACAATGAGAAAATAAAACCGCCGGATAGCTGGAAAATAAAGACACCCAGAAAAACTGGCGAGGGATCGCGACCGCGCGCGCGGATGTCCCAGTTTTGCGCTTTTATTCGTGGTCCAGTTTGCAAACCACTGTGCACACTGTATCGCACGAAAGCGTGTGGCACTGTATGGCCTCGGTTGTTTTCACCGCACCGGTAAAAACTCTCCGAACAATGCGACAGAAAAAGTGGCGAGTACGGCAGGGTGTCCGGTCCGCCGTGCGGTTCACTTGGCGACACGATCGCGCCACCAACGGGCTCTTTCAACTCCGAGCTCTCCACTACGACCACTTTATTTAAGCTCGAGAGTCACGTAATCGCTAAACCATGAGAACTTGGGTTTCACTCCTTCTCCGCCAACTCGAGACGCCCGATGCACACTACCAAAGGACTTAATGAAGCGCTTCGCAATTTGTTCCATTCGACACGCATTAAAGTGGAGAAGGTATGGAGGACCAGAGTCCAAGTCCGGGCGAAAAGAGATCGGAAGAGAGAAAAGAAGAAGAAAAAAAAAAAAAAAAAAAAAGACTTCGTTGCTCCCACTAGACCGGGGCTCCTGTGGGCAATCGACGTATACCACTCGGTCCCCAAGCTTTTCCATCCCTCCGAAGCAACAGGAGAGAGACAAGACGGCTCGCCAGTCGCAGCACCACCAACCACTCCGCCGACGCGGATATACCAAAGACCCTCATAGTCGAGCACTTAATGAAGTTCTTGATACGAAAGGGCGAAAGGGGATTGGTGGTAAACTAGCGTCTTGAGGGACGCGGTACAGGAACGGTGCGAAATTAAATTCGCCCGAAATTTACAGTGGTTTTCCCTCCCTCCAGAGTCGTATGCCGGCTCGAGCCAGGACGTGAATCTACGAGACACGGGACGTCCCACCCTGGTAGTTCAATATCTTGGCAAATTTGCGAGAAACCTCTGAGGGCTATAGTTGGAGGATTGAAAACGTTGTTACGGGATTGTTCCTTCGACCTCGTTTCCACCGTCGTTTCTACATTATTCGTTCTTACTGCCTTATCGTATTTATTCCTCCCGGAGAATGGTTTGTTTGGGTGCAGCAATTACAAGATTCTGTCCCGAAAGCGGTTTTGTGAGGATTAAAAAAAAAAAAAAAAAAAATGATGAAATGTGCGATGTTCTTGAGGGTTTCTTTCCCCTCCGTTTTTCCCATCCGGCTTGTTGTTTTATCGGCGTTTTTATCGTCGGCGCTCCGTACTTCATTAAAACTCGAGATAGGTGAGAAGAGTGCCTCGGTGAAACGGGGTCAGAGCCAAGTTGGTACGTAGAGATCCGCGGACTCGGTAACTTGCTCGTCTCAGCCGTCGAGACGGCGTCGCACCCGATGCTTAGCTGCCGTCAATGTTTGCATGAATTTATATTGGTCCATCAAGTGTTCGTTCGCAAGGTTCTCGGCAGCTTCTTACGGCGCATCGTACCATCCCGTAATTCACCGAGTTTCCTGAATATTGACAAGCATTCAGGTCTCACGGAAGTGTGCGCATGGGACACGTCGGTATTCGCGAAGCCTTCACCGAAAAATCACCGGATTCACTTACGACGATGAAGCGAACTGATTAATGCTCCCCCCCTAGCTAAGGGGGAGGAACGAGAGTAACGAAGCCGACACGAAGGTTTCACGATCCTTCGGTCCGTCCCATTTTGCAATTGCTTCGGGGAGCCTGCGGTAGGAATGGACCCATTTCTCAAAGATTCCTGGGGTGAATGAGGAAAGCGTGAAAATGTCGCCAAGTCACATTAATCCGGGAAAAAGGTACCGAATACACACCTTAGTCGTAGACTCCAGTCCCTCGTAATGAAATATGCGAAAAAAAAAAAAAAAAAAAAAAAAAAAATTGTGCTTTTAACAGACTGTTTTTGTCGAGAAAGGTCCACAATTCTTTACTCATTAATGTTGCCAAAAAACAAATGTTTGCACATTGAAGAAAAATTTCTGTTTTTTTTTTTTTTTTGTAAAATTAATGAGAAAGGGTTGCGGACACTTCTGGAGGAAACGTTGGTAAGTATTTTACTGCGTGTGGTAAACATTGCTTTTCAAGTTACCGAGGCGCGACTGTGTGAGAGGTGTTGCACGGATTTCGAGAATCTGACGATGCGAGACACGTTCGTGGCCTCGCGTCGAATTCTCACGCCGAATAAATCAATTCAATGAAATCATTAAATCACGCTCAAAATGATGTGTTACATTATCGGGTGATCACTTTCGGGCGCAGCTGGCGGAGATATCTGGCGGCTCGTCGTCGATGCGCTTTAAATTGCAGCCACGTACGACGCGGGACGTCCGGCACCTCCGGCGCATTATCGATTCTGTTTTCCGGGGTCTTACTGAAAAATTAACGATCCGCAACGGAGTGCCTCCTAGCAAAGTCGGCTGTTGCCTTAGTCACTCGCTTTCTCGCCTTCCACCTGCCCCTTCCGCTCTTCCTCTCTTTACGACGCGACGTTTTTTTTTTTTTTTTTTTAATTCTTTTTTTTTCATCTCGCCTCGGAAGCTTCGGGTATCCCGGCGTCCGTCCGTGCTCCCCCGAGAAGCTCACCCGCAGCATCCGTACACAGTTCCATTCTTCTTTTTCCTTTTCTTTTTTTCTTCCTTCACATCTTTACTTTTACTTCTAGGTTCTTTTTGCCGTGAGAGGACCGGCTCGAGTTACTCGGTGATCTACCTCGTCGTACGGCTCTCGTCGCGAAACGTTCCATTTCTCCGGACTGTGACAAGCCACGTTAGCCTCACCGGCGACGGCAAGAAAGCCTCGGTATGCTTTACTCCTTCCCTCTTTTTTTTTAATACTTCCGTCGATTGTAAGGCTCAAGTGACGAATATGACTCACCGAAACACCTAATCGGAGAGGTAAATACGCACTTCGGTGGAACACTGGAAAAAAGGCTTCCACAGCCGGGCCGGATGCCGGACACGTTAAATGGTTGTAGCAATGAATTTATTTTGTCACGACCGAATTAATTGGTTTCAATCAAATTGACACACGGTAATGAATTAGTTTAAATAACATAAAAAATAGTTGACTCAACCAATTGTCTAAGTGCTCCGAGTGCTAGACGGTAAATTGCTTGAGTGAACTCTTTTACTCTTCAACCAAATCTTTCAAGTTGGTCAGTTTGGTATTCATCAGACCAAGTAATTTGTTCGTCTAAGTGGTAGTGAAATTGTTGGATTTGCCATTTACTTGCTTGCTTGAATAATTTACTAACTTGCTGCAACCAAGCGACTTGGTTGAACTGGCAGCACAGGTTACCAAAAATATTAATAAACAATTGAGAAATAATATTGATTTTTGCGACCGCGTAATGCCTTCTCATGACTCGAAATTGCTTTATTATCATTTTTTAAATCTTCATACCATGGAAACCTAGGAATAAATAAATTGATCGCTAATGAAGATTCGAACCTGCGACCCTAGTAGTGCGCGATCTTATTCGCTCTGCTAAGCTTATTTTGAAAAATATATTTGTCAAACTTGTATATAAGAATCACATCAGCTTGAACATTATCGCACAAACTAATTATATGCATGATTATTTAAGGGAATTGGTAGGTTATAAAACATGTTTTGGTTTTAAATGCGTGGACTAAAATCTGCTTTTTTTTTTTTTAATCGGCTCATTGATTAGGTAAATAATTAAGTCCGTTTGTCTCCCGTATGTCTTCACGATTCCCGATACTTATAAAATAGGAAGTAGTTCGTATGTATAAGGGTGTCATACTTGGATCCGCAGCAATTACGGTTCGTAGCGGCAACAATTTCAGTAGGTTGTTTAATAGGCACTCCGAGGTTGGTCGCACTAACATTGAGGGGCATGCCTGGTCGGAATTGGACACAGCTGGTCGGTACATGGCGCAAGTACTATCGCGGCTTTATTACTCTTTATCTAGGAAAATACTTGACGAAATGGATTGAGTCTACGATTTTTGGAAAGTGCATGGT
Source organism: Exephanes ischioxanthus (assembly GCA_958510785.1). NCBI lineage: Eukaryota > Metazoa > Arthropoda > Insecta > Hymenoptera > Ichneumonidae > Exephanes > Exephanes ischioxanthus. Next base: position 11,137,134 of record OY294018.1, on the reverse strand, counting down.
TAAAATTGGTTGGATTGACCGAAAGTCGCGGTGACATACGTTCAAAGCCGTTATTTGTTTGGTACAATTAAAGCATTGTTTTGTTAAACGATTATTTCCTTCAATTTATTCAAAATTTGTCGATTGAAACAAACATATTTGTTTTACCAACAGAATACACCTTTGAACGTATGTCACCGCGCATTTGCTTAATCCAACCATTTCTTTTTCTCAGTGTTGATGTGAAAATCAGGGTCGGCCGGGTCGGCCTTGCAGGGGTCGAGAATGGGAACATGTGACGGTCCCATATTTCGAGTTAGTATTTTTAGCGCAGGAAACTCAAGTTTAATATTTTATCTAAATTCTCGCTAATCTTTGCACCGTCAGCACCTTCCGTGCGAACGTTCACGCTCTCACGGTAAAGGTCCAGCCGCTGCGCCCGCCACGTGCGAGCAGCGGCCGTCTTATCAGCGCGTAAGAATACTTTGTCGCGCGCAGCAATAGGCGAGGGCCCTGCTTCCGTCAGGCCCTTCATTCAGTTCATCTCAGAGTCTCGAGTCGTTAAGACGTTCACTCTCCTTCATTTCACACGAATAAATCTCTTTTAACCGAATTTCGACAGTGTACATTAACCCTCTCTCGACCATACCTGACGACTATCACAAACATTACCACACTGAGAAAAAAAAATCGATTGAGTCAACAAAATGAGCGCTTACGGGTGGCGAAACAAATTTTTGGTTGATCGAACGAAATAATTATTGTATTAAGCAAAGAAAAATTTGAATCGACGGCCTGTTAGTTCGATCAACGAGGTATTCCTTTCAATCAACCAAACATTTGTTTCGCCACCCGTAAGCGCACATTTTGTTGACTCAATTGATTTTTTTTCTCTGTGCACCCATCTGCATAAAAACGCCCCGATCCATCTAAGCTATTTGGCAAAACTCCGCCTCTTTTACGCTACACTTCGCTATTCTTGCCGTTAATCACCGTAAGGTACGTCACGTTCCTCATACAAATTACTCGAAGCGTCGCGACTCGCTCGAAGCACGCTGCAATGTTTAGCATGCTTTTAATGTCGCGAGTCCAATGAGTCTCAGTTCGAACGAGAATCGAGAGACGGTAAGGATCTTCGAGCAACAACCTTATATACACCGCACAGATCGAGTTCAGTGGATGGAACTCGGTCGGGTTTTCATTAACGAATCACCATAATTATGCCACGAGCGAGGCAACTCTATTAGCATACTGTTGAGATGACCCGCTTCTCTATGGCCTCGCACACTCTCTATATCACCTTCCTTCCGTCCTCCCTTCGCTCACCCATCAGCATCATCGAAGTTAGTTTCCATTATCCGTTATTTGGCGACGACGTCGCAACGCCGTCGCGTCCCGCTCACGATCCTCCCTACTGCTGCTATTGCTTCTCATCGTTGTCGTCATCTCCAGGGATAAGACGATGCATACGTACGTCAACTGAACTGCTCTCGAGGCGGATGGGCTTTGGATGGTGGAACATGAGAGGACGAGAGGGATTTTATTTTCGCTTCTCCTGACGGCGGAAAAGGGCACGGATAGCGCAGGTCGAAGAGCCTAAACACGCACCACTCTACGTTAATGATGTGCCTTCCTACCCGAATGCGATTCCATGGACGTACACATTTCGGTCCTCGAGCACTCTCCATTCTTGCAATTCCTCGTCGCAGGCAACGCATGTGAAACCCCCAAAAGCGTTATTCCGAACGGAAAAGGAAAAGTATTCGGCGACAAAGGTGTATCTCTTCGAAGCTTCGCGTGCCCCACCTATAATCGCGGACCTGTGTCAAGCCCCGTCCGAAGACTCTAAAATATTTTGGATTCAAAAGGTCCGGTAGTTCCGTATACTTTTGTGCAGTTTTTCCCCCGCTCCGAAGGCAACGCCGAAGAAGTTTTGTTTATGTACGGTAAGGAAAAGGAGACTTGGAAAAAATGTATTGGCTTTCCACGAATAAAGTAAAAATAGAACGTTCACCGAACACTGTTCCGATAATTATGAAGCGTGAGATATCGATGGCCTAATTCTGTCTGTATTGTTGTTCTACGCGTGCTTTGCTACCTATTTCTCTATTAATATTAACCCAACTCTGCACCCCGAAAAAAAATTCATTTGACGGCCACCGTTTATTTTGTTTAGGTAAAATATTTATTTGATTCAATTAAATATTTATTTCATTTAAATAACTGTTTACTCAATTTAAATACATATTTATTCAAATCAAATAGATATTTTACTTAAACGAAATAAACAGTTCCCGTCAAATAAATTTTTATTCTGGGTTTGTTCAACTTGTACCGCGCCGATCCTTACACTGATAAAAAATACGGTTGAATCAACTAAAGATTCGGGCAGGAACGTTCAAATAAATATTTTGTTGGTGCACCTAAAATGTTGGTTAGTTCAACAATTCTTTGGACGATATCACCGAAATATTTTTGAGGCATTAAAATATTTTGTTCGACCAGTTAAATGTTCATTTGAACGTCCCTGTCCGAATCGTACCTTATTCAACCACATTTTTCAAATCACTTTAGGACATTTAAGACATTTTAGGCATTTTTTAAAAATCAATATCGCTGGACTCAATAAAAAAAATCGATCCATCTATCTAATTCCATAAGGTCATATTGGCCGTGTATAGGCATAGTCTGTTCGCCCTTTTGACATTAGGCCATCGATATGTTCTTCCGATTACAATTTTGCCGATGTAATGCCGCTGACTGTTATTGTTCACTCTGGCGAGTGCAACGCGCCCTTTAAGTAAAAGGTAAATCGCTCGAGGAAACAAGACGTAGGGAAGTATCACGTCCAAGCTGGGAACACATCGTTAGCGAGGATAGATGACGGTCGTAAGGTGCCAGGGGAGGAAATGAGCTCAAAAGAAAAATATAATCTCGTGGAAAAGCTTCGTAAGAATATTCCGTACGGTCGGAGCGTTTGGCACGCTCGTTTAACGTGACACGGGGTCGATCCCTCCGGTTGACGTGACACTGGAGTCGGAGAGGACATCTTTGACCCGGCGCGTCAAACATCATTACACAATATTCCGTGGATGAAAGGGCCCGCGAAGGCGACAAGGGGTGCGATCTAATGTAGCGTGCCAGATAGATGACTGAGCCTTGGCGAGAGTTAATGCCCGGGGTTTTTTACTTATCACCTCGAGTATAGCTCCCTGATAAGCTCGCGGTCGCAAGCGCTGCGACGACCCGCTTTCACCGAAAATAAGGTGACTCTTGTTCGAGCAGAAAGAAAATTCTATCGAAGCTTAACGACGCGTACTTATCGAATACCGAAAATAATGATAAAATTCTACTAACCCCCCGGGAAAACTTGCAAGCAAGGCGTCCGGGCGACACGAACCGTCTTTACGAGAAACTTGAGGTTAAACTTGAGGTTAAACTTGAGGTTAAACTTGAGGTTAAACTTGAGGTCAAACTTGAGGTTAAACTTGAGGTTAAACTTGAGCTTAAACTTGAGCTTAAACTTGAGCTTAAACTTGAGCTTAAACTTGAGCTTAAACTTGAGCTTAAACTTGAGCTTAAACTTGAGCTTAAACTTAAATCTGAAGGTAAGTTTGTACTTAAGTTTGAACCTAAGTCTAAACGTAAGTAGGAACTTTTAATAAGTGATTAACACCAAAAAGAATAAATTTTTTTGGCCATTAGGAAATTCGTTTCCACCTCGAAAGAAATTACAGCTTGAGGTTAGTCTCCGATAATTTATTCTCAAAATTGTCCACCAATTTTTGTTACCAAACGAGCAGTTTGAAGTTTTAAGTAAAATTTCGAACGATACAAAAAGCTCGCGTATCCCGCCACTGTGAATACTTGCCGGACGCTTGCAAGGCGGCGGGCGTCTTATTGAATAACTGTAAGCGCTCCAGGATAAATTGATTAACTTGTTACAAGCCGATTCGCCGGTTTAGAGGCCACCCAAGAGGGGCATGTAAAGAGGACTCCGAATTCAAAGCTGGTCACGTACCGATCGACTCGATCCGCTGAGAAGTTAGTTTCATCGAGAGAACCGATGCTGACTACCTCCCTCGTCTCCCCGCCACGCTAATTAACCTGCAACTTCGAAATGCCCTTTACCGCCCGAGCATCCCAATGTCGAGGATGCTGCGGCGAACCGGAATCCTCGTAACTAACTGCATTCCCTATAAAAGCAATAAAAAAAATAATAAAAAAAAAACTACAAAAAAAAAAAACCACATGCTTCGAAATAATTGAGAAATTTCGATCCCGTTCGCTCCATCCTCTCCGCGATTTTCGTTGAGTCGATGGTATTCGATGAATAGAAAGATCTTGAAAATACCAAACCAATTCAGGAGTATGTACACTATACCGCCGTGTGTATGTGTGTCTATACGTGTGTCTAGAATTTAGGTATAGAATGGGTGGAAGGTCTCTTGGCGAACGAATGAGATTCCGAACGACGACGCGACGCGTGAGCCCGACGAGGAGAGAGCGGGAGCCGGGGATTCCCCAACCCCGTGCAACCGAGCCGGAGGAGCGGTAGCCGGAGAGAGAGAGATACGAGGGTGAAAAAGGGGTGGTTCCTTGCCACGCCATTTCGTAGTCCGACGTCGCGCAACGAGACCGAGGAAAAGCGCGAGGGAGAGAGGGCGATAAAGAAGGATGAGAAAGCGAGCGATCCACGTACTGCCAGTGATTCGAAGGGTTGAATCGTATCCCCGATTCTATCCGAACGTAGTGCTTCCGTGAAATAGGTACCTCTTCGTGGTGCCTCGATAGATAGAATACTGTCTTTGTCTCTCTACATATATATGTACATGTAGATGCATAGACGCTGTAGTGCAAATGCACACATACCGTGGTCAAGTGTCTCGTTGGATCTCAATTCGCGGAAGAATCCCGAAACGGAAAAAGAAATGAAATGGGAAGAACGAAGATGTATATGTACGGGACTTGCGTCCACGATGTCTGGGGGGGTTATTTTTTAATCACTCGTTTGTAAAACGTATACGTTCTGTCGATGTATTCATTCGTATGCTTATACGCATACAGCGAGAGAGCGTATAGGGGAGAGCGGGGCAAAATGGGACAGTGGGGTAAAATGGGACAGTGAGGGAAAAACTCAATTTTCCAATAATTTTTGGATGCCCCATCTTGTCCCAACGATACATACGGATCTTCAACCCCGTTTTGCCCCACGGACCATCATCGCCACCATCCAAAAGTTATTGGAAAATTGCGTTTTGTCTCATTATCCCGTTTTGCCCCGCTGTGCCATTTTGCCCCACTCTCCTCTACGTTTTGCAAACGATTGACTCAAAAATAACCCCCATGGCTGGTGTCCGGTGGTGGTTGTTGCTTTCGTAATAATTCGAGCTGTGTTCAGTATGGAAAAATACATTTTCATTCGAAATAGAACAGAAAGACATCGAAACTCGGGTAATACACCTGACCTTTCAGGTATACATTTTAATACGCTGAGTCGGGGCCTGATAAGGTCCTGAAAATGCCTCATGTTCCTCCTCTCGAACCCTCTAAAACTTCTACTCGGGTGCTGGTCGAAACATTATAAAAAGATCTACATGCCAATAATGGAGAATATATGTATATATATAATATATGTAATATATGTATATACATGTATATGTATATGTATATGTATATATGTATATATATGTGTATAGAGAATATATGTATATATATACCAGCGGGTTATTGTACCTCACGCGCTCGCAACCATTTCTGGACATAAACCCTTATTATTCTAAATACTTCAAAAGACGGGTTCAATACTTGGAACGGTGACCGCGGTCACCCGTCCAAGTACTCCCCACCCCTCGATTCTTGACACGGCGGCGACGGCGGCGGCGGCGAAATCTTTTTATATTATAGAGAGATATCTATATTTTATGTAAATGTTGATAATTAATAAATGAATAATTAATATTTATATAAAAGTGGCCTAACAATATGAAATTTCGGTAGGTCTAGCAAAAACTTGAATCAGACAAACCACCGCATTAGCAATCCTTATGATTCATACACAGCTTATTAGTCAAGCGTTCACAAGTTCCACGGTTCCTTTTCCCTCATAAAAATTGTATGGCATCGAGATAGCTGTAATAATACAATTTTTTATGGTTCACGGGCAAGGTCGCGTCCTGCTGGCCCAACATTCGAACGCGAATAACGAGCGAGTCGAATTAACGCGGGGGTCCGGGGGGAGGGGGAGGGGGGTCTCACATTCGTTATTGATTGAGCCTCCGGGGGTCTCTCTATTCCCAACCTCTCGCTCACCACTGTCTACTTGTAGGGAAATGGCTGGGCGCTAAGGGTGCTGCTTCCACTGCCGTTGAAAGTGGTGGTGGTGGTGATGCTGGCCTTTGCCAAGGGGTCGCGTCGTGGCCGGGGACTCTCGAGTGCCGTCCCGAGGGTGTCTATCCGTCCGTGGCGGCTCTGTTCCCTGCTTCTCGCCCGCGCGGCGACGATGACGACGGGAGTCTGAGAGCTCGGTCGCACACCGCCTACATGTAGGTACTGCCATATACAGATATAAATATACATAGACATATATATATATGCATATATATGTAAAAGGATGCATGTGCATCTACACCCCGCATCGCCGACCAACCAAGGAATGGCGCACAAGTGCCTCGTGTGCTCCCTCGTTGTCCCCCTCCCCCCCTTTCACTCCGCATGGTTTCTACGGCTATGCTACTGTATATATGCGCTTCTGTTTCTGCCGCATGCACGCGAGTCGCCTCGTATAACCGCGTTGCAGCAGAGCCGCGAAGAGCCGGAATGACTAGCTGCACCCCGGTGCATCGTCTGCAAGAGCCCAGAACTCAGCGCTCAACCGTGCAAAGTAAAGTCGACGACGAGAGGTTGCTCGGTCGAGTTCTTTTTTTTTCTCTCGTCGTTCTTTTTTTTTTTCCTTTCTGCGGTCCACGACGGGAGGGATATAGAGAGCAACTTTTTTCGGTATATACCCGGGGCGTGTGTGCCGCGAGTTGTCTGATGCTCCGCGGTAGGCATGACTTCATTTATTTGTTAAACTGACGGTACGTCTTCATCAGGGAGCTTGTAACGTCGTTCGTCTGACGATCAAGCCCGGGGGCATGATAACAAGAAGGAGGGACACGAGCGAGATGAATTTACGAGTGTGCCTTATACATACTGTCTGTATACGCTGATGTATATATGTATGTCCATACAATATCATTTCCATGGGTGACCAGACGCGTTAGCCGATCCCCAACGGTATTGGACCCTTGGGGTATTGAAATAACGAACGAGAAACATGGGAAGAGAATACTCCGAGGTAGGTGCATTGTATAGAATTGTATAAGGTTAAAGTGTCGAATGTGGCACAACGTGCCGGTGCGATCGGGATCCTATCCATACGCAAATAGGTGGTCGATGAAAACATCTAAACCGTACAAGCTCTTATTGGTTTCGACACCGGTGAGAGAGGGCAGTTGTTGAACTCTATTGGCGTTCCTATAGACGAATGCTGCACGAGCTTGTGTATTCCATAGATACGAATAGATCATCGGTGCGATGTTTGTTTCCTCAGTGAAGGTGGTAGAAACTATGGTGAGTCACATCGGGGCCTGATCCGGCCTTGACAAAGCCTACTCCGGACCTGATCAAGATCATGGCCCGCTTATGTAACACTCCGAAATTTCTTCCTGGAGAAGAGCGTTTCGTGAATTATGAAGACGGTTTGTCGTGTACTTTAATTTGTAACTGGAACGTTTTGGTGGCTCGGACGCTTCCTAATAAGGGATGGTCTGAAATACGACAGATCAGACGTATTGCCCAGATTATCCATCCAAAAGTGTCTCTGTGAGTATTGTCTGAGATCGGACAGACAGACAGACCGACAAACACACAGCAGAAACATTAATTATAAATGTGAACACGGCAAACCATCCCCCGTTAACATTTAACAGCGTTACATCGGGGCCTGGTCAGGCCCCAACTAGACCTCGTCAGGACCTTATCAGAGCCTGATGCAATACTAAAACACAGCTGGGCAAATACACTAAGTACTTGAAGTACGTATTAAAGTGTTAAGTACTGAGTCACTGCCCATTACTCAGAACTTCAGGAATGTAGTCCTGCCAGTACTTAATACGACAGTAGTCAAGAACTACCCAGCGCTCAGTACTTAAGTGTACTTGATACTTTAATACGTATTTCAGGTATTTGGGGTATTCGCCCAGCTCTGCACTAGAAACTGTTTGCCAGACAAGTGGAAAATCCAAAACTCACCATATCATCTCCTCTCGCCACGATATATACGTTCATTCGAGACGACAGTAGGCCAGTCTATGGGTTTCGGTAACACGAACTTTTCCCAGTACCTTGAATTATGAAGACGGTTTATCCAGTACTTTTATTTATAACTAGCACATTTTGGCGGCTCAGACGCTTCCTAACGAGGGATGGTCTGAAATACAGACAGATCAGACGTATTGCCCAGATTATCCATCCAAAAGTGTCCCTGTGAGTGTTGTCTGAGATCGGACAGACAGACAGACCGACAAACATATAGCAGGAACATTAATTACAAATGTGGACACGGCATCCTTATTATGTGAACACGGCATCATTAATTATAAATGTGAACCATCCCCCGTTAACATTTAACAGCGTTACATCAGGGCCTGGTCGGGCCCTCACTAGGCCTCGTCAGGACCTAATCAGAGCCCGATGCAACGCTCGAAAAATGTTTGTCAGACAAGTGGAAAATCCAAAACTCACCATACCATCGCCCCTCGCACATACCTTGCATTATGCGCTGCGGTGTGTACCATTAATATGATATATACGTTCATTCGAGACAACGGGAGGCCAGTCTATGGGTTTCGGAAGCCCGAACTTTTTCGAGTACTCGCAACGGGCCGGGAATGAGAATACCGGTCTAATGTGGAAACCCCCCTCGGCGTGCCGCCCCGTAGCGCGGACTTCCCTTTCTCGCGTTCTCGTCATCGCGCCCCTCCGAAACGTTACGCAGCAGTCCCTTCTTTCACCGCCGCCCATTTTCCAAGCTTCCTTTATTTTCCCGTCCGTGAAGTATAGTCGTCTTATACACCCTCCCCCTCCTTCCTCCCAACGAACGCTAACGTCAGGAGCAGTGTTCCCCGAACGTGTATACATTCGCCGAGGAGCGAGCGAAACATTACGCTGATACATTGCCTCGCAAACACGCGAAAGCACTACCCCCCTACGCAGACGGGACAAGCGTCGCGGCATTGCTTTCTTTCTCCTCTTCCGCGGATGCCGAGGAAACGAGACGAAGAGCCGGCCTGCTTGAGAGTTCCACGCGTCGTCTCTACCATCCAGCTCGCAATTATTATAATTATTTCGCAAGAATGCGCTTTCCGGCGTTGCATCGCGCAACCGGAGGAAAAAGTGAAGTCGGGGAAACGGGATAAAAGCAAAGTAAAATATCCGTAAATTTAGTAGCACCCCCATACCCGAGGCTACTTCTTACAGTTATTGCACTTTAACGTTCAACACACTCCGCGCCGGTTTCGTACACTCGGAATTTCGAAGAATGAAAAACATTCCTCCTCCGCTCACGTATCCTTTGGGTGCCGCGGAGCGTCGGGTAGGATCGCTGGGGCTGGATGCTCCAGGAAAAAGTATCGAGCAGTCGCGGAAAGGAGGCAGCGTTTTCCATCTCTCCGGAGAATACAGGTCGTATAAATTTATAGATGGGTACGTATTTACCTCGCCTCACCCCCGGCCGTGTCGGGGCGGATGGCTAGTGCCGTCGCCGAGGCTCCTCGGCAACGGAACGAGGTCGAGTTCTACTCGTCGCGCACCAAGTTTTCATGAAAATACAGGGAGCAACGGGAGAGAGTCATGCGAAACGTATCGTCGACTGGCTGTGCTTCTGCTTCTGCTTCTGCTTCTGCCGGTGAGATCTCGAGATGCCACTACGCTATCAGAACCTCCCGGAGGCAAGGGAAGAAGACGAAGAGGTCGAAACAGCTGCAGCTGCAGCGAAAGGAGGTCTTACGGGACGAATGATGTACGAGGAATTCCAACTACTTCCCCAATTTCTTCAATAAGCGATCCTGTCTCCCATTTATCGTGAGCATCCATGCGAGCAGTTTACGTATCACCTCGATACGTACTCCATCCACGTGGCACCTGCCTCTCCGGACAACTCCCAATCTTTCGGTAATGACGGAGCAAACTGCGCGGCGATTGAACTTTTGACCCATTTATGTTTCATCGCGATGCCCGACACGGCATCGAAAGGGGGGCGCAAATTAAATTTGTACTTTGCTTCCTATCTCATTTTCAGCTCCTCCGGAGCGACCTCTTTGAGGGCGTGCTCGCTCAAGTTATTTGCCTTGGAGAAAGAAAAATGAGAGGGCAATGGGGCAAATTTTATTTGGACTTTTTTTCTGCTTGTTTACAAATACCCGGGGAAAATGGTGATTGATTGCTTGAAAATTTCTAAAGCAGTATTTCCGGGGAAAAAAGTCAGAAAACAAATAGATTGGTACACTGCTGTTCATGAATGCCTCGATTTCCTTGCGTCTCGTTGGATGTCTCGTTGGATGTCTCGTTGGATGTCTCGTTGGATGTCTCGTTGGATGTCTCGTTGGATGTCTCGTTGGATGTCTCGTTGGATGTCTCGTTGGATGTCTCGTTGGATGTCTCGTTGGATGTCTCGTTGGATGTCTCGTTGGATGTCTCGTTGGATGTCTCGTTGGATGTCTCGTTGGATGTCTCGTTGGATGTCTCGTTGGATGTCTCGTTGGATGTCTCGTTGGATGTCTCGTTGGATGTCTCGTTGGATGTCTCGTTGGATGTCTCGTTGGATGTCTCGTTGGATGTCTCGTTGGATGTCTCGTTGGATGTCTCGTTGGATGTCGCGTTGGATGTCTCGTTGGATGTCTCGTTGGATGTCTCGTTGGATGTCTCGTTGGATGTCTCGTTGGATGTCTCGTTGGATGTCTCGTTGGATGTCTCGTTGGATGTCTCGTTGGATGTCTCGTTGGATGTCTCTTCGGATGTCTCGTTGGATGTCTCGTTGGATGTCTCGTTGGATGTCTCGTTGGATGTCTCGTTGGATGTCTCGTTGGATGTCTTGCTTGGTATCTTCGACCTCGTTCAGACATAGTGAAAGATATCCAGAAAGTTCAAAAAATCAGAAAAACCAGGCATTCATGAACAGCAGTGCACGACTTTGTCGATTTGTACCACACTCGTGAAGTAGCTGCTTCCTATTGGATTGGTTGGAAAGATCAACAGACTCGTCCAACTTCTTAGTGTTCCTGGTGCCAGGTGATAAATCAGTTACACCGACAAACTTATCGGTCCGGTGAGCGAATTGGTTAGTTGCAAACCAATTAAGTGGTTCGACCATCTCGTTGGATTGACGGAAGGATTAGCTGGCTTAACCAACTTCTCAGTGTTCCTGAAGCCACGTTATAAATCAGTTATACCAACAAATTTATCCGTTCCGTCTACCTAGTCTATTGGAAACCAATGTGTTGCGTCTATTCGATTGAATGATTGATATGGCGAATTTCTCGTCCGGCCTAGACATTGGCCACTACAACCGACACCCTTTTTCCTGAGCAGAGTCCCCAGTTGCGTGGCCTCCGTCCAGCAAAAATTGAGAAATAAGTGGACCGTTAACTCTCCTTTATTCCTACGATTTCTTAATTCAGAGCTCTTTTGCGTTAGCCTGCTAGCTTTATGTATCTCTTGGGTAAGGATTCCCGGGTCGCGACGAGGGACGGAGGGGGGCGAAGGGAGAAGGTAAAAGATTGAGGAGAATCAGGAATTTCCGTCGGAACGAGGCAGCCTCCGCGGAAAACACACTCGCTTCCGGTCGCCACGAATGGTAGCTGGGTAAAACGAGGACGGAACGGGAGTGCGCCCGCGGAGGGAGACAAATGTTATTCCGCGTCGTTACCACGAGGGAAATTCACCGAAGAGCAAGGCCCGGCCCGGGTTGCTTCTGCCTTCTCGTTGCTCCCTGCTTACCATTCCATCTACCGATATTCCGACGTGCGTCAGGGGGTGGGGAGGAGGGAAGGGGGCCCAGCAAAATTCTTTTCCCGGCGCCGAACAACTTTCCTCATTTCCGGTTTGCCTCGCTCGACTTGCCCTCCGCGAGAAACAGCCGGTCGCTGCTTCCTATACTTCGTCTTCGGCTTCTCGCCGTTCGGTGGTTCGCTCCCCAAGCCCGGCAACGACGGCGGCGCGTCGTACACACGATTGGCTCCTGCCGGGAGCTGCCAGCCACGGTGGAGGGCCTCAAACGAAGGACTTCCGGTGTTCCGAGGAACGAGCCCGGGACTTCAGGGTTAAGGACTTGTGTTGCTTCTCTTGCTGGCTAGCTTCAGCATGTATATCGGGTCTTTGCGTGCGCGAATAGAAGAGACTCCATCGACCTGGTCCCGTCCTATCGATTGGCACTGTAGCGTCAACCGCCCCCTCCACCGGGTGGGGGGGGGGGGGGGGGGGGGGGAGGAGAAGGTCGTAATCAGGCGAAGAATTAAACCCGTCCGGATCGCTGATTCTATTCTTATGCTACTCAGTTATTCGACCGAAGTGACGTTCTTTCGAGAATTAAAGCGGGCTCGAGACAAAAATAAACATTTTACGTTCAATGGGTCACGATTTGCATTAAATTCAATTGACATTTTTGGCGAAAAAGCGTCGACCTGTAATTTCCACCGGTTTGAACTTTTGTACATATTTCTTTATCGGTATCGAAGTTTTTTTTGGATATGACCTTTCTTGGGGCATCGGAATCAGAAGTTTCAAATTTGTGATAAATATAGACATATCGAAATGGCCAAGTTTGTCGTGAATCTGATAGCTAATTGTAAAACCGCGAACATATCTTAAGGATAGCCAATGTATCCGGAAATTGTATGAAAGAGTCGTGTTTAAGTCGATTTTATCGCAGACGAGTAATAGTCGTGTGCAACCTTAGGGGGACGGAGGGAGAGCGAAGGTAGGTCATGGTCTACAAACGCAAGGTCCCCTGGGACTACCCTAAGGGACGCCTCCTCTGACAGTAAAAAATTTATTAGGTTTGAGTCTCCTAACTGCATTGTGACTGAGAACTAAAGGCCTTTCGGACGAATCCGGGTCAAGAATTGAACGTTGAACAGATAAAAATTGATCGGAAAACAATTTTTTTTTACGTTATATTTGTTCCCAGCTTCCGACAAAAATTGGTGTCTCGGGAAAAATGACGTACCGCTGAACATTGTAGAGACCACACTGATAAAAAGTATAGTATTTCTTACCATAACGAATAGTTCTCAGGGGAATGCTATAAAGATAGTTTCTCATAGAATATATTCATTTGGTTAAACTATCATTATCGTTGCAACCATGATTTTTTGTCATTGTCGTAACTATAAAATGAAGCCGTTCCCCTTGGGAACTATTTTTTATGGTAAAAAGTCAGTATTGTTGCTTTTACTATGTAATTTTTTACAGTGCCTGAGGATTCTTTTTATGTAACCCTACTTAGGCCTTACCCTACCCTATAGTGTTTTACATTCGCATCATGTCTAGGATCCTCATTTTAACCCTTGTCTTAAAAGATTCCAATTTAAAAAAAATCTTGTCCCATTTTGCCCCATGTCCGCGGTGTACAACATTCCCATTTTGCCCCGGTCCCTCTACGGTAAAAAAAAAATCTTAAAATCTCGAAATTTGTTTCACCAAGTTTCGACATTAAGGATTTCGTACGCTTGAAAAATGTTTTTCTCTTATACGACGAGCCATGTATATTGTACAGAATATACGTCTATCGCCTGGGGGGGGGGGGGGGGGGGGGGCAAAAAGGTTCTGCGACGCGAAGGTTGGATGCGGGCGGAAAAGTAGTATAGCAGGGCGAAGAAAAGGCGATCGTAGAACAGAGTTCATCGATTGAAATTTAATATCTGGTCCCCGTACGGACGAAGGATATCTCTCCGGTAAATAGAGGGGAATCCGGTCGCCCTCGAGTCGACTCTTCGCTCTCGGGGCGACTCTGTCCCGAGGACCCGGCCGCGAGCTCTGGAATTGTGTGTTCCACTCGAATTCTCGAGAGAATCGCGAACTCTCGAAATATCGGTGCCCGTACGGCGTTACCGTTCATTCGGTCAGGGCCAACGAGATCGGCCCGATGACGGAGAAAGCACACGGGGACATTGCCTGGGGCTGCAATAATGCCTTTGACAAAATGAAATAAAAAAACCTTCGTAAGAATCATAAAAATAAAAAAAAAACTTTGGTGAAAATGGTAAAAGTGAATGAAAAAAAAAAAACCTACAGCGCTACATCGATGGATTATCATGTTTTTTTCATTGCTGCCAAGATCAATATTAAATTGCTAATCTTCGTTTTTTTTTTACATCAGCCTGGCGGAGTTTTTATGCTGTCGACTTGGACTCAGTACGAATTATCGTACTGAGTTCAAGTCGAAATGAATTTTTTTAAATCATACTTGTCATATAATTTCAGTAGCAAGAATATCTATTAAATTCTGCCTTTAATTACCGATTATAAAATTTAATGTACTGGTACCGAACATTTTCATGCATAAGTTGCTATATTAAATTTCATGTACAATTGTGATGAAAAATTAATGTACAGTATATAAAAAAAAAAAATACTTTACTTTAAATTTCACTCTAAAAGTATAATAATTTTTCACCCCAATTGTACATTAAATTTGATGTGCCAGCTTCTGCATAAAAACTTCCAGTTCGGTATATTAAATGCCCAATTATATTTTCTTTACAGTGTAAACTATACAAAACGTATACAAAATAAAATACAATACCTATAAAAACTGAGTCCCTCATTAACTGAAATAAGAATAAATATGCAAAATCCCCATTCTTTGTCATCGTAACTCGCATGATCGAGAACCGCGCTCGCGATGGGCCACGATTTACGCGCGAGAAGTAAAATATTCATGGTTCTCTCGCCAACTTGTCCGAGACTCCCTCAGTAAAATGATCCAATCGTCACCTCGTCGTTCCGCGACCGCAGGCTGTAATTCGAAGATAATCGTGATAAATTACAATTTAAACTGCCGCCTCGGATCTCTCGAGTACCCGAATCCTTGCAGATCCGCGGGGCGGACACGCACGCCAAGGTCCCCGTATGAATGAGATAAGGATAATAAAATGAAACTCGTCGACAGTCGAGTCGAAGAGGGAGATCAAAGTCCGTCAACAGCCTCGGAGGACGCCTTCCGCAGCGACATCCGACCCTCTGAGGCACGCGTCTCATCCTCCGAACGCGACGGCGTCAATGCCATCGAAAGATAAATAGCGAAAGGAGAGACCGCCTTTACCGCGATACTCTCACTTTCCTCATCCCTCCCTCTCCCTCGCGAGTCACTCGTACGTGGATCGCGTGACTGTACCTGCACTTGTACCACCGTACAATTTGCGTTACAGCAAAGCATACGAGACCGGGCACGATTCGCGCGCTCCGGACGCGTGAATCGCGTGTCGACCCGGTAACAATTTACGAGGTCATATATCAATACCCGAGTTACTTTTATTATCCGTGTATTAACACTTTCTTCAATGCCGAGAGATCGAGTTAATGTACGAGCCAACCCAAAGTTTGTCGTTCAACTGGACACACTTTGCGTCGTCGCACCGTGCCATCTCGTCAGTGACATGCGATAGAGACTCATTCCGTAATAAATCTGTTTTCTTGTTTTCTTCGCGGTTATTAATACCTCGGACGAAAGGAAATTAAGTTTTCGGCACATTTACATCTCCATCACTCACAACTCTACTAGGTAACAATTCTGCCAGATAACAACGCTACCGGATAATAACGGAAATAATCGAAATAAAACTCTACCGGAATACAAGGTTAGACGATAGCATTGTATTCCGGTGGAGTTTTATTGTAATTCCGGTACAGTTTTATTTCAAGTCTGGTAGCGTTTAATGTTGATTCTGATAGAGTTTTTTTTACTTTCTGATAGAGATTTTGGTAGAGTTGGTATTCTGGTAGAATTGTTATGTGGTACAGTTAAGTTTTCGGCACATTTACATCTCTACCACTCACAACTCTATCAGATAACAACTCTCCCGGTTAATAACGGCAATAATAGAAATAAAACTCTACCGGAATACAAGGTTAGACGGTAGCGTTGTATTCCGGTACAGTTTTATTTCCATTCCGGTACAGCTTTATTTCCATTCCGGTAGAGTTTTATTTCAAGTCTGGTAGCGTTTAATTATGATTCTGATAGAGTTTTTTTACTTTCTGATAGAGATTTTGGTAGAGTTGTATTCTGGTAGAATTGTTATGTGGTACAGTTAAGTTTTCGGCACATTTACATCTCTACCACTCACAACTCTATCACATAACATCTCTCCCGGATAATGACGTAAATAATAGAAATAAAACTCTATACCGGAATACAAGGCTAGACGGTAGCGTTGTATTCCGGTGGAGTTTTATTGTAATTCCGGTACAGTTTTATTTCCATTCCGGTAGAGTTTTATTTCAAGTCTGGTAGCGTTTAATTTCGATTTTGGTAAAGTTTTTTTTAACTTTCTGATAGACATTTTGGTAGAGTTGTAATATAGTAGATTTTTCTGGTAGAATTGTTATGTGGTAGAGTTGTTGGAGCTGTCTTTTTGGGTAGAGTTGTGAGTGATAGAGTTGTGAGTGATAGAGTTGTAAATGTGCTAAGTTTTCATGCATGGTATTCATATGCAGTAGTAGGCAATTGAAGTGGAACACGATTTTGTTCGCCAGTTTTGGCAAAAGTTGGACCCTTTCACGTATACTTTCGCCAAAATAACCTTGTTCCACTTCATTTGCCTACTACTGTACATAGCCTATGGAAACCTTTGCTTTTGTCAAAAATATGAATAGTCGCGGCGAACATAGGGAAATCGATTTCTTACCGACTGAGTCTGTGTCGCATGACCTTATACAAGTCTCGAGCCCGGTGATGCGGATAAGGAAGAAACCACAGTGAGAAAAGACTCTGTTTAATGTTAAACAAATCTTTCGTTGGATGTGGCAATACTGAATGCTTGGTTACGGCTACGGAATTTTAGTTGTGCCAAATAATTTGTATTTTGTTACCAAATCTTTTTACATTTATTTAAGGTCGATTAAATTTAATCTGACTCAACTTAAATTTATTAACGATGAACGAGCATTTATTTCATCACATCCAACAGAAGGTTTATTAACACTTACTAAATAAACCCTTATCTCAGTCCAAAAATGTTTATTCAGTTTACTAACATATTTTGTAAAAGTAACACGAAAATAATTGTGGACGTTTGTGGACGCAAAAACGATTTGTTAAAAGTACAAACCTTTTTTACTGTTTGGGAAATAAAGAACCGCACACAACCCTTGTCGGAGATTCGACATTCGAAGATTCGACACCCAGGCTCGTTTTTCCAAGTGTTATCGAGCAAACGATCACGGAAGGTGCAAACTAGCCTGCCGCGGTCGCGAATGTTACATCTCGCGCCGAAGGGCCGCCCCGGTTCTTAAAGGGGCACGACGAGCACGTGCGCCCGATAGCGCAGTTCCCTTTAAAGGGAACAAGTGATATTCCGAATTTATACGGGACACACAGCGGAGCCCTCGGTGAGCCAGCGAGCGGAAGATGGAGCGGGATGGAAAACGGGCGTCACAGCCAGCTGGGCCTCCAGCCAGACCGAGCAGCAACCCGCACCGATTCCTCTTGGCTGGCTGTGCCATCGCGACCAACCCGAACCATACCCCCTACCCATAATAATATACGTACCAACGCGCGATACTCTACTACGTGTGTATATGCAATATGGATACTCCCGGCGCAGCCAGCGCCATCGCAGGCCGAATCCACGCCAGCGCGAAAGCACTTTGCGTCGTACATTACGCATTACATTACCCGGTGCGCGAGCGCCGTTTGCGCGGATTCCGGGCGTTCGGCTTCGCGCGAGAACGACGGATTCGACGCTGGGCGAAATCGTACCCGCGCCTCCGCACACCCGCCGACCATTTCGCTGTTCCAACGCATCGCCAAATCGACTTTCTTACGACTTCTCGAGACTTATCTCGCTTGCGCCGGTTTCTACCCGGTTGCAGGCTGGTTGGATGCTCCGAGCCGTTTCGTTTTGGTTCGCACGGACGAACGAACGTGGGGCCTGGAGGATGACGCATCGTGGGGGTGTTATCCCAACGCCGCCGTGCCGCAGCCTTCGCGTCGACGGCATTGATACCCGCGTGTATTATGGGGGGTGAGGTTTGGCCGGGAAGAAAAATTTGTTGGCTCGACGGATTTGCATGCGATAGCTGTGCGATCTCGGGCTCGGGAGAAAGCTTCGAAGGTATCGGGAAGCTTCTCTCGAGAGATTTCGAGGGAAAACCAGAAACTCCACTCAACCTTGTCGTAAGCCTCTCGAGAGGGAATCCCTCGCTGTAAATCATTGCGCGGACGCTGAATGTTCCGCTCTGGCTCGGGTAACTTTGAGCTCTTGGATGGAAACTTTTGGGACGTTAGTTAGGTTATGAGAATCATTGTTTGGTCCGGTTAATCGATCCTAAGGAAGAGAAATAACTGTGTTGATCGGATGTTAACATTATGTTGGTGTACAATCGGATGTTGCCATGTTGGTGTATCATCGGGGTTAACACGCGACCGACATTAGGTACACGTTTAGACTTCGAGTTATTAGTTTTCGGGTTGAATTTGATTATTTGCTTTAAACTTTAAACTTTAAACTTTAAACTTTAAACTTTCAACGTTCAACTTTCAACGTTCAACGTTCAACTTTCAACTTTCAACTTTCAACTTTCAACTTTCAACTTTCAACTTTCAACTTTCAACTTTCAACTTTCAACTTTCAACTTTCAACTTTCAACTTTCAACTTTCAACTTTCAACTTTCAACTTTCAACTTTCAACTTTCAACTTTCAACTTTCAACTTTCAACTTTCAACTTTCAACTTTCAACTATCAACCTCCAACTTTCAACTATCAACCTCCAACTTTCAACTATCAACCTCCAACTTTCAACTATCAACCTCCAACTTTCAACCTCCAACTTTCAACCTCCAACTTTCAACCTCCAACTTTCAACCTCCAACCTTCAACCTCCAACCTCCAACCTCCAATCTCCAACCTCCAATCTCCAACCTCCAATCTCCAATCTCCAATCTCCAATCTCCAATCTCCAATCTCCAATCTCCAATCTCCAATCTCCAATCTCCAATCTCCAATCTCCAATCTCCAATCTCCAATCTCCAATCTCCAATCTCCAATCTCCAATCTCCAATCTCCAATCTCCAATCTCCAATCTCCAATCTCCAATCTCCAACCTCCAACTTCCAACCTTCGACTTCCAATTTTCAACTAAAACTGCCTTGCACTGTACAGCACTGGCATACGCGACAGGCTACACGGGCATGATTTAAGAAGCAGGGCAATGAGGGGCTGTTTATGTTGAAAACACTCAGGAAATCCCTACACACCGGTATACTGTTCTACAGCCATAACATGTGACGATACGTGATATCGGTTTATCTGACAAAGCATCGAACGCACGCTTGATACGTGTAAACATACCACAATGCCTGTTCATACACTAAAAATCGCCAAGGTCAATGGCGGTGTGGGGGGGGGGGGGGGGGTCGAGATGGGGTGCCGTTCTCGAGGGTAGTTTTCGCTGGCAAGCTAATAGACCGGGACAAAGGAGTAGGGTCCCGCGCTATCAGATTCTCTGTTACCTCGGCCTACCGGAGATTAGCCGGACGACCCCCCGCTATTTTTAAATCCCCCTCCCCCTAAAAGACGCTAAGTACCGAGCTACAGAAAGTCGCTCGTTGTTGTTCGGCCCGGCTCAGCCGAGGCTCTTTCGGACTAGACACCAGTTTATTTAGCTGCTACGATAAACCCTCTCGTCGTACCAATGAAAAAAGCTACATCACCGATTTAGCTCCGATGTCTACCCCTACAAAAAAAAATATATATATATATATATAAGAAATCATTAATTCCGATGACTGAGCCGAGTACATTGAGCGAATGGCCCTTCAAGGGTGACACGCATGTTAGAACCCTATCGAACTGGATACGATCCCCTCTTCGAGTGGTTTTTTTTTTTGTATTTTCGTTGTCCGCCCCTCAAAACCTCGACATCAATTTTATTGTGAAGCGGCTCCCAGTGCCGGAGGACCTGGTCGGCCGAGTATTGAACTTCGAAGCCGTGCTTCGTGTCGTCGCGGCTCGATTTGGCTGCCACTGGCAACCCCCTCGTCTTACAAACGAAAAATAAGCTTTCTTCCGCTTGACTTCCAATACGGACTGTTCGAAAAACAAAAAATCATTAGTCACCGTGTCTGCACAAATATTCGAGGGACGGTTGACCATCCCGGGAACATTACCGCTATTTCTTTTTTCATCCTGGATACCACAAAATCTGTTTACGTATTCCCGTAAGCCCGACAACTTCGATTTCCTTCGTCGCTGTATAGTCCGCGCAGATGAACGCGGTAGCTGCGACCGATGTCGTGGAGGGTTCGAGGTCTTCGGCTCGCAAACGGAAATGTAATTCAACTGGAGATTGGTGTACGGTGGTATGTCCGTCACGATCTTGGTTATCCACCAATATATCTGGATTAACCGGCAACACACAGCGGCACTAACGGAGTTATTGCCGCGGGATTGGTCGTGATGCGCCCCCAGGGACTTCCAGTATACCCTGCTTCTCCTTTCCCTTCCTCTATAAAATAAAACCGCACAAAGCCTTTCGCGAGGCCGCAGGACGAAGCGAGAAAGCGGTCGAGATCCGCAGTGTGCTATCCCATATATTGTTCTATCAGCGCTGCGGTATCGATTTTATACGTTGTATATACATTTTTTATTTTTTATATATATATATTTTTTCGTCAGTTGCCATCATTGTCGGACAAAATCTTAGCGTGGAAGGAGATAAGCGAGCGCAGCGTCGATAGACGCCCCGGGACGTGACCCGAATGCATGCAAAGCTGGTCCTGGGTTATCTATGGGTACTTCTATCGGCAAGCACTTGTTCAAACATCCGCATCGTATACCCGAGTATTTCAGAGAAAGAGAGCATATGTAATGTGCATCATGCATATTATTATTATTGTTGTTATTGTTGTTGTTTCTGTCGTTGTCGTTGTCGTTGTCGTTGTCGTTGTCGTTGTCGTTGTCGTTGTCGTTGTCGTTGTCGTTGTCGTTGTCGTTGTCGTTGTCGTTGTCGTTGTCGTTGTCGTTGTCGTTGTCGTTGTCGTTGTCGTTGTCGTTGTCGTTGTCGTTGTCGTTGTCGTTGTCGTTGTCGTTGTCGTTGTCGTTGTCGTTGTCGTTGTCGTTGTCGTTGTCGTTGTCGTTGTCGTTGTCGTTGTCGTTGTCGTTGTCGTTGTCGTTGTCGTTGTCGTTGTCGTTGTCGTTGTCGTTGTCGTTGTCGTTGTCGTTGTCGTTGTCGTTGTTAGTTTGGTTCACTTTCCGTAAGGCTATAGGATCGTGACGCGGTGACCGCATCAGCTGACCGAAAAGACAGAATCCCCATGACACGCTTAGCGCATCCGGAGGCGTTATTATACTGGAGGGGTTATTATATATTTTTATTAGGGATGTGCGAATATCCAAAAATTTGAATAATTCGAATACTTCAATATATTCGAATTAGGTAGACGAATTATTCTAATAATTAGAAGTTTTAATTTGAGGTTGATTCCGGTTCAGCCAAAACCGCGGCACACCGGTGTTAAGTCATCGACATCACCTGTGCAACACTTCGACGTATTGCTTTGTTTTTTTCACACTAACAATAATGCGCCCACTTCACCTGCGCTCCCGCGAGGAAGCAGGCTGGAATTTCATCACTTTCGAACGTATCTCTCTATCCTGCCTTGCTGTGAGCGCCGCTGGTCTCAACGTCAGGATGAAAACGTGACAACGTGAGGATGAAAACAGAATACTTGATTGTGGAGCAATTATATGATGAATTAGGTTTCAAGCATAATTAAATGGAATCAGCGGAACGTTTATTTGTCTCTAGTCATTCACAACATACAACCCTTCGCGACGATGACTGCGTCTCGACTGCTCCCTTTTATATGTGAGTCCTTAACAACGACACTCCGTTGTTTTCAGATCCCGCTCGTCCTCAACTCACTGTCATCCCTCTGCTGCTCACACACGCACATCCAAGTATCTGACACATGACGATATATTCCTTTATTCTTTTCTTAGGAGAGTTTCGATTTTGGGTCGTTCACATGCTTACTTGAGAGTGCTCTAAATCTTTACGTATGGAGTTGAAAGTTCAAAGCTTATTGGCTACAGGGCAATTAACGTTGTCTACGCGCAAAGAGAACAGGGGTAGTGAATGGAATGTAAAAAAAAAGACAAAAATTGTACAGTTCCCTATGGAGTGGACACTTGATTCTCAAGATGTCACCGGGATTAAATTTGATGCGAGCCAGTTCGGACGAACAAAAGAATGGGGTCCAAATTGATTTTTAATTTGCTTTTACACGTAGCATGGAACAATCACCGATGATACCTCTCGTGTCTCTTTTCTCACCGGTCGAATCTTTTTTGGCGATACAAACAGCACACTTGACGATATATTTTTTTTTTCTTTTTTAGGAGAGATCCGATTTCGGGACGTTCACATGCTCACTCGATAGTGCTCTGAATCGTCACGTATCGAGTTGACGATTCAAAGTTTATTGGCTACAGGCCAATTAACGTTGTCTACGCACAAAGAGAACAAGGGTAGTGAATGGAATGTAGAAAAAAAGACAAAAATTGTACAGTTCCCTATAGAGTGGACACTTGATTCTCAAGATGTCACCGGGATTAAATTTGCTGCGAGCCAGTTCGGACGAACAAAAGAATGGGGTCCAAATTGATTTTTAATTTGCTTTTACACGTAGCATGGAACAATCACCGATGATACCTTTCGTGTCTCTTTTCTCACCGGTCGAATCTTTTTGGCGATACAAACAGCACACTTGACGATATATTTTTTTTTCTTTTTTAGGAGAGATCCGATTTCTGAGCACACTTGACGACATTTTTTTTTTTCTTTTTTTTTAGGAGGGCTTCGATTCCAGTACGTCCACATTCTACGGTTACTGAATCATCACGAATATCGCAAACCTGAAGCTTCGCCAAATCCGTTTAATGCCGGTGAATTAGTCGCTTGCAATAGTGCCGTTAAAATATCATTCTTTTTAAGTGACTCATTTTCTTTTTTTTTTTTGTAAAATAACGTTTTTTACTTCACAAACATTTTTTTAAATTTTGTTTCCGATGTTCCCTTTTTTAAATCGTTTTTCGTTTCTGCCTATTCGCCTGAAAATAAACATGCCACTTAGCCTGTTTTATTTTGGCGGGCCGTTTTGCATCCGTGCCCTTTTTTCCGTGATTAACGGAGATCCGCTGAGTTATGTTTTAACCGACGCCCGGGTACCGAAAGGGAGACGAAAAAAACGTGTCGTCAAAATTTGAAAATACACATAAATGTCGTAATTATTGATTTTTGTCCGCATAGAAGGTAAAAAAAAATACGTCCAGTAGAGTCTTCGTGTGTACTCGCGTACACATATATGCACACATGGATATATTTTTCTCATAATGCACTTCGGGACGCCAAAAAGTAAAATGCCCCTAGATATTTAATCCACATTTGAAAACAAATATTTTCGAATTACGACATGTGGCAACGGTTCAGCGCTCATGTTCGTGATTCCCCAGATGGACGCAATTCACGAATGCAAAAAATGGCCACATTTGGCCCGTAATGCGCCCGAAACCACGAAAAAAACAGCATTTCGCCGATATAGTGAATTACACACAAAGGCCGTAATTAGTGATTTTTGGGAGCATATGAGGGAAAAAAATACATCCATTAGGGTGCTCACATGTAGTAGCGTACACACGCGTGCACGCATGGACATATTATGTCCGCATTACGCTGCAAAACGCCAAAAACCGTCATGCCGCGGGACATTTTCTCCAATTTTGAGGGCAAATATTTTCGGATTTGTGTATTTGGCAGCGGTCTGGCACTCATACTCGTTGTTCCCCAGACGGACGCTACCCGAAAATGCAAAAAAAAAGTGGGGGTCAGAAAAATGATGAACATTATTATATATTATTATTATTATTATTATTATTATTATTATTATTATTATTATTATTATTATTATTATTATTATTATTATTATTATTATTATTATTATTATTATTATTATTATTATTATTATTATTATTATTATTATTATTATTATTATTATTATTATTATTATTATTATTATTATTATTATTATTATTATTAGATAAAAGTATTTCTGCGGACCGGTACGGAGAATTACTAAACGAGTTCGGTCACGAACTCGTTTAGTTTTTATTTTCTGATAATGATCAGTACACACAGTACGGTATACACGTGTCCGCGGCTCGTTCACGCAAGGCTCGCCTTGTCGGGTATAAAGTAGTGTTCCTTCACTCCTTCCATGCGGAGTCAACGAAACTCCGACGCAGGTGAGAGAGCTCCACCCAAAGCGTGTCATAAAAATCGACGAATCATTCGAGCGGCGAATGAAAAAAAAAAGAAGAAAAAAAAACGAGAATGGAATGAGTGAATAAAAAGAAAATGCTAACTTCGTTATTACTTCCTCGTTGCTGAGTCGTGTACAACAGGAAAGAAAAAGCCTAACGCACAAGTGGCGTGACGCGCTGTCGTTTATTTTTTCAACTTTAATTACAACCTCCGAGAGATTTTACACGATGTGCTTCGCAGTCGAGTTTGATCGTGTGATTACTGATAAAAACGTTGGAAAAAAAGAACCATGAGAGATTTGTAATCGAATGAAGTACAAGACTGGTTTATTTACCCCTTTTTTTCGATCTCGGAACGTGAGGCAAATATTCGTTCAAACCTTCGGGACAAGTGGAGCCCTGGTAGTACAGAAATGGCAGTATAAACGGTCCTTTGATCGTCACAAATCGTCGGTTTATTTCGCAGGCAACGACTCCGCTTCCATCCTCATTCGTTTTACCCACCTACATCCCCCTCGTAACGCGATTTCTGTGATATCCTTTGGAGATTCCCGGAAAGACGATGCCTTACACGTATGTATGGCGGCCACATAGAAGAAGCAACGCCGACGACGAGGGAGCAACGCGCCGACGACATAATTTTGGCGATCTCATCAGCAGACTATTGCGCGGGGGGAGCGTACAAACCGTAGGAATCGAGACAATCGCGATAGAGTGCGAGAACACCCAGATTGCGTTTCAACCCTAGAAGTGCAAACATATTCTCCGTTACCTTTGCATACACATACCAATCTCCCAGACCCCAATTTTATCCGTGTCCATAATTTTGGATAATACAAACATTTTTATAGGATTTATTTTCTTTATCCCTGAGATAAAAGTGTCAGAACAAGGTTCGTGAAATTGGACCCGAAGCATTCATTTTGTAAATTCTTTATGAGGCCATCTTCACGCCAGATTCGATTGTACCACGGTCGATAAAAAATGCAATGACTTCGCGGTTGATAATCTGAGTACCCTTCATTGATGCTTGAACGATCCAAATAGAGCCGCGGTGGGAAAACAGACTAGGCAGTAATGAAGGGCTTGACACACGGGATCAATGACCCCGAAACAAAAGGGAAATGGGATTTGCCCAATGTCCCCAGAACTGGTACAGGAACGAAAGAAAAAATACGAGAATTAAATTCTTCGTGAGGCCATCTTCACGTCAGATTCGATTGTACCACGGTAAATTAAAAATTCAATGACTTCGCGGTTGATAATCTGAGTACCCTTCATTGATGCCTGAACGATCCAAATAGAGCCGCGGTGGGAAAACAGACTAGGCAGTAATGAAGGGCTTGACACACGGGATCAATGACCCCGAAACAAAAGGGAAATGGGATTTGCCCAATGTCCCAGAACTGGTACAGGAACGAAAGAAAAAATACAAGAATTAAATTCTTCGTGAGGCCATCTTCACGTCAGATTCGATTGTACCACGGTAAATTAAAAATTCAATGACTTCGCGGTTGATAATTTGAGTACCCTTCATTGATGCCTGAACGATCCAAATAGATCCGCTGTGGAAAAACAGACTAGGCAGTAATGAAGGGCTTGACACACGGGATCAATGACCCCGAAACAAAAGGGAAATGGGATTTGCCCAATGTCCCGGAACTGGTACAGGAACGAAAAAATACGAGAACTGATAATGAGACGGAGAGAGTGGGTGGAAGAGTGAGTTTTCTAAGTAGATAAGCCACGGTGATTCTTCTGGTCCTTTCGTGGTCCCATTTAACCCCCAACAAGCTAGCGCTGCCTCGTCCCCTTTGCGTCGCAGTTTCCACACCCCTCGTCATGACGATTTCTATCCGGTATATCGTTTCTGTTGCTTCTCTCGAATTTCCACAAGTTATTTCTGTCGTGGCTTTATTCGTTCAAGTATCGATCACACTCTGGATCGCGGAACTGGCATGGGCCGCAGACCAACCGCGGAGAGCAGATAAGAGGGCAAACTTTTTCTGTGATGGCACGACACGCACGAAGAAAGCGAATCGAATGGGAGATCGGGGATGGAAGCCGAGAAAGAACCTCGGCGTATACAATGCTCTGAGTTTCCTCCGCTTCGATCTCTTGTTCGGTGAAGCTGCACAGCCAACTGTTTGCGCAGGCCTGATGGTTGTATGCTAAATCCGGCTGCGGGAAGTTCCAGGAACGCGGAAGTCATTGGCTCCGCACTTGGCAAAAACAAGTTGTTTGATTCGACTGCATCTGTTTTAATAAAAATTAACATCGATTCAGAAATATTTTTTACCAGACCATTTAGTGGGCCGGTATTTAAATGGATCCACCAATAAGGCCTTTAGAAATTAGAAATGACTGGTCTCTTGAGAAAAAGATAGGATCACCTTGCATATTAGGCCTGTAACTCGTTGAAATGGGTTTCGTGGTTCATTCATTGGAGATTTGACGGTCGCTGGTCAAATCAGGGATACTAAGATTTCATATAATGGTAAAACCGCCTTTCTTTAATGCCTGGTCTGTTTTCCCAACGCAGGTCTATCCAGATTGTCCAGGCATCATTGAAGGGCATGTTCCGATGATCAGACGTTGGCATTATGAAGATGGATTATGCAAAAGGAAGTCCGCAGGTACCCAGATAGAGTTTGATCCGGCTAGCTGTTACATTCCAGTACTGTCACGAGACTGGCCAGACATCCAGCTTCACGGAAAAAACGAATTACTTGGACTAACAAAAAAAAGTGGTCGTCTCAACCAATTGTCTTAGTGCTCTGAGCACCAGACTATAGTTGAGTCAATTCTTTTAAGTTGGTTAGTTTCGTATTCATTAGACCAACTAATTTATTAGTTGGTCCAACTGTTAGTGAAATTGTTGGTTTAGCGATTTACTTGCTTGCTTTAATAATTCAATAGATTGTTGCAGCCAATAGACTTGGTTGATTCAACAGTACATGTTACCAAAACTATGAATAAAAAAATCAACCCCAAACATTGATCAACGCAACCACGTAACGCTTTTTTATCACTCGAAATTGTTTTATTATCGTTTTTTTTACCCTCGTACCATGGAGACCTCGGAATACATAATTTGGTCGGTAATGAGGATTCAAACCTACGACCCTGCGATTAGAGGTCCACGATCTTATTCACTCGGCGAAGCTTATTTTGAAAAATATGTTTTTTAATTTATATCAAAGATTCGCGTCTGCTTGAACATTATCGTACAAACCCGTTAAACGGATGAATCTGTAAGGGAATGTAAGGAACTGTAAGGTTCCGAAACATGTTTGTTTTACGTACGTGGGCTAAAAACGGCAATTTCTTTGAATCTGCTCCATCTCTCCTTGTCAATAAGCAAATATACAATGATTAATTAGATAAGTAATTAAGCCCGCTTGTTTCTCGTGAGCCTCCACGATTTCCGATACTAATAAAATAATAACTGACTTGCATGAATAAAGGGGGTCATGCGTGGGTTCGCAGGAACTACGGTACGGTGCGAACCCACGGAACAATTTCCGTTGGTTATCCGACACACACGCCGAGCTTGGTTGCACTAACAACTGTAGTTGGTTAGGGTGCCTACAAAATTCGTTGTTCATCCTTTACCATGCTGAATACTAATTTAGTAATCAGACTAACTAATCGAGTTAGTTGTGTTCCCCATTAGCATCGACCAACTATTAATGGTAGATAGAACTAATGCTGGGTCGTTATTCTAACGAAACAGATCGTGATGGCAACCAATTTAAACCCAACTCATAGACAGCCAGTTGAACCAACCAGGCATTTTTTTTTCCAGTGTCCATGCGGTTTATGGCAGTGCTGAGATGTTATCTTCCAGACAAACCAACCCTACATAGGTAGTTATGCTGAGACATTTCTTCATCCCGCGACTCGCTGAAAGCCGAACAAACCCGTGAACCTTTCGCGTCATACGAGCACACCGACGCTATTATTGGCTTTGATATTCGTCTCCCGTGTCTCGTAACCAAACGATTTGGCGCGAAAGCCGAGCGTCTTGGGTAACAAAGCATTTCACGGCTCTGACGCTCTGAGTTATATTCCCGGCGCATTCCGCGTCGTTCCTTGGAGGATCACGACGCGGTGAAGTCGACCTGCTTCCTCAGCGGGAAGCTGCAGCGTGCAGATCGGCTTCACCGTCCGGACTCCGGCTACGTGTTTACCGCTATGTACACGAAGGCGGAAGTCTGCGGAGCTGCAATTGCCGCAATTCGGAGCGATATCTTCCGGAGCGTATCCGAAGGCCTTTGTGGGTCACCGCCACCGTGGCATATAAGAGTCGGGCTGCAGCGCTCGGGGGGAAGACAGCGAAGGCGGGAGATCCCAGGGTGCTTAGCATCGCAAAGCTTGTGGCAACTGAAGACGTTTCCAAGGATTACCGCAGACACGAACAGCTCTATGTCTATACATTCTCGTGCCTTATTATGCTCTACCGGAGTCTTTGATATATTTATTCATTCCTGGCTTTTACCGCGATGCAATTACCCGGCGTCATTCTCTCCGGCAGCAACGCTGATACAAAGTTAGCCAATAGACGGAATACATACCGTTCCGGCAAAGTGTATCGAAGAGAAAATTCTATTTTAACCATTCTCATTTTTTTTTGTTCTCTTGCTCTTCCTTTCCTCGAGATCTAGGAAATTGTTTTATTGTGTGTGTATGTGTGTGTGTGTGTGTGTGTGTGGGGGGGGGGGGGGAGGGGGGGGGAAGAAAAAAAGGTCACTTTGGAAGCGCAATTTCGATGGAACCTTCCCGTTTCCCGTTAACCTCGTTCTCGTTACGTGATGCCGGGCCGGAACAGGGACGGTCTATAAGCCAGGAACTGGCTTTTCTCGTGGCCCAGTACGGCAAACTCCTCCCGCGACTCGTCGCATTCTAGCTAGACCCGGCCGGCCGCACGACGGGGCTCACAATCAGGCAGGTTTAAGTAGCCTCGGGCGGTCCGAGCTTCGCCCTGGACCACGCTCGACCAACTCGTCCCATCCATAGAAGTAGGTGGAGAGAATAGAACAAAGCCTGCGCTAGGCTCTTGCTCCCTCTCGGCTCCCTCACTCTGTGTCTCTCCTATATACTAACTCCCCCCCCTACTCCCCCTGTACCTCACTGGACTCTGGTTTGTGGAATTGCGTGTAATCACAATCTATATGCCCCACGTCATCAGCGAGCGAGTATTCCGGGATCGAGTTCGGTGCCTCCCATGTTCTCTGTATCAGCCGATCTTTCAATCTCGGAAAACCCAAAATCATCATACCACGGCCATAGTGCCAACCCTCCTCCGCCGTACGCCCTTCGAGGACCCAGGGTCGGTCGACGTTTCTCACATAATTCTGGTAACAACGTTCGGCCACTGGCACCGGACGGTCGTTCTATCAGCGACCCTGTGCTCCGCACCGTACACGGGAGCCAGTTATCGATCGATCTGCAAATATTGGGCAACAATATAGGCAAACATCGGCGGCGTAATTAAAGCGCGGGTCCATGGTATGCCCAAAGCGTCGACGGGCGGCCGGCGGTCCCTTCGTATATTCACGTGGCACACGAGATCGACGGGACCGCTGTGAAAGTTACCAACTTTCATGCTTTGCATGTCATTAAAGGTGCTTGTTAAATACCGACAGGCGATTAAAACTTCACGTCGTCGGCGGGAGGGGCGACGGAAAAATCGGCAATGTGTCGAACACGAATTACCCCGAAATTTAGTGACTCGTCGATGGGTTAATTATGAAGAGACGCTACATAGTGTCATCTCGATCATCAGAATTGGTGACGTTAATGTGGCGAGTCTGGCGCAGGTAGATTGGGAATTTAAATGACACTTTGCCGGTGTGCAGTGCGCTCGAATTACACGGATCATCCAAATGGATGGCTGGGAACTCGTTGAGCCTGGGATTGATTGCCAGAAAAATTGGTAATCGACCACGCTTGTGATTACACGGATACAAAAAAATCAGTGATAATTACTGAAATTCCTAGCAATTATGCGCACCGTAAATGCGAAAATAAGAATTTTTCAATTTTTTTTATTTGTGAAGAAAGAAATTACTGGAAAAAACAACGGGATTTTTGAGAGAAAAATGTCGTCCAAGTATATGGATGAGGGATTCACCATATTCATCCACACCAGACGTGCCCGCTGCTTTCGCATTATATGAAATATGAAAATTTCTGGAATACATAATATTTTTTTTTTTTTTATAGAGCATACAATTATTATTAATCTTGTTTTTTGTATGGACATGCGGACATCGATCTTGCGAATATCGCTCACTGGGCCATAATCGAGTAACTTTAATAGTCATCTCGATCACCTTTGAGTGTTCTCGTGAATAGGATATCAGTGATGAATATTGCCCGGTCCAGGTATCATTGCCGTACAAGCTAATTGGGATAGAACGTATTCACCACTTTCATCCTTAAATCGACATTTTTTTTTTTTTGCTATTTTAGAACTATTTTTAACATTCTAAAATGTTTAACTTTTTACCCTGGTAAACAATTTACAGCATTGCATCCAGTCCTGACAAGGTTCTTGTATCCAAAAGAATATTGCCCGTCCACACCCAGAAAAATCATTTATTTGACGGGCGCCCCGCAAATAAATATTTAGTTGATTAAAATAAATATTTATTTTAATAAAATAAATATTTAGTTGATTAAAATAAATATTTATTTTAATAAAATAAATATTTATTTTAATAAAATAAATATTTATGTAAACCAAATGAATATTTATTAGCGAGGCGCCCGTCAATTAAATTATTTTCCTGTGTTCAAACACCATTGACGAACCATCATTACCGTTTTTGAAGTCCTCAACTTTTTATCCTGGTAAAAATTTTTATTCGTCACATCGGACCCTGACGGGGTCCGGAAAGGGCCCCTCTGGAGCCTGCCTCGACCCCTCTACAACGCTTCACCATCCGAGCATCCGCAACGGCATTGGGCGAGCCCTTCCGTTTCTCAACGGTCGATGACTTTTTATCATCCAATCTCAGATCAACCTCCTGGCAAGTGCTCAAGACGTGTCCAACTCGGTGAACGACGCTTCGCTCCAAGCGTCAAACGACGAGCCGTCGGAGCGTGGCTGCTCGTTGTATATTTAAGTAACACGTTCAAGCAGCGACAGCAGCGGCATCAGCTACACAGCACATGCGACGTGCTGCAGGGGATCGTGCACGTCGGCTGCTGTAAAATTAACTGAAACTCTGTGTCTCACTCGGAGTTTTGCAGTACCGGAGCATGTAGGTCCAGATAATCATGGTATAGCGACTCCAGGTTTTCACGTATCTTCCCTCCGCCCCCCCCCCCCCCCCCCCCCCGCCCCCCTCCGCCCTCCTCGTCCCATCCCACGGACTCTCGAAGTCAACCGTTAGCCTCATCAGGTAAGTACACAAGGTCGTTGACTGCACGGAGCTGTAAGTACACCTACGTGTATGTACCGTGCAAACGAGAGTCTCGAATCGGCCCGATGATCTTCCTTGCTTAAAACGTCCTCGTAATCCGGCCAACCCGACGACGTAATGCGAAGCTGAAGACCAGATTTGTCCGAGGGAGCAACGCGATCGAAAGAGATAACCGGCGCTGGAGCTAAGTGTGTTAAATAAAACGAGCGTGTTTCCCGTGCCGAAAATTAAAACAAAAAAAAAGAGAAAAATAAGAAATCGGTACGTAGCGCGAAAGGACATTTCGAACTCGTTTTTTCTCACCGGCGACGATTACGAGAAGTGGAATCTTTGATAAACACGTCACCGTGAGGAAAATATACGTGCCAAAAAAATCCGGCACATAAACAAGTGAGACGAAGAGGGGCTATTCAGTTAATACGAGCCACCTACAGCCGGGGGGGGGGGGGGGGGGGCTACTACTATATTTACGGCCCCAGGGCAAACCGGTCCAGGGGGCAGCGTGCCCCCGGTCCATTTTTTTGTTCCTTCCTTTTTCTATTTTTTTTTTTTTCTACCATAAGCCCTGAATTCTTTCAACGCGGCTTAACGATCCATTCCGTGCAGAGCAGTACATACATACGTGCATATATACATGTCCATACGAAACGGGAATCCACCTGGGGCGCGGAATATCACCGTGGAATAATCTCGTTCGTGAGTTACACACCTTTCCGCAAAATTACTCAACAGTTTTTTGTTTTGTTTTGTTTTTTTTTTCATACGTTACGAGGTCGCGAACTTAATCCGGCTCAATCGATATCTCACGCTTTTTAATAACCAAACTTACTATCGAAGGGGGAACAAAAAAAATTGGAAGCGACGAACGAAGGAACAATAATAAAGTATCGAGACACCCAGTATGAAAGAGTCGGTTGCGTAGGTAGCCGACCGAGAGAGCCTAGCCACTGTCTGGGCCCCAGGTAAACCGGTCGATTCTTCATTATTTTTTATTTTCCACAGTGCCCGTGCCCTCTGCCTCCGCCTGGTCATCATCTCTCTCGTCCACTCGTTCTCCCGTTCCTTCCTCCTCGCTCGCAGCGAGTCCCGCGGGAACTCGCCGTGGAGCTCACTTTTATCTCGTTGGGAGAGCTCGCCGTTGCGGGTTCCACGAACGCGAACGAAGGATCCGAGGTAGGAAGAACCCGCGCAAACTCTCGGCAGCGGGGGAACGCGCGCGGGTTATCCGATACCGATGAATGAGGCTTACAATGGACCCCGAGCCAACGCGCCGCCACCGTCATCGGAGCGGTAGCGCGGCGATTCGCCCCATCCTCGTCTTTGCGTCACCACCTTCCGATCGAAAAACCAACACCCCGAAAAAAAGATTTAAAAAATAAGAAAAAAATTTGAAAACGAAAAATGCTGCGCTACCGGAGCCGGAGTCGAGAAGGGAACCTCCGGTGGGGAACACGATCGAAACACGCCACTCGCCCGTTGGCGCAAGAAACGAGAATGGACTAGATCGAATTACATTATGGTACGGAGATGATTCGATAATTAATGAGAGACGATCGATGCGTTGAAGTAAGGCTCTGAACAGGCGTAGGTCCAGCACACTCCACTTCGTTGATTGTCTGGTCTGTTTTCCTGCAGCGGCTCTGCTGGGATGGCCCAGGCATTGATGAAGGGGGCCCGCATGCGTGCTGCTTTAAGGTAGCACTAGCGGACAGCCTGAGAGCCCACGTGAGCTCATAGAGAATTGAGACAGAATTGCGAACACTTATCGATGGGATGAAATCTGCAAAAAAAAAATCAAGCGTATTGACGGTGCTGAAAAGATTGATTTTGCATAATAATAATTCTAAAATTTTATTAACAAATTAATGAAAAAAAATTGTTCAACAAATCCCCCCGCAACTTAACTTTCTTTTCGTATAAAAACAGTTTGTTAATTTTTTTGAATACCTATGAATTTTTTCAGAATTTCGTATAATTTCTTTAAATTACGTTTTTTTATTAACTAAAAGGGCAATTTTCAAAAATTACACGAAATTCTGAAAAAAATTCATACGTAATCAGAAAAATTAACAAATCGTTTTCATAAAAGAAAAGTTAGGTTGTCGGGTGATTTGCTGGGAAAGGTTTTTTTCCGTTATTTTGTTAACAACATTTTGGAATTATTATTATGCAAAATCAATCTTTGCATTACCTTCCATGTGGTTGATTTTTTCAGATTTTTATCTCATCAAGAAGTGTTCGCAATTCCTCCTCTGAACTCACGTGGGCTCAGGCTGTCCGCAAGTACGACCTTAAGTACGGCTCGAGTACCGGGGGAAATAAATCGTGAGTGCAACGAGTATGGCGCAGGTCTCATATTTCGTGCAACTTTCAGACGGGTCTGAGTGCCGAAGTAACAGATGAACCGATGATGGGGCATGAAAGAGTGACGTTTGTTTTCGTGGTCCCGAATACACTGAGAAAAAAAATTAGTTGGATTAACCAAAAGTCGCAGTGACATAGATTCAAAGCTGGTATTTGTTTGGTACAAATAAAGCATTGTTTTGTCAAACGATTATTTGCTTCGATTTATTCAAAATTTGTCGATTGAAACGAACATTTTTGTTGTACCAACAAAATACACCTTTGAACGTATGTCACCGCACATTTGCTTAATCCTACCATTTCTTTTTCTCAGTGTATGGAGCTCGGCATTTGGATGCGGTTCGCACTGGGTCGTCACTGGAACATTCGCCTCATCGGCATCAATTATTTTTTCCTTTCCCTTTTCCTTTCATTTTGCCTTTCCTTTTCCTCTCCTTTTCCTTCCTCTTTCCCTCCTGTTATCGCTCAAAAATTCTTTTTTTCCTCTCGAGTACCATGCGCGATGTGAATTGCATTTGAAGATTTGCCGGTAAATAGGTGCAGATTCATTTTTTTTTCTTTTTCAAGTGGTTGCAGTCGGGATGGATAGTTTTGCGATTGCTGCGGCAAGTGTGCTTTCACTCTAGATTCGGATAACGTACGAAATGGGTAGGGCTTGAAATCTCGCTAGTTTCGAGTGTTCAATTGCGTTGCATCCGAACGGGAATAGATGTTCCATCGGAGGGATACGCAAACGAGTATCGGAGGCCATCAGCGGGCTTGGCGGAGTTGCCCCGCGATCATCATCCCGTTCGTATTGCCACCGCGAAAACACACATACGCGTGCCTCCAGAACTGGTTAGAACGTAGAATATGTATACATTGCCGAGAGCCCTCTGCTCTATCGTGGCAATTAGCTATTCTCTCGAGTAGGAAACGATAATTGGTATAATCGATGCACCAATTAGCGTGAAACCGAGGAGCGAGACGGAGAGAGATAGACCTAACGAGATTCGTACACGAATCTCGCAAACTCGCGTTGCGCTTAGTACCAATGGTATCGCTTCCGGCAGAGAGAATACTGAATTCAGAGAAAGCCAAAATCCCCGCCCGTGGAGAGTGGCCGGTATCGCGAAACTTTCTTCGATATGCAGTCCCAAACTTCTATGTACTACTCGAGTGGCAATCCATTATTTCGGGCGGTCTATAAGGGATATCCGATATCCTTTCTCATTAACGATTCTGCACTCCGAATCTTAATACGTACAGTCGAGCCTGTCAAATATTTAACCCGTTTTACGTCCTAAAATAATATCGACGACTACAAAAAAAAAAATGTTTCATTAATTTCAATAAAAAATATTATTTTTATTGAAATATGTGAATGATGTAAAAGAGGAAAAATTTATTTTTACAGTTTTTGCAGCAATCTTTACCTAAATTTTATCTAAAAACTGCGGATGCACGGTTTCGCACGCAAAGCGTGCGTAAAACAGCCATTTTCGTACCAAGTGTACAGGAGATATAAACTTGGTGCTCAACGATCCGACATACTGCGTCATGAGTGACGAAAACGGGGTATGCGAGATAATATGAACTGCACTTTGAGGTCTAAAAAAAGTCACGGTAACAATAAAAAAGGCACTTTTAAAACGATCATTTACAAAATAGTACTTCGCGATACTAGTACGGAAAAGCGGTCTTTCGACGAAGGTTGTGAAGTTGGCTGCACGAGCCGGATCGAGAGCTACAACGGCACAAGGCGAAGCCGAGTGACGTTTGTAGCTCGAGAGGAGGCGAGTGCTGCCTACTTCTCAACCGCCGTCGGGAGACCTCTTTTTCGTGCAAGTATCACATACTACTTTTTGTGACAAGTGCACGAAAATTCCCGCTATTCGTGCCTGTAAAGTGCGTTCGGAAAATTAACTACAACGACAGATAAGTCAGCGCGAACTGTAACTAGAGTGTGAAAAAAGTGTGTGCAAAAGTAGCTAGAGTGTGAAAAAAGTGTGTGCAAAAGGAACTAGCGTGTGAAAAAAGTGTGCGGAAAACAAATTAGCGTGTAAAAATAGTATCTACAGAATTTTTCGCACATCCTCTGCTATAAAGCGCCACTTTCGACACACTTTACAGGCACGAAAAGCGGGACTTTTCGTGCACGTGTTACAAAAAGTATTTGTTTATAGTATAGAAACTATATTGATTTTATATACACTATCGGTTATGTTAGCTTAAAATTATAGCCTAACAGAGAAGGTTGCAATAGTAAATTTGTAATTCACATTCAGTCATAAACTTATGACTAATAGTAAACGGGTAGTGGTCTTAGCGGGTAGTAATGTTAATATGAAAAAAAAAAACACTACATTCAAAGCAAATTTAAAAATCTGACAAAACTGATACGTATTCAGAAAAAAGAACGAATCATTTTCATTTAAAAAAAAATGGGAGTTTCCGGGAAATTTGTAAACCAATTTTGTTTTCATCAATTTGTTAATAACATTTTGGAATTATTATTATGCAAAATTAATCTGTTCAGTACCTTTACTATGCATGAATTATTTCATATTTTGATACCATCGAGAAGTATTTGCAATTTTATCTCATTTTTCTCGAACTTATGCGAATGAATACCAAGCGACCGAACTACCTTAACTTTATTTATCAGTAAAAAAAAAACCCTCAACCAAGTCTCCAAGTGCATTCCCCTTTCGAAGATGATTAAAAGTGTATGGATCCAGGCCAAAGGCTTGTTTCTACTTTTTATTTCTTTATATATATTTTTTTATTTTTTTTCGTCGGCAATGGAGTAATTGTAGGGTAGGCCCGTGGCGCACGGCTGAGCAAAGCTTTTCGGGGTCGGGTGAGTCTCGCGTCGCGCGCCTGGAAGGACTGGGCACACTGTTCACCTCTATACGCATATTCGCCCCCCCTTCTTTCCAGCACCAAAATGAGAGTCGGGGGTCCTTTTGTTCTTGTGACAGAGCCCGGCACTACCCGAGCCACGGAATATGAATTGGCGTTTCACGCTTATTGTCCAACGAGCCGAGTGTATGCCGAATTAATAGCCACTCGAGGATCCTTATATACTAAGAGCTGCCGCTGTACAGTTTCATCGAACAACGAGACATGAGGGGGGGGGGGGGGGGGGGGGGGGTGCGCGATGGGATGCGCGTTCGTTCATTCTTGCCCAACCCCTGGGCTAGCTCTGCTCACCTGTTCCGTTTCTCACTCGCCTCAGCCTAAAATGAAGAATGGAACGGGAGAAAAAAAAAATGCACGCACACCTACCAACCCGGTGTGAACTCCAGTGGAATATTTCTCACTATATTCGCCAACAATGGTGAACAACATCCCCTCGAACGAATTCGGCATACTTTCAGCATTCCGGAGGGAATTCACTCGGCAGGGAAAAAAAAAAGTTATTGCAAGAAGAATTCTGTACCGTCCGCCCTAAACCTCGCAACATTCAATGCTCCTTTAATTTCGTGTTCGCAGATTTTCATCCCGGCTCTTCGACTTTCTATCCTGACTGTAATTGCTATATGAATAAGGTAATATTTTTTCATTAAAAAAAAATATATATTATTAATCGAAAAAAAGTGGCATTTCGAAATTATTTTAGATTTTTTTTTTATGAATCGATTTATCGTTGAATCTCGTTGAAAATTTTTTTCCGGCAACGCGAGCGTAATTAGAGAGTTTGGTAATTTTCAGTCGTTAATCAATCAGTTTTTCTCGGGCGGGACCGGGAACTGACGCTGGAGCATGGATTGTCGAAATATTAGATCGCTGCAGTCCAATATTTATACACGTATGTGTACGTGTATTTACGTTTCATACTGTACATACATAATGTACGTATAGAGTAAAGCGTCGGGATGGAATTCTTACGAGTGTATATGGAAGTTCGAAATTGAATTTGCACGGACGCGCCCCGAAACATGAACCGATCCATTCGAGACTCGCTCGGTGGTGGCGGCCCCGGCGGTCCTCGCAGCAGTTCCTCTTTTCTACGGGCGCAAGAGTTCCTGCGCGGTTTCGCCCATTGTGAGCACAGTGAAATTGGTTCCATCTCTCCTGCCCGGTACGCTATCCCTGTACATTCCTTTCCTCGATCCTAAAACGATAAAGTAATAGGAGACACACGCGGCGGACCTATCGATATTCGATTCGCTATACTGCACACA
This sequence comes from Exephanes ischioxanthus, assembly GCA_958510785.1. Taxonomy (NCBI): domain Eukaryota; kingdom Metazoa; phylum Arthropoda; class Insecta; order Hymenoptera; family Ichneumonidae; genus Exephanes; species Exephanes ischioxanthus. The sequence goes on along the minus strand of OY294018.1, from coordinate 11,098,604 downwards.
CCGACGTATGCAGAAAACCCCAAACACACGTATTTTATTTACAGATCACGGCCGTGTGAAAAATGAAGACAACGCTTCGAAGAGAAAAGCTCAAAAACACCTGCTCGGGTCAAATCGATGTCCGCGCTTTGACAATAATGTTGCGCATAAAAATTCAATAGGGATGAAAGCAATTTGAAGAAATGTTGAATTATTGTTTAATAAGAATTTGAAGGATACGTTCGGTCGTCCACCTCCAGCAATGTCATGTCAAAACAGTTTCCAGAGCCTCATACTTCAGAAGCATCACGTTTAAAAACCGAGCCATCCGTATCCAATAATGTCTCACAAATTTATAAATGTATATATCGCCCGATTATGGAGTACGGCCACCCGATATCTTTAAACTGCAGAGAAACAGCCATACACAAAAATAAGAACCGCCGAAACAATCGCACTCAGGCCCCTTACACGCATACGCAATCCGGCAAATCCTCTCTTCAACCCACGAAACCCTCTTCTATACGTAAAAACCGGAATAATACCAATTACAAATAGGCTGAAAGATCTCACCCGGCGATACTCAGCAACATGTTACATTGATAACCAATGTAACATGTTGCTAATAAATACGCATTGCTACTACTACTAAGGTAAGCGGCCCAGTTTTCACCACCTTTAAGCCCAGTTTCCACCATCTTAAATTGTTAAAGGGAACATTTTATAAAAAATATGCATATCGCGGCATTAATCAAGAGTAAACCGTTCTTCAACATGCCGTCAATTTCGTTTGTATTTAAAGTATGCTGTATTTATTATTAGTATAAATTGCGATTAAGGTAGTTATCGCGCGATTACAATTTTCATACGAAATCGTTAACACTTTGCGAATTTGTTATTCAATGCTTTATGAAAACATGTAAATGTTTAAAAAATTATTGACCGTCTAGAACGCAGGTTGTTGCGAATTTCGAAAAAGTCCTTATACACGGCGTTTCCTCTCTATCGTCCAAATTTGATTACTTTCTCAATCACCGTAAATAATTCCTTCTTACGATTTCAATAATTTCTTTGTACATTAGTTGCATATTTGCCGATCCTTCTGGAAAAATTGTAAGGCAATTCACCATCTAGTTACGGAGATGAAAAATAGTAACGATTGTTTTATATTGTTCCTGACGCTGGTACGACGCGCAGCAGTGGGCAGCTCCTCGCCGCGCACACCATGCGACCTATCCGCTCCACACGAATTTCCCCCTATCGCGCGATAACTACCTTAATGGCGGTAACTGGGACAGCGGCGGAAACTGGGCCGTTTACCTTACGTTCGGTGGTCAATGCAATACGAAAACTTCGCTCTCCGAGCCCGTTCCCTGCTCAGTCGGTAACGAAAACTGTATTGCATTCTTTTCGAGCCAAACCTGTCCGAGGAAGACCGAATTATTGGCGCCTGCTCGGCTGCCAGACGACGATGGTAATATCTTGCGTTTAGGGGAAAATGGTTGGATCCCTTATAAAAAAATGATTCACATTTTTTATTACCGACGGAGTTTCTTTCTTGGCGTTTTAATGAATTCTCAAGCCCCCCGAAACTGCACAGTAAAAATTGGTTGATAACGCCCGCGAGTCCCCTTTAATGATGCTTTAAAGACTATATTTCGACAAGATTGGTGCATATGCAGCGAACAGTGAAACACATTCTCTCCAGGCATTTGTTTAAATCAACGGAGCAATTAAAAAAAAGTCTAACAAATTCCCTCCAAAGTGCAAAAATAATAAAATGTTTAAACAGTTTGTAAAAAAAAAAAAAGAAAGAATTTCGTCTGTACCACACAGTCTCCCTTTCACTCGAAACTTTTGTACACAAATGGATACGAACGATCCATCGAGCATTTTTAACTTTCACCGATCGCGCAACACCCTCGAAAATGTTGCTTCCACGGAACACACTCTGATCGTTCGTGAACGCTTACGCCCTGGTACCTGCGTGCATAGGTACTCGCCTATGTATAGTACTTACATATATATATATATATTTATATATATATATGTACTATATGTACTATATGTACATATATATATATACATACGAACGTAAGCCTGTACGTACGGTGTACGTTTATTTTTCAACGGTTGCGGCCGCGCGGACCGCGTACGGGTTACGTACGTAGTTTCGGCGTGCTGTAGCCGGACGCGTCGAAACGATGCGGTCCCTGCGAAACGAGCCGCCACCGCCACCGTGCTCGCAGTTCTGCCTCGCATCGCCGCCCTAAACTAAATAATGCATGAGACCGATCGAACGGAACATTTAAATGCGCGTACTCCGAGAGGGCTCCACGCTATGCCACCCCGGCCGGGCCGGCAGTTGTATCTTTGGTCTCGCGAGCCGACACTAGTCGGATCGTTCGAATTTTCGTAAATCCTCGGCGTTCGTAACACCGTACCCCTATAAATAATACGAAAAGTGATGCATTTTTGGCGGGATTTATTTATTTTTTTCTTTAAGCACAATCATTAAATTTCACACTTCGAAGTGCTTCTGCGCATATGCGCGCGTGTTCATCGATGTTTACAGGGGGCGCGAGTTAGGGGGGAAAAAAAAATCGTCGGTCGGCGCGCAGTTTGGGAATGGCACAGTTTCCACGGAACGAACGATGCTTCACCAATCAACGAATAGGGTGGATCGTTCAAGGTGCAATTCCGGTTATTAACGCGCCGCCAGCTAGGCGAAGCCCGTGACCAACCGATAGGCTCTCTCTCCGACTCCACTCACTCTCCTAACCGTGAACGTTCACCGGAACAGTGATCTGATTTCCCGCCTCGTACTACACACGTCGAGGGGAATGGAATACAAACGAAGTGCCATGGAGATAGAACACTCGCCGCAAAGCCTCGATATACCGCTCCCCCCCCCCCCCCGACGCCGACGCCGACGCACGAATGAACTGAAATCGAAAATTTCGCCCTATTTTCCGCCTCGTTCGACGAATACTCCGACAGTCGTTGGTTCTATTAGCGAGTAGTTCGGTGAAAGCGTTTTTACCTTTTTTTATTTCTCTATTTTTTTTTTCTTCTTTTTACGAATCAAATGCATGTACAACTGTTATGTCAAAGTCTACCAGTCCGCTGGAAATGTGCATTAGTTCATCAAACACCCTTATCTCTTTGGCGGCGGCTCGAAGAAATTTAATGAAAGATCTCCGTAGGTTTGTTTAATTTTTTTTGTTGGCCTCTTTTTTTTTATTTTCGTTTTATTTGTGATTCAATTGGCTACTTGTGGTTGAAAATAAATAATTGCGTAGGAAGTGCTTACTGGAAAGCCAATTTGAGTTCTACAGAGATTTCCTTTATTCAAATATCGGGAACGGATGTACTGAGAGCAAGTTTTTCGCGTTGGAAATATACAAGATGGTAGCGACTGTGGGAGCTCGAGAAGAGTCGGAAGGTTTCACGGGGAAAGATAATTAGTTTATCCTGACGATTTATTGGGTTGGAACGACAAATTAAGTTGGTTTGCTGACAAATTAATTTTTTTCGAGAAGAAATTAATCGGTTGGCCAAAAAAATTAATTGGTTGGGCCAAGAAAGTAAATGATTCTGAAAATATCTGGATGACACCAATTTTCATATTTGCGAAGTCTTTGGCAATGCACTGCTTTAGGAAGAAAAAAAAATCGTTCACTTGTAGAATTTTATTATCTGAGTGAACTTTCCCGAGCGAAGTTTGCGCGATGCAAAACGCATCCGTTATAACTTGATGAATTTTCGTATCATGCAGATATCTTCAGAATCATGAAATTAATCGGTTGGATCAAGATATTGATGTGTTGGACCAAGAAATTGATGTGTTGGACCAAGAAATTAATTAGTTGGGCCAAGAAATTAATTCGTTGGGCCAAGAAAGTAATCGGTTGGATCAAGAAATTGATCGGTTGGACCAAGAAATTAATTAGGTGGGCCAAGAAATTAATTATTTGGGCCAAGAAATGAATTGGTTGGACCAAGAAATTAATTAGTTGGGTCAAGAAATTAAGTAGTTGGGTCATGGAACTCATGAGTTGGATCAATAAATTAATTGGTCGGGCCAATTGGAATTCATTGGTTGGACCAGAAAATTAATTAATTGGGCCAATAAATCAATTGTTTGGCCAACAAACCAACTGTCCGACCCAACCAATCGATTGCGTGATATTCAATTGATTTTTGGCGAAGCCAATTAATTCGTCCATCCAAGCAAATTAACTTCCGAAAGGGTATTGAACCCGGCAGTTGGTCGGGGCAACCAATTATTTACCTCCGTTCTAGAATCTGAAAAAACTGTGACTCTGACAAAGTCGGCGGAAGCAGCATTTCTTCCCTTAAAGAAAATATTCACATACCCGACGCATCCATCCTACTTCAAGTTCAGTATTCGAGAAGACCTGTATACATTCGCACACGTACGGTGTGAATTTTTCACGTCTTTGCCTTATCGGATCCGGAGGCAGGACGGATAAAAAAAGGAAACAAAATTAAAAAAAACAAGGGTACGTCTTCTCATCAACCTTCCGCTCTGAGTCCAAATCCCCCGTTATCTTATTTTTCTCTTCGTTTTACTCTTTCGCCGGTGAACCGAGTACAGTCTCCTGGCTTTCCTCTCTACCATCGACTAATCTCTCTTTAATACCAGTGTTTATACGGCCCCTGAGCGGATAAAGAGCGGAGGCTGAGAAGACGGGAGACAACCGGGAAGGAGCACAGGGTGACCAGTTACGAAAGAGGAGGATGGGGGCGGGGGGGATTCGAGGGGGACAAAGACTCGGCAATTCTTGTCTCCCGAGCGACACCTTCTTTTCCGTATAATTAACCAACCGAAAGCTTCAGTGGGGCCACGGCGTTTAAGCGAGAAAAAAAAACGTAAGCTGTAAAACGAGGCCAAACGCTGGATTAAGCTATAAGTCGTCTCACTGGAGCATGTATTGGATGAGCGTCTGCATTTTTTATACGTCGCAATTACAATATATACCCCGATGACCTGTGAGATAAGAGGGGCGTTCGACGAAAATTGGGTTGAAATGACAATTTTTGAAAATCGATCGAGACATAAACACAGTTATAGTAATTTGCGATACAAGTGCGGTAAAACGAACTTTATACTCACTTGAGAGTCTTCGTATGATGTTCGCTACACCGCACTAGTATCGCACAATATTTTTTTGTAACGAAGGCAGGAGAAGTGCTGCTCCGTGCCTCCTGATTGTGGCGCTGTACAGCAAGGCCTACCGCGTATGCGCTGTACTTTACGCACGCTGAAGCGTGCGTAAAGTGCGTGCGTAAAGTAAGATCGGACCGATGTGCGCATGCGTCGGGTATTTATAGTATACTTGGCTGTGAAACGCCACTTTCGCCACTCTCGGCAGGACAAGTAGCACTTTTCATGCATAGGTTACCAAAATTACTTTAAAAAAGCTCGCCTCTGATTGGTTGTACAGTAATTCAAATATTGGCCAGTCAGAATCCAAATGTTTCGAAAAGTTTGAAGTAGTGGAAAAAATATTCCCTAATATTTAAACGTTTCTGTACATCTCATAAAAATTTATGATAACCCCGCGTGCCGTGTGCCTCAAACCTCCGACGTGTTTACCTCAAACTGTAAAAAAAATTCGTATGAAATTTAATGTACCGAACTGGCAGTTTTTAGGCAAAAAAACTGGTATATTAAATTTCATGTACTATTGTGATGAAAAATTAATGTTCAGTGTATGAAAAACATTGGGAATACTTTATTTTTCATAATTTACTCTAATTTCAATGATAAAGTATATTAATTATTCATCACAATTGTACATTAAATTTAATGTACCAGATTTTTCATAAAAACTTCCAGTTCAGTACATTAAATATACAATTTTTTTTACAGTGTATGACAAGGGAATGATCAACTTTATATTTAAATTTATATTTATAGATATTACGCGAAATGAATAAACATTTGATGGATTAAGCGTTAAATTTAAACAATGAGATAATGCAGTCTTTCGGCAAAGAGATATCTAAAAAATAAAACAATGAAAAAAACGAAGAGTAAATGGAAACGGGAAATACATGTCATATATTTCCCGTTATAGTTTACCCCATATATATTAATATACTCAGCTACTGTATAGGTATGGGAGGCGGTGGCAAACGTACGAGGCAGCCCGGGGAGTGGAAAAAACCTGTGTTTACCTGTCGAAAGCAGCTAAAACATTTCGATCCCGTTCGTCCGTCCGTACGTGCCAAACTCAACGCGAAATGTGCAATTTCATGTGATGTTTTCTATTTTTGCCTCGAGATATTCCGGTCACGCCGTGTTACTGAAGTACGTTCGAAAAATTTCTGATTCGACACGGAAAACAAAATATTCGATGGTTAATAATAACGATAATAATAACTAGCCGGTGCCATAAAGTATCATCGACCGAGAGATATCGGATAAAATAAAATTTCAAAAAAAATTAAATACCTAACAGAGCATTTATTCGATACGTGTGTTAATAAAGGAATCCCTCAATACTCTGTTACGAATACCTCTCGAATTTAGTATCACATCGCAACACTGATCGAATTCAGCGAAATATTCATGGGTGCGTTTGACGGTAAATTGAGCGCAGACACTCCTGTCCGACAGCTTGATATTGGCTTTTTTATAATCGTGAACAATTCAGCTACAGGTGCAAAAAATTAAGTAATTAATATTTGGTATTTAAGAGTACAAACCGGCAGTGTACAATTAATGAAAAAATGATTTTATCAAAATATTTGCAAATATGAAATATAGTATATGTGTATATGTATTCATATATGAACTACACGAGAATATGTTTGTTGTTTGTTATACATGAGGCAAAAGAGCGAATTGATTCCACTTCCGTAATCCGGTTTCCGGAATGTTACCGAAGCTACTCGTGTATCCTCGTCGATATAGATCTGTGTATGCAGCAGTGGCAAGAGACGTATGTCGCGTGTGTGACATTGCCGCACGAGTGTCATATCTAGAGCACACAATAAACCTGCGGACGGAAGGGTGTACACGCGAGCGTTTGCGCGACGCTTCTATCTCTTTCTCTCTCTCTCTCTCTCTCTTTCACTCTCTCGTACTTGTCAAAATCGAAATTGGATCAGATCCGTTCGTCGAAAGCATGACCGACTCGATTAAGTTTCGAACTTCGTAAACCAGTTTATATTTGATTAACTACGCTCACAGATACCCGTACCGCCCCCCACCCCCCGCGCCGGTGTATTTCACACATCACCGCGTGTATTGCACAAATGTCCATGCAGTTAATGCGGCACGACCTGCATAAGTTGCCAAAAATTCTTCTGAATAAAAAAAATTGAAATTTTCATATGGCTTCCTCATATAAGTTGCATATTGAAATTTTCATGTGGCTTTCTCATTAAAGCTGGAAATTGAAATTTTCATATGGCCTTCTCATAATGTTCCTTTATTTGCGAAGCTTCTTCTATAAGGACGCATTTTCTGTATTGTTGGCTTCCTCATAGAGGAAGCTTCGCAAATAAAGGAACATTATGAGAAGGCCATATGAAAATTTTAATTTGCAGCTTTTATGAGAAAGCCACATGAAAATTTCAATTTGCAACTTATATGAGGAAGCCATATGAAAATTTCAATTTTCAACTTTTATGAGGAAGCGATATGAAAAATTTAATGTTCAACTTGTTTTAACGTCAACGTCGTGATTGCCTTTTATGCAAAACGACTGGCCGATTCAGGTTCAGCGCGAAAAAATACACCGATGTCTTTGCTTTGTTAGGACCGTACACCTACTTCAATTAACGAAAATATAGGGTTTTGGAAAAAGATTTTTTTTCAAATTATTAAGTCACTTATCGAACATTCACCTTTTGTAGCTACGTCTAATGTATTTTTCCCCCACCGATGACGAGTCTCCGAATTATTTTACTCCTAGGGCTACACTTGATACATAAACTCGTGTCGGACAAAAAATACAACTTTTCAAAAAAATTTCAAAATCCCATAAAATTTTAACGTTTCGATCCATTTTCGCCAAACTTAATACGAAACATTGTACAGTGTTAGTCCATTCCTATGCCAAATTTCCGATCGATACCTCCATATTTACTCAAATTAGACCGTTTTTAGTAATTTTTCAAAAAACTCAGATAAACTCAAAATCCCATAAAATCTTACCCCTTCGATGAATTTTGACCAAATTCAATACCAGAGGTCTTTGGTCAAAATAGTATATTTGTGGGCAGTTTTAAGACGATTGCTCTAATTTTACGCAAGTTAGAGCTACCACGACCTTTTTTCAAAACACACACACACAAAACACACACACACACAAAACACACACACAGAAAACACACACACGCAAAACACGCACACACAAAACACACACACACAAAACACACACGTGCGCGCGCGCGCGTCCGGACGCCAGCTAAAAATCACATTTCTCGACGTTTCGGACTATTTTAAGTCCTCTGACAATAACATCTCGAAAACATTTTTTTTTATGAAAGCAAAGCTTCCTCTATGAGGAAGCAAAAAAAATTAAAAACTTTGCCCATTGTGAGAAGTAAAGGCATCAATGAAAATTGCACAGAGGACAGAGAAGGCAAATGGAAAGATACAAGGGAAAAAAACCAGGAGCGAGTTATGTGGGCAAGCGAGAAAAGTCGAGAGCGTTAAGACTCATTACTTAAACGGCGAAGGCCCCGCGCGAATGGCCTGAATAGCGATGCCCGAGAATAAGATTGAAAGAAGAGGGACTGTGTATCTCCGAATGGATATGAATGTCGGCCTTTATTCCATTTGACCGAGTACACGCGCATTACCAGAGACGAGAATCCGGGTGAAGCTTGTATGTCCGTTTGATCCGGTCGATATGGCGTGAGTCCCATACCAGACGCGCTAATGATCCGTGAACCATCGGGGAGTGTCTCATCCTCCGACGGAGTGGATCTCGTTTTCCCTCGGTTTATATCAATTGAACGCGCGATTAGTCGAAATGAGGGAGTTCCTTGTACACTGGGCCCTTCATTGATGGCTGATATTTCAGATATCTTGCTCGATGTCTTAAAGGGACCCAATATATCCAGCGAGACACCCAGCGAGACTGGAGAATAATATTAAACACTTGTGGGCGCAAAGTATGGGAATAATTACGATATGCCGTAAAGGGGACAGCGGCCTGTGCATAGCAAAATTCGCGATGCGTTTGGTTAAAATCGTAATTTTTCCACTTCATCCTCGAATTGCTATACGAATCTGGAGATTATTACTATACTTTTCTCTCCACGTAGTCTTGCTAGATGTCTTCGGTCCCGTTCGGTCAGCGAGAATAATGTCCAGCAAGACAGAAAAACCAGAGAAACTAGACATCGATGACGGACAGTGCACAGAGGACCGGATACCAGCGAATACAACATGCAGAGTCTAGATGGATGTGGTACAGCTACGAGTTGCACCGTAGGTGTGCGATACGAAAACTAAGACAGCCATAGTGCCCCCACGTACAGGGCGAGAAAGGGTAGGTTAGGAAAGGGGTAGAAGACCGGAGGCTCATACAAGAGCACTTGTGTACCCGATTACCGAACGTTGTATCGGCATGTTGCATCACCACCGAGGATATGCTTCTCCTTAACCGAATCCATGTAGGACCATCAGCTCGCTGTGGCCTCTTGGTTTCAGGCGTCTCTCGGTCTCCCGTTCGCCCGATGACGACAACGACGGCTGCGACGTCGACGACGGAGCCGACGATGAGAACTACGAGCCACCGGAGTGTCGATTCAACGAGGGCTGTACCACCGATGCAGATTTGCCCGGCGAAGTTTCGACCGAACCTACTATATACTCCCGCTCGCTGATGCTCGATCGTCGTAGAAGCAAGCTTGTCCAACTAATGACATCCCCCGTCCATCGACCGATGCCGTTGGTGTTACCGTGTACCACGACTTGTTTGTCGATAGTCGACGAGAATATTGAGAGACGCTGGTTTACGATGATGACGAGGCACCTATGGCTGCAACGTTCGAATATGTGTATAGGGTCCCTGACCCAATGTTTCTCAAATAAGAGGCCTAGCTGTCCGGTTGACTCTGGGTCTCGTGCAACGCTGACTGCCATCGGAATTCTCAACGTTCTATTCAAGCTTGGTATTTCGCGATGCAGCGTCACGCTGCGTAAAATTGGATCATCGGAAGCATCTCGTTGCATCCGTAGGTCGAACGGGAATTCGGGCGGAAGTGGCAAATGGGGGCTGCGCTGTAAGACGGACCAGTGCGCAGTGACAGAGATGCGGGTCGAAAAAAAATCTGAAACATCGGTCGCTTACTTGTATTGATAACGGTGAGATATCTTTAGTGTTAAGCCTTGTTTCTGATGAGATTTAAAAATACATCATGTATCATATTTGAGGTGAACCCTAAACATGATTTGGTAAATTCATATTCAGGGTTATATAATGTAACGTATATAATTTAATAATAATACATAAAATTATTGCAAAATCATATTTATTGTAAATCCTAAATATGATTTTGTACTAGTTTAGAATCGGGACTTCCCGATCGTTGTTTCCACTGTTAACACGTGCAGTGACGAATGGAGAAACAACAATGCGAGCCAACATCGCGGGCAACCCAAGTAAAGTATCCCGAGTAGAAATTTTCGAGCGTTACATCGGGCTCTGATAGGGTCCTGATAAGGCCTTATCAGGCCCTTATCAGGGCTTCTCAGGACCTTATCAGGGCCCGATGTAACGCGTGAAAATTTCGACTCGGTATCAAGAATCCTTACAATGCCATTATCGAGATAAAACTTCCCGAGATAAGTCTCTTGTGTCTTTTCACCCAAGCAGATTAATCGTCGTGGTTCCCCACCGGGACGAGTGGACCAGGAGATGCGAAACACGGATATGTCGTCGGATATAAACGAAAAATGGACAGGGACGGAGATTCATGTTCATCGACTCGATCGATGTCTGTGGGTTAAGGGGATCGGAGATGAGTGGCAACTGCGAATACTGGGATCGTAGTTTGAGCAAGGGAACAAGGGAGACAGGCCACTCTCGTATTTACCGGGTGCTTGGCGTGTTCTCGAGGGCTGCGTTCGAGTTGAATTCGGGCAAAGCGGCACAGGGACCACCAACTACCATTGGCCGCGTGGTCGCAACTCCAAACGAAAGAGGGATAGAGAGAGAGAGAGAGTGGAAGAGTGAGAGAGAGATGAAATGGAGAGCAAGCAAGTGGAAGGATGAACGGACGCTCGACCGTGTGGACAAACGGAGTATCAATTTCCCGAGTAAATCCTCGTGTAAGCCGGTGACAATAGAGAGACTGACCGGCAGAACGATTGTAACTGTGGAGCGTAAAAGCCGAGAATTCTGGGACGTACGACGACGTAATACTCAACTGCTAGGACGCAGTTTCAGAGGATGAGAAGAACGAGTATAGCCCCCGGGGCCGTTGGATGCGATATCTACCCTGCGATGAACCGCGGACAGCACTGGGAGCAACTGACAACGAAACGATAGAATCCAAAGCTTCGGGGTGGCTTCTCCGGTCCACTTTGCGGTACGCCGATGGGAATCTTCAGCGAACTAAATAGTCCCGGTCGACTGTCGAGAGCCCCTCCGGATCATAAGTTTGTACAGACTTGGAGATATGTAAACACATGGAAAATAAGGTGAGTGACATCCTATTCGTAGGTGGGATGGTTGACTCCTTACCAACGGGGTTAAATACGACATCAGTCAAACACGGGACAATCGACGGTTAAAGGGAGTCAACATTTTTCCAAGAGATTGAGTCCCTCTTCATCAGACATTAAGAAGGGATCGGTCCTCAGGAAACATTGCAGTAACTCTTATTGTCAGTTGTGACGAACCAAGGCAGCATTAAGTAAACTATTCAAATGATATAAACAAGCATTTGCAATGATCATGTTTAGGTAGGAGGTCGTATCAATGTTCCGATCAAACCTCTTGAGTTTCCATGCGTCGTAAGTTTGTGAAGTCTTGGAATGTCTGAAAACATTAAAAACAAGGTGAGGTCCATCCTACTCGCATATGGGATGGTTATCTCCGCAATAACGAGGTAAGATCAGGCATCAGGACATCACCAAATCGGGAGATAGTATACGGTTCGAGGGACACAAAATGTTGCAAGGCGGCTGTTGAAGAGCGGGTCAACCGCCCTTCCATTCCAATCCAGTAACTCCTATTGTGAGTTGTAAAGAACCGGTATAGCCATAAGTAAACGCCTCAAATTACATAAACAAGCATTTCCAACCATCCCTAGTGGGAACGACACATCCAACCGGCGCCGACCGATATTGGGCGAATACCGTCCAAAGCTGGGCCGGTACTGGTTCTGTGTAGCGCTCCCACTAGGGATCATATTCAGCTAGGACGTCGTATCAACCGTTGCCACTAAGCCTTCTAAGTCTCCACCCGGTCCTCACAACGTCCAAAGGAAAGGCTGAGGTGACTCAACCAATCGGCCAACTAGCTCCCAATGGCTAATCTCTGCTCTTCCGCCGCAGGAATCATCCTCGACGATTCCATACCCCGATGATCCGTTATCGGAACATGGAACCAAGAATGCCTCTCCAATGATGTTATCCCTAGTCGATGAGCAATCGGTTTCTTCGCCTTATCGCACGTGTGTAGCTGTACATTTGTAGAGGGCAAACACTTGTGCGATCGTGAACTGAGCGAGATCCCATAAAACCGCCCCGGGCACTAGCGCAGCAACAGCCACCACGGCAACACTAAAGCTACAGCCTCGGCAGCAGGCGTTCTCGGCAAAAAAAAATATATTATTTACCGGTAACCGCCCAGTGTATTTGTCTCGGCGAAGATATAGCCGCGGTGGTCGGCACCTCTCTCATCCCCCTCCGCCTCTCACTCCGCCCTCGTGTTAAATTCACGACTGGGAAATACGTACGTACGTGTACGAGAGGCCGCCGGTGCAGTGAAAAGAGCGAACGAAACAGGAGGACGGAGAATACCGACGGAGTGGCGAGAGCGAGGCAGACGGAGGTCCAAGAGAAATCGACAACCTGTACCCAGATGCGAAATTTATGGAAGCGGAAAAGTAAACGCTCCGGTACGCCCGGGACGCCGGGCGAAACGTCGGGGTTGGCTGAGCCAGCACACGCGAGGTTAACCGCGAATTCATTACTCCATATACATCCCAAGCTGCGTTCCGAATCAATCCACGCACGTTATTTCCCGTGCCAAAATCGGTTGGACTACAAAAAAAGAAAAGAAAAACATTGAAATGTCCTGTAGAGGCGGTGACGAAAACATTTCATCCCCTATTCGTTAATTCTCCTCTGCTCACGATACGATTCGAGACTCAACGAATCCAATCTTTTTCGTCAGCACATTTGCAACCGGCACGAGGCGTTTGGGCCCCAGGAATACGAACGGGCGAAACTCGAAAGAGAAGTACCGAAAAAAAAATTCATCCCCTATCCGTCGTTCCCCTATCGACTCCATTGTATTCCCCGGCAAATAAAATTGAAATAAAAACCCAAGGTTCCCAGTGATTTACGACCACGTCGATGACCGGGTCGGCCGACACCGGACGAGGACTCTGCCGGATTCACGTGATCGCGAATAAGCGATCCGTACCCCTGATCCCTAATTCTTTGCCGAGAGCCTTTGGCATAGGATTTAAACAAAAAGAAAGATAACCAAAAAATAAATAAAATAAACATTTTTATCCCCCAAAGATTTACGACACGAGTCGGTTCGGGGGCTTGGATGAGAGCTCGTCGCTGTTGGCGAACGAGTCTCGTAGCCGCGCGTACGTGCACCAAGGGGGGGGGGGGGGGGGGGCTCATTCTTTTCTTCGGGTAGGAGTGGGGGGTTAGGGTGCGAGAAAGCTTGTACAAGAGCTCGTGCGTGTTCGAGAGAGCCGGAGAGGGCAAAAAAAGATGGAGAGCTTGCATGAACGCCGTGTGTGGGGGGGGGGGGGGCGGGGGGGGGGGGAGGGAGGGGCGGCTGACACGGGAGAAAGAAAGCAAGATATAGAGATATAGAGGGTACGCTTGATATAAATATACGTATATAGCATACATATAGTGCACACAGTGAAAGCAGTAACGCTGCAAGTGGAGTACTGGGCGGTATAGCTACGAATAGGGATGAGAAGGATAGAGGAATATATTATACGTGGCGTCAGCTGTACTTTATAACCCGAGCGTCGGGCTGCCGCCGCCGCTGCTGCAGGGGTTGGCGATGCGGGTGGAGTTGCTGCGTCGTCGTCACGCTGTGGGTAATCTGTTTGTACTGCTGTGCATCCCGCGAACCTCGGACAACACCGAATGACGAGTCTCATTCGATTCCAAATCAAAATGAATACGAACTATGTTTCTCGAGCGTGCCCGCCGTTTCGCGTCCCGAATACCGTTTAGGTGTCTTCATTATTGGTCACTGACGTTTCCCTTAATCGCGACTAATGACCCGAAATTAAATTTTGTAAATGTAGTTGGGGAGCATTTAATTCGGGATATTGCTTTTTGTAAATTCGAGAGTACATTTTTATACTCTCTTTATCGACTTGTTGCATCGGAATTTATTAAATTTTTGCTATTCGATTTCTGTTCTCTTTAAAGCCAATTTGGGATATTCGTTATCATGAAATTCATCAAATCGCTATCATTGAAACCAATTTACTACCATCGATAACGTGTTTTTTTTCTTCTTTTTTACTGCATCAATGCGTTTTACTTTATATTAGCGTTTTATTGACGATTATTGACTCCGCTCTCGCGGCCAATCTCGCGAACACATCGACAATGTTACCTGCGTCACTGTTGAAACATCAACGTGAAATTGTGAAGGTGGAGGCGCTCTATCGCCAATCCACGGAGGCGTCGAGACCGGCTTTTCCTCTCGGCTGGTCGCTCGCTCGAGTCCACGGTGGAAATGTTTCCGATCAACGATAAAAAAAAAAAAAAATAGGGCAGAAGTTGAACGAGAGAAGAAGCAAGGATGGAAAGAAAATAATGGAGAGAGCCGGGGTTTTATGTATAACGGAGAGTTCGGCAGTCAGCTCGGCAACCTGCTCGAGATTTTGTCGATAAAGGTATTTTTTCCTTTTTTTTTTTTTTACTAAACCGCACCGAGAGCAAGAGATCCGGTATAGCACGGGTGGAAGTAGAAGTCTGCCGGGCTAGAAGTTTTGACGGAATTCCGAAGGGTTCGCCGATCCGGGTTCGGCTGGACCGGAGAACGGAGTAAGACGAACTCGATATCCAACCGGAGAGCCCCAAAACGCCCGACGGTGCCGACCCGCGTTACAGTCGCCGGTCACTCGCCCACCAAACTTGCCCGTATGAATATCAATAAACGCCCGAAATCGCGTTCTCCATCCGACTACCGAGTCGCGGGCGCGCACGCAACTTCGGAACGAAATGCTCAACGGGTGTCCGTCGAATCGTCGTCGAGATTATTGTTCGTTGTTACTCCGTACTTCGAGATTACGTAACATTTGGCGAAACAACATACACCCAGAAAAATAATTTATTTGACGGCCACCGTTTATTTGGTTTAAGTAAAATATTTACTTGATTAAAATAAATATTTATTTCATTTAAGTAACTGTTTACTTAATTTAAATAAATATTTATTTCATTTAAGTAACTGTTTACTTAATTTAAATAAATATTTATTTCATTTAAGTAACTGTTTACTTAATTTGAATAAATATTTATTTAAATCAAATAAATATTTTACTTAAACAAAATAAACGGTGGCCGTCGAATAATTTTCTTTCTGGATGTACACATCGAAGCTCGACTGAAATTTATGGACTTGTGGTCACTTTTGTGCATTTTTTTTGGAACTTTGTAAATCGCGAGGCTCTTCCAACAGCCTCGTGCAGCACAGTTCGTAATTGTTTTCAATTTATGTTTTTTTTTTTTAATATAACATTCAATATATTGTCGCACTAAAGACATGGCAATTAGCGACGAATTTATGTTCCTTTAACAATATTTGTTATTCTTATTATTTGACTTACACGTTTAAAACAAAGATTTAATACTTGCACTCGTGTGAAGAAATAACAAATACAATTTCGGTTAAACCGAGCAGGAACGAGAATACATCAGCTATATGAGGCTGGCTTTGAAATATCTAATCACAAAAACTATAATTTCGAGAAAAAAAAATCGAACTTCTTTCGACGAAGAAAAGAATCGATTTTTCAGTCAGATACTCTTGCAAATGTCCAGAAAAAAAAATGTCGACAATGTTCGACACGGCAAAAAGAGAGCTGTATATCGCCAAAAAATTCGATTCCTCAATGTCGGTTCACACAGCGGAATACAATTAGGTTCGAAATCATAGCGACATGTCGCGAAATTCTATTTCTCCGGGCCGTCCTTCTTCCCTGAACTGTACGCAGCTCTGCATAAGCCGATCGTTGGTCCGCGATAAATAAATCCATTTATAAACTCACGGTGAGCGCCGGGACGATGTAAAACGTCCACGACACCGAGTGTGCGATTCGCTAACACGGGAGCGTGATAACGCTCGCCGGCGCATTCGTACGACACGGTGGAGAGTCGGTAATGCAGCGAACGCGGGAGGACTCTTAAATCATTAAACGCAGAACAAGCAAGGGGACATTGCAGTCGCTGCGATAGTGTTTCTGCTCGTGTCTCCGCAGTCTCCCGCGCGACTGATAAATACGAGTGAAGAAAAGTCGCGTAACACGGAGTCACAGTGAGACGGCTCGCCGGGATGAAAAAGCGCTCGTGCACGTTCCTCATTCCATCGGGCGAGAGTTACACGCGAGAGTGCACACACACGCGCGTGTTATCGTTGCAAACTAGGAGAGAATTGAGTTGGCAACGGAATATCTGTTACGACATGATCATCCGACTGGAGCATGTCGTTTCGTACAGTACACCCAGAAAAAAAAAATTTATTTGACGACCATCGTTTATTTCGTTTAAGTCAAATATTCATTTGATTTAAATAAATATTTATTGAAATTAAGTGAATAGTTACTTAAATGAAATAAATATTTATTTAAATCAAATAAACATTTTACTTGAACCAAATAAACGGTGGCCGTCAAATAAATTATTTTTCTAGGTGTAATACAATAATATCAAAACTGAAAAACTTAACAAACTAAACAAGGATATTACCACTGTTTAATAGAACGGTAGTAGTGTTCTTTGTTTTACTTTATTTTTACGGCTATCAGTTATTGACTCTTCTGTGTATAGGGGAGAGCGGGGCAAAATGGCACACCGGGGTAAAACGGGATCATGAGACAAAACGCAATTCTCCAATAACTTTGAAATGGTGGCGATGGTGGTACGTGGGGCAAAACGGGTTTGAAAATCCGGATGTATCGTTAGGACAAAATTGGGCATCCAAAAATTATTGGAGATTTGAGTTTTGCTCTCACAGTCCCGTTTTGCCCCGCTGTGCCATTTTGCCCCGGTCTCCCCTAATATAACTTCTATATATATATAATATAAGGATTATGATAGTTACGGGCTTCGTTTAGAAATACCTCCCATACGGTTGATTTTTTTTTCATATTTTTATTCCATCGAGAAATGTTTGAATATTTCCCTGAAACTCACGTTTGGCGGGACTGTACCGCTCCGACTACCTTAATGTGCGAGCAGTCAGTTGACGGAAGGCTCAGTTCCCATGCTCCTGTCTGTTTTGTAATCGATAGTTTCATTATCCCTCCATATTTATTGTTATTAATGTAATTTTATATCCGCCCAAAAGCCAAAAGAGGATACATGCGATAGCATACCAAGTTACATACATTTTTCGATGTACTGTATTGTCGGTTTTATCTGTAATAAGGAGCACCCGGCAATAAATGTTCAATTTAAAAGAAAAAAAAAATTAAAATTAACAAAAAAAAAAACCGCTTCCCGTCGATTTTCCCGCGCGGAAATAAGGCTTCTCGGCGTAACAAGCCTGCCGGTATAACGACGATAAAGGATAGATGTCTCGAGGCCAGGGGGAATCAGCGGCGGAGTTATTTTGCGTCGAGCAGGCAACGGACAGGCGGGAGGCGAAGAGAAATTCCAATAGCTATGCCGCGACGTTGATCGGGCAAAAGAGAGAGAGAGGGAAAGAGAGCCCGGAGCCGCGAAACAATGGAAGAAGTCGAGCGAGTTTGACAAGTAGGTATGCGAGACCGCTCTCCGCACAGAGGGAGTATACACGGGAGCGGGTGCGTGCCGGCTGATTCGTCTGTGTCGCTTTCGATCTCCGCCAGTCGATATAAACAGTGATGCACCGGCGAGAGAATCGAAAGAGTCACGGTCGAGTGTATTGGAGGGGCGGGGATGAAGTAACTTGCGATAGTTCGGGTGTATAACCGAACTCCCGGAGGAATCGGACCGTAGCACGGCCGGCTGGGCAACGGTCACTCGGCGAAGCCGGCTAATAGAATTCGATAGAATTGTCTGTCGCTTCCCGGCACAAAGCTACGAATTCTTGAACAAAAAAAAAAAAAAAGGAAAACGATGTTAGTCGGTAAATTTGCACGTCGCTTTCGACGGTACTGCAACACACAACGTTCTCGCCGCGCAATGTTTAAACATGTTTTACCGACTGAGCGGAATACCGAGACGGACGTTTGCCGTTGGGGAGGGTGTTATTAGTAGTAGTAGTAGTAGTAGTATCTTTATTTCGTGTATACCCTCGTGGGTTTTTACATCGCTCCCCCCCTATACATGTTCCCCTCTTAAAAACTAGACACACAAATTTAACCTTATAGTTAAGATATTTTTAAATATAATTTGTATATATATATCGCTCCTGCATTCCCGGGGAGGGTGTTATTAATTACTAGACACTATATTGTTCGATGTACTTTTTCGCGCTGGACACTAGTCCGATATCAATTCTGGACTACAGACGTTTTTTTTAGGTTTTTAAAGAGATTTTTCTTCGACGATTATTCATGTCCGAGCTGAAGCGATAATAAATTCCGAAGAGAGTTTTTTTTTAAGCGGCTTGAGTTCCACGGGAAAGGATTCCAGCTTCAGACCCATAGGAAAAATCGCTAATCCCGCAATGAAAAAATGTCAAAATGAGAGAATTTTTTTTAAACTCAATAATAATAATGATTCGATAGGATTGTAAAGGTAAAAGTTCGAAAAACAAAATCTTCAAAAGAATCAAGCGGTCTTCCCGCAGTCGGTACTCCAAAAAAGCGCAAAGCTGCAGTCACATAGGATGCTGAAAGTCGCACTTTTCCAATAATCGCTCCAATCACTCACAGGCCCAACCGCTATTCTGTTTCAAGGCCCACCGGTGTTGGTTACTAACGAACGCGCGAGTACTCGAACCGAAAATTAAAAAAAAACCTAGTCGTATTTAACGCCACGGTCCCAACGCTATTCGCTCGGCAAAGTTGAATACAAATTTTCGCGTGTCAACGGCGAAACCGATTACGACCACAGTGAGGGTCGAATTTTAAGACGTTGGTTTGAACTTAAGATCGCTCTTGTGATCAAACTTAAGATCGCAGTTTGGCCCGAACTTTCTTGCGTGCTTAAGATGTATCTTAAGTTCGAACTTAAGATCGAACTCGAACTACAATTGAATTTGAGTTCAGGCTTAAGTTCTAACTCGGACTACAATCGAATCTGAGTTCATACTTCAGTTCACACTTAAGTTCGAACCAAACGTCGGTCTCAAGAGCGATCTTAAGTTCGAACTAACGTCTTAAAATTCGATCCTGAGTCACGCACATCGAAGAGGGTAACAAAAATATTTTAAAGAAATTATATGTATTGAAATAAAAATAAAAACCAGGAAAAGTAACCGTGTCGAGAACGAGAGGGCGTACGCGCCGTCAGTCGGTCGGTAATCAATGGCGAAAGCTTTGGAACCGATTGCGCAAACTATCCTCGGTTGCGAGGAGAAAGTTGTACACATGCACATGGACGCGTGTTTCTGGCCCGTTTGGTCCCGGTTTCCCCGTTTCGGTTTGATATACGCCGATGGCTCCACCGCGGCCCGTAATCGATTTTTCGGTCGGGGATTCCCCGACCGGTAAATTAAAAAAATCGAACAATGGTTTAATTATTTGCCGCGAGGGGGTGCGTCTGTGCGAGCCGGTGTGGTCGTTCTGTCTGTCCTTCTATCTGTCCGTTCCCACGGAATTCAATGGCTGACCAGTTTTGTCGCGCTGACGGTTTGATTTTTCGGTGATTCGCGAACCCTCGAGCGGTGGCGAACGGGAGACCGAGAGGTCGAACGATCTCGATGTTGATATGCCGAGAGTGACGGACGTCCATGAGGGAGATAGCGCACCAAAGCTCGGCTGGTAGTTATGCATCAACGCCCGGCCCCGTGGCACTTAAATAAATTATCAATCTCGCTGAAAGCTGGGCGTTCGCCCGAGCAATGCCGAGGTGGCAAGTATGGCGCGGGGAACTTGCGGAACTCGCGACCGGGAACGACGAGGGTGAACGGCGCGAGAGACGCCCGTGACGTTGACGGAAGGGGTTGCCGCAGACGCGACGAGGGGCATCGCCCCGGAAAGATCGGGCAAAGATTTTCATTACACGCGTGTTTTTATATTCGATTCGTCGAACCACCCTGTGCGGTTCAAACACAGTTATGTCAATGTATCCCGTTTTTTCGCTCGATTTTGCTCGCGTAACTATGGTCTGAAATGATGTTCTGTGTAAGGAAAATTGAAAACTGATACTCTTTCCTCGTCAACGCTCATTTCGACTCCTCGAGCGCTGTCGAGAAAATACGATATCGTCATATCATAATAATTATATCGCCATTCTGGTCGTTTATGTAAATAGTCAATTTTATATCGTAACTATTTATTATTCATAAGTTTATTTATTGTTTATATTTATTATTCATAAGTTTATTTATTGTTTATATTTATTATTCATAAGTTTATTCATTGTTTGTATTCATTATTCATAAGTTTATTTATTATTTACATTTATTATTCATGATTTCTTTATCATTTATTATTATTCATGAGTTATTACTCAGGAATTGACGAATATGTCACGAGGGTCGACACCGCTTACGTAGGCGCTATACTAACGAATAGGCCAGCCACACGGAGATCGACAATGGATCGTCACTTCGCTATCGAGTGTACTAAAGCTCGGAAGTCATCCAACGAGGAGTCTCATCATTATACGTAGAACTAATTTATTTTTCAACTGTGTGTTACCGTTCAATGGTCATAATATAAAAATATAAAGTGGTAAAATTGTCGAATACTGTCCAAGGAATAAGGATCAGTTAGTTAGTTGAATTGGATTGTGTACCCTAATAAAATCTCGTAAGCGACGCTTACGTAAGTCAACAATATTATAAGCTTAGGGTAAAAGTGGGGAATATGGCTCGGTCAACATATCATTGATTTACGTGTTAATCGAGGTGGGCCATATTCGCCACTTTTACCCTATATATCTTCGCCTCAAATACTTTTGTATTTTCTACCGATTTTGCAAATTCTTCGGTCTCCTTGGGTCCTCCAACGGAATCCACCCTGTGCCATCTCAATACCGATAAATCATAAAATTCTAAAGTTTACTAGTTTCCGAAAATAGTTGGCGGCCAATCTGTTAAAATAAAAATTACTGTCGAAGAGCCCTGTCAGTCGACGAACCCCGGCCGCGACAGGTGTAGGCGTACAACATTTTTCAATGAATTTGGTCAAATAAAAAGAAGCCTGTCTCGATTCTCGTTCACACGATACGGGTGTTTTTTTTCTACCTTATTTTTTTTCTTGATTTTGTTTCGTTCTGTTTTGTTTCGTCCAGCGAAGCAAGGAAAAACGGCAGGGCGGATAAGACGAACGGGAAATGGCTATCGGCTGGAGGTCTCGCGGGAATTTGCGCATACGGCAAACCTCCACGCCTTCCACGCCTTCCACACCTACGAGGTAGAATATCAAATATTTTTTTACCGCGATTTTAGGGTTTTCATATTTACATTATTAATGGGGTTGCCAATTGTTCTGACAATAAAAAATGTAAATATAACTCGCTTTACAAAAATTGATAATTCTTCTTTTTCTCACACATCTACTTTTGTCCGTTCTAATGTTGATTGAAGTGTAGAAAAACTGAACTGATGAAACCAAGTTATTCAAACGCTAATCACTAAAGTCACTAAAGTAACGCTAATCTTCGTAGCGTCTAATAATCGACTCAACGAAAACAAGTCCATGCGAATCAAAACTGGACGTGAGAAAAATGTTTGTTCGGAAAACGACTTATTTTCCCCAAATCTCGAGGTACTTGTAACTTGACCAGAACAACAAAAAAATGCTCCCGTTCGAGTAGGTTATTTGTATGTCTCTCTTCTTCGATGCACACAAGTCCTGGAAGATCACGGGCTCGAATAAGAAAATCACGATTGAAAGGGGATCTTCCGGAAGCGTCGAATTTCCATGAAATTTTCGGTACGAAATAACCAACAGGCAGGGGGTTGTGAAATGGCCGATTTGTCCCAGAGAATTTTTCTCCGTTTCTTCCGGTTTTCCGTAACCAGCTAGCTTTCCCCGACGGTAAAAGAATTGCTGGACGAGTTTTCGTCGCGCGCGCCCACTGACACGACGGAACAAAAGTTACGTGAAAAGAAGGACCGTGCAAGAAAAAGATGAAAGTCTTTTCGGGCGACACACATACACACGCGTGCAGAGAAAAAGGAAGTGGTCCAGATCGCCCGGC
This sequence comes from Exephanes ischioxanthus, assembly GCA_958510785.1. Classification (NCBI taxonomy): domain Eukaryota; kingdom Metazoa; phylum Arthropoda; class Insecta; order Hymenoptera; family Ichneumonidae; genus Exephanes; species Exephanes ischioxanthus. Next base: position 11,075,890 of record OY294018.1, on the reverse strand, counting down.
TGATCTTAGTCGAGCGGAAATCCGAGCTCGAGGGGGCGGAAGAGTGCGCCTCGCGAAGCTCATCCCGACAATCGTCCATTTCGCTCGTTCCGTTCGTTCAATCTTATCAACGATCGATTTCTCGATATTTCTGCATTCGGGAGTAGCAGTCCCTCCGCGGGTCTCTTCGAACACGATATCGATTCGCATACTCGATTGAGCTCAAAAACTCGAGGACCCGAAGAAGAGTCCCGACGGAAGGGAGGAAACATCTTCGCCACTCAAAGATGCCACTCCCCCACCCTCTTGTTAAAATTTATCACGTCAAACCTCTCGTTTACCCTTTGTTTCTTCGGAAGTGTGTAAAACATAATCATAATGAAATATGAAAAATAATCATAAAATATAAAAAAAATAATAAGATATAAGAAATAAAATATTTAAAAAAATAATAAGATATAAGAAATAAAATATTTAAAAAAATAATAAGATATGAGAAATAAAATATTTAAAAAAATAATAAGATATGAGAAATAAAATATTCAAAAAAATAATAAGATATAAGAAATAAAATATTTAAAAAAATAATAAGATATAAGAAATAAAATATTTAAAAATCTCATATGCATACGGGGCAGAGGAAAAGCGTGGGAGCCCAATCTCACTTTGCTCCCCGAGGCGAATCCAGCGGCTTTCCGGGCTTCCCGTGCAGTTTCATGACGCCAGTTACAGCGATAGGAAAACTCACTCTGCCTCTCTGGCGTCTTGTAAGAGACTCGGCGGTTGTGCGTTGTCTGTGCGGTGGCTTATTTAACCGGGGGGATGAAACAACGCGACATGACAGTTTACCGTCGAGTATAATAGTCGGGCGCATCTTCACATGACGATGATGCAAAAGCCTCCGGCATTTCTCTCGCGCAACGTTGGACCAGTCAAACTTTATTGCACACGCTCGCGCAGCCAAGTACGTATTACGCAGCTCGAGAGCCGAGATTACTTCGAGATGTTTCGCGATCGCAATAATCGTAAATTTTTTTATCATCACTCGAGCCCGAATACCGAAGCATTATTGTGTTTCTTCTAACTGCGAAGAGACAACTGGGTAAAAATCAATTCTCATTCTGAAGGCCGGATTGAATGAAAATCTCACGGGGATTCGAGTTATTTCACAAATCGTTAAGTCAATTTTTTGAAACTATATAACATTTTTATGGAACACTTCATAAGCTAAAATATCACGAAAACGCTTATCTTTGATTATAAGCATACCCATACATTTTTAAAATATACAAAATTTATTAACATTTGTGTGATAATTGTCCGTCCAGAGAAGAAGGAAATTAATTATTTAGAGCATTTTTTTAGTCGGATCAACACTATAATTGGCCGTTCGTGAGAGTTGATGACCGTGGTAGCGGCTCAAAGTATGGCTAGTCAATTATTGGGACTTGCACGGTTTTTTTTTTTTTTTTTTTTTTTTTTTTCAAAATATAATTTCTCCATTTTTTGTGCGACGTTTCGCAGTGATTATTACACTGGGGATTCCTTGAATAAATTAAAATCTTGTTATACAAATTCAAATTTTTTAACGAGTACGTCGTTAGGCGAGACTTGAGAGTTGAAATAATTAGATAAATAAATTAAAAAATTAAAAATCTCGTTAGATAAATCCAAATTCTCGCTAAAAGGTAATCGAAATTGGTTCTTTTTTTGTTCACAGCGATGATTACACCGAGTACGTCGGTCGGCAAGTCTCCCAGGAGTTGGCGTTCCTCCCCAACCAAGCTGTGATATATCAAGTCCAACGCGCGTTACCTGCACCCGTACGAATTTTTACACGGTACACTCGTACAAATCGGAATCTACACTGGGAAGGACGTCACGTAGGAATCGCTGTCTTCGCGAGGCTAAATCCCGTGCGTCATTACAAGCCGCGAGGGACCAGGGGTTCGGGGAGGGTGGGAATCCCTCGTGGAGTAGCAGACTGGCCTTCGAAATCGGAGGTACCTAAACTACAAGACTCCAGAGAGAGGGTAGGGTAGGCGCGGAAATAGCGCTGCACAGAGACACAGAAGAAAAAGAACAAAGGGAGTGGGAAGAAGAAATGCGAAAACGTGACTCACATTGGATTGGTGGAGTTCCAGTAGATGTCCGGCAGGAAGGGACCGGTGGCTTCCCGGGGGAAGGCCTCCATCACAGCTAGCAGTAGTAGAAACAGGATGAACCAAGGCATGACGTCCAGCTGAATCATTAGGCCGTTTGCGAATCACTGTCTGCGATAAATAGATGAGCGTGGCTCGGCCACCTGCATAAAAACAAGTACACACATTATTATTAATAAAATTAGTAACAATAATTATTATTATTTTATTTTATTAACGGAGTAACTCCTTTACACAAGCCTCAAATTGTGAATCGAGAACACGAGGCACATAAAATTTTAATGTATAACACTACTATAGAATTTGAATATACAGAACTACATAATAAGTAATCCCGAGTAACATTTGTCGTTAAAAATTATTAAAATAACATCAGATACATATTGACTGTAGGGGAGAGTGGGGTACAATGCGTCACTTTTTTCTTATGAATTATTGCCTTTACCAGAATAGTATATTCAAAAAATGCCTTTCATAATCAATTTCAATGGACTTTCGGACATACATTAAACTTGAAATAATTACTGCCAAAAGATCGACGATATTTAAATAATTCAATTAACAACTGGTCGCGAAGTGGCACATTGTACCTCACCGGTGGGGTACAATGTGTCAGATAGTTGGGTTCAATGTGTCAAGTGATGCAAAAACGTGGGGCACAACGAGTCAAGTAAGGACTGTTCTGTTTTGAGGTTAGACAGACGAGTCCTAAGTTTCCGACCGCGCCTAGCCATCTCCTCTCTTTGCCGTTATTCTCTTCTTCCTGCATGTTTAACATGAAAAAAAGAAAGGAAATAATCAAGAGACGCGGTAGCGTCTCGACGCCAAGTACTTAAAAAAAAAATTTTAAGCGAGCGAAGGACGCTACCAAGTAGTTATACTCCAAAATGCCGGAAGTATATTTTTGCACTACGTTACCTCTTAAATAAATCATCGGATCGAAATGATATAAAAATTTTACTATAGAATGTCTATCCAAGCTTTCCAGTTCGCTTAATTCCAAACACATTCGTTCGGTGGATTCTTGTGTACGATGATCGCGATCAGCAATTGATCCAAAATTTTTCGATTGTGCGTGAGTTAACGCGATAATTTTCGGTCGGCTCGATCTCGGCAACGAAGCATCAGATCGAATTTTCAAGGACACTTTTATCATATAATTCGGACCCAAGCTTTCCAATGGGCCTAATTACGAGAATAATCGTCCAGCGGTTCGCGAGATATGATGAGGCGAACCTGAAATACGGGTGTGAGGTGATACAGTTAGCGACAACAAAACTCTGTCCGTCACCGTGATAGTTTAGCATTATATTGCTTGTCGCATTTTTACCAAAGCCCGTACCATGAGCGAGGCGCGTTACATTGATCCCTTTTTGTGATTCTTTGCGTGTCACGGTGTATATAAATTTAAAAAATTGGGTCGCCGGGTAATTTATTCAGCAATTAATTTTTTGATTGATTTGTTAATAACACGTTGAACTGATTATTATGCAAAATCAGTCTTTTCAGTACCTTTAACAGTTGGAAATTGAAATTTTGATATCGCTCGTATTTACAGGATTTCAAAAATAGGTGAAATCAAACACAAAATACTTTTTTTTTCAAAAAAGTAAAAATGGTACGCCAAGTACTTAAAACGTTCAGAAAATATGTTTATGAAAAAAACCTCTTCAAAATTAAAAAATCTACCAAAACAGATGTTTATCCGAACATTAAAAAAAAAATATATGTGTATCAAAATGTAAAAAAAAAAATCGAAAAAAATCAAATCAAACCAGCCAAGTAGTATTACAAAAAAAAAAAAAAAAAAAAAAATACAAGATGTAAAAAATCTTAAACAAAAAAAACTTGGCGTGCCAGTTTTTTTTCCAATCGCTGTCGTACGTAGTTCATTCAAAAATTATTTTTAAAAAACTGGCACGTCAAGTTTTTTTTGTTTAAGATTTTTCACATCTTGTATTTTTTTTTTTTTTTAGATTTTTGTAATACTACTTGGCTGGTTTGATTTGATTTTTTTCGATTTTTTTTTTTTTTTTTTAAATATTCTATACTTGAATTCAACGTTGCAGTGATATTATATGCTAATAACATCTAGAGCTGACACATTTAACACCATAACTCAGTGACACATTGTACCCCACTAGCAGCAAGCGATATTTATATTAAAAATTAATTATTTATCGAACTAAAAATACGGTAATATGAGTATTGAGCGATGCACAGATCATTAATCTATCTACTACGACCGAAAAACTGAACTGCGTAAAAAAGTGATGTAAGCTTTTACATTTTTCCTAAGAACGAAAATTTTTTTCCAGGAGCCCAAATGAATTATTATTTTTTATATGTTTTACGGGCTGTCATCTAAGTTTTTTTAGGTCTGACAAAGACTCAATTTAGCTCACGGCCCAACACAAAAAGTTTCGAAATGTATGCACCACAAATCTCTGAGAAATTGATTGTGGCTCACTGTGCTCCGTGACACATTGTACCCCACTCTCCCCTAACTATAAGAGATGGACTTAGTTACACTGAGAAAAAAAAATTGTTGGATTAACTAAATTCGCGGTCACCTACGTTCAAAGCTGTTATTTGGTTGGTACAACTAAACCATTCTTTTATTGAACGATTATTCGCTTTAGTCGATTCAAAATATTTCGACACAAACAAAAAAATTTATTGTACCAACTAAATAACGCTTTTGAACGCGGGGGAACGCAACTTGGTTCATCTAACAATTTTTTTTCTCAGTGTATAAAAGGAAGGCCTTAGGAAAGCCTAACAAAAAACTTGACGATACCCTAACGATACTGCCGACGCTTCTCTTCCTAATAATCCTAAATGATAGTCATAATTGACGATGATGCTTTCGACGATAATATGGACAATGTGCATGTATACGTTTAATGTTATTTTCGTGTCCTTCCCCCCGAGAATTTGCCTTCCTCGGAGCCGTTAATTAACTTTTAGTCTTAATTAACCGCCTATTTGACTGGTGCCGGACGTACGACTCGATAAATTTTTCCGCGAAGAAGATTCCGCGACGCGCCTTAGCTCCCGACGAGAGCCACTTAGCCTCCCGCGCGGACGGGATTCCACTTCGAGGAACTATCGCCCGGGGAATCGCGGATCCAATTTCTTTTAAAGACCTCTCCCGTCCGCAATACGCGTCGCCAGTCCCTCCGCGCGATCGCGAGCCTAATTACGTCAACCCTGTGCTTCAGGGAAAAGAACAAAAAAAAAAATGAAGAAAAAAAACTTTTAATGCAATTAGATTTTCGCGTGATTCCTTTCTGGCCGATGAGCTTTGGGCCAACTGATAAGATGGCCGAAGGGCCAATGACGACAAGAGTCGAGAGGAGATCAACCTCGGATCCAACGGTTCGATTCTTCGGGACACTTCGGTCCGGAATCCGGGAGCTAAATTTTGTTGTAAAGATTTGTTTGCAACTTTGGGAGACCGGACTAAAGAGCAATAAGACTTGCTGGAGCAACAAACATTGTGATTTAATTAAATTGGAGGAAAAATACATCGTTCGATACTTTGAACAAGATTGGCGATTCGAAACAGGGAGCTTTCTGCCTGTTTCCACTCGCCCGATTTTGGTGAGCATAAAATGAAACTTTGTAATAAAAAAAAAAGCAATTATCTCTCGGGTTTCCTATCGGCTAATCTGCGTAAACTGCCCCCCGGTAGGCCATCTTTCGTCTTTATTGGCCTGATACCAGAGTCTGCGATCGGATCGTCAGAAACTCGAAGGCTGACCTTTGTCATTTTCGAATCCGGCGACTGCCTGCGCTGCTACACAGTGAAATGGGTACCAACGTTTCAGTCCATAAACGTCCCCAATTCTTATCTTATTCATTTTACAAAAAAAAATTTGTTTAATTTATAAAAATGTTTGTTATTTTATAAAAATTTTTGTTATTTTACAAAAAAAATGTTTGTTATTTTTACAAATATACTTTCTAAAATTATCAATAAAACAATCGCGAACCTTTGTGGTTAAAAAAAGTTTATTACAATAACAGATTTTTTCACCGTTTATGTTCCAATATTTTTGAATGCTCGAACGCCGTAATAAAAAAAAACAGTACGAGACGAGAGATAAAAGAAAAAATTATCGATGGTAAGACGGAAAACAGCGCGGGGACGATCACCGAGGTCGGACGGAGGAAAATCGGTTCGCTTTCTCGGCTGCTCGATAGTCTCATCGGCTGTCCGAGGAGCGGGTCAACGGGCTATTGTCTCCGGGCTTCACCGGAATTTCAATGTATCCTTTCACGGTGGAGGATAATTGAGAAATACGAGGACGAAGAACGACGGGATTCTGTACGCGGGTGGGCGGAAAGTCAAAGGGGGAGTTCGGTACGGACGACTCCGTTCCAGTTCCGAGCTGTTCGCGCCGCGCCTGCTAAGTCCGGAGAACATTCGCCTGGCGTATCCACTCCACCGTTCCGCCCCCGCCGGATCTTCTCGCTTTCTTCGCCCCCCCCCCCCCCCCCCCTTCGGTTTTCCTCCAGGCTCCGAAGGTCCGCGGGAACAAAGAGTCGACGACAACTAAGACAGCACGGTGGAAATGCCGGGGCCGAGGTGCAACCGCGACGATGAGACGAAAGATTTGCAGCCGCGCCAGAACTATGCTCGCAGCTTCCGATGCGGTTATTGCAGTCACGTTTGCCGTTCCAGCCAGCGGGAGCAGCAACAGCGGCGGTGGACAGTCCACGGTTAGAGCGGCCAACTGTTTCTACGAGGCCGACAGGACCGAGGGCTGGGAAAACGGCACTTCTACATTTTTTTTTTTTTTTTTTTTTTTTTTGTCCGCATTAACCGCGCTCAATTTGAGTCCCGCCGTTGGGAGACAGTCCGGTCCGGAGGACCATTCTGGCACTTCGGCCTTTCTTTCCGACCGCGCACACCGTGATAGAGGAAAAGTGACAGAGCCGCGGATTCCATCGTCGCTCATGGGAAAAGGCGCACAATGCCGTCACGGCAACTCGATATCACGTTCGTTCTATTCTTTTTCGGCAGGGGAACGGGTAAAAGACGGAGGAGGCGGAGGAGGGCGGAGGAGGGCGGAGGAGGGCGGAGGAGGAAGAGATACGTAGGAATCTTACGAGTCGTCCGACGTTTTACTGAGTCGTCCGAATCGTCGGGGGAGAACGGGAGAGCAAAGTCCGGCTAACCGGCAACGAATTCTACCGTTTTCATTCTTTTGTCCCCTTTTTTATTTTACTCGTCATCGAGATTTGTGCAACGTACGTGAAGCGAAAGGGGTCGAACGAAGGGCACTCTGGATTTCGGGGACTCGATGCTGAGTCGGTCGCCCATCCTTGCTAATTAAGAGCTGGTGAAATGCCACGGTCGGTAACAAAAACTGTAACCAACTTTTCTCATGGACGTTGGTATGTAAGGTGAAAAGAAAAGGTGCCATCGATGACGGATTACATGTCAGCTTTCGATGACAATGTTCTTTTTACACTGAGAGTAGGAGCTAGTAAAAACTACTGATCTAAGAAAAATTACCATCGCGGGTAGTAGTAGGGCACTAGAGCGCCACCTATGGCGGAAAGTCGCAGATTTTTTAAGAATTTTTACCATAATATCTCCGAAAAATGCTTATAAATCCGGTACTTCCTGCCATAGGTGGCGCCCTAGTTTTCTACTACTACTATGTGCCATGGTACACCCAGAAAAATAATTTATTTGACGGCCACCGTTTGATTGGTTTAAGTAAAATATTTATTTGATTTAAATAAATATTTATTTGATTTAAATAAATATTTATGTCATTTAAGTAACTATTTACTTAATTTAAATAAATATTTATTTAAATCAAATAAATATTTTACTTAAACCAAATAAATGGTGGCCGTCAAATAAATTATTTTTCTGGGTGTAATATCTCTCAAGCGATATAGTCATATTTACTAGATCCTTCTCTCAGTGTACAGTTTTTGATACCAACTAGGCACGGGATGTTTGGGGTGAAGGGATTTCACATGCTCTTAAGCTGTACGCGGACAGTAGTACGCAAGATAGCTGTAAAACGGACTTTACGAGAAGGTAACACTTATGAGGCATGAATCTTAAAAGTGGTAAAAGTGGTGAATATGGATCAAACCCGATGAGGACGAAAATCAATGATAAGGAAATCCCCCATCATTAAATGGACTTTTTCCGAGGCTTCATGTCGCATTAAGTACAACATCTACGAAAATGGGACATCGTCGTTTTAAGATGTGATCCGTAGTTTTAAAGATTAACGACATCGAAACCCGCAGAGTTGCACAGTCGCTGTATTGTCGAGTTTCGACAAAGTCCGGGCCATATCCACAACTTCCTTCTCCATAGGGCAATTCCGGATGATGTCCCCAATCTATCGTTATATCTTCTTACGAAGCAGACCAACCGCCCAGCCGTTTGCTAGGGTTCAACTTTACCGGCACACTGCGGCGTTCCAACCGATCCGAACGGATTTGCCAATGCAACGCATAAAGCCTCCGAATGCAAAAAGTGCATCATATAAACGACAAACTCACCGACTCGCACCCAAAAAAACTAATTTATTCGACGGGTTCCTTTCAAATAATTATTCATTAAAATCAAATAACTATTTACTTAAATGAAATTAATTTACACTCATCAAATAAAGGTTTTTTTTTTTCTGTGTACGGAGGATCCGGACGAGGTTGAATCACACATTTCTCCATCATCGTCACGATCGTAACCAAATTATCGAATTTGAATGTCCAAAAAAATCCCAACCATTCTGGCCTACTTTATATTTGCCTCCTGTATGTCCTTCCGGATATTCCTGCGCTTCCACCCTCGAAACCCCAGCTGACACGATTTTTCCGGACTCATCCGGCAAACAAGAGGATCGCGAAAGGAAGTTGTACTCCGTGCGAATAAAGGAATGAAAGTCGTACACGTTTTCAATTTTTCTTTCCGTTCATCCGGCCGTGCCGGGAGGATGTAGCGGGGGCTCTTCGGGCGTTTCGCGAGCTGCAACGCCACAGCGGTGGCTGCACCAGAGGTGTCTTAAATCTTACAATCTGTGAAATTCTCGAGGGGTTCAACGACGAAGGAAAATGCGGCTGCCAAAGAAGGAAACAGAGTAGAAGACTGTGGAAGCCGGAACGAGAGTGCGCGCGAAGGGAACGAGAGAGGAAGATGGAAATATAGAGCGGTGGTTTGCACGGGGGTTGGCGAGGCAAGCGCGAACCGGTAATGCCACCCCCGTTACAAAAGAAGAAACAAGACCAACGCCAGAGCAGAGCGCCACGCTCTCTACCCCGCGAGATTCCGCGGAGCGTGAAACGACATAAATTCTAATAGAGAAAATAGGAGGCCAGGGCGTTGCCTCCGCCACCCTTCGCGTTGGATGTGCAACGCTCCGACGAAAACGTGCCCACAGACATAGGATTTATGCAACATTTCCACCCCACCCCCCCCCCCCCCCCGAATACGCGAAGAATAATGCAAGAAAAATCAGAAAATTTCTTCGGCCGTCGAAAATTGCGGCGAGCAGTAGTAAGTCTTGATTTTTCGTCTCCTCGTTATCTATCGTCACCGCGAATGCGTTATTTTCCTTTTCGGCCAATCAGGAAAATAAACCGGAATTCCTGTCACTGGAGCATGAAACGCATCCAACGTGGATTTGGGAGAGAAAAATCGGCGATATTGAACAAACCGGCTGTACCATTGCTGTACACACCAAAATACCCTAGTGAGGATGGCACCAGAACCGGTACTGGCCTACTTAGGACGAACCCTGGCCGATGCTGTGCCAATACTGCCCCTGAATAGCACGACCACTAGGATAGGTACCAAACGTTTCTTGTACACAGACGTTCAGAATTGTTTTCCGCTTAATTTAAAAAAAAACAGTTGTCAATGTTACAGATTTTTGAAAACAGTTTAAAAATATAAATTTTGTAAAATATAAATTTTGTAAAATATAAATTTTGTAAAATATAAATTTTGTAAAATATAAATTTTGTAAAATATAAATTTTGTAAAATATTAATTTTGTAAAATATTAATTTTGTAAAATATTAATTTTGTAAAATATTAATTTTGTAACATATTAATTTTGTAACATATTAATTTTGTAAAATATTAATTTTGAAAATGCTTTTTGTACAATATTAATTTAACAAATATTTTTTGCAATTATTAATTTTGCAAATGCTTTTTGTAAAACATTAATTTCACAAATATTCTATGTAAAATTGACAAGAAAGGAATTGCGGTCGTTTGTGGGCAAAAAAAGTGTGTTTAAATCTACAAATATTGTTTACTGCGTATGGATGACAATAGTCTATTTTCATCGGCGATGAGGATGGCAATACGGGTCAGCTTGAAAATATATCGATGACCTGACGTAAAAAGGGCGTATAAACTGTGTCTAAGCTGTACTTGTACGTCCTTCTGGCATTGGACCGTCGATGTGTCTATCGTTGCAAAGCGCAGAGGGGTCGCCGGGGGAGCGGTCTTCCGTTGAATCTTGCAAGATATTATAATATCCCGCGAAAGTGGTATCATGGAAAGTGTGCAGCTTCTGGCTCGAGTGAGATTAATATTGAAGAAGTCAACCTGGGGCCACGTGCGCTCGTCGAGGTCACGCGATCCACCTCCTGCGCGTTCGCTTGGAGTTTCTACAGCTATATAGCTATATAGCGTAGGTTGCATCTGGATTCAGCCGGTCAGCATCAGCGGGGAATCCTCGTTGCTACAGACGCGTTTCCAACAGTATACAACAACCCGGCGAACAGCTGGCGCGGTCGCGTCATCGTTTTCATGAATGAAACCCTCGTCCAAAGAGCTCTAATAGTCTGGATACACGGTACCGTGTAACAGTGCAAATCGAGGTCATGATTCTGATGTTCGTGATGAATTTAAACGTCCTTCAGTACACGTCTATGGCGTTCATCTCTTTCGCTATGTCGCAAAGGTGCAAAACATTAAAACCCGAAATTAATTCGCTTTTTATCTTGCCTCGGCGGTATTTTTTCTATTTCCATCGGTGATGAAAATAGAAAATTAAAGGGCAATTTTACAGTAAAGTTTTTATGTTTTTAAATAAAACTTTTGTAAATTTCAGGCAATGATTTGTAAGTTTAGTATGCGGTATTTTAATGATACGAACGAGGTACGTTAATTTTTAATGAATGTAAGTAATGTAAGCAAATCTCAAGTTCCAGTACGTTACGTTTACAATTTATATTAAGCGAGTATACACTGCAAAAAAAATTGTAAACTTAATGTAGAGGAGTGGAAGTTTTTATGCAAAAACTTGTTACATTAAATTTAATGTACAATTGTGATGAAAAAAGTACTTTTACAGTAAAATTAAAGTCAATTATTCAAATTAAAGTATTTCCAATGTTTTTAATACACTGAACATTAATTTTCCATCACAATGGTACACGAATTTTAATATATCATTTTTTGCATAAAATTTACAGTCTGCTACATTAAATGTCATAAAATTTTTTTTTTACAGTGTACAGTGGATATACATGACATATCTGCATGTATATGTATATACAGTGGAACCACTGTTAACTCATACCTACACCGAAAAAAAAGGTTTGGTGATATCAAACTAAGCTGCGGTTGCGGGTGGCGAAAGAAGTATTTGGTCGATTTGAACAAAATGTTTGTTAAATCCAAGTAACTATTTTTTGAAGCAACTAAATATTCGGTCGAAAAACTAAATATTCGTTCAATAAACTAAATATTTCTTATTTCTATATGATGGTATATTTGATATCATCATTTGTGATTATTGTCCTACACTGTAAAAAAATTTGGTTTGAAAATTAATTAACGGTATTGGAAGCTTTTTCACATAAAGCATTTCTGAAATTTCATACACATGTGCGCTGCAATTTTACGGTAAAGTTTTTATTTTTAATTGACATTTTTGTAAATTTCAAGGCAAACTATTTGTAATTTTAATATCTGGCATTTTTACTTTATTAATGTTCAATCAATGCAAGTAATGTAAGCAAATTTCAAGTTCCACTACATTAAAGTTACAATTTATTTTTGCAGTGGAATTTTTACAGCGGTTTATCTATGTAATTTTTTTTTTCTCAGTGCAAGTCTGCATGAAAATAAATAGATTTTCAGGAACGGATCGAACTTAAAAAACTAAAATAAAAACATTTTTCAAATAAAAACCAATGTCTTCGACGTTAATGCGTTGTCTCGGAGGATCAACTTTCGTTATCCTTTATCGTGGCAGATGTAAGTTGAACGACCTGTTGGTCCTAGTAGCGACACGACAATCGCCCCAGTGCAAATAATTGAATCCCCAAAACCCCCGCGACGAAAGAAAGCGACAAAGTAAAAATTCTTTTTAAATTAAACTTTTCACGTTATTGCGACTCATACGTACTTTTCACAAGCTGAGCGTGCGATGGGATTATCCTCACTTTGTGTTCACTCGAACTAACGACGAAACTTCAAATTTTTTTCCGTGATATTCACACAAACAACTCTCGTCGAATCCTCGTGAGCGCGTCAGTCGTGTAATCCCCTCGACGACGATGTACACAAGAAAAAAAAACTGCAACACTATTATTTCAGAACCATACGTCTGAGCAGGCACAGCGGAATACACGGGGCGATCACAGCACGTGTAACGACAAAACAAAACCAAAACCAAAACAAATTTTCACTTATCCTCAAAAGAAAAAAAAAAAAAAAAACGTATAAACAAGAATCTCGCACTTTAGCACAATTCTTAATCCACGATCGTGTAACCGACTCGAAGTCGGACGTTAGTGCTGAAAAGTAAGGTTGGAAAAAAAAGTGAACCAGTGGGTCGAGTCAGGAATGTTGTATCTTCGATGTCCACGTGTTGTTCTCAATTTAGTCTTTTCCTTCCGGCAGACTGCACAATCGCCACGAGTTGATTAATCAATCAAGGGCTCTCGGCGAGGCGCGACGCGGTATGAACGTACGAACGACTGTATGGCGGTAATCGGCCGTACACGTTTATTGTTCCGATGAGCGGGTGGGCAGGGTACTTGTAATCCGAGTTTACGATCGTCACGTTACACTGGGAACGGGCCTCTCCCGCACGCGCTTCGACGACGCACGGTCTCTCTCGACTATGCAGGTAGAGCGGGCGAATGCGGCTCGGGCATACACGCGTGTACAAGCGTTCGCAGTATGCAGAGTATGCCGGGTATGTTAACTCCCGAACGGCACGCCTCGCGTCCCTATCGCAGATCCGCAGGAGAAGCGCACCTGGCTCGCTCGTCTACTCGAGACTGGACTATTCGCGCGTCGATCTTTCGTCCCCGTGGCACCCGAGAGAGAGAGAGAGAGAGAGAGCCGACACCGGAAACGTAGTCGCGTGTGCGCAGACCAACCGGGCTCGGGAGATTCACTCGGCACGGGCGCTCGTCGACAAACTCGAACAGTCTTTCAAATTATTTTATTTATTTATTTTTTATTTCTTTGAAACTATTGTATTTATTTGTTTCCCTTTCAACTCAAAGCGGGAGGCCGGTGAAGTTGTTTGGGCAAGGCCAGCGCGGCCCGACAGTGTAAAGTAGGTTGGACGAGACAACGCCGCGAGAAGAGTGATAAGGGTGAAGACGCGTGTATACGGTATGTATATACGCCGGATAAGCGTGGAGCACTGTGCGGCGAACGAGGAAGCTACCTCGCCGCTTCGACAACAGAGGAAGGCAACACGAGAGGCTCGGGAAGGTTCTCTTCTCCTTACGACGAGGAAAAACCGGTTGCCCGCGCTCTATCCTCCTTCGGGCGCCGCTATTGCGAATAACTCCGCACGCCGTCCTCCTTCGACGCCTTTTCTCACGCACGTGCAACGCACTGCGCCACCCTACGCTCACTCCCGCACGACCGTCTCTCTTGATTCTCCCCCGGAGATCTCGAACGAACGACAATACGATCTCACTTTCGTCGGGCTCTCGTTTCCCGGCGCCTATCGACCAGCTTCAACTCCTCGAAGTCTCGTTGCACCCGATCGTTGGCGGAATTACCGCGGAATCCAGCTGCTCCTTGAAGAGGCTTGTTGTATGATTTTTGTTTTTTTTTTCTGGTGTCTGATCAAACTGTTCGACGAGAGCTGGTGGAGAAAGTTGTACTTCGGATTTTCCAAAATTGTGGGCAATATTACTATTATTTTAGTAATTTTTTTTTTTTATTGCTCGATGAGAAGTTCTAGCAGCGTTGACCTGGATGATCTTGTTTGGCTGGTGTCCAGGTGAGAGAATTCGACGACGTCGAATTAACGAGACGGTGATGTTTTTTTTTTTGGGGTTTGTTGATCTTTGTTTTTGTCTTATTATTTTTCTCTCAGCTGTATTTACGAACCGGGTCGAATGGGCGTCGATCGGTTCGCAACAGCGGCGTGACGACGAAAGAATTTGCCACTCGCCGGTAGCAGGAGTTCGCGAGTATGCGGTACAGTTACCACCGTGTACAGTCACGCGAGACAACGATTCCCTGTCGGTTTCCGTCTCTGTCTAGCTCGGATCATCGGCACGTTGGAGGGTGTGGAATTTCGTCGATTCTGTCGATAAACCGGAAGCGAATATTAATCCACGAGCCACCGGAAATTCGGGATTCGCTTGCGGCCTGGCTCGCAAAAATTTCCCACGAAGAAACGAGAAAACTCGACGCTACTGGAACGCCCGCAGCATCGGCGGTTGGACCGCGGAGATCCAAGATCTCGCGGTGGATCGGCTCTGACTTACCAACGGTCGGTAACGCGGCACACGCGGTTCGGCGTCGTTGCCAGTTTACGGCGGACAAAAAAAAGGCAACAACAACAACGCTTTCGATTCTTCCCGCTGACGTTTCGTTTTCACGCTCTTTTGTTTTCTTTAATTTTTCCCTCGCTGTTGCGTAGTCCAAGAGTCGGCGCGGTGCGTGAAGTCGATTTCTGCGAGGCACAAACTGTGTCGAGTCTGCTTCCTTTTTAAGTATCCCTCGACATCACTTGCTTCAGCGCAATCGACGTGGAATAGAAAACATCCACCGTGTCGGCCATGCGGCGGCAACCGGCGACGAGTTCTCCGCTCGAGGTCCTCGAATCTCTCACGATCTATCCGTTGAGACGAGTCTCTTATGTCACTTGCGGGGAAAAACAAACAAACAAACAAAAATCTCGTTATTAACACCACTTTCGCACTTTACTCAGAAGAAACAAAAAGAAATTTCAAATATAATACAATCCTCGTCGATGGCGAGAACGGTTTGGAGAAGAGAAGAGAACATAAAAGACCGCGACGAATCGTCGTGGACGTGATTGGGTGGAGTTTGGGAATCGTTTGTTGTCGCTGTTCGTGTTGGTGGTTTTTTATTTATTTTTATTATTATTATTATTTTATATATATGTGTGTATATATATATATATGTATATATATTTGTTATCTCGTGACGGTTATTTGTTACAGAGAAAGCCGTTCTTCTGCGGTAGACCGGTAGAGTATCACGGGATCGCGTGGGTCACTTCGAACGTGGTCCCGTCCCGTGGCTGCTCGCTCGTCCGTTGGCGGGCTTCGAATGACGGCTCGCGCTCACTCCCCACGCAACGGTGCACGGTGCCCGCCGTCCTCGTCTATCGCCCGGCGCCCTCGTACATCCGAACCGTCCTCGTCGCACTCGGTGCGGGCGACAACGCTTTGGGAGGGTCGCGGTACTCGGGAATCCGAGAGCGACGGAGCTAGGCCGAGCGGAGTCGATCGGACGAGGACGCCGGACGAGAGAGGGTGCTGAGAGCGAGGCGAAACGAGAATCCGCGAACATTGCGCGCAAGCGCGCCGCAAACAACCGCCGTGTGCAGCAGGGTATAAGTCCTACACTATATATATATATATATATATGTATACACACATATATATGTATATATGTATAATTTATATATATAAGAAATGTATACATATATATGGGTATATATGTATAAATATATATATATATATATATATATAGGACACAGAGCCCAGGTAGCTGCGAACGTTAAAAGCAACCCTCGCAGCGAGAGCGTGGACTTCCGCGGTGCAGCGAAGAAGACGCGCGCCCCGCGCGGGGTTGGGGCGGAAAAGGGGTGGAGGGGGGAAGGAGAGCCTCACGTTTGGCGAGAACCCTTCGCGACTGAGGGAGCGAGACGGTGAAGCGGTGGGTCCTTTCTCGTCGTACCTCTTGCCTCGTGTGTACAGAGGGAAGTATGTACGGTGCAGGCCGTGGAGAACGAGGAGGTGTGAGTGGCCAAGGGCGAGGGTGCGACGGAGTGTTTCCAGCGTACGAGAGCAGCCACTGCCACCGTTAGGAGCCCAATGCTACCCTATGCGCGACACTATTATAACTCAAGCTGGGCGACGAGCCGTCTTCGCGGGTAGGGCGAGTCGCAGTCGTCGTCGTTTCTGGGTGCGCGGTTGAAAGTCAGGCAATTTTGGAAGTCGGGCGTGGGAGGCTTTTTTGTTTACGGTGTGGATGTGTGGGGTGGGCGGAGGTCTGCTGACAGGGCGAGCGGTTGTTGTCATGGATTGGGAGGTGAAAGGCATCTTTGTCTCTGGACGACTGATTTTACGGGGTACGAGTGTGAAGGGTGATTTTGGGAAAGTGCTCAGCTGGGGTTTGGCCCGGTAGATAAAAAGTATCTTTGTCTTTTAACCGACTACTTTTAAGGAGGTACGGATGATGTCTAATTTTTGAAGCCGAATGGACTTTGGCTGGCGGATGCGGTCTGGTTGGCGGTTACATCCCAGCACTGGCGCGAGGCTTGGCGCAGGCCCGCAGCAGTGCTGAGATGTAACGGCCAACCAAACCCAGAAAAGTGATTTATCTGAAGTAAATAAATATTGATTTGAAATAAATAAATATATATTTGAAATACATGAATATTTATTTGAAATGAATAAATATTTATTTGAAATAAATAAATAGCAGGAGTAGTACAAGAATTGTATTTGCCAGAATGTTTACACGATTAAGCTGATATTTACAAATGTTTCGTTTGTGTTTTCCTTTGGGCCATCGACCGAAGTCCTTTAGTCCGTGTCGCTCCTACGTGTTTGCTTGTCAGTCTTCATTTGAGAGGAAGAATGTGAGTGGAACGTGTGTTTTAACATGTCTTCTTTTAGGACGATTATTAAATGCGACTACGTGTTGAGGAGTATGTTCAGAATCTCCATTATTGTGTGGTCGGAAATTTGTGTTCGAGTCTTACATTTGGAGATCGGCTATTGCATAGGCTTGTAGTAGTTTCCTGATGTGTTTGCACGAAGTCTGAGCTTATGTGGTTGATGCACTCCTGTATCGGTATTATTCTGGAAGATTGGTATAGTACGAGATTTGAAGGATTATGACGGGGGTTATTCAAGTGTCTTATATTGGTGAGTTTTCTTAGGGCTATTATTCTGGGGTGAGGATATTTTTTTTTCACTGAGTTGATGCAGTTCAGAAAGAGGGGTTGTCCCTATTCGAGCAATGGTCGGCATATGATTTTGTAGATTTTTGTTGCTGTTCTACGGTAATCAGTTTGTTACGATACACAATTTTGCGGAAGTGTCCCGCTCGAGCGATCGTTTTCGTGTTGGTTAATGCTGTGTGTGTATTAAGGTTCAGTTTGTGTCGAGTGTGAGGCCTAGGTATTTGGCGGATATGCCAGGTTAAAAATCGCTATTGTACATAGTTAAATGTCGAGAATTATCTGTGATGGAGTGGTTGAATAGTAGTAGCTTCGATTTTTGCAGGATTCGGTTTTAGACGCCATTTTTTGAACCGGGGTATGCTTTTTTTTGACAGCTCTTGTAACGCAAGGGTAGCGGCTTCTGTTGTTTTGTTGTGAGCGATTAGGACTGTGTCTTCTGCGTATCAAAGAACATAAATGTTGGGATCAGTGTATGTCTTATTTAGAAAATCAAAGTTGTATATGTCGTGGCAGTATATGCTATGCAGAGAATCAAAGTTGTATATGTCGTGGCAGAATATGCTATATAGAGAATCAAAGTTGTATATGTCGTGGCAGTATATGCTATGTAGAGAATCAAAGTTGTATATTTCGTGGCAGTATATGCTATGTGGCAAAGGCGAGAGAGGCGAACTTTCCGGGAAGCCTTGTTCAGGTGTGAAACAGGCGAACATCGCGTTTTCCACTTTTATGTGGAGCGTGCGATTGTTGAGAAAACTGTTTTTTTTTATAAGCAGTAGATATGCTGGGCATTCCAGTGTCCGTGATTTATAGATCAGGACATTATGCCACACACTATCTAAGGCTTTGTTAAGACCCATGCATAGCCTTGCGGTGCGTCTATTGGAAAGTTTGGCCGTTTGTTAGATGTCAGATGCTAACATGGTAAGCGGCTGAATCGTCGATTTGCGGTCGCGGAAGCCCAATTGGTACGAAGGAATGAGCGCGCCTAGAGCGGATTCGAGCCCGCCTCTAATTGTTTTTTCTAATATCTTGCCCAGGGTCGGTACAAATAAATATTTATTTGAAATAAATAAATTCTTATTTGTAGCCGGAAAACAAAAAAAAAAATCTGTGTACAGATAAATCCCACCCGAGAACCCGCAAAATACAAGTGAATATCGAACTGTGAATTTGAACGATTCATAGCTTTCTCAGCGTCGAAAATTGACCTTCATAATTCAGAAAGACCGGTCAATTAGCCTTGACGTTCAATGTCTACGGGCCATGCAGTCGCAAACTTTAGAGACTTTTAATAGGCACCGAAGAAAAAAAATTGATCGAAGATCCATGCATACAGAATCGACCTCAGGAATTCGCCAGGAAAGCCGTTCGACGTCATCGAAGCGAAATGAATTGATGTCCGGGAGGACTCATCAGATCGTTCATCCAGACGCCATGAAACGCGGTCGTTAAGGCAGCGATACTTGGCAGTGTTAACCGAATGCGATCCCTACTTTTTTCAATTGTTTTTTTAACCAGATTTGAGGATGCAGGTCACCCCACCGACTCTATAATTCACCCCTGCTCTCATTAGGGTGAAAGCCAGACCTACGTGCACGTACCGCAGACTCGTGCATAAATTAAGTCCGGGTTTGGTCGGACAGCGGCTTATATTATAATTACCGCGAGAAAATCTTTGACGCGACGCAAAGGATCCTTCAGACTCTCCGACCCAACCAACAAAATAATTCATTTTCCGTCCGCTGATTACATTTCCTCGTCGTTGAGCGATAAACGCGAGTGGTCCAAAAATAGAGCAACGGTAGTTGAAAAGGCAACGGTAGGAAAAATGGGGGGGGGGGGGGGGGGGGAGTAAGAAGAATAATAAAATAAAATAACAACGACGATTCGATAACCGGTCCAAAAAGTTGGAAACTACGTGATTTGGTTTCCCGAGAAAGCACGGATGGTAGTTGGTGCGCCATCGGGATTGCTACCGAGACCGGGGTCTCTATCCGGGGAGCCACGGCTGAAGCCGCTCGCCTCTTGAGCCATTAAAGTCTCCTTATCTAAAAAGACTTTTAAAAGTGTAACACCGAATAGAAAGATAACGGGTGGGCTGCGAAAACCCGGACTCACTTTGCCGGCTCGATAACAGCACGGGGGGAAAGCAAGACTGAGAGATCGTATCCCACTTGTTTATCGACTACGCTCTCTGCCTCGTTATTAACCAAGACTTTTCCCTCGGCAGTTTTTCATACTGGAACTGCTTCTCTCTTCCACTGGGAGACTTATCGGTACCGACAATTTCATCCTTTCTTTTTCTACGAATCTTCTCATTCGTGTTTCTTGTCATTTTAATTTCTTCTCGACGAGAATTCCTTGACATTGTTTTTTATTCGGGAATTTTAAAGATCGATTATCCGCAGTCCAACCGATTGGGACTATTTACGCCTTTGCCTGACTAAAACTTGGAAACATTTTCTTTAGTATACTGGCGTGGCTAAAAATCGTTCACTTCTGACCACTACAATCCTATTGATTTCTTATCTGAGGTATATGGTAATAATATTGAGCAATTAGATTTAAAAAATATGACGGAAAGTTGAAGAAAATAAGATTATAGGGTAAGAGGTGAAATGCAAAGACCAATTTATCTTGTACGAGAGTTTGTAACTTAATAATACTGTCAAAGATGCTCTGACGCCAATAGTCACTGTAGGGAGTTAGCAATATTGTACCAATTGATCAAAAGTGTAACAAGCATTTTTTTTAATCGTTAACCGTAACCACGGCAAGTCGGTTCTGAGTTTGTTACTTTTCAATTCCTTGCAATATCGAATTTATCGTAAAATTGGGGAAGAAAAAGAGTAACGATTTACCCCAAATTTGTGATTGTGTGTAGTTTGTAGTATTTAATTGTAAAATCTCGCAAAAGCTTGCAAAACCTTTGCGAATCAATTTTATCACTACGATAGAATGTCAGCGTAGAAATCGATGGGGCCAAACATCGATGTGAACGGAAGTGGGTGAAAGCCGGAATCACCGGATACCTCTGGTGTTTGTTTTCGAAAATTTGTTTATAAATCCATTTCCGGTCTAATTTGACTCCTGGCGGCCGGTTAACCACGCATCCTGTAACCGTAAAGCAAAATTCGTTTTTGAATTTAAATAGTTTAATTAATTATGGGAATTGGTGGATAGTTTCGTGGCGTCACGGGGAACACCACTGACCCGCCGCCGGGGCCGCTACGGTCATTTCCATATTGCACCTGTTTTCCCTCTGCTACCCGGACACACGCCCTCGATGCGCACCCAAATTTTCACGATTCTCATTTCTACGGTATTAATATAATGTCGAAATAATTGAGCGCATCGAGAAAACCAGAGGTACAACAAAGGTTCTTCGTATAGGGTGAAAGTGGTGAATATGGTCCACCCCGATTAGCACATAAATCGATAATACATGAACCGGGCCATATTCACGACTTTCACCGTGCAACACGACCGATGAATATTTCCCGAATAATACATTGCACGCGTCATGGCAATACGGGTGATAATAAATAATAGCGAACAAATCGCCCGTCCGGCAAATCGATCGATGCACGTTGGAGAACAATGAAGCAAATGGACTTAAACGATATTCCTTTTTTCATGACTACTGTTATCACATTTAGTGGACTGCAACGCCGATTTTGAAAAATGTGCGTGAGTCGTGTGAAATGTTTGCATATCTTCGTTACGATGTGTACGACAAAAAACCTCCAATGTTGGCGATTACAGAATAAATAATTGTTCTTAGCTCTGCATTACCGACTTCGCAAAAGTATTTTTTTTATTTCAAGTATCATATTACAAATTTTCAATAAGTCATATTATGTAGTACGAAATAAAAAAATTACTGCTATAATGGAAATATTTACTATCAATTTTCTCTCAGTGAATTCAAAACAATATCGTCATTGAATCATAACAGAGTAACGTTTTTCGTCCCGTCTTAAAAACAATCGCCCAAAGAAAGATTCCCTATAGTGAACAACAAAAGTACCCCGTTTTGCGCCAAATTTCCATACACGAGACAAAACAAAAAAATGTAAGCTGAATCCAGCCTAACACAAAAAAAGAAGATATTTACGATAAAAAGATTACCATACATCGTTTTATCAATTTTTTTCACTTGCGATAAATCTATCCGTCGTTAACATAGAACACATAAGTTTTTCGTCCCGTCGTTAAATTAATCGGCTACAATTGCATTACCGATAACGAAAATAAAAAAATAAAAATAAAAAGTGCTCTTCCCGCCTAATTCCCTGCGTCCATAATGCTTGACAAAAAAAAAAAAAGGAAAGCAAAAAAACTGGAGCCAGCGTAATGGGAATAAAAAAAGAAGTACGATGCGTCTCGACGTTTACGTCGAGAGCTCACGTACACGGAGGGACTCGGAGCTGACTGTGCCTTCTGACTTTTACGAAAGAAACAAGCCTCCTTCCCCGCGGCCATTCGGCAGCGGCACGTCCGAGTATTGAACTTCCTTAGTGCTATTAAATATTTAATGGCATACGATCGATAGCGCTTCGTGCATCTAGGCGAAAAGCAGCTAGCCGAGGGACCCCGTATAGAGGCGAGCGCACGGCCTTTTTGTCTGGCCTACGCGTGACTCTTTCCACTAGCCGGCTGCCGGCTGACTACCCCGTCGACGTCGAATCCACAGCCCGACGAGCCCGCGCCAGCGCGTCTATCCCATCGCAGTTAGTACTACTTCGCTCGTACGTACGCCGTACCGCTCTATATCTACGATTCTGTACGTACGGATATATCAGACACCTACGGTACATCCGCGGTACACTGTTATTCCCGCGAATACAGAACGAGACGCTCTCGCGTGCGTCACTACTCGCCATTCGCTTTGATGTACCTTTCAGTCTGGCCACGCCAGACGACGACAGCGGAAAGGAAGACTCGATTGATGACGACTGTGTGTGTGTGTTATAAGTTACAGCAGAGAAAAAAAATATCGTGTCTTACACAGCGAAGGGGATACGAAAATTGCACTTGCTCGCTGCTGCCATTGACCCCTGAATCACGGTCGACAAAAAACGGAAATATTATTAATAATAATAAGATCCTATTGTTAGAGGTTTAAATTTGTGAATAGAAAAACTACAAAATCCAAGTGATTGAACCTCATTTTTAAACGGAAGTTTATACCGATGGCTGACAGTCGAATGATCGTATTGAATTTTTAGGTCTTAAATCGGGCATTTTTAAATAAACTAAGAGAAGATCATAGTGGATAGAAAATATTCGCATGCCGTGCCAGGAATGTCGGCCATTTTTTTTCGCGATATTGTCGAGAAATGAAGATTCAAGATAATAATAATAAAAACTGTATAAGATCTTGTTGTTGAAGGTTTAAATTTGTAACTAGAAAAACTCATGTTGTGATTGAACTTCATGTGTAACTGGAGGTTTATATTGACAGACTTTAGTCGAAAGGTCGTATTGAATAGTCAGCTCTTAAATAGAATGGGCATTTTTAAATAATCTAAAAAATAATCATACAAAGTAGAAAATATTCGCCTGCCTTGCCACGAATGCCAGGAAATATTTGCGCTGTATTGCCGAAAAGAAAGAATAAAGAATAATGATAATAAAAACTGCATCTTGTAGTTCAAGCTTTAAATTTGTAAGTAGAAAAATGTGGAAAAGTCGAGTACTCGAGCTTCATCTTCGAATGGAAGTTTACATCGATGGCCGATAGTCGTTAGGTCGTATTGAATTGTTAGGTTTTTAGATGAATGCGCATTTTGCAGATGAACTAAAATTTCTTTCGCAATTTTTTACCGCAGGGAACGAGAAATATTCGCCCGTCGTGCCAAAAATGCGGGGAATTTTTTTGCCCGATACTGCATACATATACGTACGGGAACTACGACAGGGCGCGTATTGCAAGCGGTATAACTTGCAGCAAGGCGAAACACAGGCGGCAGCGTTTCCCCATCTCGCTTGGTTAGAAAATTACAACCGTCCTCGTACCTGCAATGCTGCGTCACCCGCCACTTTGCTACATTTTGCGTGTTCCGCCCCCCGAAGAGCGTGTAAGAAGGCACGCGGTTACACGTGTCTCCTCCGGTGTACGGAGGCGGCAGGGAAGCCTGCAGCCTGCAGGGTTCGCGTTCCCTGCTATTTTACTCGGGCGAATTAGCTGGCACCATCGCAACTTAGCAGCGAGGGAATATTCGAAATTACCTCGTATAGTAGGGTAAACTTCGTTCTCCCACTCTAACCGCTATGATTGTCCGGAAGGTTGGCGAAAAACAAAGCAGTAAAACACGGCAGGGCCAAGCACGATTTTTCAACTACCCTGCTCGAGCATTTTTTGTTTTCTTCCCACTGGTGTTGAGAAAAGTCCAAATGTCTCTTTGACTATTGCTCGGAAGAAGAAAACGAAAAAAAATCAACATCTCTATTTTCAACGAATAATTACACTAAATTATTTTTACAAACTGGCGCATTTCTGAGTTTTCCAAGATCATTTCCAAGGTGAACATTTTTCACGTATTTTCATTGTAACGTAAAAGGTTACAATTAAAGTTCCTTTACAGGCAAACAAATTGTCGGTATTTCGGATTGCAGTGAAAATTGACGCTTCAAACTTTGTTGAATAAAAAGTAATTGGGAAATATTGTTTACTTACAATTTCGATGAATTGTCAACAACTATAGGTGCAACGTAACCCGTGACAACGCGTTCCATTCGAAACCGGGTAAATTGTTGGATTCCTTTGTTTTCCAGACAAATGTTCGGCATTCGCATTATCCGGGGGAAATTGATGGAACCTGCACAATCAATCCCAGTTTTTCGACAATTGGACTTCTGAATCATTGTGGTAAAACAGAACAAAAAATTTGAAGACATTTTTATTAATTTTTTAAAAATCTGCATGAATGGAAGGCGCTCACCATCCCAGGACCAATCGTTGACACTTTTGCAATTCAACCCATTATCTCGCGATGAAATTTGAGATTTTTTTTTTATACCAGTGATCTAGATAGATTTTTGGCACTCCCGTTTTTAGATCGATTTTTGGCACTCCCGTTATTTACATACATTTTCGACACTCACGATTAACGAAATGAAATTTTCGGCACTCCCGTTATCTAGATACAATTTCGGCACTTCCGTTTTCAGATCGATTTTTGGCACTCCCGTTATTCAGATACATTTTAGACACTCCCGGTTAACGAAATAAAATGTTCGGCACTCCCATATTCGTATTAATGTACCAATTAAAATTATGCGACAGTACCCAGACGGTATTAGCAACTGTAGTGCGAATTTCTCTGACACAATGGTATCAGTCGTGAAATGTTATTCGCACTCGGCTGCGCTCCACAACTTTTCGCGAAGATTGTTTTTTTTTTTCATAAGAAAATACATAAACATAAGGCCTTATGGGACATATGTGGGACAGCTGTCCCATCTGGCTCGCGGATATGTTTTTTTTTAACCCTCACTCCATGTAGGTGTTTTCTTATATAATAGAAAAATCTGAAAAAATGCATGGTTGATCCTTAGAATGTCCTTTTGAAATGCGAACAGGAATTTTTCGGATTGTTATTTAAACAAAAAATATTTTATCAAATATCAAGCAATGCGCGGAAAAAAACACTTTTCGGGTTTTTCGGCCCGGACAAAAACGACCCTCCTACATGGAGTGAGGGTTAATTAAGAAAATAGAAAGGAAGTTTGGCTTTGTCACAATTTTCCTATACAGCTCGCGAAGATAGTACTGTCCCGCGACCGATGGGCCATCTTTAATGAGCTGCGACAAGCTCGAGCACGTTCGTGTTCAACTTCGTTGTCGCTCGCACGGAACGCCGACAAATAAAAAATGGCGAGCGGGAAAAAAATGGCGGCCAAACGGCATCTCGTAACAGCGACGAAATGTAAAAGCTGTATTAGCCGATCGATTAGTTAATGAATTTGCACGATTCGTCTCGCAGCTCCCGGCATCGATGGTTCCGAAGGAACGAAATATTAACGGGATACAAAAAGTTTACTGTCTCGAGACATTTAGAAAATCGCCTCGAAATTCCCACGGCGTCCAAGTGTGCGTGCACTCGACTGGCAATCTTTTTTACTACTGTCAGCACGACTCGAATGACGCTGATCGTAACGATTTTTTTTGTTCGTAAAAATATCGCCCATTCGTATAAATACGTCTAGAATACAATTCGGACGTGACCATGCCCGGTTTCAAATTGACTTTTCTCGATGCTGTCATAAATTTTTTCCGAGTAATGAGCCGAGAATACTCGGCTAAATTTTTGGCACTCCCGTTATTTTTATACATTTTCGACACTCCCGGTTAACGAAGTGACATTTCCGGACTCCCGTATTGACTTCTCTCGATGAAGTACATTTTTTCCTCATAATCACCCGAGAAGTTCGCGAGCGAGTCGCGACTAGACTCTACCGTAAAAAACTGACGCGAGCGAGATGTCGTAGAATGAAAATCGTGATTACATTTTATATTCTACATATATACAATGAATATACTAGAATCGTTCGATTGAATTATTCGATCTCCGCGCGATCGAGAAGCGCGTAATCATCGAAGATCTATCGTTCAAGAACATACGAAATAATTTATATACTGCGGAGAGTAAAGCGCACATGGACCCGCAATACAACACAAAGACGCAACTGAGCGTAACGGCCAGGAGCCCCCTCTTCCCCCACCCGCGCCGCTGTCCCTAGAAACACGCAATAGCCAACATACAATTTTTTTTCTCTGCGTCAGTGTGGCCATCCACTTAGCAATTAACTCGCGGAAAGAAATGGCGGCGAAACGACATCCCATAACGGCGACGAAATGTAAAAGGTGTATTAGACGATCGATGAATGAATTAATTCGCAGGGTTCAATTCGTAGCTGCCGGCATCGATGGATCCGAAGAATCGAGATATAACGCGATATAAAAAGTTGACTGTTTAGAGACATTCGAAAAATTGTCTACAAATATCCCCACGGCGTCCGAGTCCGCGTGCACTCTAACAACTTTTTTACTTCTGCCCGCACGATGCTGTTAATAAATCGATTTTTTCTTTTTGTTAAAAAAAGTCGCACTGCAGCGTCTCCTTCCCGAGAAACTCGCAATAGCCAACATACTTTTTGTTCTCAGCGTCAGTGTAGCCATCCGTTTAGCAGTTAACACCCTCGGAACTTTTAATGACGTGCCAACAGTGTAACTACACAGTTTATCGATGTCGGTGTAACAGTAAACAGTGCATCTCTCGTCCACAGATAAGTAAATGATATGATGAAAAATATTGTTATTTATATTGTGACGGAACGGCCTTACCCCCTGGTAAGACACGAGCCGAAACGGCGAACGACGCACCATCTATCGACCCACAAGTCGATAATTAGTGATCGATAAGTTCGCGCGCGCTAACACCTCCTAACGTTAAGAGGCTGCTGAAGCTATTTTTTTTATTTTTTTAACTTTCTTGATCTGTTTTACCGACGGACCTAGACAATTTTTCGGTTCCGACTTAGCGTTGTTAATATGCTACACATATGCGTCAAATCATGCAGGATTATGATATTGACATAAACGCTTCGGTGTGCAGTCGAATTTTTACTGAAAACTTGCAAGTTATTAAGAAAACCGAAAATTATAGTTTGCGAAAGTGCGTGAATGTAGTGTCACGATTGACGTACAGGTGGCTCTGCATCGTGCCCTACACACATTCGTGCCGTGTTCATCGGCTCTGATCACCTGTCGCAAGTCGATAGACTAAATGATCGCAGTTTACACTACGCGTGATTATCTTTTGAGTGAGCAACTTTCCGACGGTTTTGGAATATTCGGAGAACTTTACAGAATCGGCATGCACGCCCTTTTAACGTATGCAAGATCTATAATTTTTTATATCCAACAAAACGGATGCTGTAAACATTTCAGCGGCCATGTTGGTTTTCGCGACAGTTAATAATACTCGATTTTCTTTATTTTTCGGATGATTTCGACCGAAATTCGAGTGCACGCCGAATCTCTTATGTTATTAATACAGTCCTGCAAGATTCGAAGCATACGCGTCGTATAGTAACGATGAATAGCGAAAACTAAGAAATCGCCTATTTTCGTCGGCAAAACAGAAAGGTCCAGCAGTCCCTTAACGCCTCATAAACGACAAGCGAGAGGTCACGGCGGTGATGATCCGTCGTGTATGCAGAAGACGGTGCGAGACATACGACAGACAAAAATGTGAAAGCTATGTATGGGTTAACGAAAAGGATAAAAACTGCCTAATTGTTCATATAATAAAAAATTACCGATTACGACTTTTTCCGTCGACTGTGTAGATTAACATTTTTTTGGCCGTCACATTTTTAATACAAAAAGCATTGGTAATTAAAAATTTCTTGGGAAGTCTTGGGAACGACGACAGACAAAAATGAGAAAGTTATGAGTAGGTTAACAAAATTGAAAACGAAAGATTGTCATTTTTCATATAATAAAAGATGAGAGAAATAACCTCATTTACCAATTACGACTATTTCGGTTGAGGGCGTATTTAAACATTTTTTGGGTGGTACCTTTTTAATACCGAAAGCGACGGTAAATAACTCTTAAATTGTCGTCGATTCGCCTCGTTATCGAAAAGTGTCTTCGCTGAATATTAACCTAAAACTACGTGCGAATTCCGTTTCCATCTCGTCCCGTTTGGCCTAGTTTGCTCGTCGACGGAGCCGCCGTGGTCACATCCATAAATCTCCAGCAGTAGGAGAAAACTATTTTGCCCTTCCGGAAACACACAGCCGTCCCTTAATTGAATACAACCGGGATTAAAGCAAGCCAGTTAATAAATTCTCATAATCTCATGTCCACTCCCAAAGAATACAATCTGCGATCAGGAGGCACAACGTCACAGAGTTAAATGTTCGGAAAAAGACGCGACGAGTTGGCAAAAAGCATTTTGTGTGTCAACCGAACTCACGGGGACGCGACTCTTTCATTCTCCGTAAATTTCGTGTGACGTAAAATAAATGGAAGTAGAAAAAAAATATATATATATATATATGAACTCGCGCTGAACAATGACACGTATAGGTAAAAGCTTCGTAGTTTCGGTGCACCGGTGGTGGATAAGAGGGAGGGGGCTAGGTACCAATTTCGAGTGGAATGAATCCAACTAGGTAGGACGTATTCTGTTACTGCACGGATTAATATGCTGCTCGAAGAGATAGTGCCGGTGGTATACGTCCGTTTGTCCTTCCATGTGAATACCCGAGTCGCACACCCCATTCACCGTTCTCTCGCCCGCTCTCGTGTCATCGTATATACACACACACATATATATTTATATATATATATATATATATATATATATATATATATATATATATATATATATATATATATATATATATATATGTATATCTGGAACGTTGATTCGCCACAGTCCCGAGCCCGTAAACGAGAACTCAATTCGTACCATAAACTGCACCCGCATCTCGCATCCAGTGCCGCCCTGTATATAGTAATCTGTATAAGGCATGTATAAGCAGAGAGACACATATCAGCGTGCAGTGTCTACAATGGCTGTGCGGAATGAAGAAACTTTTTTTTTTCTTTTTTTTTTCACAAAGGTCAACGAGACTTTTATAGTGAAGTATGGTACTCGGACGTAGCGGATGAAGGCTTTTTCTTCTCCGCACGGCACTCTAAGGAACAAAGTGGCATCTCGTCTGCGAAACATTGGCCCACTTTCGACGCGGAAAATTTTTGGTGAAGAGTACCAAGCTTGCTATTCTTCCATCTCGCTCGTTGTGTATCTTGCACTTCTGCTTCTTGGCTCTCTCTTAGGTTACGCTCGGCCGGTAACCAAGAGCTTGTATACCCGCGTTCGCAATACCCCGCGATTTAACATCTTCCGTTCTCTTCGTTTGCCGTTCCATAGCTGTAGCTGCTGAGATCTCACAGTGTCCCAGGCTGGCGTGTGCTTTTTCTCGAAAAATTTAACAACCGAGAGCCAATCTCGTTCGGACGGTACGACAATTCGGTGGAACGGAGTCCGAGCTGGAAGGGGGGGGGAAAGAAGTGCACATACAGCCGAGCGGAGGGGTCGAGTGGACGAGGTCGGCAGCCTGTGCTACAGCTATAACCTTACCCGAGTGGATGTTGTTGAAACTTTGGCGAAAGACTCCGTCGAGACGGGTAGACGATTCCATTACACGAGGGGGCGACCAGAAAACACGAGGCGCACATGTAAGACTGCATTTGCCGGTAAATGCGTGTCTATTTTCGAGCAGGAGCGATATCGCACCGTATCGGACTCTCATCTGAGGGGAGTTGCAAGTTGGGTAAGTTCGTTTTATTTCAACGCCCAAACGAACGAGGCGTACGTTGAATGTCGTACAAACGTGACCAAGAAATTTCAGATTCCGACGAAGAGCTTGAGTCTTTCTCGACATTGTCCAGGGAATTATAGGGAAAAAGAACGAAAATAATTATAAACTTGCAGTCCTAAATTTCAGTTGCACCTCCGAGCCTTGCTTTTCAGTCGAGAGTTAAAAAAAAAAACACAGTGTAGCAATATAATTGATATTCGCGTACAAGAAAATTCAGAACTGGCATCGCGACGACGTCTCAGTCAGACGACTCAATTTCCATCGCCACGAATGTACATACGGTAAACCTTGATGGTCGAGACAGGCTATTTCTTTCTTTTTGTTCCGTAAAGCTAATATTAGTCGCGTCGACTACGACATTTTACTAGCCTATCAACCTTGTATCTCCGCGTATAGAACGACAAAAATAGTATGTGGTATAAAAAAAAGTTCGCACCCACGACCACGGTAAAAAGCGTCGATGTACTCGCAAATGGTAAATCTCGTTGAACGGCCATTTGTTTTTTTCTTTACGAACGCTTAAAGTCTATAGAACGACAAAAATAGTACATGGAATATATGTTCTGTATGACGGACAAAGGGTCGACGTATGCCGTAAGTGAACGTCGAGAATAGTTCCGAGTCTGTAATGAATATCGCATGTATATCGAATTTTTTTTTTTTTTCTTTCTATAATCGGAACATGTGGCGCAATGGGACGTATGCATTATCAGCCTTCCTAGAAGCCTTTTCGATCGAGCGTCGTCTTTATTCCGAGCTCGGATACTGTATATATAGACTTGTATGTAGTACAAACGGTAACTAATTTTAAAAGTGGAACTCTATACATAATCCACTTGCGGATATTCACGTCAGTCTGCGGTGTCAACCGCGGAACTATTTATGAATCGTGTCTATGAATCGTTAATGCAAACGCGATGACGTTTATGCAGAAAGGACATATGTGACGATATTGGCCACGCGTACCCGGTATATGCGAATCAATTACTGCTCATTCACGGCTCGTTGAAGCTTCGCCGGGTCTGTAATGCGCCCAATGGCGATCTATCAATTGTGGACACTAATTATTATTGACGAAGCAACGAGTTATATGGATCGGCTTGTACCTCGCGAGGAACACACGCTATTGACCCTCTTTATTGCACACATCGTGACATAACTTTGTTTGTCGCTTATATTTCATTTATTTATTTTTTGGTACCGGATAATTCTGTTGTTTTTCGTGACAACGTTAAAAATCAATGTACGAAATTAATACGATTTACGATGTATAACCGGACTTATAAATATGCCGGTGAAAGTAGTTTTACTGCAATTTTCAAACGATTAAGAAACTCGGTGAAAAATCAATGGGATTATAAATTATCGTGATTTTAAAACTTAGTAGATTTCTTTGTCATTTTCTTTTTACGTCTGATTACTTGGAATCGAGAACGACGGTAATCTGAAACGGAAATTTGATTTTTTTTTCGATTTATTTTTAATATGTTGTGTGGCAATGAGTTGTTTATTATAAATCAGCACGTCGAGATCGAACCAAGGTAAGTCTCATCGATATCGCGATCGTTATTCTTGGAAGCGATCGCCCGAATTTTTAAGTATACATTATTCGTGAAATAATTTTATGATCGGTTAATCCTGAATTTTATCGAAGCTGATATATACAACGAATGTTGCGTGATATATAGTATACATTACTCAAAAATAAAATCAGAACTAAAAGAAAGGTGCGTCCTTTCTTTTGATGCAATGAACTAACTTTATTTGTATTCCAAGGGCGCAACAAGTTTTGTTTTTCTTTTTTGGTTCTATTTTATTTTTGATTTTTTTAAGAGCTCGTATTGTAAAAAAAAAAAATCTTTTTTTGAGAGAAAAAATATTTTAAGTACTTAGCGTACCATTTCCACTTTTTTTGGAAAAATAGTTTTTTTTTTGTAAGATATTGCTGTAGTATTATCGATCTTCAGCAAAATACTACAATGTCGATAATTGTTTGCGAAGCATCTGAAGCCGAAAAAGGTTGCTAAAAAAACTATGAGATTTTTCGCCTGTATCGAACAGCACTCCATCCCAAAAGGGAGGCGTCGATACAATCTCAAGAATACATTTAGCGCATCTCATTGAACACTTCGTCTACAATATTTGTCTGCCACCAGTCGAAATTCTGATTAACCCTTCAAGTACTGGCAACTTTTTGCCGATCGCAAACGACCATGCCGGCTGTTAAGGCCAAAAACGATACGGATGTGCGTAATTAAGTTTCTTCTGCGTTATCAAAAAACATTTCAAGGCACGTCTGTGAATTTTTACAGATTTTTTTAGCACTTGTTATTTAAATCGTTCGAAGGTTGCGTCTTGGCAAATTTTAGGTCCACGTTGAACAACGATCCGGCACGTTGTTCAACGTGCCGGATCCGGTTCAATTTTCTACCAAACTCAGATAACACTTGTATCGTACATGAAATATTTTTCCAGAATTTTTTGATTCTGTCGAACTTTTCTGCCGATTTTTCTTCAGAGAGTTCAACTGT
Source organism: Exephanes ischioxanthus (assembly GCA_958510785.1). Lineage (NCBI taxonomy): Eukaryota > Metazoa > Arthropoda > Insecta > Hymenoptera > Ichneumonidae > Exephanes > Exephanes ischioxanthus. Next base: position 11,043,379 of record OY294018.1, on the reverse strand, counting down.
CATTGATTCAGAGTCGTAAATGAAGCCGATAAATTTACAAGAGATTGATGGAATCATAATTCTCTGTTAATCATAAATCCAAGTCGTTCCAAAATATTGTAAGTACTTTTTACATTGTCGAGATAGTCCTCGTATGAATCTCCCAATATAAAAAAATAATCAAGATAAATGACGGATAATTAACTGCGACTCCACAAATTCGCCACTACAGGTTTCATTAATTTTGTAACCAAGTGAACTCGTAAAAGGACCTGTTGAAAATGAATCTCAAGAATTTTTGATATTCTGCAATGGGTCCAAGATAATATGCATCCATGAGATCCGAGATTGCCATGAAACGATTTGGGCTTAATATCCGTTTGTCGACTTTTCGATCGTCTAGTTAAAAATGTTGAGCAGTTATGTATTCGTTAAATCTTTTCAGATTGTATATCATTGGAGAAGATCCATCTGGCTTCGGGGCTAAGAAAATGGCGAGACAAACTGGTCGACTAAGCCTTTACATTATCCTTCGATATTTGTTCTTTTGTAAATTCTTTGAACTACTGCTTCGTGCGACTCAAGTAAGATCCAGTTCTAATGTTCGGTGCAAATTCAAATATCCACACGTCTCACACTGACTATTGAAACACTATCTTTCAAGGTACATATGTCAACCTATGACAATAAAACTATTTGCGTGGGCATATAATAACTGTCTCCGTATGTACACAGGTGCAAAATGAAATGAAACTGTTTGCTGATAGATTATAGCCGCCTGTATATATCACGCAGGATTTGCGAGGAAAATAATATATTCACAACAGGAATCCAATTTTGACCGCCTCGGATCGATCACCAAAGTCAAGTGAGTACAATTTTTGAAACTGGCTACAAATTACGTTTTACCATTAATTACAACTTAGTTCCAAAGCAAAGTTCACGGATGATTGCAAAAGTATCGTGAAAAACAATGCACATATTTATTTGTATTCGCAGGATGATGTTTGGAGTGTTGAAATTTGTGATACTTATTGCCATCGCGATAATGACCGTAATGAGCGTTGCTGAAGCCGGCTGCCTGCATAAAGGATCGCGGGTTAGTATTCTCTCACGGCTGGACATATCAATTTAACCCTTTCGCTGCTGAGTTCCGTCAAAAATTATAAAAATGTTGTTATCCATTTATCCTGATACAACGTTGTTTCTTTGCAAAAATAAAGACACGTTGCAATTAAGTTGCATGACAGGGTCAAATTTATTGATTTATCGTCGAAAGCGTAGTTTTTTTTGTCGAAATATAATACGATGGACTTTTATTCGTTTATCAGTGCAACGGGTCTTATCAGTGCTGCTCTATGTGGTGCCGCGGGCCTTTCTATGCAGCCACGTGTTATTAGTGCGACCTCGTCTCGGTTGATATAAGTACAAAAGTCGTGCTATTATCGAGCTTCTACTGTACCCAAAGTCTCCGAACGTGCAACAATCTTTTAGCATTAATTAAACATCTGTCAGCTTTAATGTACGTCCGTCGAGTAATAAAGGAAAAATAGAAATAAAATGTGTAACTATTCGTATTTTTTTATTAATCAGATCATTTAAAAAAATTAATTCCCGCGTTCATTTTTATGTTTTCTGTTTAATTTTGAATTCCACGTCAAGCTCAACGTGAGGAACCAACTTACGACAGGAAAGTCAAAAACGACCGGGAGTCAAAAAATTATCTCAAAGCGTCGCTCGCAATAATATTCAATCAAGAAAAAATATATATATGTATAGCTTAACCGACAGCGGTGGATGCGCGTTTGGCGCACGGCTCCGGTGGTCTCCCAAGTCAAGCAAGATCGGTCGCGGTCAGTGCTTGGATGGGTGACCGCTTAGCCGTGCGCTAGCTGGCGCATCAACCGTTCAGCGGGAGGCGCTTTCTTCTGAAACTTTGGTATTTCTGCACTTCATTCAAAGTGCAAAAATACCGGTGGATCAGTAGAATATGGCCGTCTGTACAGGCACGGGTTTTCCGTAGTTTCCCCGTGTCCCCGGCAAATGCAGTACAGTGTAGCTAAGTCGGCTACGGACCCACTGGAAGTTAGGTAGCTTAGCTGAGTGTGGGTAGGGAGTGCTAGGGGGAATAGGGATGGGGTTCCGTAAAAACCCAGAAGGGTATACGGTGGAAAAAAATGGAACAAAATATAAAAAATATATGTATAGCTTCTCCTTTAAGGTAAAATGACTGAATATGTCCGATGCTCGAATACGAAAAAATGCAGAGTAGGAAGAGTCCATCGATCTGTGTCTCACATCGAACTTGCCGCCGCGTTCTCTCGTTGCCGTGTTTATAGCAGCGACGGTTTCATTCGCAGGTAGCTAAAGGGAAGGAGTCATTTGTTTCTCCACCGAGCAGGTAACGAGCTTAGAGAAGGGGCCGAATTCGACTTACACGGTCATCATTTTTGAAAATAAGCGGTCGATTGGAATTATGCGGTTGGGAGAAACGCGGTCGTGTACTGTATACTTATAAACATACGAAATATCCGGCGACTATGGTGCAATACGATAATCGTGCAATTTTCACATATATGTCTGTGAAAATTGCACGATATATCTCCCTATAATATATCAAAGTCTGTAAATATTTCGGGGTGGGAGGCTCAAATATTCTAAGTCTCGCTGCAGTCTCCATCGCCGCCGTGGTGTACAAGAATTGGGGAGGAGGAGGAACCGCGGTGGAGCTCGGGGGGGGGGGGGGGGGGGGCGTCTAAGTTCCTTCTTATTTTTCTATTCTCGCATTCTAAGTCGCTTGGGGCACCTGACCCTCGTCTCGAATATTCCAAGTCCCTATTCTGAGCAAATTTTAGAAGGCACGCAACGGGACCGCGTGAAGCGCACTACTTCCAGAATCCCTATCATATGCATATATCGACGGTTTAATTCCATGAGGCCATGTAGGCCGTGTGTTATAAGCTTATATACAATCTTCTGGCATTTGACCATCAATATGAAAAGCTCGTTGTCGTATTCTAGAACGATCCATATTTTCGTTTACTACGAACAAATTAACGTGCACCAGATCTCTCGAATAACGAACGCGAACGTTTCGACAGCGCCAATTACATAATCGAGATAAGTTCAGTCTTTATTCACCTATTATTTAAGCTCTGCAATATTTTTTTTCACCCGAAATGAAATTGTTTCTTTTAATTAATTTTAATCGTGAAAATAAGTTTCTCGAACAATCTAGATGAATCTAGATAAATCGTCGACGAAAGAATACCTCCACTGATGTAAATTTTGTACACATTTTCTTTTATTTGCCGAGTCTGGATAAAAAGAGCGCGTGACTCAGTGTTTACTCATCGTTATCGCACGCAATCGAAACCTCGGTTAAAGTGGATTTTGATAGCAAACAGATGACGAACGGATGCGATAAATGCAAACGTTTCTTTTCCGATATAGAATTATCGAGTTTTCAGAATGAAGATTATTCACCGGTTATAACGATAGAAAGGATTAATTGAAATAAATGACCAGCCCCAACGGCCGTTTTTACACATTTTGTTCGAGCAGATTTCCGTTCGACAAAAATTTGAGTCAACGCCAGTTCCGCTAGCCAACGTTAATAATGAAATTAATATTAAATCAAATAAGGAGGGCGGGTAAAAAATACATGTTTTATTTCTCTACTAATTTCCGTCTTCAAATTTATTTAGGGATAACAACATTTTTATTAATCTCATAATCCTCGAAAATCACATCGGTCGCCCCAAATGCAAACCGTCTCGTGTACATTCCCATTTCGTGTATAGAGTACAAGTTGCAACGGTACAATTTGACTTAACGTTTACCAATATAATTTAAAGGCTGAATTCAAATCCGAGACGTTTAGGATTCGTGACACGACGTACGCAGATCGTTTCCTTAGGGACGGGCGTAGAGTTCGACAATGAAGTCGATTCCGTGTCCTCTCTGGCTCTTGAAACGCAGGGTCACGTTGTTGCGGCCTGGACCACCGTTCAGTAGGCTGGCGAATGCTCCGTTGCCATTGGTCTTTTGATCGAGTGCCCTGACCTGGGTGATTCTCGGGCGCCAATAGGTGGAATTAAAGGTCTTCTGGGTTGTGACGATCTGCAACCACGTGGATCCCTTGGTGACGCGCTCCTTCAAGACGAGAGTATCGCCGGGTACACGAGCTCCGACGATCAGATGATGAGATGAATTGGTCACTGCGTAGTTACCATAGTGCGCCGGTACTGGCTCGGCGTTTGCAACCGCAGCTATGGACACCAGAAAGGCCAAAAGATACACGAACTTCCCAATCATCTTGGAATGGATGCTATAACTCTCTCTCGTCCGTTCAACAAGGTAAGCGTTTACTGCCTCAACCAGACGGTCGCCACCTCTTCATATACCCAAGCGGTAATTTTATTGTTTATCTTATCGCTGATTGGTTTTTTTTTTCTTTGTAGGTATGTTGTCATGGGCTCCCCACGGTTGCCTTCCACGAACTCCTTTCGCCACCCCGCGCGTCAAGTGACGAGTGGAGATGCTTTCCTCAGAAACGATAACATCTCCGATAAGCTCGGGAACACGTCATCGCCTACATGACTACTCGGTCAAAACACTCGTACCTCGCTGATAAAAGATTATTATAGATATGAAGATATTACCAAGATATTATCAAGATATTACCTTGATTGGCTGTTCTTTGTCGAACAGATTCTCATCAGGGATAACGGTTCGTTGGAAAGTTCCATGGATAAGCATACCGGAAGCTTGACACGCCCAGGTTTACACCCATTGGTTGATTTCCATCGATATGTACACTTGGGTAACAAATATTAACCCTATAGTTCGAGAATTTCATTGGATTCGACTATTTGTTAAATGTACAAACGTTTATACGTTTAATAATCATTTACTATCCACAAAGGTCCAACGTTTTTTTTTGTAAAAAAAAAATATGTTTTGTTGAAGAAATAATAATTGCATAACTAAGAAAAAGAAGATTGTGGACCTTTGTGGATAAGAAATGTTTTGCAAATTTATAAACATTTTTTATTACTGCGCAAGAGCTGTATATTTGAAAATCTAACAACGTCTGAATCCGAAAATCGTCTCGTGAGAATTGTATTTTATGTAATAACGAACAGGCTAGCTCGCGCGCTCGCGGCTTTGATCTTGATAGTCTAGAATCTTCCTGACATATGTTCGATTACATTGGCGATGAACGCGTGTAAATCGATCGAGCCGTTCTTGAGTCGATCGCGTCCGCTTGGCATTTGATAGTATATGGGGTATTATATATTACTTCATTTATTTTAAAACGTATAATCTTTATTTCTTATTTACTTCAAGGTTCAAGTAACTCGCTAGAATTTTTCACAGATTACGGTGAGGTATCTTCGATTGGCAGTTTTTATTGCAATGAAAATACATAATCTCATTAAATCCAAATCCCTCGATCGATTCTCATTCAAGTCAATACAAACATCTTTAGGTGTTACTTCATCCGTGTAAAATCTTTTACGGCTTATCTGGAAATTCGCAACAGTCAGTGCGTTCGCAGAGAATAAAAAAAAAAGTTCTATAAAATCCGAATTCTAAGTTACTAAATAAAGATTCGGCACTGACTGGCTGTAAAATTCGCCAAGACTGATTCAAGTATATTACGACTCAGGGAAAATTAAATTTTAGTCGAAAGTCTTGAAAACATTAGCTACCCCAAAATGTATAAATGCTTCCACGCTTTATCATCGACAATCCTCATTATAGCATGATGTGACGTTTCACGTATTTTCCCGATGACGTTTATTGTTCATGTTGGGAACCTCCAGAATTTCTTATCACATTTTGCATGTTAAATGGTGTGGGTTACGTCCTTCTGTTACTTACCGATTAATAAATATTTTCCCATTTTTTTCGTTCTTATTCAAGAACGCTATCTCTGTGCTAGATAAAATAAGAATAATGCTTTCAAAGATCCAGCCACATAGTAAAGAAATGCTTCTTAATTCCCAATAAATTAACGCTATAAATCAATGACCTTGAAGATATATGCATCAGACAAAATTTAATCTTTGGCACGTCAAGCTGTCGTATTTTTTATCGTACAGACTTTTCTCTGGGCTCATTTTCTTCGTTATGAGCTTTTCTAGGTAAGCATTTAAAAATAAAATTTCATCTTTAAGGCAGGGCATTGAAACCAAATTTTTGGCACGTCATAACTGCCGTATTTTCCATTGTGCAGACTTTTCTCTGGACTTATTTTTTTCGTCATGAAATTCTTTAGGTAAGCATTTTTTCGTTTTGCCGCGGCTTGAAGAAGATTTGAAGAAAGACAAAATACTCACCTAGAGAATTTCATAACGAATAAAATGAGCCCAGAGAAAAGTCTGTACGACGAAAAAAAACGGCAGTTATGACGTGCCAAAGATGAAATGTTGCATGATGTAGACATTTTCAAGGTAATATAAATCACAGGAATGACATAGGCTAGTAAATTCCGCTGTCCATCGTCGTCGCAGAAGAGGACAAAAGAGAAGAGTGGGTACAAGGATAAAATCGATTTTGTTTCCCTCGATCGTTTTTTTAAATCTCGTTGAAAAACACAATGATCTGCTTAAAATCGTATTTATTACATAAGAATACAGCTTCCCATGCGGTATAACCGCGTTGATAGATGAGAAAGAATTAAACAGTTGACAAAAAAAACTTCGGTTCTCAGTAATTTATTAGTTGAATTCAAATCGGAAAGATCTGACCGTCGATGATTTCTCAGGCAGGGCATACAGTTCAACGACGAAGTTGATTCCGTGCCCTCTTTGGCTCCTGAAGAGTAGGGTGGCATAGCTGGCACCGGGACCACCCTGCACAAGCGTGGCGATAGCGCCCTTGCCGTTGGTCTTTTGGTCCAACGCTCTGAGTTGGGTGATTTTCTCGTACCTGCTGACATTGAAGGTCTGTTGAACCGTGACGTACTGCCACGCGGAGCTCTTGACGACGCTCTGCTTCAAGACCAGACGATCATCCCTGACACGGGCCCCGATGATGAAATCGTGAGAGCGATTGGTGTTGTTGGCGGCACGAGGAATTCCGAAATAGTGTCCCGGCACGGCATTGGCGACGAGAACTATCGACACCAGCCAGATCAGAAGGTACACGGATTTTCCGATCATCTCGAATCAATCGTATGTATCGAGTCCGTGTAGCGAGTGTGATATCGTTACTGTGCCAGCTTGAAGATCGCCACCTCGTTATGTACTCATCCAAAAAACTCTTATCTGCCTTATCGCAGAATAAATTATTTGCGAACGTGTTCCCGTATGCTCGCGATGCATCTCCAGTTGTTAACGAACTTAATTTGCTCGCCGGATCATCGAGTGGAGAGATAGCTGTTTCGTCTCGTCTGATGATAATATCTGTTATAAGTATGGGGAAGCATATCGTCGTTGTGAGGAGTCTCAAGGCCTGGCGTAGAGTTCGACGAAGAAATAGATGCCCTGTCCTTTCTGGCTCCTGAAGCGTAGGGTAACGTTGCTGGTGCCTGGACCACCTTTCAGCAGGCTGGCGAATCCTCCGAGGTTGTTGGTCATTTTGTCGAGGGCTTTGACCTGCGTGATCCTCTCGTACTTGCTGATGTTGAAAGTCTGTTGGAACGCGATGATCTGGTTCCAAACGGCCTTCTTGAAAATCTGCTGCCTGAGGACGAGACGGTCCCCGGAAACCGGATAGCCGACGATGAGATCGTGAGATCGACTAATCGCCGGATAATTTTCGTGAAGAGTTCCGGGCGCGATCCCGGCAACGACAACGATCGTTACCAAAAAGACCAGAAGGTACGCGATCTTTCCAATCATCTTCTCAAATCGATGCTGTACAGCGTCTCGTCAACGGAGCTCGATCGCTACTGTGTTAACTCGACGATTGAAATCCGCTTATAAACGGTATCGGAAAGGTCTTTTGTTATCATTGTTGTTTAACCTTCCGCCGGTCAGAACAGCAAAAAACCGCAAAAAACAGGAGTGGGATGGTCTTCCTACTGGCAGAGCAGTTGATGCAACCATGTTCTCACCTGACCGCACAATCAGATAATGTTCGATAGCAGACGAACACTAATTTTCGCCTGAACATCAATCTGCAATAAAATTCATTAATTTTGTAGCATCAAAAGTTACACATGATTTTTTTATGGGTAAAAGTTACACATGATTTTTTTATGGGTAAAAGTTACACATGATTTTTTTATGGGTAAATCTGATTTGCCTAATTAAATTTTAAATAAATAATAAATAAAGTAAATTTTATTAGCCCGTGCGTCATGATTTTTTTATGAGTAAAATATACAGTGCGGATAAATCATTTATTTTACCCATATGCCCCAATTGGCCTATGGGTAACTCATGAATATCACGCCTAGAAAGAAAGGAGGACTTCCTCCCGACTGGAACCAACACGGTGAGTCCTTTTAACACGCTCAACCACATTAATTAAATATAAAATTCCTTACATTGGCTAAGTTGCATAACGGAAAGGTGTGGACGAGGGAATTGAGAAAACTAATTTTAATGATTGTCAACGTAAATACTTTATTTCACTGCGATTGTGAATGCGCATTTAGATTTGGCTAAAAAAATTCAATTTTCCTCATGAATGGGAAATCGAGAAACCGAGATTTCAAATCATAAGCATTTTATCTCCATGATACGATGTACATTAATGGTAAAGGTTTGGAGTCTTCAAGGCCTTCTGTAAAGTTTTTCTTGTTCTGCTTCTCACAGATTAATTGGAGGTTCGGCTGGATCGGCCGATTCAGGCCGACCGTAGGAAAAATCGTGCGGACTCTCACACGGCGTAGATTTCGACGATGAAGTTGATTCCATGTGTTCTCTGGCTCTTGAAGAGGAGGGTTACGTTGTTGGTGGCTGGACCACCGCCGAGCAAGCTCGCGTAAGCTCCTTTACCATCGGTTTCTTGATCGAGAGCTCTGACCTGCGTTATTCTGCTTTTCTCGCTGAGGGTGTAGAACGTCTTTTGAAGCTGGACGATGAACCAGAGCGAAGAGGACTTGACGACGCTCTGTCTCACGACGAGTTTGTCGTAGGGAGTGCGGCCTCCGACGATTAGATGGTGAGAGACTCTTGTGTCGGCGGCGTAACTTTCGACGGAACTGTTTGATACGCCGTTGGCAATGGCAGCGATCGACACCATCAAGGCCAGAAAGAACACGAATTTTCCAGTCATCTTCGTTTGATGTTACGATAAGTTTCTGCCGCTAAGTTTATCGCTACTGTGCTGACCGGATGCTCGCCACCTGCTGATATACGCAGTCCAAAGTGTCCGCTTTATCTGTCTTATGATCGATCGCGATAATCGAACGAACTCACCGAGATACAAAAATCAATGTATTTCAAGCAATGATGGAATCATTGATAGCACGGATAACTATCAACATGACTCTTTCATGGAAGCTCTCGAGATATTAGATGGAAGACTCTTCTATGAACCGCTTTCTTTCGCATGAAGCGAGATGAATAAGAACCGGCAACCGTTCGGTGATGAGTTCCATGGGTAAGCATACCGGGTGCTTGCCATGGTCGGATTTACACCCACTGATGGATTCTCGTCGATACTGTAACGCGACAATTGTTGCCCTTTACGTATTGGACCGTTCCACAGGGCCTAATTAATAAGATAGGATTTTTTTAATTTTCTTTGATCAAATATTTCATGTTTCCCGGCGCCTCGGACGAGTGAGCGAATCGAGGAGAGAATTCATCTTCGGGGGAACAACGGAGAGTCGGCGATGGACTAGGCCTCGCTGCACCAGAGACTCTCATCCCGACGAATCACGGAGGATCGAGTCGCCCATTCCTGCTGTCTGAATCGCTGTCGAGGCGGTCTTTGAAGTCAACATGCCGCAAGATCCATGCAATGTCTTCATCCCGTGGGAAGTGCAGCTGCCTGAGTCCCGAGCTGCATATTAACATCCTCAACTGAGTCTCACGCACGGGCTATCAGCGTTATACTGTCGCGAGAGAGCATTGCCGAAATTCCGGAAAGGTCCAAAGGCGGGCGAATATGAGATCGCGTGATTAGACAGAGCTAGGGAGGCGATAACGAGAGCGATCGAGGATCGATTCTCGGGGCACTTTCCGTTGGGCTCGCTAGCGAACTGGTCAGCGGGAGAGTTTGCGCGAGAGTTCCAACTGTGTTCGCGCGTCAAGGGCGTATCGAGATGTATCGGAAAGGAGCCGGAGCCGCGCAAGCTTGATTTTGAGGGTTTTTAAATTGTAAAATTCGAGTCTTTGGGAATTAAATAATAGCCTTGGGGTAGTGACCGACGGGAACGGAGCCAGGACGTGTCTTCGCTTGCGGGCGGACGACGTATTGCAACGTAGGGGAGAGCGGGCCAAAATGGAACAGTGGGGCAAAACGGGACAGTGAGGGCAAAACTCAATTTTCCAATAATTTTTGGATGCACCATTTTGTCCCAACGATACACACAGAGAAAAAAAATCAATTGAGTCAACAAAATGTGCGCTTACGGGTGAAACAAATGTTTGGTTAATCGAAAGGAATACCTCTTTTTCTTTGCTTAATTTTTCTTTGCTTAATACAAGAATTATTTCGTTCGATCAACCAAAAATTTGTTTCGCCACTCGTAAGCGCTCATTTTGTTGACGGAAACGATTTTTTTTTCTCAGTGCATACGGATTTTCAACCCCGTTTTGCCCCACGGACCACCATCGGTACCATCCGAAAGTTATTGGAAAATTGGGTTTTGTCTCATTATCCCGTTTTGCCCCGCTGTGCCATTTTGCCCCGCTCTCCCCTACGCGCATTGTATTTTGAATGAATTCGACCGCGCTAGCTCGGGATTTTGATCATGGTTTGACATCGTGGTTTTGGAATATCGTTACGGTCGGTATCCTTTGGTATTTTGGTTCGCGTGGAAATTGAAATAGATGGATGCCGATGGCATTTGAAACGCTGCGTGAAAGTGTGAGACATTGCATGTGTGAGCCGTACAATCCCGTCCAGCCGTTCCGCGAGCGCGGCTCTCGCCGTTGTGTGCAAGTGCGTGTGATCAAGCGAGTCCCGAGCCTCGGGCAAATTAAGAGTACTGCTGCTGTGCCATAATCGCATTTAATTATAAATCGTAAAAAGGTATTGTTAAATTACGACACGGAAGTTTTACTCCGCGGTGTCCGGTTTTTCCCCTCCATCGCGTCAGTCCGTTTGTATTCAAATAAAGAATTAGTTTATTTGGTCCCCGTACTTCTGGGTTTTCGGCACATTTATATCTCTACCACTCACAACTCTCCCAGATAACAACTCTACCAGAAAACAAGTCTCCCGGATAACAACTCTACCAAAAAATATAATTCTAACAACTCTACCGCATAACAACTCTACCAGAAAACATCTCTCCCGCATTACAACTCTACCGTACTAGAACTCTACCAAAAACTCTCCCGGAATTTAATAAAACTCTCCCCGGATTTAAATAAAACTCTCCCCGAATTTAATTAAAACTCTGCCCGAATTTAAATAAAACTCTCCCCGAATTTAAATAAAACTCTCCCCGAATTTAATTAAAACTCTCCCCGAATAAAAAAAACTCTCCCCGAATTTAAATCGGGGAGAGTTTTATTTAAATTCGGGGAGAGTTTGATTTAAATTCGGGGAGAGTTTGATTTAAATTCGGGGAGAGTTTTATTTAAATTCGGGGAGAGTTTTATTTAAATTCGGGGAGAGTTTTATTTAAATTCGGGGAGAGTTTTATTTAAATTCGGGGAGAGTTTTATTTAAATTCGGGGAGAGTTTTATTTAAATACGGGGAGAGTTTTATTTAAATTCGGGGAGAATTTCATTTAAATTCGGGGAGAGTTTTAATTAAATTCGGGGAGAGTTTTATTTAAATACGGGGAGAGTTTTATTTAAATTCGGGGAGAGTTTTATTTAAATTCGGGGAGAGTTTTATTTAAATTCGGGGATAGTTTTATTTAAATTCGGGGGGAGTTTTATTTAAATACGGGGAGAGTTTTATTTAAATTCGGGGAGAGTTTTATTTAAATACGGGGAGAGTTTTATTTAAATTCGGGGAGAGTTTTATTTAAATTCCGGGAGAGTTTTTGGTAGAGTTGTTGGAATTATATTTTTTGGTAGAGTTATTATCTGGGAGACTTGTTTTCTGGTAGAGATGTTTGGGGAGAGACGTTTTCTGGTAGAGTTGTTATCTGGGAGAGTTGTGAGTGGTAGAGATATAAATGTGCCGGGTTTTCACGGTGTTTGTTAATCGCCGACACTAGTTCGACCCAGCTCTTCTCCAGTATCGATAGGTACAGCTAGCACGGAACTTGTTACGCGTTGGCGCCCATCCGGAGAGGGAAAATAAAAAGAAGATCGTTTGAGGAAACCGTCCGGATATTGAGAATTGCGGGTGAGTGGTAGGGAAAATGGAGTGTGCCATTTTCCGCTACAGTACACTTGCGCAACAAACATCACTCCCGTAGCTCGAGAATTTCATCGGTTTCGACAGTTGGTTAAAGGTACAATTGTTTGTACGTTTAATAGTAATTTATATTCAACAAACGTCCATCATTATTTATGTTTTTTTTTATTTGCAATGTTTTTTGTTGTTAAAAATGATGGTTTGATGGAAAAATAATAATTTCATAACTAACAAGAAAAGGATTGCGAAACTTAGTAGACGAGAAATATTTTGCAAATTTGTAAACCGCTTTTACTGTGCAGAAGTCGTAGAGTTGAAAATCTCATAATATCCGAATCCCGCAATCGTCTCGTGAAAATTATATTTGATGTAATAACGAGCAGGTATTCTAGCTCGCGTGCTCGCGGCTTTGATCATGATAGTCTACACCCTTCCTGACATATGTTCCATTCCATTGGTGATAACCATGTGTATATGGATTGAGCCGGTCTTGATTTATCTTGAAACATCTTGAGGTGTCGCTTCGAGTGCGTAAAATCTTTTACCCCATACCGTAAAATTCGCAACAGTCAGAGCGTTGGTAAATAATTGTAAAAAAAAAACAACAGAAAAATCTTTAAAAATTCGAATTCTAAGTCTGAAAATAAAGATTGGACACTGACCGGCTGTAAAATTCGACAAGACTGACTCAAGTATATTACGCCTTAGAGAGACTGAAATTTTAGGTGCCTGTCTTGAAAACATTAGCTATCCCAAAATGCATAAATGCCTCCACGCTTTATATTGATATTATAGTCATATATCACATATATAGACATATATAGACATGGTGTCACGTTTTACTTATTTTCCTGATAACGTTTATTGCTCCCATCGGGAACCTCCAGAACTTCTTATTACAATCTTGCATGTAAAATGGTGTAGGTTACGCCCTTCGCTTACTTGCCAATTGATAAATATTTTCTCATTTTCTAAATATGATTTTCGTGAACGCTCTCTCTATGCCAGATGATATGAGAGTAACATATTCTAGGCTCCAGCCGCAGAGTAAAGCAACGCTACTTAATTCCCAATCAGTTGCCACTATAATTTACGGGCATTACTTTGACTTGTAAATTCCACTGTCCGTCGTCATTGTAGGAAAGGACGTGAACTATGATAACATTTTTTTGTTTCCCTCGATTGTTATTAAAAGTCTCGTTAAAAGTCACATCGATCTGCTTGCGGTAAAAACATATTTATTGCATAAGAATACAGCTTCCCATGGGGTATAACAGCGTTGATAGATGAGAAAGAATGAAACAGTTGACAAAAAAAAACTTCGGTTCTCAGTAATTTATTAGTTGAATTGAAATTGGAACGATCTGACCGTCGATAGTTTCTCAGGCTGGGCGTACAGTTCGACGACGAAGTCGATTCCGTGCCCTCTCTGGCTCCTGAAGAGTAGGGTGGCGTAGCTGGCACCGGGACCACCCCGCACAAGCGTGGCGGTCGCTCCTTTGCCGTTGGTCTTTCGATCGAACGCCCTGAGTTGCGTAATTTTCAACAAAAAATTTTTGGCACGTCATAACTGCCGTATTTTCCATCGTGCAGACTTTTCTCTGGACTTATTTTTTTCTTCATGAAATTCTCTAGGTGAGCATTTTTTCGTTTTGCCGCGCCTTGAAGAAGATTTAAAGAAAGACATAAATACTCACCTAGAGAATTTCATAACGAATAAAATGAGCCCAGAGAAAAGTCTGTACGACGAAAAAAACGGCAGTTATGACGTGCCACAGATGAAATGTTGCCTGATGTAGACATTTTCAAGGTCATATAAATCACAGGAATGACATAGACTAGTAAATTCCGCTGTCCATCGTCGTCGCAGGAGAGGACAAAAGAGAAGAGTGGGTACAAGCATAAAATCGATTTTGTTTCCCTCGATCGTTTTTTTAAATCTCGTTGAAAATCACAATGATCTGCTTAAAATCGTATTTATTACATAAGAATACAGCTTCCCATGCGGTATAACAGCGTTGACAGATGAGAAAGAACGAAACAGTTGACAAAAAAAACTTCGGTTCTCAGTAATTTATTAGTTGAATTGAAATTGGAACGATCTGACCGTCGATAGTTTCTCAGGCTGGGCGTACAGTTCGACGACGAAGTCGATTCCGTGCCCTCTCTGGCTCCTGAAGAGTAGGGTGGCGTAGCTGGCACCGGGACCACCCCGCACAAGTGTGGCGGTCGCTCCTTTGCCGTTGATCTTTCGATCCAACGCCCTCAGTTGCGTGATTTTCTCGTATCTGCTAATGTTGAAGGTCCGTTGAACCGTGACGTACAGCCACGTGGAGCCCTTGACGACGCTCTGCTTCAAGACCAAACGATCATCCCTGACACGGGCGCCGATAATGAAATCGTGAGAGCGATTGATGTTGTTCGCCACACGAGGAATTCCAAAATAGTATCCCGGCACGGCATTCGCGACGAGAACTATCGACACTAGCCAGACCAGAAGGTACACTGATTTTCCGATCATCTCGCATAAATCGTATGTATCGAGTACGTATAGCAACGGTGATATCGTTAATGTGCCAGCCCGAAGACGGCCACCTTCTCATATATTCATCCAAAAACTGTCTTACCTGCCTTATCGCTGAATAAATTATTTGCGATTGTGTTCCCGTGTGTTCACGACGGATCTCAAGTCGTTAACGGACTGAATTTGCTCACGGCATCGTCACGCGGCGAGAACGTTGTTTTGTCGCGTCTAATGATAATATATGTTATAGGTATGGGGAAATACGTCGTCGTTGTAACGTGTCTCAAGGCTTGGCGTACATTTCGACCTCGAAATTGATTGGGTGTTACTGCCAAGAGCCAGAGAAAAGGGATTGAAAGTTACCCTTCTCTCCGGCTCTTGAAGAGAAGGGTAACTTTCCTTGTGTCTGGACCACCGTTCAACAGGCTGGCGAATCCTGCGAGACCATTGATCTATATGGGTCGCGGGGTTATAACCTGCGTTATCCTCTCAAACTTGGTGATGTAGGTCTTTTCGACCGTGATGATCTGGTTCCAAACGGAATTCTTCAAAACTTGCGGGTTGTAGACGAGATGGTCCCCAGAAACGCGGTAACCGACGAAGAGGGCGTGAGATCCATTGTTTGCGGGATCAATGTGTGAAAAGATCCGGGCGAAGACTCAGCAACGACGACGATTGTTACCAAAAAGGCCAGAATGTACGCAATCTTTCCAGCATCTTTCAGAATCAATGCTGTACAGCGTCTCGTCAACGACCCTCGATCGCTACTGTGCGAACTCGGCGATCAATATCCGCTTATATACGGTATTGGAAACGTCTTTATCGTTTGTTATCATTGTTCTTGAACCCCTCCGCTGATCGGAACAGCCAAAAGTGGAGACGACGATTGATATCCACTTATATATGGTATCGGAAACGTTGTTATTTTCTGTTCTGGCTTTTGTTACACTGCCGAAAACCGTGCCGCAATAGCTTTATGGGTCAAAAGTTGAAGCCCGACTAATGCTTGTTTGCACGCAGGAGTGGGACGATCTCATGTTCTCACCTCACTGCACAATCAAATAGTGTTCGATAGCAGACGAAAACTTATTATCGTCTGAATATCAACTGTAAAATAACGTCTTTATTTTGTATCGTCAAAAGTTACACATGATTTGTTTATGGTTAAATTATTTGATTTACCATAAAATCATTTGTCATGATTTTCTTATGGGTAAAATATATGGTATAGATAAATTATTTAATTGACCCATATGCCATGATTTGCTTATGGCTGAATCATGAATATCGCGCCCAAGAAGAACAAAGGACTTCTTTCCGACTGGAACCAACAAAGCGGGCGTTTTTTACACGCACAGCCACATTAATTCAATGTAGAATTCCTTCCATTGCCTAAGTCGCATATCGGAAAGGTGTGGACGATGGAAGTGAGAAATTAATTTTTATGGTTAACAACGTAAAGCCTTTATTTCACTACGATTGTGAATGCGCATTTAGATTTGCCTCAAAAATACAATTTTTCTCACGAATGGAAAATCGAGAAACCGCAGTTCTCGGTATAGTTTGCAAGTCGATTTCGAATCATAAGCATTTTATTTCCACGATACGATATACATTAATGGTAGATTTGGGGTCTTCAAGGGTTTCTGTGCAGTTATTCTTGTTCTTCTTTTTACAGATTAATTGGCGTAGATTTCGACGATGAAGTTGATTCCGTGTCCTCTCTGGCTCTTGAAGAGGAGGGTTACGTTGTTGGCAGCTGGACCACCGCCGACCAAGCTCGCGTAAGCTCCTTTGCCATTGGTTTTTTGATCGATGGCTCTGACCTGCGTTATTCTGCTTCTCTCGCTCAGGGTGTAGAAAGTCTGTTGAACCTTCACAATCTGCAAGATCGAGGAGGACTTGACGACGCTCTGTTTCGCGACGAGTTTGTCGTAGGGAGTGCGGCTTCCGACGATCAGGTGGTGAGAGGGACTCGTGTCGTCGGCGTAACTTTTGACGGAACTGCCTGATACGCGATTGGCAGTGGCAACGATCGAGACCAGCAAGGCCAGAAGGAACACGAATTTTCCAGTCATCTTCGTTGGGTGTTACGTTAAGATTCTGTTGGCAAGTTTATTGCTACTGTACCGACCCGACGCTCGCCACCTACTGATATACCCAGCCTAAAGTGTCCGCGTTATCAGTCATACGATAGATGCCGATAAGCAAACGATCTCACCGAGATACAAAAGTCGAGTAGCAGAGAAATGTAGGTGACGAATCAACTGATTTTGAGAAATGATAAAATCATTAATAACACAAATGGATAACGATCAACATGACCATTTCGTGGAAGCTCTCGAGATATTGAATGAAAGATTCTTTGATTAACCGCTTCCTTTCGCACGGAATGACATCAACCAGAGAACAGTTAAGCGGACTAGGCAGCGGAAATAGGCAGAAAATGATGTAACATTCAAATGGCACTTGTGAAGAAAAGCACCTACAAACATACATTTTTTTTTGCAATGTTTTTATTAGAATTTTGGCTATTACATTCAAAGAACATTGCGTGAAAAACATACATATTTAAGGGATATATGGGCGGACAAAGATACCGCGCGTCTCGCGCACTGCTCCCTTCTTGTCACGATCTGCTTTCAGCAATTCCCAAACGCCACTCTCTTCAGGGGATGTTCCTATGTTTCTATATTGAATTAATGTGGCTGGGCGTATCGAAAGGGCCCACCTTGTTGGTTCCAGACGGGAAGACTTCCTGTGTTCTTCCTTGGCGTGATATTCATGATTTATCCATAAGATTACCCATAAGAAAATCATGACATAAGGGAAAACCAAATGATTTACCCACGTGTAACTTTTAACGCTACAAAATAAAAAAATTATTCTGCAGGTTGATGTTCAGACCAAAATTAGTCTTTGTCTGCTGTCGAACACTATCCGATTGTACGCTCAGGTGAGAACATGGTCGCATCAAATCCTCTGCCGGTAGGAAGATCATTTCACCCTGCGGCCAATCAAGCATTAGTCAAACTTCCACTTTTGGCTGTTCCGATTAGCGGAGGGGTTCAAGAACAATGATAACAAACGATAAAGACGTTTCCAATACCGTATATAAGCGGATATTGATCGCCGAGTTCGCACAGTAGCGATCGAGGGTCGTTGACGAGACGCTGTACAGCATTGATTCGGGAAGATGATTGGAAAGATCGCGTACCTTCTGACCTTTTTGGCAACGATCGTCGTCGTTGCCGGGGTCGCGCCCGGAACTCTTCACGGAAATTATCCGGCGATTAGTCGATCTCACGATCTCATCGTCGGCTACCCCGTTTCCGGAGACCGTCTCGTCCTCAGGCAGCAGATTTTCAAGAAGGCCGTTTGGAACCAGATCATCGCGTTCCAACAGACCTTCAACATCAGCAAGTACGAGAGGATCACGCAGGTCAAAGTTCTCGACCAAATGACCAACAACCTCGGAGGATTCGCCAGCCTGCTGAAAGGTGGTCCAGGCACCAACAACGTTACCCTACGCTTCAGGAGCCAGAAAGGACAGGGCATCTATTTCTTCGTCGAACTCTACGCCAAGCCATGAGAATCGTCACAACGACGACGTGTTCCCCCATACTTATAACAGATATGATCATTAGACGAGAAAAAACAGCTCCCTCGCCGCTCAACGATCCGGCGAGCCAACTCAATTGGTTAACAGCTTGAGACCCATCGCGAGCACACGGCAACGGGTTGGCAAATAATTTACTCGGCGATAAGGCAGATAAGACATTTTTGGATGGGTATATGAGGAGGTGGCGATCTTCGGGCTGGCACAGTAATGATATCACCGTTGCTACAGGGCCTCGATACATACGATTGATTCGAGATGATCGGAAAATTCGTCTACCTTCTGGTCTGGCTGGTGTCGATAGTTCTCGTCACCAATGCCGTGCCGGGACACTATTTTGGAATTCCTCCTGCAGCGTACAACACCAATCGCTCTCACGATTTCATTATCGGAGCCCGCGTCAGGGATGATCGTCTGGTCTTGAAGCAGAGCGTCGTCAAGAGCTCCGCGTGGCAGTACGTCACGGTTCAACGGACCTTCAATGTCAGCAGGTACGAGAAAATCACTCAGCTCAGGGCGTTGGATCAAAAGACGAACGGCAATGGCGCGACCGCCACGCTTGTGCAGGGTGGTCCCGGTACCACCTACGCCACCCTGCTCTTCAGGAGCCAGAGAGGACACGGAATCAACTTCGTCGTCGAACTGTACGCCCAGCCTGAGAAACCATCGCCGGTCAGATCACTCCGATTTCAATTCAACTAATTAATTAATAATAACTAATTAATTAATAATTAATAAATTACTGAATACCGGGGTTTTTCTTGTCACCTTTTTCATTGTCATTCCTTCATCTACGCTGTCATGCCGAACAGGAAGCTGTGTTCTTATGTAATAAATACGATTTTAAGCAGATCATTGTGTTTTTCAACGACATTAAAAAAACGATCGATGAAAACGAAAGAAATTTTATCTTTGTACCCACTTTCCTCCTTTGCCCTCTCCTGCGACGATGATGGAGAGCGGAATTTACTAGTCAAAGCAATGCCGGTGATTTATAGCGTTAATTTATTGGGAATTAAGCAGCATTTCTTTACTCTGCGGTTGGAGCCTTGAAAGCGTTATTCTTATCTCATCTGGCACAGAGATAGCGTTTATGAAAAAGATAGAGAAAAATGAGAAAATATTTATTAATTGGTAAGTAACAGAAGAGCGTGCCCCACACCATTTAACATGCAAAAATGTAATAAGATGTTCTAGAGGTGCCCAATGAGAGTAATAAACGTGGTCGGGAAATAACGTGAACCATGATGTGGTATAATACGGATTGTCGAATATAAAGCGTGGAAGCATTTATTGGGGGGTAGCTAATGTTTTCAAGACTTTCGATTACAATTTAAGCCTTCATAAATCGTAATATACTAGAGTCACATCTTTATTTTATAACTTATAATTCCGATTTTTTTGGGACGTTTATTTTTACAATTCGCTTTGACGCTCTGACTGTTACGAGCTTCGAGATATAGGGTAAACAATTTGACACACATGAAGTGACATCTAACAATGTTTCGCATTGAATTGGATGAGAAGGGCTTGAATTAATTTTTTTTCAGTAAAAAAGGCCAATCGAAGATATGCCACCGTAATTTGCAATAAGTTTTAGTATGATAGTTGAACCTTGAAATAAAAAAACTAAAGATTGTATGTTCTAAGAAATGTCATTTTTAGCTGGCGTCCGGATGTAAGAGACTAGCATAATTTAAATCGACTGTAAACTCGGAAACGGTATGAGATAGTCAGTTGAAATTTGGTACACTAGTATAGTGGCCACGTTTCTTTATTCAGTACAATTTTTATGCAGATTGCGGCCGTATTGGAGATTTTACGCGATTTTGAATTTTTTGAAAAATGTCGGTGGTATCTCTAAAAATAAATCTAATATTTTGATGAAAGACTTTTGCTGTTGAGTTTGGTCGAAATCTATCGAAACGTTAAAATTTTATGGGATTTTGAACATTTCGAATTTTTTTGAAAAATTTATTTTTTACGCCTGACACAAGTTTCCGAATCAAATATCACGCTAAGAATAAAATGCGATTAGAAATTGCCTTGAAACGACGAAATCCGCAAATTTCAGTTCGCTATTTCCTGTAGTAAATTGTGGTGTAAATTTTGACGGTTTTAATTTTACAAGATGTAGACACTTTTTTATGTCCCAAAAAAAAGGTGCGAATTATCTTTTTTTTTTTTTAATTTCTTCGACAATTTCGCGAAACGTACACACACTTTGCATCCTCTCGGCCGATAACGCCCATCGCTCCCGACTCATGATAATTCCATGTGCATTCCTCGTGATAATTTCGTCCTGCCCTACCAGCCATGGCACACATAGTGCCGTCGTTCCAGCGTTAAGTGTTTGTCCTCAATCTCGTAATAGACGATGACTTCGGTAATTCACGAATGCGAGAGACTAACTCCAGGTGACGTCGTCGGGTATGCGAGCCAGGATGTGTGTTCGCCTACATACAGCGGCACACTGCATGTACCACATCGGGAGTGTGTATTCGAACACTAACCGAATCGTGCATGCCCAAGTCCGCGACTCGCGCGATGTAGGCCGAGAGCGTTCCGTCAAATTACCGATACCATACGAAACCCACCGTGTACGGAGTGTTCTATCGAACGAAGCATCTTCTCGGTCGACGTAAATTATTAATTTTCAAAATTAACGACGATCCATGAAAACCAACGAACCCAATCGGCGAGCGTTCCGGCACGTCCTCGACTCTCATCCCGTGCAACGGTGAAGCGTGCCTTCCTGTTTTTAAATCAAACTCACGTCACGTTATATCGAAACTTTCGTTTGCTATTCAAACTATTCGCGATTCGGGATTCCCGGTGAATCTCATTACTTTTCATCGCTCACGAGAAGTTTACTCTGCGTGAAAACTCAGAATTTCAATTGCAGACTTTTTTTTTTATTTTTAGGAATAACAATGATATTTTTATAAAACACCTTGCATAGGATTTACGTTGGATAAAACAGGGAAATCTTCTAAGAATCGTCCTGGATTATTCAACAATTGTTTCAGGTGTTTTTTTTTTTTTTTTTTTATGTTACATTTCATGTAATTTTAATACCTGGCCGATTCTTCGCCTTCGATTAAATGTTGTCAATCGGGCATCTCGATTCGCGTCGAATGACGAAGCGTTGGTCTCGAGCGGTATGACGAGCGTTCGATACTACTCGAACAGATGACAAACGGTAGCTTCACTCCGCTGGTTACTGTTTAGCTAGCTGAGATAGTAGCACGGTGTAGAGGAGGAAGCTTCGTAAGCTGTTGGCTCAAATGCTTGTTAACTACGTGAGTATGCCCAATATGTTACACGATGTGTGCACTCAGGTTTCCACGCATGCTGGGTATATTGAGATCATTAAGTCAATAGCAGGCGAGAGTTCCGCTGCGGTATAGGAGAGTACATTATACACCCAACTCGAGTCAAGATGCTCCACGACCTGTGGCGTATCTACGCTCCACGACATATAATCGACCTCTCACGGTTAAGCCCACCGGCATAATACTACCATACACCCTAATGATATTCGAAAGCACTATTTCAACGTTTCTCGATCGCTGATTCAATCAACTTCACGGTAAAAAAAAAAAAAAAAATTAAATAACGCTGTATTCAATGGAATCCGACAAAAGTATAGAAATTATATTCGACACATCTTTTCACTTGGGAAGAAAGAAAAATTTATAAGAAAAATAATTTCATTGGGAGGGTTGTTTTGTGAACGAGGGAAACTTGATGAACAGGGATATGTTCTGAAGGAAGTTTTTCTGAACGTCATTTTTTCACACATTTTTTTTTATTTGTATGTAAAAATTTTAAACGTCAACTTTTCGAAACTAACATTGCGAATTATTGTTTTTTGTTTCAGAAAAGTGGCGAACGGTTGAGAAAAATTATTTTTTCTCGATGAGAAAGGATCCTCGGGCGTGAAGGGTCCGAGCTAAGCAGCTGTTACCGCAAGCTCCAGATTACGAGTCAACTTTATTGTGGTTAAAAATTTACATGTAAAAATTAAAAATGTACATTTTTCGAAACTACCATTTCGATTTTGTTTCTATTTCAGAAAAGTGTCGAACGGTTGAGAAAAATTACTCTTTCTCAATAAGAAAGGATTCTCGGACGTGAAAGGTCCGAGCTACGCAACTGTTACCGGAAGCTCCAGATTACGAGTCAACTTCGTCGTGGTTAAAAATTTACGTGTAAAGATTCGAAATGTACATTTTTCGAAACTGACATTTCGATTGTTTTTGTTTTCGAAAAGTGTCGAGCAGTTGATAAAAAGGATTTTATCTCGATAAGAAAGGATCCTCGGGCGTGAAGGGCCTGAGCTAAGCAGCCGTTACCGGAAGCTGCAGTTTACGAGTGAACGTCACCGTGGGTAACCGCCACATGTGCCCAGTTCGGGGATGTCCCCTCCGGACGGGTGTGAACTAATACAAGCGGTAAAAATAACGAGTCTGTTTGATAATACAAGCGCTAAAAATAACGAGTCTGATGACGAGTCGCTTTCGAAGCTGTGCAAATTATTTGTCGCGCACACATTGAGTCAGCGGTATAACTCGGAGTTATAAAACGCTCCAAAACGAACGTCGCGACTCGAGAAGGAACAACTATCTTCGGTTATGCCCGGGCGAAATTTCAATTATCCAGTCGGATTGGCTTATTTAGCTCGGGATCGTGTTCCTGTGCCTCGGACACATGCAAGGAGAATCGGTTCCGCTTTTCACCCACGCCGACTCTGTTTCTGTGCAGCGTTAATTTACTGCGAAGCACGCGCGCCTCGACGTCGTGAATAGGGCCACTGATGCTCCGAAACCGCGAATGGGCAATGAATGCCAGACACGCGGTATTCCCTTTCTGCTATGAACGTCTACGTTGAAAGCCGACGCACCGAACCCTTGAATATCCAAGGAGCACGGAGACTTGTCTCTGATTCTCGAGACGATCCTTCGCTCTCTGCATCGTCTCGATCCTCCGGCTCTATACGATTTTCCGAGATGGTCGACGAAATGTTACCATTCACACGTGACCAAATACCGTATAGTTCGGCGTTTTACTATTCATTCATTTCGAAGCAATTGACGAGTATAATCATCTAACGCAGGACTATAGTTATTGTGTCTGGTATAGGTATGTAGCCAAATTTAAGGACTTTTCAAGGACTTGTTTTGATAAATTTCGGATAATTGAGAGTAATCTCCAAGTCGCTGCATTAATTTGTCCGCTTCTACGTTTCTCCGAGATATTCGAACCGTACATATATAATGATGGGTAGATATTTTTTATCATCCTAGACTCGAGAAACGAAAATTAGTCTGCATAACCCAAATCAATTATACACATCAGTAATTGTAACAATGATTTGCATAATACGCCGGTTGTATTTTCCAAAATTGATGGGGCCGATGAAACCGCGAATGGGCAATGAATGCCAGACACGCGGTATTCCCTTTCTGCCATGAACGTCTACGTTGAAAGCCGACGCACCGAACCCTTGAATATCCAAGGAGCACGGAGACTTGTCTCTGATTCTCGAGACGATCCTTCGCTCTCTGCATCGTCTCGATCCTCTGGCTGTATACGATTTTCCGAGATCGTCAGCGAAATGTTACCATTCACACGTGACCAAATACCGTACAGTTCGGCATTTTACTATTTATGCATTTCGAAGCAATAGACTGGTATAAACATCTGAGGGAGGTCCATAGTCATGATGTACGATATAGATTCGAAATCAAATTTTAGGGCGATGCTGGACCTTCCTGTTTTACCAACCGTAATAGGCGATTTCTTAGTTTTCACTATTCCTCGTTACTATGCGACAGGTATGCTTCAAATCTTACAGGACTGTATTAATTAATAACATAAACGATTCGGCGTGCACTCGAATTTCAGGCAAAATCTTCCGAGATATAAAGAAAATCAAACATTACGAAGTGTCGCGAAAACCAACATGGCCGCTGAAATGTCTACAGCATCCGTTCTGTAGGATATAAAAAATACTAGATCTCGCATACGTCAAAAGAGCGTGCATGCCGTTTCTGTGAAGTTCTCCGAATATTCCAAAACCGTCGGAAAGTTGCTCACACAAAAAATAATCAGTCATAGTGTAAACTGCGTTCACTTAGTCCATCGACTTGAGACGGATGACAACGGCATGAATGTTTTTTTTTTTTTTAAGTTCCCCTTATGGCTCTGGCTATTTTTCTGCCTTCAAGCCGCTATTCCTCAATTGTTTTTTTTTCAAGTCTTCAAATCAGTTGTAAAGTTCACGGCCGCAGCCGCTGTTACCCCCTATACTGTATCGCATTTGCACGAGGGCGCAGGGAAACTGCGGAAAACCTGCGCCGATACAGCCGGTCGTTCCAACTGAGTCTTGATGTTCGTATTGGATACTTCGAGTACGAACTCCAATCTTCAGAATTCGACCTCTCGCTCAACGGTTCCAATGCGCCAGTTAGTGCACGGCTAGGCGGTCACCCATCCAAGTACTGACCGCGAACGATTCTGCTTGACTCTGGGGACCACCGAAGCCGCACACCAACCGCGCATCCACCGCAGTCGGTCGGCATGAATGTTTTTTTTCTTTTTATTGAAAAGTTCCAACGTACAAAAATAATATAAAGCTTTGGGAGTCACTCTGTCCCAAGCCATTTGCTCATCTAGAGCTCTACCTTATCAGTAATAGTTACAGCTAAATACAATAAACCTTACAAATATATGCAACACTTGTTCCTGACAACATTTAACTAGAACTAAAAACAAAGGAAAAACAAAGAGAGAAATATAACAAAATCTTCGTTGGAATTTCTTCCTCCATACGGCATGAATGTTGTGTAGGGCACGATGCAGAGCCACCCATGGGCCAATCGTGACACTACGTTCATGCACTTTCGCAAACTATAATATTCGGTTTTCTTAATTCCTTGTATGTTTTCAATCATAATTCGACTGCACACCGAAGCATTTATGTCAATATCATAATCCTGCATGATTTGAGGCAAATGTGTAGCATATTAATAATGCTAAGTCGGAACTAAAAAATTGTCTAGGTCCGTCGGTAAAACAGGTAAAGTACGTTAAAAAAGGACAAAAAAAAAAACGCCTCCCGCATCCCCTTAAGGCACTAACATAAGAAAATCTTCCAAAAACAGGACGCTTTTTAACTTTTTTTTAACGCAGGTATTAGAAGAACAAGGTCGGGTTTTTACGCACAGTTAGTACAAGATGTTATGATGTTTGATTTTTTTATTGGAAAAAATCAATTAACATCGGATCTAGTAACAATTCACAAATAACAATTAACAACGGACATCACATCTGAATATCTACTCGTCCAATGAAGTTGAAATTTTGACAGATCCTTAATTATAAAATTTTCTGTCTAATGACCAGAGAATTAAAAAAAAGTACATTCATTTGTTAATAACAAACGATTAAGGTCGTTTTTTTCCTCGAACCCCCCAGATAAGGGCGAACCACAGTCATGGTGTCTAGTGTAGCTTCGAAATCAAAGTTTCGAATAATTGCGGGTAATCTCCAAGCCGCCGCCTTCACTTCTCCGCTTCAAAATTTTTTCAAGATATTCGAACGTTACATCTATCATGATTGGTAGATAAACTTCATCGTCCTAGAGTCGAAAAGATAAATTAGGCTGCACAACCCAAGACCCATTAATCCACCTGACTCAATTATACATATTAGTAACCGTGACGATGATTTGTATAACGGAGCGGTTGTATTTTCCAGAATTGATGGTGCCGATGAAACCGTCTCGTGATTTCCTAGCAACGTGGTCGGTCAACGCTGTTCCCGATGGAAGCGCGACAGTACGGACTCAATTCCGGGTGCACCGCAGAGTCCCGCCGTCCAGTGGCGACCAAAACAACGTGACCCTCGGAGCTCACGAACTTCGATCGAAATATAGTGGGTGCGAGGCCGCGGACACCGCATGATTTAGTGCTGCACTACCGGTTTGCGTGACCCATGTACCGTACGTCTGACGCCCGATTCAACGATTTACGAATTTTTTGATCCTGCGCTTTCCGCAAGCACATGTACACCCGCGCACACGACCCGAGATCCATACACGTAGGGCAACGGTGGGAAGGCCGGTGAACTCGGCAAAATTAACATCGACCTGGTGAACAGGAGCACAATCGCACCCGCTAGTGGTACGTTACGCTAAATATCTGTCTGAGCGATACGTAACACGCAGACCTTTAACGTTGAATTTAAGACTCTGATAATACACGGGATAATGAATTGTTGCCACGCAATGATTAGCGCCCGTACTCGTATATGACTCTCGTGTACAATGAAAGTTTCGACTTTGTTCCGGAATGATAATTAACAACCTTTTCTTTTTTTTTTTTTTTTTTTTTTCAATTCGTGTATTTGGTAACTCGGTTGAAGGATCATTTTCCGTATCGCCTATCGTGTAGATTCCGATACCATAGAACCGACGATCAGGGGTGATTTTTATTGTTCTTCCAGGGAGTTTTAAGATCATGGGAAAACACCTTCCGCATCATAACAAAAATGTAATTAATTTCTTTCACGAATGCTTACCATTTCCGGTCGGAAGAAAATTCTTACACGAAGCGGATATCAACTCGGCTTCGTGTGAGAATTCGTTTTCGACCGTGAGTGGTCAGCGCCCGTGAAAAATATTTATCACAGCTTTCATCACCGACCGAAATATCTTACGTTAAAAAAACTTTGATTCAACGAAAAAAAAACCTTTCGCTAGTAACGCATACGTTCTTGAGCTGAAGGACAATGCCGAAAGATCGTTTTCCGTCTCGCCCATCATCTAGGTTCGGACACCAGAGGGTTGTTGCATCGGTGAATCAACGATCAGCGTCGATTTTTATTATTCACCCAGAGAGTTTTTTTTTTAAGATTATGGGAAATCGTCTTCCGTACCATTTCCGGTCGGAAGCAAATTCTCACACACAATAAAAAAAATGTGTACTTTTTACGACAACTTATCGTCCAGAAACGTTCACAATTTTTTATTTGATAATTTTCTAGTTTTACAAACAAAATTACAAACTAATATTGTTTAAAAAAAAGTGAAAAAACGAGTTTGTCACTTGTTTAACAAAATAATTTTTACGAGGCATCGTATTCCGATTTTAGAAAATTATTTTTTACCGTGCACGAAGCGGATATCAATTCGGCTTCGTGTGAGAATTCGTTTTCGACCGTGAGTGGTCAGCGCCCCTGAAAAATATTGATCACTGCTTTCATCACCGACCGAGATATCTCACGTTAAAAAAAAAAATTTGATTCAAGGAAAAAAAAAAAAAACCTTCCCTTATGGAAACTTCCCTCTTAATAACTCTTCGCCGCATTATTATTATCATATTTTCTTTCATTTTCTCATTTTTGACGTTGTCTATATTGCTCGCAGCCCAATCGAGGCTGCAAGCGCTCGAGTGGTGCTACAGATTTTTTTTTTTTTTTTTTTTTGGCTCGCAGCAGCTGGCTATGCCGATTTTGGCGAAGTTGCGTGGTACGCACCGGCCCCTACGAGCTATCGCGCAACCCTGCTGGCCTCTCGACGTCAAGCGCGAGGGTTTGGGCGCACCTCCCCTCCCCCACTTACCCTCGTGCGCTTCACTCTCCCGCGTAATAATATCAATGTTTAACTCGATGTACGGGACGACCTTGAACCCCTCGGTACTTGCGAATCAAACGAGATGAAAGGGAGCCCGAGTGGGACACACCGGTCCTCGATTCTCCCCGATGCTCTCGTTCACCGGTCGCTTATCCTCCATCCGTAGCAACGAAAGCGGAACTGGTAAATTACGAAATCCACGTGACTCGAGAGCGAAGAAGTACGTCGAGAGACTGGAATATATTAAATCCCGAATGTTGCTCGAGAGGCCTCTACCATTTCGGAGCACAAAAATTTATACGGAATTTACGAGGAAATCCTTTGTGCGCTGCATCGATAAATCTTTATCCAAAGGGCCAAGCACTCCGATCCTGGCATTTTAATCCGCAGACAATAATACTATTCAGCTTGGAAAATTTCATTTAAATTAGTCACAAACGATATTTGTCTGGAATCGTTAAGCGCTAAAATCAGGGGCATGAGCAATAAGCGATCTTCAATGGATAACAATTTTTAAAAAACCACTACGGCGATAAGTCAAGACTCTGAAAACAAGCGTTAGGTAAACGTAATTATTTTTGATAAAATCGCAGCGGTAAAAAAAAATCTTTTAACTTGAATATTTTTCAATTTGATTGCTTATTAAATATTTGGCAAATAGTAAATATTTGTATCTTTCGCCACAACTTCTTATGATTTATTATGAATCATATTCGTTGTGAAAAATATCGTGACCAGGTTACCCAGTATTACTCCAAAATGGTTCAAATACATAGACAAATAAACATGTATATATATATATATATATATATATATATATATATATGTAGATTAGGGTGTTTCTCAAAAAGCACATTTTTTATTTATTTTCCTCCCACCCTTTTAAAACACTTAAAAAGGGTGGGAGGAAATTTGAGATCGAAATCTATACAGTTTCGTCGGGTGTAAACGACGAATGCGCGTCTCTCAAGATTTTTTGTTAAATTTCAGATTAAAATCTATACTTTTGGAGGGTGGAAAGAATATTTTTCAACAATTTCACCCTACTGGACATTTTTAGATTTTTCTATTTACGAATTTCAAAATCAAAGTCTTTTGTGCTTAATGCAAAAAATGGAAAAAAAACTAAGCTCCCACTCCGCAGAACTATATAATTTGATCGATAAAAAATCTAGCGAAAGGCGGTCGCTGACAATTAAGTTTGAGAGGTGCCGCATTTTTTGGGTAAAACGTTGACTGTGGCACCTCTTCGGATTTTTTTGCTAGGTACCGCCTTTCGCGAGGTTCAATTTGATATCTAAATCTGTACACTGATAAAAAAATACGGTTGAATCAACTAAGATTCGGGCAGGGACCTTCAGCTAAATATTTTGTTGGTACAGCTAAAAAATTGGTTAATTCAACAATTTGTTGGATGATTTCACCAAAATCTTTTTGAGTTATTAAAATATTTTGTTCGACCAACTAAATATTAATTTGAACGTCCCTTCCGAATCTTAGTTGTTTCAACTGTAATTTTTTATCAGTGTACTTTAAAAAGGTAGGAGAACATTTTTTAAAAATGCCTTTTTTTGAATCACCCCAATGTTTATATGTATTTTGTCATGCAGATAAGCTCTATGAAGGGAGATATGCATCGCTATCTACAATTCATCGGAATCAACTCGCATAGATGCAGGAACAAACTTTCGACAATTCAATCGAATTATCGGAGCGTTTATGGATGTATCGGGAGATATGCGGTTTCCGTCTGAGGATCGTGAATGGGAGAGATTATCAATGGGAAGATATCAATATCTTTCTCAGGTGATATCCGCCCAAGGCGCTTCCCCTGATATTCCGGACTAGGGGAGACGTCGAGTTTCTGAGCACGTAGGACGAATGCACCAGGGACGCCGGTGACGCGCACCATCGTCAGAGATAGACGGAAGGGATAGTCTGGATCCCAAAGCAAGGTGGCCGAGGAGCGACGGAGCGTAAACAATTCCCAGTACAATTAGGAAACGTTTGTCCCTCTGTGTTTGCCGAAGGATCCGTAACTAGCTTAGGTAACACCCTTGACGTTTGCCACATCTCAACGTTCGACCTCCTAGGTACACTTAGACGTCGTCGAACTTACCTACATACATATATATATATATATATATATATATATATGTATATATATTGATATATATATATGATTCCGTACGTTCTGGCGTGATCGGTCATGCGAAAGCGTCACCCATTACGCGAAAGTGTCTTCCGCCGCGATGCCTCCGAATTTCTCCTTCAAATTGAGCCCCTGAGACGTACCGAATATTCCCGTCCATGGGTTTGTTACATCTGACATTTCATCCGTACATTTAAATAATTATTGTCAGTTTGTAGAGAAGATTGTAGATTTTGTTTTTTCACGTCTTGCACGACACCTGTATGTAGCTGGGTACTAGATAGGTACGTACGTTTATTGCGTGGTCCTAAGTTTAGACAAAATCACGTGTCCGACTAACGCGAGTCGCAAGAGAATTGGTAACGCAACCGAGCCATGTGTCCGAAGCTTTGACTCTTAGTAGGCGTTCTTTCGATGGTATCATAAACGACGTCCATACAACTAGCGAAGCTTTTGGAAAATACATCGTAGTCGCAGTCGCATAGGAGTTGCATAGAGATCATCTGCAAAAATTGGGTGACCACCGTGACACTTTGAGATCTTGGATTAGAGATTTTGCGGTGTAACTGAATGCATTTTTTAGCTGTTGATCGAGTTAGGATAAGACTTATTTTTCATCTCTGGTGACTGAAAATCATTGCCATTCAAGTTCTCAGTGTTGGATCGCTTAATGTTGGATATTGTTTGTTAGTCCCGTGACTTCGGTTAGTCATACGACGCAATTAGTCTTCTGTTTCGCTTATCTTCGTCGAGCTTTTCTGGTATCTTGATCTTCGGTTATATGAATCCGTTTGCACTAACTCGGTAGTATTCATCAAAATATGTTTTCGGTCAAGTTAATGTATCATTTCGAACAAATGCTTATTGTAATGCGACTCATTTTAATTACTTCTGTATGTATCATCGGTAGGGTAACCTATCGCCCTGTAATAGGGCCTGGCCCGTTATTAATAAAGTAAATAAATAACTGAGTTTCTAGAATCATCAAGCGACCACTAGCCGTCGAGCGTATCTGGCACTTCCCTAGCAAATCAAGCGACCACCATACGACCAAAAAAACGACCGGTCATTTTGTGCCGTTTTGACGACCATAAAACAACCAATAAAACGACCATTTTGTCGGTTTAGATTTGGTCGTCTTTTGCTTTATCGACCCAAAAACGACCGAGGTACGGTCTGCTCAAACACGCTGGTCGGTTTTTGGGTCGTTAAAGGAAATACGACCAAGCCTAAACCTAAAAACTGGTCGTTGTTTTGGTTGCACGGTGGTCACCAAAACAGCACAAAACGACCGGTCGTTTTTTAAGTCGTTTCGCGGTTGGTTTCAAGGGTCGTTTGACCTGCTAGGGTTGTTACAAAAATGCGATGATCGAGTGATAATTACGCTAAGTTGCACATTGGGATTATTCGAGTTGAGCGATAGCTCTACAAGTCAAATAAATGAGACTGTACAACGATGGTTGCAAAGGTTGCAAGAAAGACGACGCTGAAATAAAGGTCATACGCGAGTCTAGAGCAAGTCAAAATTGTGCACATTGTGCGTTAGTCTATTTGAAGTCTGTCAACAGTCACGTAAATCCCGTTAGGGCGTCGTTATCCGGTGCGATCGAGGAGATAACATTTTTCAAAAAATGTCTCCCCTAGTTTTTCTCACTGGCCACCATCGTAGTGTCGGAAGACACGCTGGATTCTCGTTGAATGTCTGGACATCCGCAAACGAATGTTGAAATTATAATTTTTTTTTCATCACGAAATATTCTCGATAAGGATTTTTCATCATTTTAAATAAATGTCTCACGATCGTTATCTTCAGCAGATGTTGTACTTTCATGATCCGAACAAGTAGGTGGCTTCTGCACCGAATTCACGATTTCTTCATTTCCACCGCCCGAAACTATTCCAGACTCTTCCAAGATTACTTTCTCGCCATTTCGGTCCGCCGTCTCAGCACCCACATAAATATAGCACATAAATAATTCATCTGCAAATTACCATTGTCCGAACAATTGTTAATCCGAACTACACCGAAAAAAAGTTTTGGTAACATTTAAAAAAAATTTGTTTGAATCAACCAAATCCGGCGGTTGCGGGTGGCGAAGGAAATATTTAATTCAGTTGACTAAAAAGTTACATGAGCATTTAAAAAATCATTTCATTGTCCTAACTAAAAATATGTTTGACCGAACAGAATAGGCAATTATATCAATGGAAAAAAAGTTTCGCCCAACTCAATCTGGAGTTGGGTCCTGGTACTGTTATTTACGTTATTTGTTACAAATTAATTCTATACACGGTTGCATCGTCGTTACATGTTCAATTGTTATCCGTACAATCGGTACTTATCAATGTAACACAATGTTTACAAATAAAAATTCTATATATCCTAGTGGGGCTCGAACCCCGAAACTAACGCATTCTGACCTAGTACCTTACCACTACGATAGAATCGCTTATTGACATATGCAATCTTGAATCGGATATATAAGTTATTATCCGTCATTAACTTAGACTCAGTTTCCATGATTTGACATTGAAGTATGGAAACAACATGAAAGTTGTTTATTGTGGGCATAATAGTTGTGAATGACTATATTGACGTCTTGGCGGATTGAATAACATCATTTTCAAGATAAAAAATGTTCGTATATACGAACACATCGAATCACATTTTTTTTTCTTTCAAATCGACCAAATATACGTTCAAGTTAAAATAATATATCTACTGTATGTTGAAAGTACATGCGATTCAATCAAAAAAAAGTTGTTTATTTAATGCACTATTGGTTCACTTTGCATCAGCGTTGTAATCGCAGTAACTGCTATACGCAATTGACATAACCACACCAGTTTTATTGTTTCAACAACGGTACAGCCTATTTAAATGCGCCTGGATTGATTCAAACCAATTTTCCGTGACCGCAGCTATGAGGTTGATATTATCAAACCTTTTTTCGGTTTAGGCTCGACCCCAGTCGATCCGGACAATCGAGGTTCCACTGAGTATGTGTCTGAGCTAAATACATGTAATATGCATGTTCTCTCGTGTACTTATTTCCGTAGGGTTTGTCATTACAGGTGTATTAATTATCCAAGCGAGAAGATGTGCACGCAGACGATGGCCCAGGTGTTGTTTCCGCGGTGACGCCCAGTTCGAGGGTGCGCCACCCGAAGAAGCCGAGAAGCGCCGGAAGTACCGGTACAGGAGAGAAGAAGCAGCTTTCGAGCTTGCAGAGTAATCCCTTGCGAGCAAAGTTTGCGGGTGACACGTTGCATCGGGTTCGTTCGGTCTACAGTTAACTACGGTGTATACTGTGCCGGTAACCGTATACACCGGGTACGTAGCTTTACTGCACACAAGAACGTTTCTCTCGTAGAGGACAGCCGGCTTATGATCCATGTACCCCGGCCTCGGAAACATCTCGATATTTGCTGCGAGGGTTGAAAGAGTGAGTGAGCCAACACCTGTGATCCGGTGGGATAACGTGAGATACACCGTCGGCCCGTCTCTACATCTCTTCCGCTGTTTCCCGGTGTATCCTCCGAGACTCGGACCCGTAAATGTGCACTCGAAGATAGTCTGGGGCAGGCGAAGCGAGGATCCCTTATTATTGTGAGTGATGGAGCGTAGAAGAGGTTCGTTAGTATCGAGAGCTCGATACACCCCTAAGGAGATTTATCCACAGTTATATTTACTTTTCTCGACGTGATATCAAAAGTTTCACGGTTATTGTCAAAACAACTTCGATGTCTTGTTAAATCCAACGAAACCAATTTCAACGGTTTCGCGCTTATAAGGAAGCCGAAATATGGTGCGGGTGAAATATTTTGTTGGTTTTTTTTATTTCGTATTTGTAGATGCTACTTACTTTTTTTTGTATCGCAGAGGATAACGAAGACTCGAACATTTAATTGACATTTCTTGTTCACAAGCGTCCAGAATTTGTTTTCTTGTTAATTTTACAAATTTTTTTTTTGTTCGTCGACGAAACGTGTTATCAAAAGTTTCACGGTTATTGTCAAAACAACTTCGATGTCTTGTTAAATCCAACGAAACCAATTTCAACGGTTTCGCGCTTATAAGGAAGACGAAGTATAGTGCGGGTGAAATATTTTGTTGGTTTTTTTATTTCGAATTTGTAGATGCTACTTACTTTTTTTTTGTATCGCAGAGGGTAACGAAGACTCGAACATTTAATTGACATTTCTTGTTCACAAACGTCCAGAATTTGTTTTCTTGTTAATTTTACAAATTCTTTTTTTGTTCGTCGACGAAACGTGTTATCAAAAGTTTTACGGTTATTATCAAAACAACTTCATGGTCTTGTTAAATCCAACGAAACCAATTTCAACGGTTTCGCGCTTATAAGGAAGACGAAATATAGTGCGGGTGAAATATTTTGTTGGTTTTTTTATTTCGAATTTGTAGATGCTACTTACTTTGTTTTTGCATCGCACAGGGTAAAGAAGACTCGAACATTTAATTGACATTTCTTGTTCACAAACGTCCAGAATTTGTTTTCTTGTTAATTTTACAAATTCTTTTTTTGTTCGTCGACGAAACGTGTTATCAAAAGTTTTACGGTTATTATCAAAACAACTTCATGGTCTTGTTAAATCCAACGAAATCAATTTCAACGGTTTCGCGCGTATAACGAAGACGAATTTTCATGCGGGTGAAATATTTTGTTGGTTTTTTTTTTTTAACCTATTAGATAGTACTTTGTTTTTGCATCGCACAGGGTAAAGAAGATTCGAACATTTAATTAACATTTCTTGTTTACACACGTTCAAAATTTGTTTTCTTGTTAATTTTACAATTTATTTTTTTTTTCGTCGACGAGACGTGTCATCAAAAGTTTCACGGTTATTATCAAAAATGGTTCGATATCTCGTTAAATATAACGAAACCAATTTCAACGGTTTCGCGCGAATAACGAAGAGGAAATTTCATGCGGGTGAAATAAGTTGTTGGTTTTTTTCCGAATTTGTAGATGGTACTTTGTTTTTGCATCGCACAGACTAAAGAAGATTTGGACATTTAGTCAAATTTCTTGTTCACAAATGTTCAGAATTTGTTTTCGTGTTAATTCTACAATTTCTTTTTTTCTCCGTCGACGAAACGTGTTATCAAAAGTTTCACGGTTATTATCAAAACAACTTCGATGTCTTGTTAAATCCAACGACACCAATTTCAACGATGTCGCGCGTTATAACGAAGAGGAATTTTCATGCGGGTGAAATATTTTGTTAGTTTTTTTTTTCGATAGTATTTTATTATTGTATCGCACACGCTACAAAAGATTCGAACATTTAATAAACATTTCTTGTTCGCAAATGTCCGAAAATCGTTTTCTTGTTAATTTTACGGCACATTTACATCTCTACCACTCACAACTCTACCAAAATCTCTACCACTAAAGAAAAAAACTCTTCCAGAATTGAAATAAAACTCTCCCAGAATTGAATAAAACTCTCCCGAAATTTTATTTCAATTCCGGGAGAGTTTTATTTTAATTCCGTGTAACGGCCCTGCATTGCATATAAGAGGACGATTCGAATGAGAGAAGCATATAGGTGACATTAGCGCAGTGGTTAGCGCTCTTACTCAGTAACCGATTAATCCGGGTTCGAATCCCGGTGATCACCATATGTTTTCTCTCTTCGATACTTCGCCCGTCCGTCTGCAATACTAATATCTACAGGTTCCCAAACTCTCCGCTCGATCATTACATGGTGTCAGAAGTTATCGGACCAAATCCACACGTCCACACAACGCATCTCAAGCAACTACGGTACAACTCTTAGGTAAGGCGGCATGAGACACAGTCCTAGAAGCCCGCACATACAGGACGGCAAAGCAAAGCGATAAGACCGACGACGAGAGCAAGGGCCTGACATTGAAGAGTTGCGACGAGGGATTCAACGGGTGAGGGAAGAGCTCCGACGAGGGACATAGGCACCGGTACCTTAGCTGTATTAGTTATCACGTAACGCGAGATCCGCAACTCTACACAGTCGACGAGGACGTCGATTTCAGTGAGAGAGGGTGTGTAACGGCCCTGCATTGCATATAAGAGGACGATTCGAATGAGAGAAGCATATAGGTGACATTAGCGCAGTGGTTAGTGCTCTTACTCAGTAACCGATTAATCCGGGTTCGAATCCCGGTGATCACCATATGTTTTCTCTCTTCGATACTTCGCCCGTCCTTCTGCAATACTAATATCTACAGGTTCCCAAACTCTCCGCTCGATCATTACATCCGGTAGTTTTATTTCAATTCCGGTAGATTTTTTTCTTCTGTGGTAGAGATTTTGGTAGAGTTCTAATACGGTAGAGTTGTAATATGGTAAAGATGTTTTCTGGTAGAGATGTAAATGTGCCAATTGTACATTCTTTTCTTTGTCAACGAAACGCGTTTCACTTTGTAAATAAAATTGTAAAATTAACGAGAAGAAAATTATGAACCTTTGTTGCCAAGAAACCTTTATTTTATGTACGAATATTTTTCGCACCGTACATTTTACTGCCTACGGAAGCTGATTTATTTTCCTGAAGTAGGCATTCCGATTCTTCGAAAATTATGAGATCGCAAAGTGCAAGTTAAAATTGCATATCTATTTCAATCCAGTCTATGATCAATTATTTAAAATAAAATAAAAATTCCCGAACGAAATCTCATTTTTGAGCTCTGTTAATTGTCATTTAGCTTCTCTTCTGCTGAGTTCGCGAGAATTTGAGATGCCGGACGGTGGATTCTACTTCGGGACTTGTACGTTTACTCGAATCCATTTGCGATCCTTTTTTGACACTGTTCCGGAGTCAGAAGCGCGCTGCTAGCCCGGAATGGCCCGAAACAGAGTTGAATGTGCATTGGTAGAGAAGTCGTTGTAGCACTGTGTACAGTTTCGCTTGGTCGAGTCCGCGAGAGGAAACTAACTGCGCTCGCAGCGAGACTAACTGGCCGACCGTTTTATTCGTACTTCACTGGTTGTCGGGTGGGCGTTCGCGCATCCAGGCGTAATTAAATTTATGAAAGTTTACGCTCGCGAAAGCGCATTGTCTTTTCCGAATACGCGAGAATGCACTCGACGGTGGTCGCGGGCCATTACCTACTTCCCACCCCGTGCAATGATGGGCTCCACGAGCAAGGACCTGCCCAGTTTCATCAATTAACGTAACTATTTCGGACTCTCCGTCAGTTTCTGAACTGGCAAGTTACTGCAGTAAACTCTGCAATTAGGCTGAGATTTTTCGTTCCGTATAACAAGAACATCGGCACACGTGCCCGTATGAAGGGAACCCGTGCAAAGGGTAGAATTCCTGTGTTATGCTACAAAGGAGGAAAGTGCGCGATTTTTCACCGAGTGTGAAGTTTGCAGAAATCACACGAGGTTAAAATCCGCTGCGTCTCGTGTAGCATACGATGCTTCTTTTTCCGACTTTCTTAAAATAACGACATTTCTTGCGTCGCAAAATCGTCATATTCGCCAATGACCATTATTCCCCCGGGAAATAAGGCTTCCAGAGGGAGCAATTATCTCCATTACCGCCTACCCATGTAGCACGAAATACTTTGAAAACATTTCTGAAATATTTTTGAAATATATGGAAATCATATTTTAAAGTATTCTGTATTCTATAAATAATGGGGGAATATTAATTATATATTCTATTATATTTATATTATATAAATATTAGAATAGAATTATATTTATATATTCTATTCTATAAATATTCCAGGAATATAGTTAATCTTTCATATATCTGAAATATTTCTGAATCGGTGAAAAAATATTTTGAAAGCGAATATTAGCAAATGTGTACTGAACTATATTCGCAAGGTACGAGAAATAAAAAATGCCATGGTTCGTGGATATATTTTGATACAGTTCGACTATGTAATGTGTAACAACACTACATGTTATTGGCACTCCTGAAGGGGCTCACAGGAAACCCATAGACGAAGTGCTGGAGGCAGTACATATGTTAAAAATAATGAACAATATCTACAGCACTAAAATATTGATAATTTCTTGAATATTTCAGACCGATATCTAATAAATATTTTACTAACATTTAAAAATGTTTGTAAAATGTTTTTAAAACATTTTAGCGCAATGTTTCAAAAACATTTGTGCAAAATATTTCTGAATCATGTAAGATTTATGAGAGGGCAAAAAATTTGTTTAAAATGTTTTAAAAAGTATGTCAGAAATATTTTGTAATATTGGTAAAATATTTTCAACATTTCAAGAAAATATTTTCGAAACGTTTCAGAAATATTTCCGTGCTATGTGGGTAAGGAGTGATGAAACTGTACTGCGCATGGGCGCGCAGGGTTAATAACAATCGTTGGTCAATAACGCTCTAAAAACAAGCGTGTTGTCAAGTGTCTTGAAACAATTCACAACACACATATTACATGTGTTGCGCCAACCAAATGCATTAATCATAAAATACGTGTAGTTCGACTTACGTGTTGCAACAACACGCTTGCACTGCATCTTTCCTGTATTCTTTGTGCAACACACTCTTTAGTGTTTTGCTCCAGAACGCACATGCTGCAATACACGTTATGTGCGTTGTTTCAACTCACTCAGTGTACATGTACACGCTCGGCATACAACACACTTAATAACAGAAAACACTATGAAAAGAACACACTTGCATATGCGTTTGGATCAATCACACTGTTGCGAATTTGTGTATTGTACAGCACGCAATAGGCGATTATTCATCCGTGTTGCACGCAAGGAATATCGTTATTTTAGCGACGTCGAAAAAAAAAATGAATTTATTCATTCATGTTTTTCAATCTCTCGCACAGCTTCCTTTTTATGAAGAAAGGTCGTTAAGATAATGTGTAATTTAATTTTTATTTTCTTTAACAGCACCCGAAAGATCCATCGAACACACGAGTTCTGTAGAGTTTGGAAATGTTTCGAGTCTCTAACGCACGCACGTGCACACACTCATGCGCATTCAACGTCATCTATCATCGCAAATCCGATTTATCTTTTGTTTTTCCCCATCGCAAAGTTTACTCGCTGTAAGAAAGCAAAAACGAAAGAAACTAAAATGATAAGGCGAGGCGGGTTAAAACGGGCCATTACAACGAATTTTTATCAGGTGATAAAAAAAAAGTTTCATCCCAAACGCAGTAAACGAGTCCGTTTTGCCTCGTTCTCTCCTACTTGGTTCAAAGTTAACAGTTGTCTACATAGAAATCTGGTAACATTTTTCTTTTTTTTTTTCCTTAGAGACAACATCGTGAACGCCAGCAAATGGTTCCCATCGATCTAAATGTTTGCGCTCATCGTTCATTTCTCTCGTTTCGTTACATTCCATCTTTTTTAATGCTTTTACTTTCTCTTTTTTTCTAAATCTTATTTTCCTCCAAAAGTTTGGAGCCGCGAATCAATCGTCCGTGAATTCGGAACGTTTGGGAGTAGCGAAAGTTCGGATAAAACTTTTTAACTGCGAGAGGGCCCGAGAAGGACGAACGAGGGGGTTCTCGAAGGTCACGGCAAGCTGCGCGCGAACGTCATCCGTCGTCGCTGTTGCCTCCCTTTGCTTTTATTGATATGCGAGTGTTTTCTGTCAAAAACTACCGCCGCACAGTTTGACGTATCGTCTTACTAACCAACATGTAAAGGGACATAACAGTCCTCGTCCGATTTCTCACTCATATCAGCCTATTTTACGAGTGTTTCTTACGATTCGACGAAGGTCATGACCTTCCTCCCGGGCCTAACGAGCCTTGGTAAATTGGTGAAGGAAGGATGGAGAACCGTCATATGGGGCGATCGCGTCGAGACGTGGGACGAAAAATTATATTCCTTGATATACCAAGGATTGAGTAATGTTTACACGTTTCTCGGCCCACAAGGAACATACTATCTACTTAAGACAATCGAGTACACCGCGTTACTGTACGCGGGTTACTTCGTCTTGTAAGTCGTACGGCAAAAAAAAAAAAATTAACAGTGTCAAATCGTAATTTATAATGAAGTGTGGATTTTCATATTGGCAAAAAATTAACAGTGTCAATTCGTAATTTATAATGAAGTGTGGATTTTCGTATTCGTAAAAAATTAACAGTGTGAATTCGTAATTCATAATGAAGTGTGGATTTTCGTATTCGCAAAAAATTAACAGTGTGAATCTGTAATTTATAATGAAGTGTGGATTTTCGTATCGGCAAAAAATTAACAGTGTGAATTCGTAATTTATAATGAAGTGTGGATTTTCGTATTCGCAAAAAATTAACAGTGCGAATTCGAAATTTATAATGAAGTATGGATTTTCGTATTCGCAACAAATTAACAGTGTGAATTCGTAATTTATAATGAAGTGTGGATTTTCGTATT
Organism: Exephanes ischioxanthus; assembly: GCA_958510785.1. Taxonomy (NCBI): domain Eukaryota; kingdom Metazoa; phylum Arthropoda; class Insecta; order Hymenoptera; family Ichneumonidae; genus Exephanes; species Exephanes ischioxanthus. Next base: position 11,002,641 of record OY294018.1, on the reverse strand, counting down.
CGCAAAAAATTAACAGTGCGAATTCGAAATTTATAATGAAGTGTGGATTTTCGTATTGGTAAAAAATTAACAGTGTGAATTCGTAATTTATAATGAAGTGTGGATTTTCGTATTCGTAAAAAATTAATAGTGTCAATTCGTAATTTATAATGAAGTGTGGATTTTCGTATTGGTAAAAAATTAACAGTGTGAATTCGTAATTTATAATGAAGTGTGGATTTTCGTATTGCCAAAAAATTAACAGTGTGAATTCGTAATTCATAATGAAGTGTGGATTTTCGTATTCGCAAAAAATTAACAGTGTGAATTCGTAATTTATAATGAAGTGTGGATTTTCGTATTGGCAGAAAATTAACAGTGTGAATTCGTAATTTATAATGAAGTGTGGATTTTCGTATTGGCAAAAAATTAACAGTGTGAATTCGTAATTTATAATGAAGTATGGATTTTCGTATTCGCAAAAAATTAACAGTGTGAATTCGAAATTTATAATGTAGTGTGGATTTTTGAACCATCTACGATACTATATATATTGCAAATATTATGATTAAAATAAAAAGAGCCAATCAAGTTTTCGTACGATTGGCGTTTGAAATTCATATCCAATTAATACCGTGAGAAACCCGAGTGCGTCGACTGAAACACAGCAATCAGTGAAATTATTAATGAGTTAATTAAACATTTCACTTGGATGAAAATAGTTTCGAACACTGAAGAAATTTAAAAAAAATACTAATAATTGCTTCGGACCGAGCGGATACGACGGGAGAGGTAAAGGAGTATTTCGCTGTGTTTGTGACGTCAAAAAATGTTTCCAGCCTCGAGACGTTTGAGAGTGTGGAAAACGTGAGGGCAATTATATTCGGGCGAAATGCCGAGACCGCCGAACGAAACGGCAAGAAAGTAATCTTGGAAGAGTCGGGAATTGTTTCGGACGGTGAAAATGAAGAAAAGGTGAATCCGGTGGAGAAACCTCCTAGTTGTTCGGATCTTGAAAGTACGTCTGCTGGAGATGATGATCGTGAGATATTTATTTGGAATTATAAAATAATTAACTATGTCGAGAGTATTTCGTGATGAAAAAAAAAATGCTTTCAACGTTCGTTTGCAGATCCGGATATTCACCGAGAGTCCAGCGTTTCTTCCGATATTACGATAGTGGCCAGTGACAAAAATGAGAGGCATTTTTTGAAAAATTTAATCGACTCGATCGCACCGGGTCACGACGGCGTTGATCGTGTGGCTGTTGAAAAAAATGTCGAGGAAACGACTAACGAGCAGCACATACTGGAACTACAAGTAGTCACGATAACGCATTGTCCTTCAGGGTACTTTCCCAACAATGCATTTCACATTGATGGAAAAGCTTACCTCTGCAATAACTACTGCAGGGACTTAAACATTTTTTATTTTTTCTCCTAAATACACCGCGCTCTGTGAGTGCTGCGAGCTTTACTGCAATGCATTACTTGAGGGGAATGCAGATGCGAGAGATAAATTTTGCATGTGGTTATAATGGGAGAAAAAAGGGCTGTGCGTGAGACAAAAAAAAATATGTTTTTGGATTATGAAGAAATTAACGTTTTTTCATTTTTGGTTTTATGTTTACATAAAAAAAAGTATCCGTCTTTTATTTTTGATTTTATTTTTACATAAAAAAGTCCGTCTTTAATTTTTGGTTTTATGTCTACATTAAAAAAAAGTTTCCGTTTTTATTTTAGCTTTTATGAATGGATTTTAAAAAAAATCTGTTTTTAATTTTTGCTTTTATGTTTACATGAAAAGGTCTGTTTGTTTATTTTCGAATAAGCATTGCAATTAAACTTTAATTCAAGTTAATGATTCCCGTTGTAGACAATTCAACGACATAATCGCAACATTATAACATAGCTTCACAGAGCGCAATGTATGTAGAAGCAACGAATTTAAATATTGAAGTAATTTCCGTGAAAAAAAAAAATGTACGTGACAGGAATCCATGCGACAAAAAGTTGACAGCAAAAATTGCAAACACTTTTACATGCTAACTCCGTGGATGGGGGATAGCGTGGAACCCGGGGATACGGATAGCTCGTGTATACCAACAAATAATTCCTTATCGGCCCAGCCGATGATCGAGGAACAAAAAAAAGCTGACTCCGCGATGGACAAGAATTTTATTTCGAGGCCTGCTGAACAGAGTGAAATAAATAAAAAATCGTTCGTCCCGTCAAAACTGTCGGGACCAAACTCGCCGGAAGCGGCTACTGTGGACGTTATAAATGGCGAGCAAAAATCAACGAGGCAGACGATGCGTGAGACGCCGGATTCGACACTGGTCGACCCTCGCGAAACGAGTTCGGTTTGTTACGCTGACGAAGTTCTATCGCCGGTAACGGATTGCGGAAAAAATATTTTTTCTCCTCAATGTCCGAGTCCCGAGACTGAAAAACAATGCAAAAGGCCCAACGTGCCCGAAACGAAAATCCAGCCTAATAATAATACCGACAATTTTCCGCTGAGACTTCCCGAACTGGATCTCTCGCCGATATCGCACGATCCTGAGAAAATTGGGAAAACTATCGATATCGCGGCGTCGGAAATTCGCACGGACTCGAAGCATCGATTTAGAAGTCTCAGTCATGAAAATCGAACTGCGTAGGTGGTTACACGTTAACTAGGGTCGTTGACTCTTATTTAAAAGTTGATGTAAAATCCGCAGCCAACTCAGTCGACAACAAAAACTGTAACGCAATTTGTTTACGGGTGCTGGACCTTTTCAGAGAAACGCAAATTACTAAACTATGCAACAGTGATACGAAACCGCTAAATAATAATCGTTCGCATAAAAAAAAAATCTAAAAGAAAACTAATCATTGACAAATGCAATAACTGAAATAGCATGCGTGAAATCAAAACATACCAATTATATAATCAAACCTTTCGTATAATTATTGCAGAATTTTTATTTAGCGGGATGAAGCATCGACAAAGATTACTGCTGATTATATCGTGGGTCAACGCTCTAAATGGGGGGGGGGGCTAAATTTACCGACACTATCGTCTTAACATTGCGAACACACTATTCTTTGAGATGACTAAGTAAATTCGAACATACGAATAGAAATTGCGTGACGGTATTTTGTCACCCCTTAAAGATTTCAGTACCTCGCGTTATAATTTAGCGTGATGTTTTTTAACGTTACGATCTTCCGGATAGATCGTGCTCAGGATACTTCGATGCTCGTCGTGGAAACAGCGTCTCACCACACGCAAGAAATAACATCAAGCAACGAACGATCAAAGAAAAGCCATCGAAAATTCCAACTCTGAGTCCTCCAGCGCATCGCGCTATGCAGCAACATCAAGAAATTGATGGATCGCTATCGGAAACTGCAAATCGGATACGATCAGGTAGGGCACGCTTTCAAAATTTAGGAATAAAAAAATCAAAGCGGACGATATTATTGAAACAAAAATGTCCTATGAAATTATCGAAATTACATCGAATGAAGTGTTGAATGAAGTGTTGAATGAAGTGTTGAATGAAGTGTTGACTGAAGTGTTGACTGAAGTGTTGACTGAAGTGTTGAATGGAGTGTTGAATGAAGTGTTGGATAGGGTGTTGAATGAAGTGTTGAATGAAGTGTTGAATGGAGTGTTGAATGAAGTGTTGAATGGAGTGTTGAATGGAGTGTTGAATGGAGTGTTGAATGAAGTGTTGAATGGAGTGTTGAATGGAGTGTTGAATGGAGTGTTGAATGAAGTGTTGAATGGAGTGTTGAATGAAGTGTTGAATGGAGTGTTGAATGAAGTGTTGAATGGAGTGTTGAATGGAGTGTTGAATGGAGTGTTGAATGGAGTGTTGGGTGAAGTGTTGGGTGAAGTGTTGTTTGAAGTAGTGGGTGAAGTATTGGGTGAAGTATTAGGTGAAGTATTGGGTGAAGTATTGGGTGAAGTATTGGATGAGGTATTGGATGAGGTATTGGATGAGGTATTGGATGAAGTTTTAAATTATGATCACTCCGCACACAGTAATGCTGTGTGCGTAATTAGATTAATACATTTTTGTCGTAATAAACGGTATGAAGCATACAAAATAATGATCACCCTGCGTATTAAAATGAATTAATTGCTTGTCTACAGTGTTACTGAGAAAATTGAAAGAAGTATGGGAGCAGCGTCTAGGTGACAAGACTCCATCGACGAATGGCTCGAGGAACTCCAGCTTTGAAACTTCCATTTATTCCACACCGGAAGCGGGTAATTGTTTATTTCTTTTAAGTACATTTTTTTCACATAGAAAGAGTTCTATACTAAAAAACATTTTTTATATGTGAGGAAAAAAGATGATAGAATCAGGACCGAATCGTGATAATCAATTTTTTTTTATTTTATACTTGCTCGTCAACTATTTTGAGCCGCTCAGTCGGAGATAATGCGACCTTCTTCTATATCGCTGACCCCACAGTGTCGAGAATTCCACTGCCCCGAAGATCTCCCTACTATAGCAATGCAAACTATCTGATCCCATCTGCTCGGCTCACCGGTTACAGCGATCGATCGGCAGATCAGTTGAGGCGATCAGGAGCCAGTTACTCCGAGATGACCAGCAAATGTATTTGCCCGGAGGACATTGACGCCGTGCCGTTGCACAGTACTCCTAAAACGTCACCATTATCGCGAGGAAATAATCATTAGCATAGATTAAAAACAAGAAAAAGAAAATTCTCCCGACGAAGTTAATTACGAATCGAAGAAGGGTTCGAAAGGATGTAGTTCCATTAAATGAATATATCGTTACTTGATGAATGACGCTTTTATTTAGTCCATTGGTTTATCATAATAATATTAATAATAATAATAATTACAATAATTTTCTTTACTATCAAGACGATCGGGATACATGACATTATATAGCATCTTATCGCATTGTACTGTCAAAAATAATATGCATCGAGTTCGTATCCATCTTCCATATTTACAATATTTATTCCAAGATTTTTTGTTCTATGATAAAAGTACATTCTTTAGGAACAGAATGCTTACGGCATGTTTCCTTTATAATTTTTTTTTTTCTCTCAAGCTTGAGGCGTATTTACACGCTCTAGATTAAAATTTACAAGTATACATGTTTTCTTTTTTCTTTAAATACGAGTCTGTCATTTAAATAAAAGCGTTCGACCTGGCATCATCATAAGCGCATCGGGAACAGAATAAAATTCGGCCTAAGCCTGTTGGAATGTACTTTACTTTTTACGCACTAAGTTTCATGGATAAAATATATTAGCTGTCGAGACGCGTTGGTAAGAAATAAACAATAGAAAAATTCGATAAATCGACGTTACGCAGAGTCGAATTAAGGGCGGGGTAAGGTATTACATTTTTTTTATGAATGTATAATATCTCAAGAATATTGTGTTAAAATTTCAAGTCGATTGGAGCAAAATTAACGAAGTTATGAGTATTTGAGCGCAACCCGAAAAAATTGGGTTGCGGCGAAATTTGTTGACCAATTTTTTTTTCATCAATTTGTTAATAACATTTTGGAATTATTATTATGCTAAATTAATCATTTGAGTACCTTTAATATGCATGCATTTTTTCAGATTTTTATACAATCGAGTAGTGTTCTCAAACTTATGTGAAATGAGCGCTAAGCGACCAAACTCTTCGCGTTTTTCAAAGCGTTTTTCTGAAACTTGTCATATTTGAAGTCCGTGTTCACGACAACTCAAAATCTACTGGACCAATCGTTTTGAAATTTTGCACAGTACTTCTTCACATAATTCACCAGGTATTGTCGAGAGCTTTTTTGTTTTTTGTTTAATAATTACTCATTTTTCAACAACAAATAAGCCGATTTTTTTAGCGAAAATCGGTTTTTTGGCTCCCAAGTGCTACGAAAAATTGGAAAAAAAAAAAAAACCTCTCGTCATTACCTCGAGAAACATCTCCTTTAACAAATGCATTTTGATTCTTTTGTTTCGGATGATTCTGTTGCGAGTTATGATGAACACCGCGAATCAACTTTTTTTCGAGGCGCCTCCGGAGATTCATTGTCACTCGCTCAATTTTGAATATTTTGCAATGAAAATTTAGGAAAATGTTGTTCAAGTGTTATATTATTATATGGAAATTTACTGAATAAACGAACACTATCTGTATCGCCAAAAAAAAAATCTTAAAAACATGCCTTTTTTTCACCGAATTAACCTTACCCCGCCGTTAACGGGACAGCAAGCAGTGCCGGCAGTAATGTCACACCAACTTTTCTTTTTTGACCAAGTGTGTGTCGAAAAATGAGCTGCACAATTCTGCATTTGCTCGATATTTTTTTCTGATTTGATTGGTCTTTTTTTTTGCTCACTTCGTATTACGTTTGCGATTAGAGTTAAAACAAAAATTGCTAGTTGCACTGTATTAAGAAGCTGCATCGTTGACGGACACCGTCGCTGCATCCGTGGAATATCTGCGCTCTTGCTGTGTACTCTTCAGCCACTGTCTATGCTCGCACAAGTAGGGATAAAGCGGTACAACCATTACGCTTATGTCGTCGACCGAGGCCATTGGCAGATATTTCTCGTCGTTTTCATCCGGATTTTCGGGCTTTCCTCTCCATATACGCCCGATGAGACGACCCCGAGCTGCTTGCACCAGTTCTTGCGCCGCCATTGTGAGCCTGCGAGAATACGTGAATGCAAAAGATCGATAAACCCTCCGATCTGAACGTAAATATTAACAGTTTGTTTTTTTCAACAAAAGTACGTAGGATCTTGTCTTACCCTCGTGACTCGAAACAAGCTGCGCATTTTTATTTTATTTCGGTTCGGAAAACTATTTAATTACTTTGTGTTTCAGGTTTATTTGTGAACAGCACAGCTGGGCAGTACTTGAAGTACACAAGTACTTGAAGTCTTTGGAGGTAGATCAAGTACCAAGTACTTGCAGTATTTTTAGGTACTGTGCCCAGCTCTGATGAATAGCAATATTTCAATCCACTCTTAATCAACGTGTGTGTGAACGGCCTGGGATAGATTTTACCTGTATTCCAACGATGGGGTATCCGGAGCGAGTATTTTTCGGACGACACTTCCTGCTTCTTTGTCGGAAACAACGTCCCACAAGCCGTCGGTGGCGATGACAACGCAATCTCGTTCGGTCAAATCGTATTCTTCGAAATTCAAAGACTGCACTTCCGGTTGCGAGGACAAGAAGGGCTTTATGCTGACCCCAGTGTTGGCTGCTTTTAAGCCGTGATCGCCGAAACCTCTCGTCACACCTATCGTCCCCATCACCCGACTCTGCAAAAAGTAATTCATTTCTTGTATTCTTATTTTGGCTTTGGTCGATTTCTGTAAATATTAGTATGTTAGCTCCGGCAACGTTCGACCTAGAGTGAATTTACTGCTCGATTCTCTCGAACTGTACTTCTCTATGTTCGGAGTCCGTGTTCTTGAGAAGCTTGGATGTTAAATGCGCGAACTACTATATCGATCAAGTGATTTTTCTGTCTTTTTTTATTTCAGCTCTATGGTCGGAGACTGAATTCGCTAAACCTATTGGATGTTAACGCTTATTTTTTTTCTACTCGTTGCAATGAGATTTTCTCGCTACTTAATTAATTTTTAATTAATTAACACATTTTTTCCCGGTACTTTGAATTAATTAATTAGAAATTAATTAAGCATCGAGAAAATCTCATTGCCACGAGTAGACAAAAAATGAGCGTCAACATCCAATAGGTTTAGCGAATTCAATCTCCGACCATAGAGCTGATAAAAAAACAAAAATTTCGCTTGGTCGATATAGTAGTTCGCGCGTTTAACATCCGAGCTTCTCAAGAACACTGACTCTAACCATAGAGTAATAAGTATAGTTCGAGAGAATCGCGCAGTAAATTCATTCCAGGTCGAACGGTAGCGCAGCTAACTTACTAATATGTAATACATTTCGTTTTAACTTTAAATCCCCTGTGTAAATATGATTTTGATGAACAGTGAGCAGTAAAAAAAAACATCGTCCAAGGGTAGAGTCGCCTGTTTTCGGGTATTGTAAGAAGTATTATCAGGCATTTTAAAAAAGAAAATTTGTGTGTTTACTGCAATGAAACTGAGTGAATATTTTTATTCGTGTTATTACATAATGGAGGCATTTTTTTTGTCACACAATATTAAATCCATAAGGTGGTGCGAATTGCGCTGTAGGGCTGTCTTTTTACAACTCAGGACCGCAATATCACAGCAACCAATGAGCAGGTTGACTTCAAATTTGGAGAGCCTGTTAAGAGCACATCTCGCTACTGTCCGAACAACGGACAACTTTCAAATTTGAAAATTACGAATTGTAGGGAAATAATAAGTTTTACAAAAAATAAAAAATTTTGAAATTTTCGAAATAGTGCCATCATTTTGCCAAATTAAAAAAAAAAATACAAAAAAAGATTCAAACGATAGCGACTAGTCTTCCGATTACAAATATGCGTGGATTTCCTTTTTCGGATCATTAGAACAGTCGCAGTGGCAGTCCTACGGCGCAGCTCGCAAATAAGCATTCAATATTGTGTAACAAAAAAAAGTCTCTGCTTTATGTAAATAATATCAATAAAAATATTCACTCCGTTGCATTGCAATAAACACAACAATTTTCTTTTGAAAAAATCTGGATAATACACCTGAAAATGCCCGAAAAAAATCGCCTCTACCCTTAATCCTGTGAAGCGCTGCATCTTCTTAACGCCTCATAAAACATTACCAAATTGGGATGATGTACTCAAAACATTGACAAAATACGTTGTTGCATTTTTGGTTCTTTTTTGGACGCAATGCTTTGTCTGTGAACCTCTGTTCTTCAAAGGATCAAATGACGTTGTATTTTTCCAATTGTAAAGTAGATTAATAATTAAGTAATAAATAAAATTAATGTTCAGTTTTCTGTAAAGGAGACAACAGAAGACACTTTACCCTCTTCCCGTGACCGGAAATCAACGGTAGACGCAAATCCGGATGAGTCAGTACTTTGTACGCCCAGCCAGTCATAAAGGGCTCGCGATACAGTACCATGGATCCCAATTCACGCTGCAATGGACGTTTCCTGAACTCGAGAGGGGTAAAGTGACCCTGCAACAATTCGCCGCCTTTGAGCGATCCCAAAGCCCTCACGCGATTCGACTCGGAATCCGGTGTGTGATCACGTGTGAGAGGTCGTTGACTGTCGCCGTACACCAGTATGGTTCTGTTAAGAGGTAACAATATTTAATACTTTCTCACCTCTCCTGCTAGCATACACTGCAAAAAGAAAATTGTAAATTTAATGCACCGGACGCGAAGTTTTTATGCAAAAACTGATACGTTACATTTAATGTACAAATGTGATGAAAAATGATTATACTTCATATCGAAATTAAGGTAAATTATTAAAAATAAAGTATTCCCAATGTTTTTAATACACCGAACATTCATTTTTCATCACCATTGTAAATGAAATTTAATATACCAATTTTTGCATAAAAACTTCCAGTCCGATACATTACATTTAATACAAAATTTTTTTACAGTGCATGGACTTTCCGACCATGCCGCAACGAAATATATTTACGGTATGAATAATAACGAACCTGGAATCGCCCGCACCGGCGGAATACAACCGCCCGTTCAAAAATAAAATAGTCAACGCGGTGCATCCACCGCCGCCGAGCAGTGCTTGGAACTCTACCATTTGATCCATTTGTCGATAGGCCATTTCTATCGCTCCGATAACGAGGTCGCGACCTTTCACGAAGTTTTCCTCGCTCTCGTTAAGCAGCATGGTTTCGGGAATGGCTTTTAATTTTTCCTGAAATCAGATAAATAGCATAGGTATTTTAAGGTGTTTAAAAAAAGGCATTTTTTCAAATGTTCTTCCACCTTTTGAAAGTACAGATTTCGATCTTAAATTAAAGTTTTACCCAAAAAATGCGACCCCCTCTGAAACTTAATTGTCAGCGACCGCCTTTCGCTGGATGTTTTTATCGATCAAAATATATAATTCTACGGGGTGGGAGCTTAACTTTTGGTCATTTTTTCTTGTATTAAACACAAAAAACTTCGTTTTTAAAATTCATATAAAGAAAACTCTAAAAATGTCCAATAGGGTGAATTTGTTTTAAAAAATTCTTTCCACCCTCCAAAAGTATTGATTTTAATCTGAAATTCAACCTCGCGAACGGGATGCCTAAGCAAAAAATCTTAAGAGATGCCGCATTCGTCGTTTATACCCAAAAAGAAAGAAGTCGAATTTTTTGGTACAAACGTTGAATGCGGCACCTCTTAGAATTTTTTTTGCTAGCGACCGCCTTTCGTGAGGTTCAATTTGAGATCGAAATCTATACTTTAAAAGGGTGGGAGGAAATTTTTTTAAATGTTCTTTTTGAGAAACACCCTAGGGTATACAATATAGGCCTCGGATCGGCTTTTCGTCAAAAGAGGCATTTTTTAAATTCGTTTTCCCGAGTCGTTAGCTGCTTTTATTTTCCGTAACGTATAAATTTCCAACGCGAATTATTCAATAAGTTCTGCAACGTAATCGAAGGACATAAAATGTTAGTTTATTCAACGTCAGAGAGTCTACCGAGACACTCCCCCCATTTTTGCGGCAGCAGCCAACTTCCCCACTGTATCGCATTCACCTTAGTCTTACAACTAAAGGCATAGGGAAACTACAAAAAACCTACGCCGATACAGTCGGTCTCAGGTTCGCTTTACGGCATCGGAACTACGTCCAGTTTCATCGAGAATGTAAACATGGACAGCTACATACTTGTGACACACACGGACAAGTACGCGTGTGCCTCAAGTATATATCTGGAGCTATGTCCCGCCCATATTTTTATTTCTCGATGAAACGACGGCACCGGGAATCGAACCCTCGACCTACCCTCGACCTACGAAAAATTAATATACTTTTTTCATTGAAATTAAGGTAAATTACAAAAACCAAAGTACTTTTATAATAAAGTTGAAGTACGTTTATATCAGAATTGTAAGTAAATTATTTAGAATCAAGTATTTATAATGTTTTTAATGCATTGAACATTAATTTTTCATCATCGTTGTACAAAAAAATTAATATACCAGTTTTTGCACAAAAACTTCCAGACCGGTACATTGAATTTCGTAAGATTTTTTTTTATAGTCTAGATATCGTAATGGAGTCCCTACGGTCATTGTAAAGTATACTGGCTCGGCCCAAGAAACTTAATGACCCGTCAATCCACTATTCAAAATGTCCGGGGCTTAAGAATCAAACTAATAGACCTTCGACTCGCAATCTCTGTCATCGCTCAGCCCTGCCAATTTAAAAATATTAAGGAGGTCCTCGGAATCCCTCGAACTGTTCGAGCTTCATTACACAGCCCACAGCTCTCAGCGTATTAGTGTGACTAAAAGCGTATTAATAAAACTGTATACCGTGTTCTAGACTATGCTAAGGCAATTACCATTGTTATACCACACTCCCACTGACTATTGGACATTTTCTGTAAAAAAAAAGCCATTGTATACGGGATTCAAAAAATAAAATAAAAATAAAATGTGTGAGATTAATATTGAGATTATCTGTCGGCACAATGAATTTTTGCGGGGGGGGGGACTTTGTATTCTATTTATTAACATTGGAACACTGTATACCGTACGTGATGAATTATCGAAACTCCATTTCGTCGGAAAAGGCCAGTACCACGCGTAAATTAATAAACAGGCATTTTCTGCGCTTTCAGCGCCGAATCCGCGAAAACAAAGTTTTCCCCCCTTCATCACGAAGCCTAATTAATTAACGAAACATAAAATTTTCATTACCCAATCGTACATAATTTATCGTCGAGTCAGCTTACCAGTATAATCCGATGTAGATGCAATCTCGCGGTGAGCGCTACGAGATAGCCGGCGTGTCCGTCGAACATGGAAAACATAATGTACGGCAGTGCAATATCGCTATCGGGTATCTTTAAATCTCCCCTGACGGCCGAAGCCTGATCCTCGTTCCATGTACTTTTTCCAGCGTTTATGCATTCCGCGTATCCGGCACACCAGGGCAAACGACTCAGGTCCCTCGGCACGATTATCGGCCTCACTCTGTGATCAGCGCTTACCTAATAATAATAATAATAATAATAATAATAATAATAATAATAATAATAACAATAACAATAATAATAATAATAATAATAATAATAATAATAATAATAATAATAATAATAATAACAATAACAATAACAATAGTAATATGTATACTGTTTTTAAATCCAAGTCCTTAGAGCGTGCAATGTATTGTCGATAAATACCATGACAAAGTCATAAATGACAAAGTCATAAATGACAAAGTCATAAATGACAAAGTTATAAATGTTATTTATAAATGACAAAGTCATTTATAAATAACAATTGCACGCTCAACTGCGAAATATTTGGATGCCAGGTCAGCATGAAAAATATAATTAGAGAATGAAGTGTTTCTCAAGCTTCCGCCAGGTGCTTTTGAAGGATCCATTGTCTGTTCGCCCTCCAGGAAATGGAGGAAATTGTTGAGAAAAAAAATGTCCAAAACAGGCCACAAAACCGTGAAGAGGAGATTATTACTTTACGCACGCTCCAAGTTCCATCGCAGCTGATTGAGTCCAGACAGCGTCGTAGTCGATGCTTGAGAAACATTGTATTTTCTAATGATCAAAATAATAAAAATAATAAAAATAATAAAAATAATAATAATAATAGTCGGTCGCTTCGCGCCCGAACGCTAGTAACAGTAGTAATAATAATAATAATAATAATAACAATAACAATAATGTATATACTGTTATTATCATTGTTATTAAAAACTTGCATTTAAAACAGTATTTATCACAGTTTTGATAAAATGTAATACATTATCGACAAATACTACAAATAACAATAATAATATATATTCTGTTTTAAAGGCAATTTTTTTTAGAGAATGTAGAATATTGTCAACACTTACTACTCAAACGTAACAAGACAAGACTCTCGACGGTGAAATACTTGCCTGCATCTCCTCGTTGGTCAATCCAAGAAAGCTCGGTCTGCTGTATGGTTTGGCCTCTATAACAACATTTGAAGTCATATAATTTGTGCCTAAATCGTTATCCGATTCATTGTTGTACTGCAAACCCAGTTCGCTTGCTCCGACTGCGTTCATCAACGCGGACTTGAATCTGCTCAACATCTTGACCCTTCTTTTTTTGTTTGCTGTTGTTGGTGTTTTTTTTTTCTCCTCCTCCCAACGCCTCTTCGATTGGCTCGGTTAAATTAAAATGATAATTCCTCGACCGGATAAAAAGGTTCCGTCAAACATAATAAAAAATTGGTTCGTCCGTCCTGAAAGCAGGTGTTCTCCAGAAATGCATGTAACGACGAGTATGCGACGAAAGAGTACGATGCGGGCATCGTCGTATGAATTATTTTGTTACTTTTGTACAACGGTGAAAAAAAAAAACAAAATTATAAGCTCCTTCCATTGGTCAAGTCCTGCGGAGGTGTCAGCTGTCAACCGTGTTTCGACATGCCGCTCTCAACGTTTGTATTCACACTTTTCCGTGGCCGCACGGGAATGAGTCATTGCTGGGCTCTGCCACGGCGAACTCGAATATTCGTGGAATATTCATCCGTCACGAAATTGTACGGTATTTATCGACATTCTTAATCAGCGATACTCTGAGATAAGGTTATCACTTGACCGTCTCTCACGAAACACGACAGTTAGGAGGCCCACCGATTATTGTATTATAGTTGTGTTTCGCGTTTGTTCGATAATCGAGGTTTTCCGATTCGATAAAATAAAATGGGGATAGGTGGGGATTAGCGAGTCCTCCGATGGTAAAACAGTTCCTTGGGGACGCAATAGCCCCATGAATCTACCGTAGTTTTGTCGAGCAATAAATTAGGTCAACATAAGGCATCATAAGAAATAAACTTTTGTTTTTTCTTTCTGCAATAATGCTCAAATACTTGTTTTTTTTAATTTTTATTGTTTTCATGTGTTCTGCGAAGATGTTCGACTGCACTTAGCGAATGCTTACCTGGCGAAAATATTTCTTTGACAATTTGTCTGAAAAACTCTAACCGGACCGTTTCTATGATTTTCAGAGATTTTCCGATATTTTCTTTTTTTTTTTAGCTTCTCTGCTATTTGCTAAATATCTCTACCATTTCCTCGGCACAATCTTCAACAGTGACAATTTATTAGAGAAATTCAGAGTATTTTCCGAAAAATTCTGGAAAACTGATTTTTTTCTTCCGATAAAGTACGTCAAGAGAAAACACCGGTTGTCTCTAAGTCTACTGATTCTGTTACTCGTCCCAACAAAGACGAGTAAAAGAGTTTTTCAGAGAAAATACGATTTATTTTTTGGAAAACTCCGATTTTTCCGGATAATGTGTGTTTAGAGAATTTCAGAGAACTTACGAGTTCTCTCTAAGATCTACTCATTCTGTTACAAGCTGTACATCAGCGAAAAGTAGAGTTTTGCAGATAAATGTTCGTGAATATAGAAAATTAATAACCAGAGAAACAAAAACAAAGTTCATAATTAGTAAGAGAAGTCGGCAGATAAAACCATAGAGTTTCAGATTAATTCTGAAAATTATAATCGGTCAACCATGCGGAGAATTTCTTTAAAAATTCAGACTTTCCCTAAAACTTTTCAGGAGTACGATTTTACATATATTTTTTGTATGCGAAATTCAGTGAAAATTTGCCTTTCAGAAAATGGTTTCTGAATATAGAAGAGAAACATGCTGAAAATATCAACAGAGTTCATAGTTTTTCATAGAAGTTGGCAGGGAAAATCAGAGATTTTCTGAACAGTTAGGAATATTTCGATTCAGAAAAATCTTTGACTTTTTCTGCAATGTGCAAAATCTTTGAGAAATTCAGAGAACTTTTCTTAGAAGTATCTGATAAATTTCCAGACATATTCAGACAAATATTTTCACCAGGGTTGGAAATAAAGAAATTATTAATTTATGTTTCTCTCTTTACACACTTGGTGTGTCGTGAGAAAATACAAATAATCGATGCTGTTTGTTGAAATAATAAAAACAATTCAGCCCATCGTCCAAATACATAGACCCAGATAGCCAACCGTAGCACAGGCAAACGGGCAATTGCTTGTCACCAAGCTTTGCTGTTTGCTCGCCAGCAATATTGCAACATTACCCAGATAGAAAAATAACGGCACGGAGATGGAACGATGGTGGTACCAATGGTACGATACCCGTTTGACGGCACGTTTTTCTATCTGGGTAGTTTCTAACACGAGATGGCAGCATATTGGTAACAAAAATCCAACAACTGTTGCTATAAACTGATTCCTTATTCTTAAGGTAGCTTGTCGATGATATAAAAATCTGAAAAAATTCATGCAGATTAAAGCTACTGTAGAGATTAATTTTGCACAATAATAATTCCAAAATGTTATTAACAAATTAATCAAAAAATTAATTGTTTAACAAATTGCCCGCCAAAACAACCATTTTTTTTCTATGAAAATGATTCGTTTATTTTTCTGAATACGTATGCATTTTTTCAGATTTTTCAATTAGCTTTGATTTTTTAATTTTTTTATTTGGAAAAAATGTCTGAATAAACCCAAAAATTAAAACTAATTGAAAAATCTGAAAAAATTCATACGTGTTCAGAAAAATAAATGAATCATTTTCATAGAAAAAAATGGTTGTTTTGCCGGGCAATATGTTAAACAATTAATTTTTTGATTAATTTGCTAATAACATTTTGGAATTATTATTGTGCAAAATTAATCTCTTCAGTACTTTAATCTGCATGAATTTTTTCAGATTTTTATATCATCGAGATGTACTTGCAATATTCGCTTACTTTTCGATAACTTATGCGAGATGAGCGGGAACCGACATAGCTACCTTAAGGGGAAGTGAAAGTCACGTGACGGGGCCATGAGTGTGAGAGAGATAGTTGCAATTTTCAAATTAACTTTATTCAATGGTGCTAATTTTTTAAAGAAGGAGATGAATTCGGGCCGGATGCGAACTTACCGTGTGCATCCGGCTCGAATTTGCTTTTTCAAAAAAAAAAATTAGCACCCTTGAGAAGAGTTCATTACAGTTTTCATTACCGACCGCGATACTTCACTTCCCCTCAACAGCCGTGAGAGAGATCATAATTCCAGATGGTCAATTTGTGTATCATATAAAATATGATACACAAATGAACTAGCACTAACGATCCTTAGAATTGAATTTTTGTGAGAATCGATAGAGGCATTTAAATTGTATAAGAAGTCGAATTCTTTAAAGTTTCACCCAAAATAACCATGACTCGAGCAAATTAATTTTCGTAGTGAAACGCAAAGGACCAGCAAGCCTTGCTGACAACTTGCTGACAAAATTGTCAGCAAGTTGACAACTCCTAAGAATTTTCGACATTCAATGCTGACAAAAACATAGGCAAATGCGGACGTATATGCCGCAATTTTGCCGCTATCTCGTGCCATATGCTGCCTATTTGCTGGAGGGTTGTTGGCAAAATGCTATCTGGAGATTCTCCTTGAAAGTACTTCGGATTAATTCTTCGGCTTGCGGAATTGAAGACGCAAACTTTACTTCAGCGGATATTGTACCCTGTTGGACGCCAATGTATTCGGAGTGTAGTGGGCTGGGGAATTCGTAAAGGTTTGTGTTGGCAATGGGACTTGAGTTGCATTCGGTTACCTGTCCGTTACCCCCTAGGTGACGGTGTAGGCGACCTAAAATCGCTGAGACCCTACAAAAATCTCTTTCTGAAGGTCCACATACGGACTTTGATTAGGTACTGTTTTCAATTAAGTTCGCTATTCATGCAGCTTATTCGCTTCAATTATTTAATTAATCCAAATGTTTCCATATAATTTTTCATAAGTCTAAAAATGCTTCTAACGCATCGTCGAACGAAACTTCAACAAATCATACCGACAAACACTTTTATACATTATTCATTATCAATAAATTCATAATTACATATTATTTCGATACTTTATACAATTGCGGATATACCTCCATCACATTGAACTTCTCTTACACATTATTGGGGCGAAAATAACGCGTATTTATTGAACACTTAGTGCAAGAATCGATCAGCAGTGATCGTTGATCAGCGTATATGCAAAAAAAAAAGCAAAATCTGTTAAAAAAGCAGTCTCTAAAATACTCTTGGAGAAAAATATGATAGCACTTTGTCGCTCGCGCGATATACCCACGAGATAAAGCCGGAATAAGTGGGGGCCAAAAAAAATATACATAACACCTATTTAAATCGACGATTCGTTTTATTCGTTTTAATCTAAAAGTTATTCGTAGTGAACACACTTCCGTTGGCACAGTGAGTTCTTAGAAACCTTTGTATTTTCTTTTCTTTTCTTTCTCCTTTTTTCTCGCTACAAATTCGAAAAAAGAAAAGAAATATATCGTATAGCAAAAACAGTAACAATTGTCAACTTTGATGGACATACTTTTTTTTTAATACGAAAAAAATTCCCCTTTTTACTGGGGAGAATAGAATCACGTTTTTTTGTCAATAACATTTTGACGACCCCGCATAAACATCAATGGTCAAATTAGTATGACGCTTTATTAGCAAATGCAATTTTTCTTTTAACTAGTTTAATTTACGAATTAGTGATGTACTCATTTTTTTTTTCTCTACTTCGTAGTCGTATTTCTTTTTTTCATCACCATTTTTCTAATTATTTAACAATAAATTCATAATCTCTTCACGCATCGTGAAACGTCATGTATCGCAAATGATTATAATTGTTTTTCGTTTAAATTTAAACGCGTAGAAGAAGTGGAGTTCAGTCTGCAACGTTGGCAATACTTCTTACGACCAATTTATAAATATATATGATCTAAAGGGTAGCGTCAATGTGACGTAACGTAATTTAAAAAAAAAATGTAATGTTCCACAAAACCATAAACTAAAATAAAAAAACCCCCCTGAGCGGTGTTGGTAAGATGTTGTGAGTAGATGCCTCGAATACAATCGAAGATACAATTGGATAAAGCGCGGTGCAAACAACGACACTTATCGGCAAGAGCTACACAGACCGACCGAGAATTTTTCGTTAATTATTGCATAAAATATTTGTTCAAACGGAGTATCTAGTTTGTGATAACGAACAAACAAACAAAAGAATAATAATGGCGGCAAACGAATAAATTGTACTGATTAATTGGCGATAAATACGATTAGAATTAGTGTCCCGAGACATTCAATCGACAATCGAGTATTTTCTTGTCATCGCTTGTCTGACACCAAATTTTTTGTTCTTGTTTTTTTTTTCTTCTTTTTAAACCTACTTCAGTCTCTACTGTCTTGGTCTTTACACTTATATAATCCGTGGCACACTTGGGAACTCAAATAAACTCAAACGTATTCTCCTCTCATTCCAGATCTCATGCTATTCGTGATCCGCCTTTTGTAACTTCGGGTAAAGGTGTGGGATGCGGCGCTGCTCAACGCTGCTTTTGTGCATGCCACGGCACTTTTCTCCTAATCTCTGACCCTGAAAGCATATAATGTATAATGAAACGTTAAGTATCGTATCGGGTTTGCTTACTCGTTGCAAAGCTCGTTATTAACGGTCATCGCATTGTACTACGATATGCCGAATTTACGTTTTTTTTTTCTTCATATCTTATTTTTTTCTCGTCGAACACAGATCTGACAAAGTGAAGCGCGATGCTGGTGTATTTGTTCGCGCTGAAACTGAATAGACCAGCCGTTTTTTTAAATAAAAGTGAAACACGACGTCGACGTTGAAAAAAGTTGAAAATTGACATGATCATATTGCTTTCTCATAATATTCCTTTATTCGCGAAGCTTTATCTATGAGGGAGCCAAAAAAACCGAAAATGCTTTGTCATAGTAGAAGCCTTACGAATAAAGAAAAAATGATAATAAAGCGATATGAACAGTTCAATTTCGACTTTTTATCAACGGGAATAAACCATCTTTTTCGTAATTATCGTGTCTTCACAGCGTAATATGTGTGAAAAAAAAAAAAAAACATCAAGTATCCAAACGGGTCTGCTTACTCATTTTGACGCTACATTACTTTTTTTCCAAACTTTATTTTTTTATTCCAATTTTTTCATTATCAACGGAAATAAAATAATATATTTCGTAATTATCATCTCTTTGCAGAGAATAATGCCAATCGAATAGTTTTTGCGAAACAAAGTCAGCGTGGTTAGACTATTATAAAGATTAAGGCAATCTCATCATGCGTGTTATGCCGCGATGGCGAAGATAACAACAATTATATCAATTCTCTTCGTTGAATCATTGACAACGATAAATGAATCGACATGAATTATGAACCCGAAAGGTTAATGTCGAATCTAAACTTATCGTGTTATATTGCATCTTACCCAGGTCCTGGAAAGTAATAAGGTGGCGGACGTTCGTATTCCGTGCTCAATGGCGGAGCTGCAGCTGGCGGGGCGTACCTGGGCGGACCACCATTGGGATAGTCCCAATTTCTATGGGCAGAATAATTATTACCTTGTTACATTAGATCCCAAGTTCTTCAAAGAACCATGTCGTGTTAACTATGAAATTCTTTATACTTTATACTTTATACTTTATACTTTATACTTTATACTTTATACTTTATACTTTATACTTTATACTTTATACTTTATACTTTATACTCTATACTCTATACTTTATACTTTATACTTTATACTTTATACTTTATACTTTATACTTTATACTTTATACTTTATACTTTATACTTTATACTTTATACTTTATACTTTATACTTTATACTTTATACTTTATACTTTATACTTTATACTTTATACTTTATACTTTATACTTTATACTTTATACTTTATACTTTATACTTTATACTTTATACTTTATACTTTATACTTTTGCAAAACAACCATTTATCGATATTGTATAGGATTTTTATTTATACTCACTTGGGCGCATGATCCGAGTATCTTGAATCTTGGTGCGATGATCCCTGATACGCGTCAGCTATTCTCTCGCCGCCGCTGTAGCCACCCGCCGGACCGTCATAGCTCTCTACATACGTACTGGCGTGTTGTCTGGCGTGTGACACGTATTTTTTATCATGAACCCTGCAAATTAATTTTTGAAAAATTTAGAGAATGTCCGAAGCGTAAAAAAATCATCATTATTGTGATATGCATATAAATTGCGTTTTTGTGATACGTGTGATACGTGAAATTGCTCAAAGCGCGGTGACAATAATTTTTTTTATTATTCGATCGTTTTCCAACCATTGTTGATCGAGCCGGCGAAACGATAATAGCAATTTGCGACACAAGTGCAGTAAAGCGACCTTTTTATCACTCAGTGGGAAAATGGCCATTTTGAGCACGCTTCACGTGCGTAAAAACCCCATTTTCACACCTTGGGAAATGAAATTTTGTACGAAACTCGTGCGAAAAACGTTTTCTTAACTCGTGTGATTGCAACACTCGCCTTCGGCTCGTGCTGGAAACTCACACTCGTCAGGAAAGTGTTTTCGCACTACTATCGTAATGTACCGTAATGTATCGTAATGTATTATACGCACGCTGCCACTCACTTAGAAGTCCGCGTGTAATCTTCGCTACACCGCACTAGTACCACATAATATTTTTTGTAACGAATGCACGATAAGTGCTACTCGTGCCTGCTGATTGTGGCGCAGTACAGCAAGGCCTACTGCGCATGCGACCCGCCGTACTTTACGCACGCTGAGACGTGCGTAACGTACGTGCGTAAAGTAAGATCGAACCGATGTGCGCG
The DNA here is from genome assembly GCA_958510785.1 of Exephanes ischioxanthus. Lineage (NCBI taxonomy): Eukaryota > Metazoa > Arthropoda > Insecta > Hymenoptera > Ichneumonidae > Exephanes > Exephanes ischioxanthus. Next base: position 10,981,829 of record OY294018.1, on the reverse strand, counting down.
TGCGCCGGGAGTTTACAGTACACCGGAGTGTAAAGCCCCACTTTCGACACTCTCGACACGAAAAGCAGCACTTCTCATGGATGAGTTAGCAAAATATCATTTATCGACGCACATGGAATGGGTGACTATGAAATAATGGCAAGATGCATTTAAGGGTGTTGAGTTTGGTAAAAATCGTCAGATTTTAATCTTGGATACCTCTGCCGAGGGACGTAATTATGCATTTTACAAACAACAGAAGCGTGTGCTATCGTTTTAAACTCTGCTAGTGATAATGGTTCGTGTGCACGAGAAACTAATCTCTTAAGTACTTAAAAATAGTACTTTGCGATACTAGTACGTAAAAGCGGACTTTCGGCGAAGGCGAGTGCGGCCACTTCACAACCGCCGTCGGCAGTCCGCTATAACGTACAAGTATCGCATACTACTTTTTGTGACGAATGCATGAAAGGTGCTAGGTTATGTTGCTGACCGAGCGCGACAATAAAGGAAAAACAGACGGCGTGCGCATGCGCACTTAAATACTGTGCGCATGCGCACAGTATTTATGTAACGCCTTCTTGAAAAACACCACTTTATGTCGCGCCCGGCCCCCACATAAAGCAGCACTTTTCATGCATGAGTTACAAAAATCGTATATTAAGTACTTGGCGTTGAGACGTTGCTGCGTCTCTTGATGTAAACGATTGTTTCATTTTTGTTCTAACACGACAGATCTTCGTCTTGAATACATAGTTCACAGAAGGAGAGATAGCCAAGATCGAAGTTTTGTTACTTTTACCTGATTTGGACCCCTCAAATAAAATCGCGAGGAATATAACAATTAATAACTGGCCGTTATTAATTAACTAAATCATTTTCTTACGACAAATTTAATTTATACGAGGTGAACAGAAACAATACGACCGGGTAGAAAGCAGCAAAATATTGTTGCAGCAGCTCATCATGCTTTTTTTTTTTACCTTAAACCGTCATGCCAAACCTGTGTTAATTTACGAAAAGTACTCACTGAGCAAGGGGTATGTTATCCCTGTCTGCGTACGCATCATACAAATATTCACTGAAATGTATCGTAATACGTATATTTTTATAAAATTCCATAATGAAGGGGAGTCTCCAGTCATACGCCGTTCGACCTTACATCGTGCGATCTTGTGTGTCGCTACCCTCGATCTTCCCTCTCAAGTTTTTAAAATTTTTATTTTAATATCGATTTAGTAACGATCGATGATACCGTATTGGAATTACGACAGAGAGTTAAGAAGTTCGGATAGCTACTGCGCCAATAATTGACATATGATCGCATCTCAGGGAGATCGAACGGTTTATGATAATAGATTTCCTATGTACGGAATATTTGTTCTAAGAACTCAAATACGCTTCCGATAGCTAGGTAAAGAGTAACGACTACCTAAATGCAACAGATTCCTTCTACAGTCGTCTAAGTAAACAACACGCTAATTCACTTCATATGCCGCATATGATGGATTTCAATGCCTTTCGACAGATTGTACAAAATAATGACTCGAGCCTGCACAATAAGTCCTTATTCAACAATGATTTCAGAATCAGGCATCGCTTCGATTTAAGGCGATGTGAAATACCGCCGTCGGTAACAAAAACTGTATTGCATGCCGTTTTGGAACCGCACTCCGCCGAGAAAAAACAAAATTGTCTTTCCCTGGATGCAAGGAAAGACAATTTCCCTTTCCCAGCAGACGCAGGGAAAGAGAATTTTCTTTTTTTTCGGCGACCTGCGGTCTCAAAACGGTATTCAGTACAGTTTTTGTTATCGACTGGGCGCGGGGCAGGTGAGTGGAGTGTTATACCACACCACCTAAAAACCCCAAAATACCTAAGCAAAGATTTCGAGTTATATTCAGAGATGCGCCGTGACGTTCATTTTTTATATGCGTCATTTGACCAAAAGATTACTATCAATTGACCATCTTTTTTTATTCCAGATAATGTTTGTTGCGCGATGACCGTAATTTTTGTTTGGGCTCACAAATATGGTAAAAACAGCGATAAACATCTATCTCGTATGGATTCGAGCGTAATTTTTTTGTTTTTTTGTTTTTTTGTCACAAATTCGTCAATTTTTTAGCAGTCGTTGCTATCGTAATCACATGTATTGTTATCGTAATCATGTGTATTGCGTAAGTATCAATGAAAGAATATTATAAAATGAATACAAAATTTGTTTCTTTCTGATTAACGAGATTGGTACTTTCTTAACATTGAAGTTGAGACCGTGGAGGCTTTTGGAGTTAAAGTCGCTGTTGTCACAGTGCGGTCTTTTCGGGACCGGTCAATTGACGGTCACACGTGACAGTAGATTGCCAAAAAAATGACCGGTCACAAAGTTGGCGCTCATCTCTAGTTATATTCGACTGCATTACTCTGCAAGACTTAGGATTCGATCGGCAATTGAATCATTAACCTTAAGGAGGTTGGAGCGCTTCACACTTGTCAAACTAGTTCTACATTTTTAGAGTCGTCTGTACAAATTTTTACGCATCTATTGACTATAGTAGATGGTAATTTGTATTACAACAGATGTCCTTAACGTAGAATATCATTAATTGCAATGGATTTGCAAAAATATTAACTGATTTGTGCTAATTTTCGAAAAGGTACACATTCGTTCAGTTTTTTCAAAGAATAATCCCTCATATTTGCTCGATATTGATTTGTTACGGCTCGTTCTCTTCCTTGAAAGATGCTCTACACATTCACCGATAGTATTTCCCATTCAAAAAAATGACACCCTTTTGTTCGTCCATCGACGAAATTCCTTCATAAACAAACGGTTCTTATTTTTAACAGGAAAATGCTATCGAATACCTAGATGGTAAATTTGTAGAGCATCTTTCGAGGAAGAGAAAGAGACGTAATACATCAAAATCGAGCAACAATTTCGGATTATTCTTTGAAAAAACTGAACGAATCCTCCTTAACAGCGTTTAAAATTAATGTCCAGGAATAGTTGGTAATCCTCGAATTATGAAACTAATGGAACAGAAGGCTTCCTTAATTTCCAAGATGAATTAGTTTCCATGGAAAAGGCGCGACACTTGAATTGCTATGCAATTTTCACAAATATTCGTACACAAGTTCGCATGCATGCAAGAATTTCCCTTTACCGCATATATCGTCGTAAAAGGATTTCGAAGAAAAATTAAAGGCTGCATAACAGAAGAGGGTCTAATGACTAAACGGGATGAGATGGGTTCAACTAAAGTACCAGCGTCAAAGTTCAATTAGCATAACGGTTTGTACAATTGAGTGTATCAGCTCTTGTACTTACGATTCGACAAGAGGCCCAGGATACGGATCGGACTTCTGATAGAGTGAGCCCAACTTAACGCAGAGCACTATCGTGGGTATAAAAAGTATCAAGCACCAACCCACACTTGCCCAAAAGCCGTTCTGCAAACAACAACACAAAAATACGTGGGTCACTTCAATAGTCTGAAAAAGTCGTGCTTTTCTTTTTTTTTTTTTAAGTTTGGATGAAAAATGATTGTAACAACTGACGTACAAATGGATCCAAAACTTTGTTGCAACCGGCAACGAGGGTCGCATTGTATGCGTTTGACACTGGTCCACATCGTCCAATTTGTTCTCGGGTACTTGTGATTAAATGTTCCAAGAAATCGTCAACCTGATGAATAAGAGCATCCCCGAATTTTGTTGCTAACTGCAATTAAAAACAATTTTATTAAAGTAGATTGAATTTTTGTGCAAGTGAATATCGGGCATTCCCTACCATTTCGAGCTGGCTCTAACCCTTCACATCTTGGATTGTCCCGCAATTTTTTTGTATAACTGAACTAACTCTCAAAAGCACTCCATTTTTTATTAGATTTAAAAAAATTGTTTATAATTATTTATTATTACAAAAAAAAATAAACGTATTGATCGCCGTAATTAAAAAATCATTAAAAATTCTGAAAAATCTTGTGTCGTATATAAAAATGTTGAGCCGGACTGGGCCGATGTCACCTTCTAATTTTGTTTCGAAAAAAGAACCGTGAAAAAATTAGAAGAGAAAATCAGTCAATTATGGGTTATCGCTTGGCTATCTTTATATGCAACACTGTATTTTTTCAAATGTTCCCGAAGACTTTTAATTTTTAAAAGTCTTCGGGAACACAAAAGTCAAGCGATAACCCATAATCGACGAATTCTTTCTTCTAATTTTGTTCACTGTGTTTTCGAAAAAAATTGAAGGTGACGCCGGCCCGAGTCCGGCTCAAGTATTACAATTTTCTTATATATGACACAACATTTTTCCAAAAAGTTAAGATTTTTAATTTGTGGGGATCAAAAAGTTCATTTTTTTAATCATAAATAATTATAAACAGTTATTTTGATCTGATAAAAAATGTGAATGCTTTTGATTATTAGTTCAGTCATATAAAAAATCGCAGGCCTACCTCAAGATGTAAAGAGTCGACTCAGGTCGAAATGGTATGAAATGTTCCATATATATTCTTCGATATTTAAAGCTATAGACATGCATGCACCAACGCTGCACCACGGAGTCTCAAAGTATTGAAATTATATTCTAAATTATATTTTTCTCCCCTCGAGTACACAGTTGAATTGAAGAAAGCTGTGGTCCTTACATATTGCACGTATTCAGGACCGGCCTCGTTAAGAAATTGTTGAGCCGTTTTAACTTCGTCGACCAGGCTATGAATGGCTTCGGCCATTGAGCCGTGATTAAATTTGATGTGCTCCTGGAGCGTCAACGCGCTGTTGCTAAGCTGTTCGCTCAGTGCAGCCATCGGCATGACCAAATCTTTGTGATAATGCTCCAAATCGTGAGCATTCTTCTGAAGGCTGTCTCTCGTAGAATCTTGACCGTCAGGAAGTTTGTCGGATATGTCCCGAAGCTTGCCAGCGAGATGTTCCAGATTTATATTAGTTATATTTTCTTTCAGCAGCTCGGCGTACTGATAGAACTTTATATCACTTAGTCCGCTCTGCGCCAAGTCGTTCAATTTCATAGTGGCACTGTCGCTCAGTATAACGACACCCGGTGATAGATTTATCATTTTTCGCAATTGACCGATCGTACTACTTATGTCGTAGCGTTCGGCATATTTCCTCAACGAATCTAGATCCATTATGTATTCGAGTTTTAGCACCTTGTAGAGAGTTTCGTTGGCATGGCACTTTCTGCAATGAGATTTAACACTTTCATTTAACATAACTATATTTTGTTTTCTTATAGAGGAAGTCTTGTTTTCACGAAAATAAAACATTTCAAGATTTTTATGAAAACGAATTCACATAGTTTCAAAACATCGGACAGTTTTTTTTAATTTTACGAAAACGGTGTATTTTCTTTATAATGCGAGTTTCCGTATGAAATATTGAGTTAAGGGTAAAATTAGTGGCAGATTCGTGATCAGTGGGAAAAAATACATCCGTCGTGTTCATGAAACGTATGACAACTACAATTTTTTTTAAATATTCAATCGATCGTCACTGGTGTTCTATTTTTACTTAGCAAGAAAAGGAGATCGATATAAAAATTTGTATTTTTTAATACTAACGTAACAATCCAGCTCATATTGATGTCAGCTTCGGGATGGTTGTAATAAAGCTTCGTCTTGATCTGTACCAAATCGTCTACCAATTCGAACATACGATTGTCCTTCGGATTCTTTAGTGGCTCGCAGATTCCTCGTTGCGCTACCGCACCCGAAATCATATGCGTCACCGTTACGACCATCAGTATACTTGTGAAAAGAAACATTATCCAAACAGCCCTGGAACAGAAAATACAGTTGTAAATATTAAGCGACATAATTTTTTGTTATGACTTCTAACAAGCTCGAGGTCGGTAAAAAAAAAAATGGGTTTTTCCTCATCGATAGCCCGAGCTTTGATAAGATGAGATGATGGAAATTCTGTAGCTCAATTTTTTTTGCTATTACGCAGTCTTCTTTAAATGAAAGGCAATTAGTACTACAAATCGGAGGAACCAATACTCGATGCTCTTAGAAATTTCAATTTTTTTCTTAAATGATAAAAACTCACATCATGAGGAATCTTGCTCCAGCACCTTTGTTGCAACAATCGTCGCCGTAGCCATCGGGACGCTTGCCGCAAATACCGCACAGGAGACCGAAAGTTAAGCACATCAATACGGTAAGCAAAATACCAGATACTCCAAGTCCCAGATAATATCTGAAAAGAAAAAAAAACAAAACAATGAAAACATCATTGTAAGACATCGAAAAATATATGCGTGACATTTATTATGAAAACGAAAAAAGAAAAAATATTTAATTACCTGTACAATGAATATTGATCGATGTGATCTTTAGTTGTCTTAAGATGAGGTTTATACTCTCTATTAATATCACGATTTATTTTATCGATAAGTGAAGTGATGTTGATCGCCGCTTTAGCCAATGAGTCGCCGGCCTTTCGTATGCTCGCACTGACGACAGGGATCGTCTGGTTTACGGCGCGTTGAATGTCTTTTTGAATCTTTAAAAAGGATTCTCTGCCCTGACTGACCTCCGACACGATATCGCCTTCCATCAACAATGTGATATTTCGCAAAGAAGGCGTAACGTCGGGTAACTGCAACGCGTAACAAAAATGTTATTATCATTATATTGATGGGACATCGATATTTTTTTAAAATGTGTCTATCGAGCATGGTGATGCAATTCGCCGTGCATAATAAGTTACGCCAAAATCATTCATAACATTTTCCCTCCAGGAGCAGTTAAGATACTTCGTGGCACAAAATTGGCTGTAATAAAAAAAATGTCTTATGCAAATTCTCAAAAGCCTATCGATAAGAACCATTTCACTCCAAGCGGTAAATATCGCGTGACTAAAACCGGAAGGACGTATCTTTTTTATCTTCACAAACAGATGAATAAAAAACATCGGTCTAATTTTCGTCACGCGATACGTGTCCGAGTTTCTCGGAACTATTTATCCGTGCAAATTAATAAAGAAAAAAAAAATTAATGGTGATTCGTTTATCATGAGATTGTCTAATTAACAATAACTGAATAGTGATCGGTTCACGACTTCAAACTCTCCAGCGTCCAAGACTTTCTGCATGCTTTCAAAACTTTCCATATTAACCCTTTGAGTCACGATCATTGTGTTCTACATGGCAACTTGTCTGGCGATGAATTAATTGAAAAAGACAAAATGAACCTGGGAAGAAAAAAAGTCTCGTGTTTCAAAGGGCTGAGAAATATAACTTGCACACGGTGCCCAGACAATTGATAACAACTTTGTACTTCCCGGTAGCAATCAACGTGAATAAAGGTAGTCATACCTTCGGAAAGTATCGGTCCAAGTACTGCGTGTAATACGAGTAATTGATAAAGTTTTTGTTTTCTTTTTATTAGCATCTTCACGTACAAACGAAATTGGGGAGAAGGGGGCGAGAATTAATACTGACCTTATCAAATTCCACTTGTACGGACATTTGATTGATTTTGTAGTCACTTAAAACTTGTTTGCAGGTGTGCGTTGTGCATGCCGACAATGTGTGAAGTAAATCCTTCTTCACGCCCCGGACGACTGGAATATTGAAGAAGAAAAAATGATGAAATGATTGGTTAAAAAATCCGTAAAAAGTTGTTGAGTGGATAATACAGTAAATAGTTATTCACGTTGTATCTCGGAATGGGGTTCAAAATTACGAAATTTAGGACGGGCAATATTTCGAAATTACATCATTGCGGATATTAAAATATCGAAAAATGAGTAGGTCGAAAAATGCATTTTTTATAGATCGCTAAGTCGAATGACCGTGTCACCAAATAGTATCCTATGCCACAAGGGAGGACAGTGCGCCTTTTCACCGATTGTGAAGTTTGATGAAATTCACACTAGGTGAAAATGCACTTCCTCCTGAGTGGCATACTCTATGTTTTTCCCGACTATGCTAAAAAGTGACCATATTTCTATGCCTGCAGCGGGGATGGAAAGAGGCCGATTCTTGATGAGCGGGAGGAAAAATAATTTAGCGGCAGGAAAAGTTTCACTTTTCCTTCACACTCGGTGAAAGGACGCACTTTCCTCCCTTGTAGCATAATACACTATTACGCACTCGTATCGAAATGTACTATTTTAGAAGTTGGAGGTGGACATTTTGAACGACCAGATTCATAAAAGCTAAAATTTTAAATTTAAAAAGGGAGACAAGCTCATATTTTAATACCCTACATACATATCGGAAGGATGCTGAAAATACAGATTTCGAATGACTGAAACGTAGATACGCGAGGGACCAAAACAGTGAGACTCGAAATGGTGGAAGCTTGTAGCAAGAGGTAAACATCGCTGAAGATCCCATGAAAAGACCTAACAAATGCGAGAACTGACGTTTCGCAAGCTATCGCTATGCCGATCGTTCGTCTTTCTGGTCTTTCGCTATTTTGACCGTTCGACTTATTGGTCTTCTATCTATGAACACTCTTAATATCCGCGATTTTTAATTTACAGGACTCGAACTTTTTAGTGTTCGAGTTTTCGTCTATTCTAAGGTTCACCCCTTGCAATATCGACTATTCATATATTTGTTCTCGATATAAGCTCATTTCGATATATTTATGTTCTTAATTTTTATTTACTACTTAAGGACTCTCAGAAAAATGGCCATTGCATATTTGAACGTTTGTTATTTTTTCTATTTCCAAATATCGGCTGTTCTACATTTCGATCGTTCAAAATTTCCCCCACCAACACCCGTATCTTGTATATATATTTTACGGAAAGATGTTTGTCTGTCTGTCCGTTTATGTTTATTGTCCCAAGTCCAAGCACTTGCAGAATCAAAACTAAAATATTTTCGTTTGAAATTCCACCGAATTAATTAATTGTTTAATGTGATTATTGGTTAATGATTCTTGTGAAATACGAACCTACCTATATCAAGTTGACTGGCGTTCATTCTGAGCTCCTGCGTTATCTTATTCATCATTCTCAGGTCTTCCCTGATCGCGTCCAGGCCGGATACGATGTCGTTAAGATTCGTCAACGACACAGCGTGCGAGTATATCGCCAATTCCTCGGTAACAATTCTCCCGCAAGCGTGCAGTATATTGTTCAGCGTAACTTCGAGTTCCTCGTAGTTGGTTGTCAAAAGATTGTGGATTTCCTGCTTAGTCGTTGTCAGATAAAGCTCCACGTCTTCGAGGCTCGTTTTCGCCTGATCGGGCAGACCCTCGACACCCTCCTGCATGTACTCGTTTGTCACGAACGCACAGACGACTCCGAACCTGCGAACAATTCACACATTTATCGTTACACGGACTGGCATAATTTTTTTTTATCGATAAATCGACGAATAATCGGTCGAATATTCTTATATCGTTCGGGTTTCGCGAGACAATTAAGGTAGTCCTTGCGAATAGTGTTGATTTCTCATAAGTTTCAGAGAAACGAGAGGGAATTGCAAACACTTCTGGATGGTATAAAAATCTTGAAAAAAAATCAAGCATATTAAAGGTGAAAAGATAAATTTTGCATAATAATAATTGCAAAATGTTATTCACAAATTGATGAAAAATGAAATTGACCAACAAATCTACCGGATACCTAACTTTTTTTAAATATAAAAATAATTCGTTCACTTTTCTGAATACGCATGCATTTTTTCAGATTTTTAAATTCACTTTGCGTTTTTGTCTTACTATATTGGAAAAAAGTGAAGAAAGTCACAAAATTCAAAGTGAATTGAAAACTCTGAAAAATGCATGCGTATTCAGAAAAATGAACGAATCATGTTCATTAACAAAAAGTTAGGTTTCGGGGAAAATTGTTGAAAATTTTTATTTTTCATCAATTTTTTTAATAACATTTTGGAATTATTATTATGCAAAATTAATCTTCTCAGCTCCTTCAACCCTTTGCGTCACGGTGGGACATAAGGTGTCCCACCTTCTTTCGCTGTTTTCAATTTTTCAAACTAATGTCTTGACATGAAATACCGAGGTTTCGCTTTTATAGTGTCAAAATGTATGGCTCAAAGGGTTAATATGCTTGATTTTTTCAGATTTTTATGCCATCGAGAAATGTTTACAATTCCCTCTCATTTCTCTGAAACGTATGCGAACACTATTCGCAAGGACTACCTTAAAAAAAATATGCTGTACTGGTGGGACAACATCGGCAGCCTACCGGAACATCGATTATCACTTATAAATTCGATAAAATAATTTACTATTGTTTATTCTTTATTTTTTTCAAGTGCTCCGAAAAAAATGTCTGTATCGCGAACTTTTTCTTCTGAAATTGAACCTACGTTTAAGTACTGTTCAGGTGTTTCTCAGGTGCTACAACGATCAAAATCGCAACGATCGAAGAAATATGTTGTCCTGTTGGGACAACATCGTTAACCTACCGGATTATTACGATTTATAAATTCGATAAAATACTTTAATAACATTTTAGTGTTCATTCATTCTTTCTTTTTTTCAAGTGCTTTTCGAGTAGCGTATCCACAAAGCTGTATCGCGAAATTTTCCTTGTGAAATCGTACCTACGTTCAAGCGCTGTTTATGTGTTTCTCAAGGTGCTACAATCGCAGCGATCAAATTACCGAGTTTCACAATAAAATTAGACACCGGATATCATCGGATGATATCGCAAGCCAGTCCATCGTTTATTATCTATCGATGTTAAGTTCTTTCTCAATAAACCCAGCTGTTTAATTTTTTTTATCGCTTAAACTTTACCGGCTAAGATAGTAGAAAAAAACAGTTAAAAAAATTATACTCGGCACGTGATCTACAAATACCATTAGCTCCGATCCAACCACTTACAGGATAATCGTAGCGACACCGATGAGAACGAAGCTCAGCATAATTTTTCGGCAATGATCGTGTTTTTTGTCGAAAGGTTGACTTCTGGCGCCGCAGTGGCCCGCGCATCTGCAGCAGCAGAAGAAGAGACCAACGCACGGTAGAATAGCGGCTATCAGGAGACCGGCAACGGCAAGCCCGGCCAGACCGGCATAATGGGTCAGAATAATTCGCCACTCTTTCGCTGGATCGGCGAACTGAAGTCGATGGTCGACCACGGTGATTATTCCTGCAACAAGAGAGATAATTTCATATTAAAAACGATCTATGGAATTTAGGTCGAAGGTGCAGTGGAAACCTCTGAATAGCCATGAGCACGAGACCGAGCGGCCTGTCGATAGCCCGGTTACGTCCTGATGAGTAAAAAAAAAAAAAAACTATCGAGAACTAAACTAAAATGAAAGGTGCAAAATTAATCGAACCTCAGTGATAAAAAAATTGTAAATTTAATGCACTGGACTGGAAGTTTTCATGCAAAAACGAATACATTAAATTTATTGTGCATTTGTGATGAAAAATTAATGGACTTTTTTCGTGAAATTAAAGTAAATTATTGGATTTAAAGTACTTAAATTATTAAAAGTAAGACCGACAGTGGGGGATGCGCGGTTGGCGCACGACTCGGATGGTCTCCCAAGTCAAGCAAGATCGTTCGAGGTCAGTGCTTGGATGGGTGACCGCTTAGCTGCGCGCTAGCTGGCCCGTCGACCGTTGAGCGGGAGGCGCTTTCTTCTGAAACTTTGGTGTTCCTGCACTTTACTCAAAGTGCAAAATCACCGGAGGATCAGCCGTCTGTACCGGCACGGGTTTTCCGTAGTTTCTCCGTGTCCCCGGTAAATGCGGTACAGTGTAGTTAAGTCGGCACAGTGTAATTAAGGGCGGGGTAAGGTATTAATTTTTTTTAATGAATGTATAATATCTAAAGAATATTGTGTTAAAATTTAAAGTCGATCGGAGCAAAATTAACGAAGTTATGAGTATTTGAGCGCAACTCAAAAAAATTGGGTTGCGGCGAAATTTGTTGATCAATTATTTTTTTTCATCAATTTGTTAATAACATTTTGGAATTATTATTATGCAAAATTAATCTTTTGAGTACCTTTAATATGCATGAATTTTTTCAGATTTTTATAAAATCGAGAAGTGTTCTCAAACTTATGTGAAATGAGCGCTAAGCGACCAAACTCTTCGCGTTTTTCAAAGCGTTTTTCTGAAACTTGTCATATTTGAAGTCCGTGTTCACGATAACTCAAAATCTACTGGACCAATCGTTTTGAAATTTTGCACAGTACTTCTTCACGTAATTCACCAGGTATTGTCGAGAGCTTTTTTGTTTTTTTTTAATAATTACTAATTTTTAAACAACAAATAAGCCGATTTTTTTTTAGCGACAATCGGTTTTTTGGCTTCCAAGTGCTACGAAAAATTGAAAAATCGAAAAAAAATCCTCTCGTCATTACCTCGAGAAACATCTCCTTTGACGAATGCATTTTAATTTTTTGGTTTCGGATGATTCTGTTGCGAGTTATGATGAACACCGCAAATCAACTTTTTTTCGAGGCGCCTCCGGAGATTCATTGTCACTCGCTCGATTTTGAATATTTTGCAATGAAAATTTAGGAAAATGTTGTTCAAATGTTATATTATTATATGGAAATTTACTGAATAAACGAACACTATCTGTATCGCCAAAAAAAAATCTTAAAAACATGCCTTTTTTCACCGAATTAACCTTACCCCGCCGTTAAGAGTGCGGGTAGGGAGAGCTAGGAGGGAATCGGGATGGGGTTCCGTACAAACCCAGAAGGGTATACGGTGGAAAAATGGAACAAATATTTAAAAAAAAATTAAAAGTAAGGTATTTCTAAAGTTTTTAATATACGGTACGTTCATTTTTCATCACAACTGTATATGAAATTTAATATACCAGCTGCTTATGCATAAAAAACTTCCGGTGCCAGTGCATTAAATTTACAGTCCGAAAGTCCGATTCCGTGCCGATGAGTAAAAAAAAATACTATTGAGAACTAAACTAAAATGTAAGGTGCAAAATGAATAGAACTTCTTTACTATCACGAAACGGACTATCGAGAGGTTTCACTAGATTAGATTAGATTGTTTTATCAATCCATACATGTGGCATTCTCTGTCAACTCAGCCATCTTTTTTTCGACCCTCTCAGATCTATCCTATAATTGGCCACATTTTAGTATCACTTGAAAGTACCCTTTGTGAATTTGTTCAGATTTTGTAATCCATCCATTTAGGGAGATGCATTTTTGTTTCAAATTCATATGTCTTGAAAGGGATAAGTCGGGAAAAAAAATCTAACGACGAAAAAGTTCTCTTTAGTCATTAACTATTGTGTGCAACATGTGTTATCTTTTCGTTCATATTGCAAAGGCTATTTTTAGCAGAAAGCAATGAAAATTATATTTTTCCGTGCCCTGCGACACCTTCGATTTCGCTGCCAATTTGTCAGGGTATTCGGCAATGTATGAAGGACCTACAAAAAAAATTGTCAAAGTGGTACTCTACGTAGTCGCTAAGCAATAAATATAGTAATACAATATTTTTATTTCAATTTTCTTTTTCATCCAATGCGATACCTTCAATTTTGCTGTTAATTTTTTAGGGCAGTCGGTGATATAGGACAAATCTGAAAAAAAAATTGGCGATGTGAAACTAGACGTATTTCCCGAGAAAATAAATATTGAAATATCAATATTAGATTATTATTTTCTTTTGCTTAGCAACTACGTCGAGTACCACTTTGCCATTTTTTTTTTGTAGGTTCTTTATACATCGTTGAATACGCTGAAAAATTGGTAACGAAATCGAAGGTGTCGCATTGCACGAAAAAATATAAGTTTCATTCCTTTCTCCTAAAAATAGCTTTTCCAAAACGAACATAAATATAACACATATTGCATTAAATAGTTAATGAATAAAGAGACCTTTATGTTGTTAGATTTTTTTGCCCGACTTATCCCTTTCAAGATTTATGAATTTGAAAGAAAAAAAGGGAATTTTCTAAATGGACGGTTTAAAAAATCTGAAAAAATTCTCAAAGGGTACTTTCAAGTGATACTAAAATGTGGCCAATTATGAGATAAATTTGAGGTTCGAAAAAAAAAAGTGGTCGAGTTGACAGAGAATGTTAACTTCTACATCTCTCGTTCGAGAGGATTTACTACAATTACATATATCGGTAAAAAAAAATATATATATATGTTTTTTTCGCAACATTATTAAAATTGCGATACGGAAAAGCTATCCGGTAGAAAGTAACGAAAATATTGTTTTTTCTTCCGCTAACGATTTATCGCGGTTATACACGCACGAGACCGATCGGTTTCTACGATAGTCCGATTCCGTGGCGATGAGTTAAAAATAAAAACTATAGAGAACTAAACTGAAATGTAAGGTGCGAAATTAATCGAACTTCTTTACTAACGCGAAACGAATTTTTGAGAGGTTTTACTAAAATAATATATAATATATAATATATAATATATAATATATAATATATAATATATAATATATAATATATAATATATAATATATAATATATAATATATAATATATAATATATAATATATAATATATAATATATAATATATAATATATAATATATAATATATAATATATAATATATAATATATAATATATAATATATAATATATAATATATAATATATAATATATATTGTTTTCTCGCGAAATTATTAAAGTCGCGATACGGAAAAGCCGTCCGGTGGGAAGTAACAAAATGATTGTTTTTTTTTCGCTAACGATTTATCGCGGTTATACGCGGGCGGACGCGTACACGATAAAACATGGTGGGCCCTTCCGCTCGCTCTCGAACTTGTGGGCTCTACTACGTGCGGGCTAACACGCTACACACTGTGCAACCGGATATCACCTACATCATATTGTTTCGAGTCTCACGGATGACACCGAGAGACTTGCTGGGACTACCGAGCACACTTTTTTAGACGTGACTTTGGGGGTCTACCCACTCGTTTTACATCACACATCCGGTCTGGAGCATGCAGCCTGACGGACGACAGTTTTTACTTGGTATCTTCGCTGTTCTCGCTTCGACGGACTGGCTTCCGATAAAATTTTAACTAACTACTTGGACATTGACAAAGTAAGGTAAATTTGACTTACTCTGTCGAAATTCGAGGTCGAATTCAAAGTATCTATACAAATGTCAGTAGGATAGAAACGAACAATTTTCTTCAACGATCCAAAATTAATCGCGCAACAAAAATTGTTATGTTCACAAAAAACATTTCTTTTCTTTACATAAAAATGTTTGTTGCACGATTCACTTTCGAACGTTGAAGGGAATTCTTCGTTTCTATTCTACTGTCAGTTTTGTACTTTCAATTTGACCTTGAATCTTTGCGACAACACATTCGATGGATTTCTTACAATAAACGTTCTTGAAAACAAAACAAAATCACGTCGTCAAGTTTTCAGTATCGAGCGGTTATATATATATATAACGTTTAAGGTAGTTACTGCGTGGCACGCGAGTCAAATGAGTGCTAAATGTTTGCAATTATGTATCCAAAATTGTATGTGTTCATGGACAGTAAAGGACGTTGATTTGTGTTATTGAACCTGTCCTCAACCAAGAGAAATATTGAGGTAGTCCGAGCGGTACAGTCGCGCCAAACGTTACTTTCAGGGAATAATTCAAACATTTCTCGTTGGGACAAAATCTAAAAAAATCAACCATATGGGAGGTGCTGCAAATACTGTCTTTATGTAATAATAATTCGAAAATGTTATTGCCAAATTAACGATAAAAATAGTGAAGATAAAAATGATTTTTATTTTCAATTTGTTAATAACAGATTACAATCTTAGCAGCACCTTCCATATACTTGATATTTTTCAAATTTTTATCCCATCGAGAAGTGTTCGAAATTTTCTATGAAACTCACGTTTGGCGGGACTGTACCGCTCGGACTACCTTAACGGCGGGGTAAGGTTAATTCGGTGAAAAAAGGCATGTTTTTAAGATTTTTTTTTTTTGCGATACAGATAGTGTTCGTTTTTCAGTAAATTTCCATATAATAATATAACATTTGAACAACATTTTCCTAAATTTTCATCGCAAAGTATTCAAATTTGAGCGAGTGACAATGAATCTCCGGAGACGCCTCGAAAAAAAGTTGATTTGCGGTGTTCATCATAGCTCGCAACAGAATCATCCGAAACAAAAAAATCAAAATGCATTTGTTAAAGGAGATGTTTCTCGAGGTAATGACGAGAGGATTTTTTTTCGAATTTTCAATTTTTCCTAGCACTTGGGAGCCAAAAAACCGATTTTCACAAAAAAAAATCGGCTTATTTGTTGTTGAAAAATTAGTAATTATTTTAAAAAACAAAAAAGCTCTCGACAATACCTGGTGAATTATGTGAAGAAGTACTGTGCAAAATTTCAAAACTATTGGTCCAGTAGATTTTGAGTTATCGTGAACACGGACTTCAAATATGACAAGTTTCAGAAAAACGCTTTGGAAAACGCGAAGAGTTTGGTCGCTTAGCGCTCATTTCACATAAGTTTGAGAACACTTCTCGATTTTATAAAAATCTGAAAAAATTCATGCATATTAAAGGTACTCAAAAGATTAATTTTGCATAATAATAATTCCAAAATGTTATTGACAAATTGATGAAAAAAAAAATTGGTCAACAAATTTCGCCGCAACCCAATTTTTTTGGGTTGCGCTCAAATACTCATAACTTCGTTAATTTTGCTACGATCGACTTGAAATTTTTACAAAATATTCTTGAGATATTATACATTCATAAAAAGAAATGTAATACCTTACCCCGCCCTTAATCGCGATAGTCTTGCAAGAACAACAACTGGTAAATGCGTTTTTTCAAAGTACAATCCATATTTTTTAGCAGATTTCAATGTACCACGGTTCATTTTGTTTCTCAAACTATGCTCTACAAATTCAACCAGTAGATTTTTTTGGTCCGACCATTTGACAAATACGGCCCATTGTTTAACCGGTGAATTTGTTCCCCAAAAACAAACTGCTGTAATTAAAAAAAAAATCTACTCGGTGAATTTCGTAGAGCCACATTTGACGAACAAAAATGAGCCGTGGTACATTAAAGTTGGTTGAAAAATAAGGATTCTTCTTTGAACAAAAAAAAAAAAACGAAAATGTATCGTCATGGAAATTTGCATTTATTCGTTAATGTATTTGCAAAAAACATCGTTATCGATAGTTTCATCAATTAAGGACCCATGCGGTAATACAAATAGACTTCCGTTACTGTTAATAAATTCGCCACATTTTGGATAAACAATTGTGAAAATGTAGCACTAGTTTGCCTGGTCTTTCGTGCAGTAGCTACCTCAACGATGATAAATGGATACATGTTGAAAACGCGCCATTTTTTTGACAACTACACAACTACACTTGTCGCACCAGCGGCCAAAGAACCGAATGACTCAATGTCTGTGATTGAGGGAAGTTCGCTGGCACATGTTCGTGTGGGCAATATATTTATCTACAACGTTGCGATAAATGCAAGCGTACTATAGACGCGAGGTCAACGACCAGTAAATCGGACGATAATTTCAGTGAATGAACGAGTCGTAATAATTGTAGTGTACAAAACATCGATTGGATTTATAAAAAGACATGTCGCACGATTCTTGGATTAGTTTACTTATTGAAGTTTTATCACATTCCGAGAAACAGTGCACGATATCGCCACTTATCTACGATAGACGATAATGTTTATTGCCTACCGGAAGTGACTGGTGGTATATTTTATATCGCAAGTTTGTAACTAATTCGAATTATAATCTATATTTTATCATCACAAGTCCCAACTAATTCGTACCAAAAAATTCCAATTCTATTTTATCACGATGGACAATGCGCGCCTTGACAAATATTATCCGCTGGGCCGACAGCCATAATAATAATGATAAGAGTGCGACATCACAAAAGAAGCTTTGTAACAAACTGAGGATATAAACTTTTTTTTCGGATTTTCACGTCAGGCGAGTCTATAAGAGTAAAAAAATATATATGTAAAACATTATTAACGCTTCGGTGTACATGGCCGATGATTTTTATTTGGTCGTAACTAGCAAACTGTTAAAGCTAGTGCGCCACAATTTAGCACGAGAATAGAGTCATGCTCATTCCGATACAATTTTTCTTTTTCAATTTCCTTTTTTTAATTTAACTTGGCGACAATCTTGAACTTCGGAGAAACAGTGAATGATATCGCCACTCATCTACGATAGACGATAATATTTGTTGCCTACTGGAAGTCACCGGTGGATCGCCCTTATCTATATTTTATCTTCATTAATTCGTACCGAATTCGTATCCAAACATTCCAATTCTATTTTATCGCGCACGCGATGCACAAATGCGCGTCTTGACAAATATTATTCGTTGGGCCGATTAGCATAATAATAATAAAAGTGCTATGCCACAAAAGAAGCTTCTTTGTAAGAGTAAAAAAGAATTATGTTTGTCAAATATTATGAACGCTTCGGTTTATGTGTCTGAGGATTTTTTATTCGGTCATAATTCGCAAACGGTTAAAACGTTTCGCCACTTATCTTGGATAGACCATAATGTTCATTGCCTATCGTGTCACTGGCGCATCGCCCGTATCTACATATTATCTTCACTAGTGCGTACCGAAATTGTACCCAAAAATCCCAATTCTATTTTATCACGATGCACAATGCCCGTATTGACAAATATTATCATCCGTTGGACCGGTTACCATAATAAAAATGGTAGCAGTGCTACATCACAAAAGAAGCCCTGTAATGAACTGATAGTTCATGACAAGTAACATTTTTTTGTGGGATTGGACCATGTGTAAAAAAATTAGATTTGGCAAAAAATTATGAAAGCTTCGGTGTATGCGTGATTTTTTTGTGACTTTAAGGTAGTCCTTGCGGACAGCCTGAGCCCACGTGAGTTCAGAGCGAATTGAGAGTGGAATTGCGAATACTTCGCGATGAGATAAAAATCTGAAAAAAATCAACCATATGGAACGTACTGAAAAGACTGATTTTGCATAATAATAATTCCGAAATGTTATCAACAAATGAATGAGAAAAAAAATTCTTCAACAAATCTTCCGGCAACTTAACTTTTTGTTCGTATAAAACCAATAAGTTAATCTTTTTGAATACGTATGAATTTTTTCAGAATTTTGTCTAATTTTTGAAAATTGCGTTTTTCGTTAATAAAAAAACGTGATTTTCAAAAATTAGATAAAATTCTGAAAAAATTCATACGTATTCAAAGAGATTAACAAATTGTTTTTATATGAACAAAAAGTTAAGTTGCCGGGGAATTTGTTGAACAATTTTTTTTTTTATGCATTTTTTAATAATATTTTGGAGTTATTATTATGTAAAATCAATCTTTTTAGCACCTTCCATATGCTTGATTTTTTTCGAATTTTTATCCCATCGAGAAGTGTTCGCAATTCTCTCTCAATTCTCTCTGAACTCATGTGGGCTCAGGCTGTCCGCTAGGACTACCTTAATTCAGTCATAACTCGCAAACGTTTTAAGCGAGCGCGCCAAAATTTAGCCCAAGAGAAGACTCCCGCTCATTCGGACACAATTTTCTTTTTTTAATTACCTTTTCAATTTAACTTGCCGACAACTTTGAATACCAAGAGGAAACAAAAGATTTTTATCTTTATTTGTATTTCCAAAAAAAAAAAAATTATTATGGACGACGAACATACACGTTGGAATCCAATTTGAACAGGTATTTTTTAAGAGCTCCGTTATCGGAATTTTTCAAGTAATCGTAACGAAGATACGTTCCCATTTCCATTTCATTCGGGCTCTCTACGTCGTCAAAGTGACTGTGAATCGGTCGATAAAAAAAGAAACAAATCATATCCGATAATAATTTATCGGTCTGTTGACCCATCGTGAGTGACAAGAAAATGTCCACACGCATGACCACCGGCTTCCCCATAGTCACGCATTATCGCCATTTCGCGCGGTTAGACTCTCATTTAGTTACAATTTATGTGCGGTTGTTTGACCGCAGAGGAGTTATCAAACACCGACACGGAAACCCCCTTCGGGACAAAGAACCCTTCGAGCGAGACCCGTTCGGCCAATCGTACGCATTTTAAAACAAAAGTCACTAAAACAAAAGCCACGAATGAAACGTCGAGCTGTTTCCAAGTTATGGTTTCTTTGGGGTAATTACAAAACGCTAGTAGCGCGATAAGCTGTGCGAAACCTTTTTGGTTAATGCATTTTTTTCTGATTTTGAAGAGGTTCATCACATGCGATACACCGTGCTTCAAAGGGTTTTAAGTAAGTGAAACCCGTTCGGTCAATCGTACGCGTTTTTAAACAAAAGTCACTAAAACCAAAGTAATCGAGCTATTTCCAAGTTGCTGTTTCTTTAGGATATATAAAAACCCTATGAACGCAATAAACAGTGTGCAACCTTTTTGTCCAAGCATAAAGTTTCAAATACATCGGTTGGTTATTAATGCATTTTTTCTGATTTTAAAGAGGTTTATCACATGCGATACACCGTGCTTCAAAGGGTTTTAGGTAAGCGAAACCCGTTCGGTCAATCGTACGCGTTTTTAAACAAAAGTCACTAAAACCAAAGCCACGACTGAGTCATCGAGCTATCTCCGAGTTACGCTTTCTTTGGGGAAATACAAAAACCCTAGGGGCGCGATAAATTGTGCATGACCGAGAGAAAAGAAAAATGGACCTGACCTTCCCCGTTTATAAGCTTCGAATTAACCCCAAAAGCCAGTTGAAACTTCGCACAATCCGCGTCTCACGACTCTCCCAAAGAAACAGTAAACTCTCCCACGCGTGTGCGATATCGATTTTTTTTATTGTTTCCCCCCCGTCGTCGCTTTATCGCAGCTTTTACGACATCCCGTTGTTGTCATCAGCGGGTTAAAACAAAACCCATTCTCGCTGCGACTTAGCAACAAGCCGAAGACGGCAAATGAGAATGGCAACAAAGCGTGTATAATCGATATCCGTAAAGACGATGTCTCGAACAACGCGGACCAATGGGAAACCGCCGTTCTCGGTAACGGCGATACAATAATTTTGTCCCAAATAAAGAAGAAAAAAAATACGTCATCAATCGACTCGCCTGTTTACCAACAGAACGACAACGCTTTTCTTCGTCCGCCACGCAGAGTTCCACTATGCAGTTGCTTCAACGCAGGGCGTTTCCTTCGCGACAGAGAAGAACTGCATATCCGTTAGCGTCGTCTGGCTGTTGATGTTATGGCGATCGACGGATACATCGGAGCGCCCTCGTATTTGCACGACATTTTTTTTCAACACTTCAAAAAAACGTCCTTACCTTCCGGAAATGCTTGTTTAGACTGTACGAGATCGATAAATTTGTTCGTAACGTTGTAAAGTTGTCCCATTCCCTTGGCGTTGAACTTGGTCGATGCATTGTAAGGCAATCCCGTTGTATTTACCGTGGTAAAATTAACGGCCTGCGAGGCCATCACATCCTGCAGCTGCCGGTCCAAATCTTCACTTATTGCCCGCATCCGCGTGGCAAGATTACCACCACCGACACCAGTTTGCTCCTCCGACGATACCAAACAATTTATCTGAACGTAACACAGCACCAGACAAAACGCGACGCATCGAAACGCGTCGTTCGTCCATCGCGAAACCATCTTTATTTCCTTCTGCTTCTTTTTTTTTTTGTATCACTACCTCAACCGGACGCAAAGACCCGTCGTCCGGGGATCGCTCCGCGGTAAACGACCGTAGACTACCGACTGCTGGATAGCCTTCGCTGCGACTGGTCGTGTGACTAACCAGTGAACCCGCGCGGCCCTTCTCCTAAGCGCACCCCACTACTCGTTCGGATGTAGTCTGGCACTCTATCCCCACCATCGCTTTGCTACGTGACAATTGCTTTGGTTCTCGGTATTTTAATTTTTTATTGCACAGCTTAATCGTACGAGATTAAAAAAAAAGGAATCGGTATCAGATAATTGGCTCTAACGGCTCAACGATTAGAGCTTGCAAGATATCTCAGCGGGATGCGTTGCAATTTGTTTAAAATTACTTTCACTCTATATTAATGATAACTGAGGCAGATAGATTATTGATAAATACATACTGTGATAAAGTACCAGAATTATGCATTTGATATCCTCGCACGCGCGTTAATTCGAGACCATTTTTTTCTGTCCACTCCAAAATTCACATTTTGGGTGACACTGCAATGTAGGCAAAACTTTGGCTCGCGTTTATTTTAGATTATGATCTTTGAGAACAACACAATTATAGATCCCGCGATTGCGCATGCGCGGACTTGCTCTATGGGTTGTAAGGTTCCAAGTGGCGAATGTGGTTCAATGTTTTTATTATTGAAATGCTAGTTAAATCTACAATTTAATATAAAACTGACACGAATGCATTTCTTTTAATTGATTTTCTTATAATGCAGGACAATGTATCTTGATTTTAAACTACGAGTGTAATGGCGATAAATACGATAATTGATAAATGATACAATATAATGAATCATTTGTGGTTTTTTCTTCCTTTTTGACTCGTGTTATCACGCGACCGCTGGTCAGTGGTAACGTGTTAATCCATATCAGTCGATTGGAGCCATAAAGGCGAATCAGCTATGCTTACACACAACCGATATGTCCTGACGCCTTTCAGTCGTCGACGCGTACTTTACCAATCGCACAAATACCCTCCTGCCGGACTCCGTTATCTTCGGTAAACTATCGATCCACGAAACATTCGATTGTGAGGAAATGCAATCGACAACTACGTCTTTATCCGAGGTCGTTGTTTCGAATCCAGAGCTGAACGAATTATACACTATGAGACAGATGCGTAGCGAAATATTGAAAACGAAAATATTGAATACGATGTAATTAGCTCAACAGGAAAATCTGCTGGGGCCCGTTCAGAAACTTACTTTCGATAACGTCCCAGGTAACAAAAAAACATCTGGTATGAAGAAGTAATATAAATGTGACTATATAATGTAATTTTGTACAGTTCCACACTGAAGAAAAAATTGTAAATTTAATATACCAGACCGGAAGTTTTTATGCAAAAACTGGTACATTAAATTTAATGTACAATTTTGATGAAAAATGAATATACTTTTATATAGAAATCAAAGTACTTTTATAGTAAAATTAATGTAAATGATCAGAAATAACGTATTTCCAATGTTTTTAATGCACTGAACATTAATTTCTCATCACAATTGTACATAAAATTTAATGTACCAGTTTATGGATAAAAACTTTCAGTATGGTACATAAAATTTCATACGAATTTTTTTTAGTGCATATTTTCGTCCGTATGGTAAGCTATAAGCTATCCTACGTCCAAAAGATAACTTTTTAGATCACTCTGAAGATATCTGCATGGGACTAAATTTCATTCAAGTTATAAAGGCTGTGTTTTGCATCGGACAAACTTGGACCGGAGAAGTTGACTTGGAGAATAAAATTCTACGAGTGAATAATTTTTTTTACTTCCCAAAGGAGTGCATTGACTGGTCAAAGATGAAATTTGATGGCATGCAGATATCTTCAGTGTTATTTTTTTAAATGGGTGGCATCTTTCGGACACCGTTCACACGGACATATGGAACGCATTGAGATAATTTTTTGATGAGTAATTTTTCTCGTGCTGCCTGGGATAGAACGAGAGAGAGCGTTGAGCCGATGCGAATGTCAAGGAGAGAAGCTATTTATTGACAAATATGAGAATCGTCGACGGTATTCAAGATCGATACAATCGATTTACGTTAAAAAAAACCATCGGATGCGAAGATGACTTGTCGAAGACGACTTGTTAATTCTGTCCTCGTACCACGACATTGCAATTGCAATTAATCTTCGAATCAATGAATCAATCTCAGTCGTGCCGGACTCCGTTATCTTCGGTAAACTATCGAGCGACGAGATATCCGATTGTGAGGAAATGCCATCGACAACTTCGTCTTTATCCCAGGTCATCGACTCGAATCCAGAGCCGAACAAATTATACATAAGTATAGCGCAATTGCAAGCTAAACATTGAAAACGGCAATCATATGTAAAAACGAGATACGACGTAATTGGCTCAACAGAAAAAACCGCCGTGTTGTAGTGGATATTGACAGCGATGAGAATCGTCGACGGTAATCTCAGACGGTATTTAAGATCGATACAATCGAAACGCAAAAAAAAACCATTGGATTGGAAGTTAACTTGCCGAATTCATTTTGTCCTCATACGACGACGTTGCTCTTATAATTAATCTTAGAATTAATGAATTAATCTCAGTCGTTGGAACTTCGAGTAAATTCGGTGGATAGTCTCAGAGCGTCCAGTAACTTCTTTCTATGCGGGCCATATACATTTTCCATCCGTATGTCCCGAGAATCACCAGGCTGATCGTGATTAAAGCACCGCCTTGAAACAGAAACAAAAACAAAAACATTACACAAAATATCTGTGAAAAAATAATGTTAGCGACAAAAAAAGATTGCTCGGTCATTCAAGCGGTATCTCAGTTCACGGTCGAACGCTCATCCGGCACAGTCGGAACGATACGAAATCTTTTTTAACGAGATTCTTCGATCGTGTCTCATCCCGATATTACGATAGCTTACGTTCAGGTTGAGTCGACCGTTAAGTAAGCTATTACGATTTTTCATGCACGTCTTTGCGGTATTTTTTTGTAAGGAGATTCGATAACCACTTCACATTGCTTCTTTCCCAATTATTTAGATCATTCACCTCCATAGCGATCCATTAACTAGATCCATGGCTTCTATTTATAATGCAATTATTTTTTAAACGGTCGATCCGATTCGCCGACGACAGCATCGAGTGATATCGTTAAAATAATTGTATCATTGAAACAAGTGTATCGTTGAAACAATTGTATCGTTAAAACAATTGTATCATTGAAACAATTGTATCGCTGAAACAATTGTATCGCTGAAACAATTGTATCGCTGAAACAATTGTATCGCTGAAACAATTGTATCGTTTAAACAATTGTATCGTATAAACAATTCTATCACTGAAACAATTGTATCGTATAAACAATTGTATAGTTGAAACACTTGTATAGCTGAAACAATTGTATCGTTGAAACGAGTTTGCATAAGCGAGTTACAACAGCGAATTTCCTCAAGTTCATTTTCATGTAAACTGAAAGAATGCTTCGAAGCAGAGAAGCAATTATATTCACGGACGATGGAGCATCTTCTCACGAACGCAACGGAGGCCGCCGGGATTCGCATTGCATAACTTTCACTCCGTGAAAATTGTAAAAAAAAGAATTCGGAGTTTTATCTGCGTATCTCTCTAATTACGGGAGTTAACTATTATACAGAGCTATACGGTTCTAAAGTATTTCGTCAAGTTACCCGCAAAGCTTAATGCGTCGAATTGACGGTAAGAAGGCTTCGGGCCTACGAACGGAGGTGTTGCGGTTGTCGTGGGAAAATCGCGTTGAACTGTCACACGATGATTACTGGTCGAAATCGGGACCGTCGGCGATGCCGCGATCGATGTCAGCCTCGGTGAAATACTCGATTCTGATTCATAGGTCGTTTTTGTCGTACGCTGCCCGTTTGTGAGCGACGTCATCGGCGGCAATGTCGTAACGGGCCGAGTATGCCCATTACTAAACGTCGTCGATACATTGTACAAGGGTACAGCGGTGGTGGTTTCGTTGACCACGGAAAATGGTACAGCAGCGCTAGGAGAAGCTGAAACAGAAGAAACACAAATTTCAATGGGATAAATTTTAAGAATTCATTAAATAATTTAACAAAAAAAAATGCATAGAACTTGTGTACAGAAATTCAGTTGAATGCTCTATAAATGCTATTTAAAGAATTGAAAAACCCTAAACTCTTTATCTCAGAGAAGCTAAAAAAAAACTCCCAAAATCAATTGGATAAACAGTAAGAATTCATTAAGTAAATAAACAAAATAAATCATCGAACTTGTGTACAGAAATTCAGTTCAATGCTTTATAAATCATATTTAGAGAATTGAAAAGCGCTAAACTCAATGACTCTGAAAACCTGAAAAAAAACACAAATATCAATTGGACAAACAGTAGGAATTCATTAAATAGATAAACAAAAACATGTATAGATTGTATGCACAGAAATTCAGTTAAATGCGTTATAAATGTTATTCAAAGCATGGAAAAATCCTGAACTCAATAATTCGCAGAAGCTGAGAAAAGAAAACTCAAACATCAGTTGGATAAAAAGTAAGAATTAATTAAATAAATAATTTTTAAAAAAATTAAATTTCTTGTTAAAAAAAATGCGTCAATCAAATGCTTCATAAATGCCAATTGAACAATGGAAAACCCTAAACTCAATAATCAACGATACGCTGATTTTGAATTTTGAAAGATAAGAAATTCCCAAGAAGACCGCTTCTGGAGTGTTTTTTTAATCAACACTGATAAGAGCCACAGAATTTATTACTCCGTTGAAGTGTCTTAAAATATAAATGCATTTTTTTTTGCAATATATATGTGCGGTATTTCCTTTTGTTGCCAAGTTGCACCTGCAAGTTCCATCCGCAGCACTTGAGATTATCAAAATTGAGGAAGCATTTGTTTTTGCGAATGACGGTACTTGCAGTCTTGCGCGTTGCATAGTAAGTGTTCTTGTCTTCATATCTTTATGAATACCACGGCGCCTTTAATATAATCTGGCTGTAGCTTCTTGGAATGTTGCAATAATCATTCGACAGTTACTCAAGTACCTTGCAGAATTTTTTCATCCAAGAATTTTTTTTTTCTCTTTCTCATGAATTATGCGGTGCATCGGCGAACAGTAAAATTTAATACAATTTAGAAGTTTCAAAGCCTTAAGGACGAATTGTTTTGAGAGATATCAAATTAAGAGAATGTTTGTATTAATTTGCGGGTGTAACAAAATTTCTTTGCCATTGTCAATTGCTTTGAGATTCGTTTTCGACGAATAGTTTTTTTCTTGCACGGCCAAGAATTAAATGGAATTTTTTTTTTTCCAACGCAGCGAATTTAGAAATACTTCAGAGCGCATAGTAAGGTGCTCGAAAGTCCGTCACACTCAATACGCAATTTTCGTTGATGAGGCAACAAAGTGTCAACAATTGCAATGCTCAGAGGAAAAACTCACTGTGCGATTGTCCCGTTACTTCCGACCAAGTTGCCACCAACAAATAACCGATTAAAAAGATCATTTTTATACGGTAATTCCTTTTGTTTATTCCTGTTTACAACATTCGACGACAGTTTTTTGTACAGTAAACAATAATAAGACGCGCGAACGGCGGGAAGGTCACGCTACAACCTCATGGTGCTAACTTCTGTAAGCATATAATGATATGCTCGGTCGGTAAGTACGATCTCTGCCAGTAATAATCGGTGAAGACAGTTCTCACCGATCGAGCTGAAAAATATATATATATATATATCACATCAATTTACTGTACAGTCTATTAGCGTGTTATTTATAAAGGAATTTAAGAAAATTATATTACTACTGATGTCGCTGCCCTAGCAGGTTGGGATACCGACAAAATACCAGAAAACTACTGATAAACCTCTGCAGAAACACTCAGTTCTTTTGTGCTATTTGAAGCACCGAAGAAGAGGCGAAAGCACTGAAAAACAACCGAAATTATCACCCGATTGAGAATGAAAGGTGACAATTTCGGTGGTTTTTCAGTGCTTTCGTATCTTCTTCGGTGCTTCAAATAGCATAAAAGAACCGAGTGTTTTCTCGGATTTTTTTTCGGTGTCTCGATCTGCTAGGGTGAAATAAAATACGATAAGTAACATTCGGTTGCAATTGTTTTATAAACTTTGTATGGAAAACCGTAATTTGTGCCTCCGTCGCATAGTTCGCAGCGCTCGAACTATGCGACGGAGTGATCCGAAATTCGCTAAAATTTGTACTTCGCATTCGGAGCAGTTCGCAGATGCGTGGGGCTTTATACTGCATTATTAATCTCTCGAATGCGTACCACCTGCCTATATGTTACCTTTTTTCGCAAACAACAAAATATGTTATTCATGGAATCTGCGATACCGCTGTTACTAACGATAAATCTACGAACCATATCGTTCGTGGGGATCGCTCTTATCGACTGAGTTAACATTTTTTAAAAATAAATCACCAATTTACGTTAAGGTCTGGTAGCGTTGCTTCACTAGGCATCGAAAGTAATCATACAACCTACTGACGCTCTACTTCGCCTTTTGAATCTTATTTTTTTGTGCGTCCGTACATGTTGATACGACACTCTCGAAGCAGTGTTGACATTTAGTGCCATCCCTCGGTAAATACTAATTTCCTTTCCATTAAGTAGGTTTCTGCATTGCCGATCGGTCGTATCTCCGCCTGTCGGTAAATTATCTCATTCATGTGAAAGGCAATGGTTAAAAAATCCTTTTTACTCAAGATGCTTTATCGACGAAAGTTTCGAAAATGCGTATAGTAATAAATAACCCAAAACAAGTTTTAAGTGGACAGTACTAAAAGTGTAAGCGATGGTGTTTGTTTATTATCATAATAAAATATATATACTATATTTCTTATTTTGTGTGATATGCATGCGACTTCAAGAATTAGTATGGAAATTGCTCTTTGCAGCAAACATCTTCTCATTTGGCGGCTACCGATTTGGGAGACGTACTGTACTGACTATAGACGTTTCGTTGGGTGAGGTTGGTCATGGTCATGAATCATGAGTCATGATAGAGATTTTGCTTTCGTTCCCCTATATGTTAGCCGTGGTTAGCGGCGCTCGAGAGCTCCGATGGTCTGAAATTCGCAAAAATTTGTAGTTCGCAGTTCGCATACGGAGCAGTTCGCAGGGTTCATGCCGTTCTTGGGCACAGATGCGTATGCTTCTATATGCTTCTATACTGCATTATCAATCTCTCGAATGCGTACCGCCTGGCTGTATGTTCATTTTTTCATCAAACAAAAAAAAAATTAATCGCCACAGTCGATCACGCGATAACACGTTACTTCATGAAATCTCTGCGTTAACGCCGCTTCCAACAAGTCCGTGAATTAGTGAATATTCTTAAATCCACATTGTCGTATTGCTATCCCTTGGTGCGGATCAATCGTTGCCGAACGCCAACGGCTAATCGTTATTAAAAAAAAAATGTCACTGTTCAACAAACCGAAGAGAAACATACGAAGACGTTCGTTCAACGACGATTATGAGGACAATGAGAACAGGATGGATTGCGAGGATTCACAACCGATTAGAATCAAGCCGAAGAAGAAAGAGAAAGCCAAACAGACGCTCCTCAGCTTTGGCGAGGAGCTCGATGAAGGTTAGTCCCGGATTTTAGCTCGATGCCTTTCGAGCCTCGATCGCGTTCCTCATTCGGCGATTCACGAGCCCGACGCCAGAGACTTACATTTCTTTCCGGCCTTGACTCTTGATAGCTCGTTTTTTTCTCCGATTTATACTAAACTGCTTTTTGTACGATAGTATTCTTTTTTATTATTATTATTATGATTATTATTTATTTACAGAAAGTAAGGTTTACACTTTTTACATCTACTTCTATGTAAATGCTCTTCACGTAAAAACATATAAATCGATTTTAGTCTTGAAAATATTAATTGACTCAGCTTCGATCGCATCCGCTGGTAATGCGTTCCATGCGTCTACCACTGTATTCGGTAGAGCGTGTCTCCATAGCTCTATTTTTTTTTCAATGCCTCTTCTGCAGCTGCAGTCTCGCTTGGCTGAATAGTGCGGCATCGTCGATTGCATAGTTCTCATCTAATGATTTCTATGTTTCTATGAGATTGCCTCTTTTCCGTCTGTCCTCGAGCGTGTTCAGATTCAACGGGTTGAGGCGCTCTGTACGTTCAAGATTTTACAGTTGGTACTAAAACCGGAATCAAGTTTAAAAAAAAAAACAAATGCATGCCCTGTTTTTCTCCTAAAACGTTGGGCACAATTAAAAGAAACATTATTTTATTAAAGAAAACAGTTATAAGAAAAACAGTAATTTTCAAAGGTACAGAAAAAAAGTATATCAAACTAAATAAAAATCTCCAACGAAGTTTAACGTACAGACCTGAGCATTTTTTTTTTACATTGTCGGATGGCTGTTAAGAACAATTGAATGCAGATAGATTTTTATCACATTTTTTATTACCGAGAAAAAAAAAAAATTTTTGGCTAAAATAAATGGACTCTTCCTTTAACAGCTCGGTCTATCAGGGACGATTCTTTAGAATTTACTTTAAACATTACAAATAAATGACTTGGCCAAGTCATTGTCCTTAACTTGGAAACGGTTCGTTAATCACAAAAAAATATGGTGATACAAAAATTGAGGAGCACAATTAATACCCCGAGAGAAAATCTTTGATCGGTCAGAAAAAAAAAATCTTTACAATCACCCACCTTATTGTTGTAAAAACGAGGACCACGAAGGTCGAAATGCATTGAGTCTCTTTTTTTTATCAGATGTATTATCATTAATTTTTGCATTAATATTTTTTTTTTTTTTTTTTTTTTGTGATACTAATAATGTATATTTTACAGCGGACGACGGGGAGGTTTTTAAAGTGAAGAAATCCTCTAGAAGCAAAAAACTGATGAAACAGCTTGATCACGAGAGGAAAAAAAAGAAAGGTGAAGAGAAAATGCAAGTGGACTCTGAGCAAGCGAACATGTCCGTTAAGCAGGAAAAAGATTTAGAAATAAAGACAGACGATCTAGTAGTAAGCTATCTCTATGATGTTTTATTATTATTAATAACCTTGGCATTATGATGATCACGAAAAGAATTACCTATTTTTTTTTTTTTTTAACTCTAATAATAAAAGTTCTCCACCATGAAATGCTCTTATTTAAAATCGTACGTTAATGTTTTTTTGTTGAATGTTTTTTTTCCTTTCCACTGACGATTGTATCTTCTTCAACAGGTGAAGATAAAGAATACCGGTCCTCTGATATTGAATGGAAGAGCCGCTTTAACTGCCGGAAAGGACGACTATACTTCCGACGAAGAGGACGATCAGAAAACTCACACTTTCCGAAAGAATACGGCCAAAGCCGATACCATGAAAATACTTTTAGAAAGTATGAGGAGCCATAAAATCGAGTCTCATTTCTCGTTAACTCATCGTCATTTTTTTGTACAATTTAATGCTAATTTCTTTTCAGGCGGTTGCATACCCGACGCCGCGATGATTCACGCAGCGAGGAAGCGTCGTCAAAAAGCCCGTGAATTGGGAACTGATTACTTACCTATAGAGGAACACGGGTTAGACCATTTAAAGTTAGACTATAATTTTACACTCTATAACTCGCCGTATGTAAAGTTGAAATATTTTATTGGGTGATTCTCATAGTTGATTATTAATTTTTTATTTTCACTTTTACTTGCTATCATCGCATTACCCTTCGATCTGACGAAGAAAAAATGTTCTCTGATTTTTATTTTTCATCGGGCGAGCTTGTGCGCTAAGATTTTATGTATATTTTTAGGGACGAGAAGGGAAAGTCGAGACTCGTCAGGGAAGAGGATCACGACAGAAGTGACGACGATGATTCTCGGGATAGAATAGATATGACGGTCAATACGGAAGCGCGGGACAAAGAGATGAGACGCGAAGCTTTTCTGGCATCGCAAGTTCCCATTAAGCGTTCGTTTCTTATTGTATAAACGAACTCACGATATTTCCCAAATTATCATCGCTCTAATTATCCGTTTATTTATTGTTCGTGCAGTTTCCGACGACGAGAGCGAGCATGGCAATGAGGACGAGGAGTGGGAAGCCCAGCAAATAAGGAAAGGCGTAACTGGTGCTCAGGTAATGAAAAATGTAATTGAAATATATAAAACGTTGAGAAACTAAAGAAACTAGAAATCGGTATATCAATGTAATTTGGTATTTATAATTGCGATTACAGATTGCAGCAGCTCAACAGGATTCTATGATGCAGCAACAGTACACGATGGGTATGAATACCAATCAATTTCAATCAATGCGAGTTGGCGGAGTTCCGTTGGAAATGGTGCTTATGCCCGCACCTCCGCCACCGCCGTCCATTCACCCACCGGATCCAACAAAAATAACTCCGGTTACTCCCCAAGAAGTAATCGAAAAAATGCGGGGAAGGTCAGACACATGGCTATTTATTATTGTCAAATTTTACTGTATCTCACAACATTTATATTTGGGACAGTACGTCGACACAACCTTGCACACTTAACCTTTTTTTGCTTCCTCATAGAGGAAGCTATGTTTTCGTAAACAAAAAGATGAGATTTTAATGTGGAGTACTTGAAATAGTCTAAAACGTCGAGAACTGCGGTTTTTAGCTGATGTCCGGATGTGTGTGTGTGTGGGTGTGTGTGAGACAGACTTGCATCGTTTAAGGACATCGGAGCGATTCACACTATTCTCGACAAACAAACTTTTGCGCATCTATTGATAATAGAGAATGGTTATCTGCATTACAGCAGATGTTCTTAATCCAGAAAAACATTAATTGCAATGGATTTTGAAAAATATGAAATGGTTTCTGCTAATTTTCGAAAAAGTACATATTAATATGTATGTATTATACATATTATATATAATACTATACCTATTAACATGTACTTTTTCGAAAATTAGCACAAACCAGTTAATATTTTTGTAAATCCATTGCAAATAATGTTTTTCTATGTTAAGGATATCTGCTGCGTTACAAATAACCATCCACTTAATCAATAGATGCGTAAAAGTTTGTATAAACGACTTTAATAAGTGTAGCACTCATTTGACTAGTGTGAAGCGCTCCAGCCTCCTTAAAACGACGATAACTCGAAAACGGCTCCAGATAGCGAGTTGAAATTTTGTACATTAGTAGAGTGGTCACGTCTCTTCCCTCGATGTAATTTTCATGAAGATAGAGGCCCGGTTCAAGATTTGACATGTTTCGAAACTTTTCAAAAATACTGTTAACGCTAATTTGGGTAAATTCAGAGCTATCGTCCTAAAACTGCATACAAATATAATACTATGATCAATGATCTTTGGTATTTAACTTGGCCGAAATCTATCTAAGCGATCAGATTTTACGGAATGTTGATTTTTTCGAAAAATTGCTACAAACGGTCTACTTCGACTAAACATGGAGGCATCGAGGTGAAATTGACTACGGGATTGGGCTAGCACTGTGCAATGTTTGGTATTCAATTTGACGAGAATGGATCTACCCTTTTAGATTTTATAAGATTTTGATACTTTTGAATTTTTCGGAAATTTAGTTTTTTTTACGCCTGACACAAGTTTCGGAATCAAACATCATGCTAACAGTAAAATGACTTGTAGATTTGTAGTCAGCGGTAAAAAAATCGTTGTAAATAGCCTTAAAACGACGAATTATACCGATTTCAGTTAGCAATTTTCTACAAAAAAAAAAAAATTTTGCGGTAACTTTTTACTGTTTCAATTTTATGAGATGCAGACATTTTTTAATGTCACGAGAAAAGCCGCAGAGTAATTTGCACATGGCTTCCTCATTTATTACAATTTTGAGCATAACTTTCTCTATGAGGAAGCCAAAAATCGATCAGCGAACTTTCTCATAGAGAAAGCTATGCGCAAAAATTGTAATAAATGAGAAAGCCATGTGCAAATGATTATTTATTAAAAGCGACGACGTCCCTGCACCCGCACGCTTGTATGTTACCTTACGCTTTTGATATTTTTAACTAGAATATAAAATGTTATTTAATTTAAGGATCGCGACTTTACGTCAAGTACATCGACGGCATCAGTTGGATAAGGCTCAGTTGGACGAAGAGTTGCAGCAAACACTGAAGGAACTGGACGAGGGTGAAATACGCGCACCCCAGCTGGCACAGCGCTTCAGATATTACCAAGAGTTGCGTGGGTATGTCACTGACTTGGTAGAGTGTCTTGATGAGAAGGTGGGTTCATACGCTGTCACGTATTTTTTTTCCTCCTCGAGATCTCGGGGTTCGCCATGCTATTCTTTGTGGAACGAACCATACGTTCGTTCTATATAGCCGGTACATTAATCCCACGAAATTTTCACTGTACCATATGCGTATGTGCATTACATAAAAAATTTTAACTCGACTACGTTGAATCAATGTTATTTGTCTTTAAACAACAAATTCGGCGAAAGACATTTGTCAATATCGAAGTAGAAAGTCTCTTTCTCTCTCTCGAAATATTCTGATTTACCCTGCCAGGGGTCTCGATCTTCTCTGTACCGCTTACACGATTATTAGATACGGATTTAAAAAAACATATCCGATTAATAACTCGATAAATATTGTCATTGTTGTGGGTGTCGCACACGATTTTTTTTTTTATTACCGACGGATATATGATGATTTTGAAAGTTAACTGGGACTTCAAACAAATCGAGCGTAATGCGAATCGGTTGTTCGGGTGTACTTTTTTATTTATTTGTTGACGGAGCGAAACTTATACGGTTCGATTGTTCGAAACTCGGTTAATCTTCAAAGTTATTGGATCTTTGTGTGCCGGCGAATTATAATTCGTGATCTCTTTGTTGTTCAGCTGCCTCTGGTTGTCGGATTGGAGGAACGCTGGTTGGACTTGTACGGCGAGCGGTGCACCGAGCTAATGGAGAGACGTCGTCAGGACACGAGAGATCAGGCCGAAGAAATCACCACTGCTGCGAGTCAGTCATTCTTTTCTGCCGCAGTTTAAACAATTTTTCACCTACCAATCGAAGGCGAAAAATATCCGTATTAAACATTAGAATAAGATACAACCGTCATGGCCAAAGTTGCGCGGAGCTTCCCTAAGTCGTTTTGCAAACCAATTGCACAACATTTCTTTCAATAATGGATTATGACCTCAATTTCGTGAGAAAACTGTCGTACGAGCAGAAGAAAAAAAAATCCAGCAAAAGTCGTTCCTCTGATCGTGGATAATTTTTCGACAATTTACTCGAAATTGAGATCGTACATCGATGTTGAAAATTTGCCAACAGACGCGGACACAATTTTTGTAAAGACCATTTTTGTGAGCTAATTTTTACAAAACTTTACGCTCAGTTTGTTGCACCTTTGTCGACAAAATGTGATCAGGATTCCTTTAACGAATTGTTGTTGAATTCGTATTCGTTATTTTGCATTATTTAGGAGGTCAAAGCACGAGAAGGGGTTTGGAGGACGATGCGCGGATCCGTCGTGCGACCGAGCGAGAGGGTCGACGGGCACGGCGACGAAGAGCTCGAGAATTGACGCCAACCTTGCCGAAACACATCGACGGTATGTCCAGCGATGACGAAGTTACGGAACAGCAAAATCTTGCATTTAAACAGACGAAAGGTTCGTTTCATTCAATTTCTCTCTCATCTGCAAAAGCAGAGACTGCTTCTTTTATGTAATTCATTTCATCTATTTTTTTCCTTGATTGTTTTTGCAGAGGAAATTGACAACGACAGCAGAGACATATTTTCCGATGTTATGGATGACTTTTGCACCGTTAGAGGAATCCTTGCAAAACTTGAGACGTGGAAGGAAATGGACATGGAAGCGTATACGGAAGCCTACGTTTCACTTTGCATACCGAAGATGATCGGCCCAGTCGTCAGGCTTCAGCTTATCACGTGGAATCCTGTTATGGTAAATTGCCGCTGCTACTTTGCTCAAGAATATATAAATGTGTATAAAAAAAATGTGTAATAATAATGACGGTAAAGGCAATGCAAGTAATTCGTAACATATGCAAGTATTTTCTTTCTTTTTTTCTCAATCAGGAAAGCGCGGATCTAGAGCGAACAAAATGGTACAACGCGCTACTTCTGTACGCGTTGGATCAGGGTGAGACCGAAAGTTCGTTAAAACGGGATCCAGATGTGAAACTCATTCCTTTGACGATAGAAAAGGTTGTAGTCCCCAAACTAACATGTAAGTATATTCGATAAAAATGTTTATACATTTTAACTTTTTGCTAATTAGAAGCGGTTATGGAATGAATTGATTTTTTGTTCAGCTATGGTCGAGAAAATATGGGACCCCATGTCGACCGCGCAGACTTTGCGTCTAGTCGGTACGGTCAGTCGGCTCACCAGGGACTATCCGAATCTTAACGAGACAAGTAAACCTCTCGAAAAACTTTTCACCACGATCTTGGACAAGATCAAATCTGCCGTCGAGAACGATGTGTTCATACCTATTTTTCCGAAGCAGTAAGTCATTCAAAATTGTCGGTCATTTGAAGCCCTTCTACGCTAGCGACAAATGGAAATCACATTCGTGTAAAACTGACAAAATTGTTTCCTCGAACATTTTCAGAGCTGGGCAGTACTTGAGGTATCGGGTACTTGCTTGGTACTTTAAGTACTTTTTAGTACTTTTTAGTACTTTTTAGTACTTTTTAGTACTTTTTAGTACTTTTTAGTACTTTTTAGTACTTTTTAGTACTTTTTAGTACTTTTTAGTACTTTTTAGTACTTTTTAGTACTTTTTAGTACTTCAAGTACTTATTGACGATTTCAAGTATCAAGCACACGTACTTTTTGAGTACACGCTTGCATTACCGATATTCGATGAGTAGCGTGATGTCCGATTCCTATTAACCCTTTATAAGTCACACCTCTATGCCCACTTTTAGGCGCTAGCGTGGCAACGCATGACTCCCACTCAGCGTCCATTAGTCCTGTTTAGGTACGGTTTCAGGCGGTGTGACTTATAAAGGGTTAATGTATGATTATCTGTCTAAACTTTTCAATAAGTATATTTTTAACGAGCAACTTACGATGTAAGTTGCGGAGTATAGACGCGAAATACAGACGACTGTATGTACTTGATGCGACGATCATCGCCTCGCGTGCTGAGTTAACTATATGTCTACACCGAAGAAATGTAAACACACCGCAAGACCAGCCGTGAAACTCAAAACACAACAGTACAGAAATCATAATACTACGCCACGCTACGCTTTTTTGTCACGCTGAGAGTTATGATTTCAGAATTGTATGTGTTGTTGTTGTTTTTTAAGCCTAGATAACGCTTAACGCTAAGAACCTAATTGCGAAAAGTACTTGGAAAAAGTACTTGATACTTCAACATGGTGCCCAGCCGTTCTTGAAGTCCTGGAACTGTCCTCCAATTTTGCGTGTCCTTGAAAAAGTCCTCGAATGTCCATTAATTTTCTATTTACCCGCACATTTGAGCTTGTTTCAAAATGTATATTACTAGCGACCACCCTGAAAAAATGTGTATCTCAGTTTCCCTGAGATACACATCGTGCATCGTGATCGATTCGTGCATCGTGAGTAGTTTTTTTTCTGAACCGATTCCAATGTAAACAAAAAATGCTTGTCGAACTACATGTTATTTCGTACGTCGCGCGTGATGAGCATATTTTTATTTTCTATAAATGTCCACAACATTTATAGAAAATGTTGTGGACATTTGGACACAAACTGGAAATGTCCTGGAAATTGTCTTTGAACTTCGTACGGACTTTTCACTGGACACCATGTTCAAGTGATAAGACTTGTGATATTTGTAATTGAAGTTTTTTTTTTTTGGTACTTCGCCCAGTTGTGAAAATGTTAAATATTTACGCAGCGAGTAAAATTCTAACAAATGCACCGTTGCTTTGGCATTGTTAGACTTGGAGTTTTACACAAAAGCTACAAGAAAACTTTATTTGTCGTCGGGAAATAAATAATCGAGCAACAATGTTAATAATTTCCATTAATAGATGCAGTGATTACAGAGTATTTTTTTTTTCAGAGTTTTAGATACGAGACACCAGTTTTTTCAAAGACAGTTCGCAATGGCAGTAAAGCTGTTACGAAATTTGCTCAGTTGGCAAGGTTTGCTAGGTGATACGCAATTGAAAAATTTGGCCCTCGGATCCTTACTGAATCGTTACCTCCTCGCTGGACTGCGAGTATCCTCGGCCACCGATGCTCTGTCGAAAGCGAATATGGTATGGTTAAGCTCCCGTTTTTTTTTTTTTTTTAGAACGATATATTTTTTAATATTTCGCGAAACAATTCGATAATACGTTCGACTGATTACAGATAATGAGCACCTTGCCACGTGCGTGGTTGCACGGTGAAACGATCGATCACTTGAAAATGTTCGCAACGCTCATATCACAGCTCAGCGAACAATTGGATCAAGCGAATCCAGCGCATAAGTAAGTTTCTCATCTCTCATTTTTTGCAAAAAAAGAAAAATAATAAAAATGAAAACTAAACTGTTCGTAACGTTTGTTTTACAGCGAAGCCTGGGAATATTCCAAGTCCATCCTAAAGATAATTAAGCCTTTGTAAATTCTTTCACTCGACACATCATAGATAAAAATCACTAGAAACATTATTGCTTCGCCAATGCAAATGCGATTACAAAGACGAGCTACATAGTTTTATATTTTCTCGTAAGGGCTTTGTATATGCA
This sequence comes from Exephanes ischioxanthus, assembly GCA_958510785.1. Taxonomy (NCBI): domain Eukaryota; kingdom Metazoa; phylum Arthropoda; class Insecta; order Hymenoptera; family Ichneumonidae; genus Exephanes; species Exephanes ischioxanthus. The sequence goes on along the minus strand of OY294018.1, from coordinate 10,943,457 downwards.
AAAATGCATAGATCAACAACAAAAAAAATGTCGATTAGAATTTTCTTCGTGTACGATACGCGTCGAAAAAAAAAAAAATGGAAAAAAAGTTTTGTATAGCGATGCACTTAAGCATATTGTTGGCATAATGTGTGAAATAAGTTTAACGATAAATTCTCTTGTATATAACGAATAGGAGTATAGGAATAAATGGTGAAAAAAAAACATTCCACAAATCTTCCAATTCAATATTAAAGCTTCGCTATCTCGATATCCTTCACACAGAGGCCTCCCGTTTTACTCCGAAACACATATGGTCATTTCGCTCCACAATTTATTTCTTACTCGGTCGAATAACGACGTATCAGATTGTTCTACGCAGAGTCAATATATGCAGTTTGCATTGACGATTTGAAGTTAAACGAGAGCCGTCTGTATCTGGTCCCTGATACATAAAATCTACCGTCTGAAAAAAACATAAGCGCACTCTAATGTGTGAGTCCGACGACATTACGGAGATAATGATTATCGGTAAACATTAGCAGGAGTCAGAGGTCATCTTATCTTGTCACACTCTTCGTCCCGACGTTCTCCGCAGTCAACCGAGATCACTCTCGTCAGCTTTTTTCCTCACTCGGAAGTTAATTCATTCACCGTATTCGAAGATATTTCGGAACTCCGAAATAATTTATTAGCGACGAAGCCAAAAATAAACCGAGCTTCGGACCTTCCACGACAAAAAAAGCTACTGATTGGTGTCGTCGTCCCCGCCGAAGCAAAGTGGCCACGATTTGATACCCGGGCGTCCACACACAACGGTGTGGAGGGGTGGACGCGATGAGATTGAGGATAATCTGCCTATGGGATAATTCTTACTAACACGAACGGAGTCGAACGGCTGTGTACGCGTTAGTCACGAAGATAGTATAGCGACAAGGGTCATCTGCCGACTCGTGTGAACTCTCAGTCGGCATTCAGCGTCGTCATACCGCAAGATGAGCCTCCCAGGTATTTGTCTGCAAACTTTATTGTAAACCTTGCGACGAACTCGCATAAAAATCGTTATCAGTAAATTTCCATCTTTCGGATATTTTTTTTTTGTCGCAGTGACTTTTCTTTTTCGTGGCAACATCGATCGATGTGCGTTCGTATTTGCAGATGCGGTTTTCGGTGGAGCAACAAAGCGTCATCGAACAAGCCGGATCGTCCTCTTACTCGTCGGGTGCTTTTTCTCTGCGACGTCCGCGGAATATTTGTTCAAGCCGGGAAAAGGGTACACGTATTCTTACTATGCGGAATCGAATTCGGGGGTCCTGTTGCCCGCGAAGGCGGCATCTTCCTTCGGCATTAGAGGGAGATTGAAGATACGAGCTCAAGAAGAAATAACTCTTCTGCAAGTAAGACAGTTTGACATTAAAAATACAATGTACAACAATATATGTATATGTATTATTTCATATAGTTAATAACTCTTAGGTTCAACATTCGGTAGAAGAAATTTAAGATCAAGTCTAAATTAATTAAATGTTGAAGATTCTTTAAACTACTTATTTATGTATCTTAGACAAAATTCGTTCTTCTTTAGCTCAACATTTTTAGAAAAGGAATCCGAATCCAATAACATAATTTTTTCAACAGCTCAATCGTTTTTTTTATCAACAACTAATTTTATCGTATATTTGGTCTCAGTATAAGGCATAAAAGTTATTCTGGAGGAAGAAATGTTTGGTCCCGATAACTGCTCAGACATAAAGGATTGAGAATTCATAATAGGCATAAACTGCACGAATTTGCTCGGAGCTCTTTAGTAAAAGCGTCTGAATTCGATAACATAATTTTTTTAAATAAATATATATAGCTCATTCGTTTTATTTATTTTTGTTCATTAAAAATAATTTTCATCATATGTTTGGTTTCAGAATAGGGCATAAAAGTTACTGTGGTTGAAGAAATTTTTGGTCACAATAACTACTTGGACATAAATAATCGGGAATTAATAGGCATAAATTTAATTTTTATTTGCCTAAATTTAATTTTTATTTGCCTAAATTTAATTTTAATTTGCCTAAATTTAATTTTAATTTGCCTAAATTTAATTTTAATTTGCCTAAATTTAATTTTAATTTGCCTAAATTTAATTTTAATTTGCCTAAATTTAATTTATAGTTGAACTCTCTGGAAACGTTCGTATGGAATGGCCAGTACCAGACGAGCGGAGAGAGCATGCACGCGAGTGAACAAACGGAAGAGCTTTTGAAGCCCTTTCAACTAAAATACAGCGGCGGGCTTATCGCGAATTTCAGCGTCGGACCCGAGGCCGTCTGGGCGACGAACATTAAACGGAGCATCGCAGGTATCTTGCAGCTGGATTTGGACAAATTGCAGAACCAAGTCGCCTTCCACGCCATCGAGGTAAGGAGCGCCCTTTGAGATTATAAATTGTTCAACGGATCAGAGTTTGTTTTTTTTCTTTGCAGAACAATCACTATGGCCAGTGTACCATTGAGTACGTCGTAGCGCCAGAAACCGACGAGGAAAAGTCGGTCAGGAAGTTCTACGACCCTCGAACATGTGTGGGCCATCCACACTGGACATGGACCAACGTTCCTCGTATACAGTGTCCCAACGATGACGAGGTACTTGATATATTCACGCAATAATTCATTTTAATTAGCGTAACGTTATTATTTTTTCAATATACCCGTTGGAAAAAAGCCCCTTACAATTTTGCAACTTGAAATTTGCGACTAGTAACGAAAATGATAGAGGTGCAAAAAAAATATAGCATCTTAAATGCTTTGCCCAATATCCAATAATAGTTACATTAATATCGGAGCTGGCAGTATTTTAAGTACTTTTTTTAGGCCCATTAAGTGCAAAGTACAAAATCCTTTAGCATCAACCTCCAAATCCGGACACTTTTTTGATTGAGAATAATTATGCGAATATCCGGGACTACAATTTTTGGACGATTTTAACAGAAAGTCATGAAATTTATGGGTAAAAAACTTTTTAAGAATTCTATTTGCCGAATACCAAATTTCAAATGTGAAAGAAGTGTGAAATTCTTATGTACAATCTTGAAGAATATCAAATCTTTATGCAATGTTTGAAATTAAAAAATCGAATCATTGTATAAAAAGGATGCCAATTACATTTGTACATCGTTTCCTATTTTTATTTAATCATCGAGTTTGTGGAGTGTGTACCAAGCTCTGTTTAGAGAAAAGTACATCGATTACTTTTCGCTTCTTCAAGAAGCTTTATTTTGTAATTTTTAGAAGGTGCATTTTTAAAAGACTGCAAAGATTTTGCTTAAAGTTGGATCAAACAAGACGGATTGAGCCCACAACATGCGTGATAAATTCCAGCTTGATATCTTAAGCTGTTCTCAAATTATGGAGGCTAAATGACATGATTTATTAAAATTTAAAAAACTTAAAATCTTACTAAATCAAAACGGTTCCAAAGATCTCCCCCAAATTATAAATTAGTGATCGTCGGTCGATAATACACCATTTGCGTATCAATTTTAGCTCGATATCTCAAACCTTGTAAGAGTTACAGCGCACACAGAATTTTTTGAAAAAATGTAAAATCCGGAAAAAACTGAAAAACTGCATAGATTATGCAGACTTAAAAGCATAGGTGGGCAAATTGTGACAAGAAAGACGAAGTAAATACGATTTTCAGTTTTTCATAATAACAAACTTTCAGTGATTCCATATATTTTACCTAGATCTGTATGTATATTCAGGTCATGTACCCGAATAAAAATTTATTACGTATGTTTTATTACATCCAAGCGTTTCTGCACATCGCATCCATCGGCGATTGAAATTCCATTAACTTTTACGCCGTATTTTAAAAAGTACTTGAAGGAAGTACTTATCAATGTATTATAAGTACAAAAAGCATTTTGTATTTTCACTATTGTGCCCAGCACTGATTAATATTTATTAATGGTAATATCATTTTATTATATTGATTAGTAATTTTAGACTTGTTTTTCAGAGTCCCATAATAAAATCCAGCGAGAGGCATTACAGAGTAAAACGTGCCGGTAACGACAGTCACATCGTCCTCGTCAATGCTACCGGTGGAATTTACATTCAGCCATTCCAGAGTCTCGGAGAGGCTCATTTCCTCTTCACGCGGTAAGCTAGCGAATTATGAAGAGCATAGTTGTGAGCTTTGTTGATTGTTTTTGTATACAATATTCGAATGGAATTTAGAGAAAGATATGTGAAGAGTTATCTGGTATATTCAAACGCGTTACAGGCAGCACCTCGAGTTGGTTTCCGTTGAAGATACAAAGGAACAAGTGCCCGAGAGTAAATTCGTCAATGCTGCGCTTCAGCACGAGCTTCCCGACAATGATTTGACCCAGGGAAGAAGTACATATAAAAAAGAATATATTTTCTCTTCTGTAAGTGGACCGTTCACTGACAATTTAATTGGCTGGAAAAAATTAATTAACGGGCATCGAAGCTACTATTGATACACCGAATAGACAACTATTGAGTTTCAACAGTTTATTTTTCCATAGGAAAAAGTTATTAACAGGTATTTGCAATATTTCAAATTTTTCAAAGATTTCAACATTGCTCGATCGACTGAGCCAACGACTCGAGAATCCTGGCTTGGACACCGAGATAAACAATCTTCACAACACGACGATTTCCTTGCTTCTTCATTATCTCGGGATGTTGGATCAGACCGATTTGAAAACGGCCTACGACAAAATGTCCGGCACGAGTTACAAGGAAGAAACTATTAGGTGACGAACCCAAATATAACATCAATTTTTATTGTACAATGATTTTATTTTATTTTATTTTATTTTATTTTATTTTATTTTATTTTATTTTATTTTATTTTATTTTATTTTATTTTATTTTATTTTATTTTATTTTATTTTATTTTATTTTATTTTAAATACGGGCAATTGCCCAATTGCCGGTACGATGGGACGCCCATCGCACAATACAAGGGTAACGTTAAAACGCATACATCATTCTGTTTGTAGTATAGTTGTGTAACATAGTGCAATACCGTGGGGTGAATAATTGAAATTATCTGAAGTTATACATCATACACAATTTACATATCGTTACATATTATCTTAGTCCAAGGTACCTGCCCTATATATTAAGTTTCGAAAATGGTTCAACGAGATATCGACAAATTTTAGCGTCGCGACATGTTCGTTTGCCAACCTGGTAACGCGCGGAAGTCAGCTCTGAGACGCGAAATTAGACCGATAGAAGGGAACAACGAAGATCTCCCCATTCCGGGTTGGTCTCGCTCCAACCCTCAGGCGAACTAACGCGCACAGCTCCCGAGAAACAAAATTTTCATTAATTATTTTGAAGAGAAAGACAAGATCTGCAACCTTTCGACGATATTCCAATGATAGTCGATAATAATAATAATTTTTTTTTTACAGAAACATGTTTCTCGAAACATTGCCGCAAGTTGGCACTAAACATGCGGCTTTATTCGTTTTGGATCTAATACTGCAGGAGAAAGTCTCGGACATAACGGCGATGCAACTGTTGACCTATCTGCCGTTTCACATTCGTAAACCCGACATCGAGTTGTTAACCAGCTTGCAGACTCTGGTCAACATGCCTGAAAAGATAGCGCTTGAAGTACGAAACAGCGGGGTCCTCACTTTCGGGACTCTGATATACAAAACATGCTTGTCCTACTGTCCGTACGAGACTTTGGACGACTATGTGCGACTTTACCTGGACAAATTTACAGGTAAAATAACAAATGGAACTTTCAAGTTCGTAAACAAAAATATCTCGTTGGAGTTTGATTGTCTGTTGTCGATCTTCTATGCCTTAAAAATAATAACACGATTATTTTATTTTATTTTATTTTATTTTATTTTATTTTATTTTATTTTATTTTATTTTATTTTATTTTATTTTATTTTATTTTATTTTATTTTATTTTATTTTATTTTATTTTATTTTATTTTATTTTATTTTATTTTATTTTATTTTATTTCATTCAACCGATTTCTCCTTTTACATAATGAGCAGAATACATTACAGACAACAGTAGTGACTGAAATCGTGAACCCGCGTATATAAATTACAACAATCGAGAAGTAGCGAACAGAAGTTCCCAATACAATAAAATCGAAATAATTCTTCAGAGACTCCGGATTACGACAAGAAGATGATCTGGCTGGAGGGTCTTTCGAACATACAGTTGGGAAGAGTAGTCGAGTTTTTGGAACCAATTGCGAGTGGCAACAGCGTCGAGTCCCGACATTTACGGGTTCTCGCTGCTTGGGCCTCGCTGCCGACTGCCCCGTTGAGACCGGATGTGGTAATTATAAAAAAAAATTTTACCGTTTTACGAACTGCTTGTTTTACATAATAATTTTTTTTTTTTCCTAAGATTTATCCGGTATATTGGCCAATTTTTGTAAACCGTACGGAACATTTGGAGCTACGAATTGCAGCGTTGACGCTTTTGATGGTGTCGAATCCTTCGGCCAACCGAATGATATCGCTCTACTGGTACATGCACGGTGAGCCGGACCGTCATCTCTACAACTTCTTCTACACGACATTGAAATCACTGGAGAGAACTAATTTCCCCTGCTTCAAGCACTTGTGAGCGCATTTTTTGTGAATCAATTATTCTCTTCGAATGATAGAGTTTCGGGAGGACTGATCGATAATAATTTCAGAGGCGGTATCGCCGCCCAATTTACCCGAGTACTCCGGCAGCCGTCGTCGAAGGACAACATAGCCACAGGCAATTATCTGTTCGATTATCAGGACACCAAACGACACTTTGGTGCTATGGTTCAGAGTGTAATAATCGCGAATCCTCGAACAAATATTCCCGAAGTTGCTTACATCACACTGAATAGTCACGGGAGTGGTACCAATCTCAATCATGTTTCCGTGAGTTGTGAATTTTTTTTATTGCGGATAATTAGTTAAATTGAAAAATATAAGCGAATCGGTGTCAATAAAAAATCAATAAAAAATGAAAAATAAGGAAATTAAATAAAAAATGAAAAATAAAAAAATTAAATAAAATTAAATAAAATTAAATAAAATGCATTTTTTGAAATGACCTCGACGCGTGGTAATTAATATTGCAACATTTGTAGCTGTACGTGAAAGCAGAGGGACTGGTGAACTCACTGTCGTCCTACATGGAGAGTCCCACGCGCGTAAAGGATATCTTGAAAGATTTCAAAATCGACGACAAACCCAGCGGCGAAGTTCACTTGGAGATAATAGCCCGCGTTCAGCAGAAGGCCGTTTTTTGTCTACACTTCAATCAGTCGAGTATCGAGAAAGGCATAAAGTGTGAGTATCTACCCACATGATAATAAAGTTCGTGTCGATTAGACACTCACACCGATGTTCACAGATACTCACAGATGCTCACACGGATGCTCACAGATACTCACCCAGTGCTCATAGATACTCACCCAGGACTCATAGCTACTCATGCAGTATTCGCAGATACTCATCCAGTATTCACAGATACTCACGCGGATACTTATGGATACTCACAGACACTTACACGGATACTCATGGATACTCACAGACACTTACACGGATACTCATGGATACTCACGAACACTTACATGGATACTCATGGATACTCACAGCGCTTACACGGATACTCACGGATACTCTCACGGATACTCACCGATACTCACAGATACTCACAGATACTCACCGATGCTTACAGATACTCACAGATACTCACACGGATACGCACTGACACTGACACGGATACTCACAGACACTCGCACAGATACTGTGAGCGCGCGAAGCGCTCGAGCTATAACATAGCGGCCAGTTATATATTAATACTAGCAGGTTGTTGTGTCACTTCTGGTTGAAAAATAAGTTTTTTTAGCACACGAGGATAGTGTACAGCGTCGTTATGCGCCGCATTATTATTGACAACTCACCGAGACGCACAGAATAGAATCAAAATAGAATAATAGGGGAATTGTTATCACGGCCTGGGACGGAGGTCCTTAGAGAAACCCCTGGATTCTTGATAATTGGAACAAACAAACATCTTTCCAAAATATATATAAGACATTAACATTCAAATTATATGTATTAATTATATGTATTTTTTAAACATCAGTTTACATTTCCAATAAAATTATTATTGTCCAATTTGCAGATCTCACATCGCTTCCTGCGAATACTTACTACATACTACAGAACATGGAATTTCACGTTAATCAGCAACGTATAAACATACCACTGGTGATGGAATCATTGCAAGTTACCGATCTCGGAACGAACGTTCGCCTCGCCGCGACCGCGACTTCGCTCTTCTCGATGAGGGGAAATTTCACTCAACAAGGGAACGCGCGCAACAATCACGTCATACTGCGGTATTGTACTTGAGCCACAATTCTCAACGAATCGATTATGTATCGATGCATAAAAAATTAGATGCACTAATTTTTTGCAGCACAGTTATTCATGGCAGAGAAGTCGTTGAAACTTACAATCCAATTGTCGACGTATGGCACAGTGCCGAGCGTGCACAATCGATACACGGATACATGCCTATAAACGTTACCATCGGATTGGAGGACAAACTTTTCCTTCTCTACAACACCCCGGCTGGTACGTTTTTGAGCTGAAGATTGCGTAATTCAAGATTTAAGGGAACTACTCTGTGAAGCTTTAAAAAAATGGTACATGCGCCCATAAAATCGGGGATTCTGCCGTTTATTTGAGTAGTAGTAGCAGGAGATAATAGAATTCATCGACAATACGTAATAATGCAACCATTTTTGATACCTAACGAACTTAAATCTTATCACGCATATTGTACGTTGCCAATTGGCCATCGACCGAAATCCTTCAGCCCCCGTTTATTTTATTTTATTTTTCGCATCGTCGAAGCTTTGTGCGGACAGAGGCAAAGTTCTCAGGGTGCATTTGTTTCTAAGAGGTATCCCCCTTAAGGTGATGTAAAAACTCCCCTAAGATTTTGGGCCTTCCTTACTGCAGAATATCTGAGAACTGGCGTAACAGCCAATGTGCGAACCGCTACATCCATAAGAGGTTCTCGAGCGCAGCAGAAGTTGGCGACCATCTGCTCGAAGTGTACGACGTTGTACGTTGTGAGGAAATCCGATGAGAATGAATTGGAGGTAATTTTTTATTTGTATATTTTCGTTGATTGGACGAAATCATCGTTTTGAGATTCAGAATTGATTTCGGAGTATGATTTTTTTTTTACAGAATATTTCACTCTTCGAGGCTGTTGTGCCAGAGTTGGGTGGACAACTGAACGTTAAGGTTTTCGGCTGCGACGCGCATGTGGATCAGGAAAATTATTTGAGTGACGTATTCGCATCCCACCGAAGCAATTATCAGTGGGTAACACTTTTTATCTAAAAAAAAAATATATAACACATAGACAAATTAATTTTTTTTTTAAATCAATTAAAAAAACAGGACTTGGCCAGCTGCTCGATTGCCGTTGCTTATCATTCATTTTCTGGATTTCTTCACGTACGTACCGCCAAAGGGCAGTTGTGGATTGTCCGTTTACGTGGAACCAACGAGTCTGCGACCCTCCGAGGTTTGCAATTTCATCAATATATATCGCATCGAACATCCTCGTTGCCCGAATTTTTGAAACGATAGAAGAAAAATGTATAAATCCAGGTGAAATTGGAGTACGTGAAGAGCGGTAAATATCACATGATCTCTCTCGTACGACGGGAATTTGGCACTTTGGAAGTCCTTCAACAGTGGAATTTGGCCGCGGTTTACGAATCTACGAGCTGGATATCCGACACCGTGAAGATAAAGGCAACGAAGACTGTTCCAGGAGAAAAAGTTGTGAAGGTAATTCATACACTTGCGAAATTGTAACCATTCGATGAAACTTCATTAAATGAGCTACACTGGTAAAAAAAAAAATTGCAAATTAAATGCACCCGACTGGCAGTTCTTATGCAAAAACTGGTACATTAAATTTAATGTACAATTGTGATGAAAAATTAATAGACTTTTACAGTGAAATTAAAGAAAATGATTTGATTTAAAGTACTTTCATAGTAAAATTAAAGTAAATTATTAAAAGTGAAGTATTTCGAACGTTTTTAATGTACTCTAAGTTAATTTTTCATCATAGTTGTACATGGAATTTAATGTACCAGTGTTTGTCCAGTTGTGTTTCATAGAGTATGTTCGAGATCTTTGCACGAGTATATCTAACATTTTTGTAAATAAAATATATTATTGCAATGAATTGACGATGTTTGCAATTGGACGCAGGTTTGCATAGAAGGTGAAAGAGAGACGCCGTGGGCCTGGGATTTCTTGAGCACGAAGCCAAGCGATGCAGCCTCCGTGAAACTGAGTGTAATCTGGGGTCTGGGAGACTCGGCTAAAGGAAAATGCAGCGGTTCCTCGATACTGTTCAACCTCGTCGGCGAAGTTACTCCGAAACAGTTGGAAAGCAGTAAACTGAACAATTGGCCGTACAAGCAGTGTCGAAAAGATTCCAACGGAAAGAACTTTATTCCCTATACAGAGGCCTGCTATGAAGCTTCTCGAGAATTGTCGACTTTGCGAAAATATCAAATGTTCGTTAAAACGGAAAACGTGAGTAAAAATATAACTCCAAAGCAGAGCTGGGTAAAGTATCAAAAAAAATACGTCAAGTACAAAGTATCCCAAGTACTCGAAGTGGTTCTGAAGTACTCTTCGCAATTACGTTCGTAGCGTTAAGCGTTATCTAGGCTTAAAAAAAGACAACGCACACAATTCTGAAATCATAACTCTCAGCCGGATAAAATATTGGAGCCTCGTATTATGATTTCTTAGTAGCTTAGTATTATCGCTTCATTGTGTTTCGAGTTTCAGAACTGGTCTTGTGGTGTGTTTGTTGGTGTAGATATATAGTTAAGGTAGTCCTTGCTGACAGCCTGAGCCCACGTGAGTTCAGAGCGAATTGAGAGTGGAATTGCGAATACTTCGCGATGAGATAAAAATCTGAAAAAAATCAACCATATGGAAGTTACTGAAAAGATTGATTTTGCATAATAATAATTCCAAAATGTTATTAACAAATGAATGAAAATAAATTGTTCAACAAATCTTCCGGCAACTTAACTTTTTGTTCATATAAAAACAATAAGTTAATCTTTTTGAATACGTATGCATTTTTTCAGAATTTTGTCCAATTTTTGAAAATTGCGTTTTTAGTTAATAAAAAAACGTGATTTTCAAAAATTATATAAAATTCTGAAAAAATTCATACGTATTCAAAAAGATTAACAAATTGTTTTTATATGAACGAAAAGTTAAGTTGCCAGGGAATTTGTTGAACAATTTTTTTTTTTATGCATTTGTTAATAATATTTTGGAGTTATTATTATGTAAAATCAATCTTTTCAGCACCTTCCATATGCTTGATTTTTTTTCGAATTTTTATCCCATCAAGAAGTGTTCGCAATTCTCTCTCAATTCTCTCTGAACTCATGTGGGCTCAGGCTGTCCGCTAGGACTACCTTAATACAGCACGCTAGGCGTCGTTCGCCGGACCCGTCTGTATATCGCGAATATCCTCCGCAACTTACATCGTAAGATTCTTGTTAAAATCACACTTATTGACAAGCTTAGACTGATAATCATATATGAATAGGAACCGGATGTCATGCTACTCATCGAAAGTCCGTAATGCAATAATGAACTCAAAAAAGTACTTGTACTTGGTACTTGAAATCATAATAAATACTTGAAGTATTAAAAAAAGTACTTGTGTATTTCAAGTACGCACTTGAAGTACCAAACAAATACCCGGTACTTCAAGTACCGCCCAGCTCTGCTTCAAAGAGATCAGACTTCCGCGCATCCGGTTTTCACATTTAGACTTTTGTGATGTTCGCACAGCTGCCGGAAAAAATGCAAAATATAATCTGGAAATTCCGAGCTCTGTACGATCTGCTGGGTGGCAATAGCAGTTATTCGAGGGACACGAAGCAATTCGTTGTTGGGGCAACTTTTCCAAAAGATTCCGAAACAGCGCTTATACAAGTGAACAGGGACAAACTCTCGATTGGGTACGATCAAAGCCTCGTCGACATGTTCCTGGTTCGAACGAGATTGCACAAGTTCCTGGACAGTTCACTTCTCCGTGCAACTTTCAGTCAGTACTTCGACCACTTTCGTCTAGTTAAACATCATTTTCATATAATATATATATAGTACATATATTTGGGTTAATTTTTTCAGGTGTCTGCGCATTGACGACTACGATTGGCACATCGTCCGAAAACGCGACTTTCCCAATGACTGCAGATCGTGAATTTTTGGTACTCGCCCAGTGTTACGAGAACAATCCGAGATTCGCGCTGAGAGCGATGAGCACATCGAGCGGTGTGACACTGATATCGGACGACGATTCGGGCAGCATTAAAATCGTGCCCGACAAGCACGGGGGAACTGTGTACAATTTTACGGAGAAATATGCCTTCAAGAGAGACTTCGAATGGAATACCATTAACGGCAAGAGGTGAGAAATGAAGACGATAGTGCAACGTGTTTTTTCCATTCGTATTACTTTAATCTGTGGGACGTGAGAAAAAAAAAAGAAGAAACAGGAACTGAATGTTTACAATTTTCGCTTGCAGCATCAGATTGGACGACAAATCGATCCATCTGTTTTTCAGCGACTTCTTCATCTTCGTGCACGTCACCGAGGAACAGGTACTCCTATTTTTCCCGAACTACATGAAAGAATTTTCTTGCGGGGTCTGCACGGCTGTGAACGCTGATGCGGCGAAATTGTATGAGAAAATTATTTAATTCTCACCTAATCTAATAATATGTTTGATCGATTTTTTATTTATGATCCAACTTGACGAGTAAATAAATTAGAGGTAATCGGATGTCGTGGTATTTCTTTGCACAGTGTATGAGGTAATGATCCAATTTCTGGTAAATTTTTTTCACGTCATGAAAGTGTAAAAAAAAAAAAATCGACTTTACACGGACATCAAGAGAAATTCAATGCAACTTTAAATCTTCAATTTTGTATCGTATTTTTTTCGCAACTCAAATAATTGAATAATCGTTATGCAAGGTCGTAAACTGGATCGCTATGACATTAACGCTGTGTAAATTTCCATCATTAATCGGAGATTAATCAGAGATTTTGATGGTCAAAATCCTGCTGTAAAAATGTAACAAAAAGCACAATAAATTTTTACCAAACTTGTACTTAACGTATACTGATGTATGTAAGGTAATAATCTATTTTGTTACCAATAACCAAAAACTTTAATTTTATTCTTAATATCAAAATAAATAAAGTACAGCTTTTAATTTTCGGTTTTGCGGCGTGTAATTTCGTAAGTCGATGACTTGAAAACTGGGTAAATACGTCGTGCATCGACGATCGCAAACATCTTTTTTTAACGTGAGATTTCGATGGCTGAATACTGCTAGGAATGTAGTACAAAAATATCAAATAAACTTTTACAAAAACGTATAAAAAAACGTACTTCAGTCCCAGTTCTGACCGGAGAGGCACGTATCTAGATGCAGGTTCATCATCTTTTCGGCTATTAATTCCATGCAAATGGGACAGGGAAATCGACCGTCCTCGACATGTTCATCCGCCGGCGAATGTGTCAAAAGGGAACTATCGTTCGTGGAATCGAACTCATCGTCGTTGAATATAGATTGAACACATTCGTCGAGATGATCGTTGAGTGCAATGTCGCCTCTTATTTTGGCGTTGCACACAAGGCACACGTATGGCTCTCCCGTACCTGCAATATCGTCCGTTATATCAACAACATCTTTTGACTTGCTGGCACCGCTCGGACCCGCCGGCGGACCTTCCATTATCAATACGCTCCTCTTCGCTTTTTCTTTTCTCTGCTTTTCCGCGGGCCCGACCAGACACTCGTCCAGATGTTCGTTAAGCAAATTCATATCCAGCGACTTGTTGCAAACCGGACACGGGTAATGCTTCGTTGCCGTTTGTTCCGGTGATATCACGAACGCGTCCAAGTTTGTTTGTCCCTTTATGGGGGTAGACGTGCTTGGTGATTTTCTCGAACCCCGAGCAACGTGGGGGCTCTCGGGACTAACGACGATCACAGCCGGTTCCTTTTTCTTGTCGGCCCTGCGATCGCCACCGGACTTTGTACTTTTGGGCTGGTCGCTCCCAGTTACAAGGCAGATGTCGAGGTGGTCGTTCAGACTGATGTTCGGCACGGCCATATCACAAATCGGACAATTGCAGAGCTCCTGAACGTCTGGATTGTTCAGTCTCAAGACAGGACTACTTGTAGGAACGACGATCTTTGGTTTTTTTGGCGGTGGCGAGTCCAGTATAATAGTCGGAGCTGCCTTCTTTGGAGGTCGATTGTTCGTTCCTATTTGGGGAGAGGAGGATGAATATTTGTCCAGCAGGGAGCTTCTGCCGGTTCCAACACCGCCGACTGTGGCTACAAAGCTCAGCGTCTGCAATGGTTTAACGCCGCTGACTTTGTTGCTCGAAGCTGTCGGCGGTTTTGACGAACCTCCGGACGAACTTCCGGGACCGCCTGTTCCGAAACCGTGAACTCTGTTCGTGCTGGTACCGAGCTTCACCAGACCCACCGGTGTAATTGGTTTTCCCCAAGTCCCGGGCGCCGAAACGGTTTTTGGTTGATTGTAATTGTTCGAGCCGCTTGCGGGATTTTTCGGAGCTGCGGCCGATTGCGTCCCGTTCGAATTGGCCTTGACTGCGGAGACCAAGGAACCGTTTACAATCGTCACAGCGGGCTTCGGTTTTTCCTGGGGCTTCGCGAAAAAATCGTCCCTTTTCGTCGGCAATTTTCCATTCGGGGGCTTTTTCTTGTCATTTACCGCGGACTTTTTATTGCCGTCGACGCTCTTCTTCGACTTCGATTTGAAATTTTCGGGCTCGCGGACCTTGACGTACGTGCCGCCGCAACTCTCCTGATGTCTTTTCCACCAGAAGTCCGACGGTCCCGGCGCTCTGTTCATCGAACGACGGACCATACCGAAATACGGCGCTTGGCTTTGGCAAGGACCGTTGCATCTCCACCAGTGCTGCTGGTACAGTTTTACCTCGTCGTGAAAACTGTGACAGATCTGGTGCAGCATGGAGAAAAAAAAAAACGTTGCAAGTTAGCGTTGTACAATAACGAAATGGTAAAAATGTCTAAATAAATTGCCAGGTAGATTCGATTTTTTTTGTTACAAACATAAAAAGAAGTAACTATCAAGTTTTATTTTAGTTGCAACTGAGAATCAATAATCATTGTGCGAGGTCGTAGGCTGAGCCACATTGTTTTGGCGAAACTTCAATTAGCCGAATCGATGTATGGCCGGAAATCATGTGTCCGAACGCACTTGCTCCGCAACCGTCAAATCCCTGGAACTTTATTTTTTCGAATCGTCAAAATGCCAAAAATTCATTTGTCCGAATCTTCATTTCAGCGAATGTTACTCTTCAGAAACGGTAGTTGGCCCGAACGTTAAACCTCCAAATCGCAATTTAACCAAACGTCATTGTTCTGAATAATAATTACACCGAACTTCATTTCTCCGAACTTCATTTCTCCGAACTTCATTTCTCCGAACTTCATTTCTCCGAACTTCATTTCTCCGAACTTCATTTCTCCGAACTTCATTTCTCCGAACTTCATTTCTCCGAACTTCATTTCTCCGAACTTCATTTCTCCGAACTTCATTTCTCCGAACTTCATTTCTCCGAACTTCATTTCTCCGAACTTCATTTCTCCGAACTTCATTTCTCCGAACTTCATTTCTCCGAACTTCATTTCTCCGAACTTCATTTCTCCGAACTTCATTTCTCCGAACTTCATTTCTCCGAACTTCATTTCTCCGAACTTCATTTCTCCGAACTTCATTTCTCCGAACTTCATTTCTCCGAACTTCATTTCTCCGAACTTCATTTCTCCGAACTTCATTTCTCCGAACTTCATTTCTCCGAACTTCATTTCTCCGATCATCGAGTCGCCGAATCGTCATTTTTCCGAATTGCCAAACAACCGAATCGCGGAAGTAAACAATATGAGTGAATAGTCTGAGTTTCTGCTACTATATCTCCTCGTGAAAAATCTTACTCTCAGTAACAATCGGTTCACATAAATATTCGGAAGAATAATGATTCGGCGACTTAACGTTTGGAAATGTAACGTTTCAGTGGAAATGAAGTTCGGTGAAATTATTATGAAAAAAAATGATATCCGGTTAAATGATGATTAATATTTCCAGAGTGACGTTTGTTTAAATGAAGATTCGAAATAATAGAGTTTTTGGAAATTTCGCGATTCACAAAAATTAAGTTTTGGAAATTCGACGCTTTGGAAAAATAATGCTTCGGAAATTTGACGACTCGGAAAAATAAAGTTTTGGAAATTTTACGATTTGAAAATAGTAAAGATTCGGCAGTTTGACGATTCCGAAAAATAAAGTTTCAGAAGTTTGATTATACGGAAAAATAAAGTTTTGCAAATTTGAGGATTCGAAAGAATAAAATTTGGAAGTTTAACGATATGGAAGAAGTGCGAACCTATGACTTCCGGCCATACGACGATGCAGCCGATTGAAGTTTTTGGCAAATAATCGAATAGATCAAGATAGATAAAGAAAACTTGGACGATCGACTTACAGTTATATTAGTTCCCGCTTCTTTGTTTATTCTGTTCATGTGCTTGCAGAATTCGGGCCCGTGACTGTCCCGGTCGCGATTGTTGTTGGTCAGAAACAAGAATCCATGAATCATTTCGTGCTGAATCGGAAAAATAGCGATAAAAATTCTTGTCAAGATTTCAATGATTTTTGTGACTGGAACGAGTTAGAGTGATGACTCTGAAGATATTTGCACGAGACTAAATTTCATGAAGTTTCGACGTCTGTGTTTTGCGTTACGCAAACTTTGCTCAGGGAAGTTCACTGAGATAATAAAATCGTACAAACAAACAACTCTTTACTTCTTCCTAAAGCCATGCATTAACAGAGGCTTGCCAAAGATGAAATTGCATGTCATGCAGGAATCTTCCCAGTCAATGTCAGAACGAAAGTGTCTTTACCAGCAACGTTTCAACCAAGTCTTTACGCGGTCTGAGTTTAAGTAAAGGGGCGCTCAGAGATATAACACAGTCGCGGCTTCGCGGACGGAAAGTGCATACTCCGGCGCACCTGAAAAAAAAAAAAAAATGTTACAAATGCATAAAGTTGCTGGAAAAACTGCAGTGCCAAATTTGTGTACTCGGTCAGAAAAATAAATTTTGGTGACTCACGAGGTCATACGAGGACTCCACTTGACCTCCACCGAGAGCAGTTTGTTGGAAAAGAATTTTGCGTTGAACTGCATGAACAACGTGTGAATGTTGGGCGTGGGATCCACAATCTCCAAGGTTTGGTCAATCAACGTCCTTGGCTCGTAGTTCTCTTTGTTCTTCTGCAAGCACCGAAATGAGAAACATAAATTCGAGCAACAACCTGATAGATCAATTTTCGAGAACCATTCCGACAAATTGACGATTCGTCAAATCGATTTATGCACATGTTAGATGCACGCACGTTCGCGAGAAAACAGTGCAAATGTATTTACCTATATGCAGATTTTTATAAGCTATAAACTTACTTTCTATAAAAGTGAAATAATAAGAATAAAATTGTATTTCATGCGTAACGAACATAACGGTTTTCTTACGTGATCCGGAAAGACGGCATTCTCGGTTATCCCGACTGGATCGTATCTCTGTTGGAGTTCCAACGCAAGTGACCGATCGTAATCCATCATTTCTTTCTTTGAGCATTTAGTAAATTTATCGTTTTTTTTATTGTCCTGCGTCCTCTCTGTAGATATTTATGGATCGAATTTACGTGCGACCGTTTGAATTGGCAAACGTAATGTCATCGCAAGCGTTTCGATGTACCAGCGCGTAATCCGTTGGCTGCGATCTACGGTGTTGATGCTCGATCATGTTTGTACTTGAAGGTTGAAGGTGACGAGTAGCAGACGACACTTTTTTTTATAACTGACGCTGCACACTGATTGTATGGCGGGTAGTGTATCGTTACGCCAAACCCATTGCAGACAAAAGTCACTTTAGGCAATAAGTAACTAGGCTGCAAAATGCTACACGCATGGTATACAGATGCATATGAATCATTTACACTTACCGAGTTTGCACCGTGAGTGAGATCGGACCGAGATGTACCGTGAACTAGCGGAAAAATTCTAGTGGACTCAAAATTCACTTGTGGGATTGGCTGTTGACTATAAAGTTTCGAATTAACTAGAATTTTTCCACTAGCTCAGACTCGTTTCAGTCCGTTCTCAGTCCCGGTGGAAACTCAGTAACTGATTTACATCAAATGTAGTAGGTCGGTTCGTTATCAGAGGTGACAAGAGCGGAGCGCAAGCTGAGCGTTCGTTTTGCATTTTGCGTTTGTTAAGGTAAAGTGAAAGTTGCAATTTTCAAATTAACTTTATTCAACGGTGCTAATTTTTTTGAGAAAAAGATGAATTCGGGCCGGATGCGAAATTACCGGCTTGAATTTGATTTTTCCTCAAAAAAAATTAACACCCTTGAGAAAAGTTCATTACAGTTTTCATTACCGACCGCGATATTTCACTTCCCCTTAAGGTGATGTGGAATAACCCTGCGCCCAGTTGGTAACAAAAACTGTACCGAATGCCGTTTCGCGATCGCAGACCGCCGACGAAAAAGAAAACTGGCTTTTTGCTCGGTAAGACTGCGGTCTCAAAACGGCATTCTGTACAGTTTTTGTTACCGGAATTGCGCATCACCTTAAGCCGGAAGTAAAATACTATGCCCCCTAGTGCTTTAGGTTCTGACAGAGGGGTCAAATCACAGTCTTATACGCTTATACACAGGTGGATGCGCTTCTATACCGTCCGCATGCAGTCAGTTCTGCTCGTTCTGCTCGAAATGAAGCGAAGATGGCGGTCAACCCAGGCCGATTTGTGATCATTGTTGTGTCCGCGCGTGTCCAATAACGTTGAAACTCGGAGTGTCTTCTGGTGGGATATCTGGGAAAAGGTTATGGTAGGTCAGTGTACATATCTTAGAATAATTTCGCACGAAGTATTTCTTTATCTTAAAGAACTAAAAAATAAATAATTGTTTGCCTTTACGTCGGTGAACCTTTAGATTAACGCTCAAAATGCCAAATAAATGCATAGTGCCGGGGTGTCGTACAGGCTATGCAAGTTGCAAAAAAAAGTTTTCAACATTTTCGGCACCTAAAAATGAAGAACTCAGAGAAAAGTGGGAAAAAGCTATTCAGCCGATGAAGCCACTGAAGCCAAAGCATGTTGTATGTGAAAAACATTTTATCCCTGAGCAAATCATTCGGAGTTACAAGCTCAAGGATGATGCTGGAAATGTACTCGCAGAGGTAAGATCTAGCGCCTCATTATTTTATCCATGATTGAAATAATTCGGAATAATAAATCACTCGGTGACGTTAATCAAATTTTGCGGCAAACAAACACGATAAGCCCTATGTTTTATGCAATTTTTCTAAATATGATTCCACTTGATTCAATGAGACAACTTATGAGAAACAACCCAGGCAGCACAAAAAAATTATTTCTCAGAAAGTGATCTTAATGGGTTACATATGTCTGTCTGGACGGTATCCGAAAGTTACCTCCCATCCAAAAAGTTAACTTTTGGACGTAGGATAGCTTATAGTTACCATCCGGACGGACATATGTAACCCATTTAGATCACTTTCTGATGACTATTTTTTTTTGTGCTACCTGGGAACGTACACAAAATTAAATCACTACATTTTCTGTGGGAATTATATTTCTTCTGGTAATTATTTGGTGTTGAAATACTGCCATGACTCTTGATGTAATTCTTTAATAATTATATAAATTTAAAGTCCTGGTACTTGGCCTAGAGGCATAAAACCATGGGAAGAAGAAGAAGAAGAAATTTAAAGTCATGTATACGTAGAAAGTTTATACAAAATTTATACATGCATGTTCCTACCTGACCTTATATGTACAAAATAATTTGCTTCATTTTTGAAAGTGAATAACTGTTTGATCATGTACATAGGTTCCATTGAAGTGTGTTCGACTTGTAACCGACGCAGTACCTACAAAATTTCGGGTTGAAGAGACAACAGAAATCAGCGCAAAAGAAAACACCCATTGCAATGGAAATATAGCAATCCAGCACATCAATGTTGTTTCCGAATCCAAAGCTCACACAGGAATATTGGATAATAACACTATCCATAGGAACGAAACTGACAGATCAATTACGTCTTCACAAACTCACGAGAATCCAGAAACAAAAGGTGTTTCTGAAATGGAATCTTGCATACGAATTAAAAGCGAATCATCAGACATTGATCTGAAACCTCCAATTATCCATCAACGCAATCTATTCATTGAACTGCTGGAGCATCCGTCTCCGATACAGATACCCGAAAATTGGTATATGGCGACACCATCCACAAAAAAATGTGTCACATTCTACGAGCTTTATTGGAAAGATGAAAACGAGACCTGCTACCCTGCAATGAGGAAAAGCTTGATTATTGACGAAGATATGAAAGGGCATTACTCGGTATATTGTGATCGCGTAGATCAGTTAGAATCCTCCTTTCCCAACAGATTCGAGAGTTTGGACATTGTGAATAAAACTCTTGAACGATTCGCGAGCCTGAAGATTTGCTGTGGTATAAGCATGTTTGATGATGTAAATTTGGTGAGAGGAAACATCGGATACACGGATCGTGCCAATCAGTTGCGACATAAGAGATGTTCAATCGTCGCGGTTAAACAGCAATGTGATGTTTGCAAACAAGTGAAAAAATTGATTTGTCAAAAAAAATTACGCATGAAAAAGCGTGAAGAAATTGAAAGCGGAAAAAGAGAGAAGCGGGTAGAAGGTACGATTCAAAGTGGGAAGAGAAGTTTGGAACGTGTAACTTTATCGGATGACTGGAGAAGAAAGGTTCGTTCACAAAATTACGCCCTGAAACGTGCCAAAAGAAGAATTCAGACTTTGAAGAGTATAATGCAGTCACAACAGGCAGCTCAAAAAAGGTCAAGGAGGGAAAGTACTTGAAAAATGTGAGGAATTAGGTATACCGGACGCGCAGCATGTGAAAGAAAAACCGCTTTATTCTATTCTCTTCTGGACAGTTAAACATTCAAATTGTGTTCTCACGCAGTGTGACAACAGTTTTTTCTTTACTACATACAATATCCATCTCATTACATTTTATTTGTCAAGAGACGCGGTAGCGTATCGACGCCAAGTACTTAAAAAAAAAAAAATGTAAGCGAGCGAAGGACGCTACCAAGTAGTTATATTCCAAAATGCCTACAGTAGTGATCTGAACGAGTTACTCAAGGTAACTTTTCATTTCAATTCATGAAAAAGAAAATCCTTACAGTAGTGAATTACACATTCATTCCTTCAGGCTGAGCTACAACTGAGAAACACGGCCGAAGACAGTGCCCTAGGAGCGCCCATTGACACGGATCAATTGTCAGACTACGAGATGATGATAGCCAGCCATCTCGTCAATCCTAGTGATATCAATGTTTCATGGGACAACATAGCGGGACTCGAATCGGTTATTCAAGAACTCAAAGAATCAGTTGTATTGCCTATTCAAAGGAAAGATCTGTTCGAAGACTCTCAGTTAACCCAGGGGCCGAAGGTTTGTTATATCCGTCATGAGCTATAGTCTATTCTATTGATGCGCATAGAAGAATGTTAAATATTGTTTTTCTTTTTTTGCAGGGTGTACTGCTGCACGGACCACCTGGCTGTGGTAAAACTATGATCGCCAAAGCAACAGCCAAAGAGACCAACACTCGTTTCATAAATTTAGATGTGAGCATTCTGACTGACAAATGGTATGGCGAAAGTCAGAAATTAACTGCTGCTGTATTCTCATTAGCTATTAAACTGCAGCCCTGTATCATCTTTATAGACAAGATTGGTAGGTACAGGGATAATAACAGAAATTGCCTTTTGTATCTTTTCAACTTCCTGTTCTCATTAATTTTATTGCAGACTCGTTTCTGAGGGCACGAAATTCAACCGATCACGAAGCAACGGCAATGATGAAGGCACAATTCATGTCTCTGTGGGATGGTGTGATAACGGATCCCGCGTGCACGGTCATCATTATGAGAGCTACTAACAGACCCCAGGATTTGGACAGAGCGATTCTTCGACGTATGCCCGCGACTTTTCACGTCAGCCTGCCAGTGAGCCATTTCGCTACACGCGCAATTTTCCAGCGACATTGGAACGTTCTCTGACAAACGATTATCTTTCCATCTCTTTTTTCAGAGTGAAAAACAACGCGCGTAGGTGTTGAAATTGATGCTGGGGAACGAACCAATCGCGGAGGACATCGACATCGTGAAATTGTCCAATATGACCGAGGGATTTTCGAGTTATGCCGAAATGCGTCGGTTTATTGCATCAGGGATTATATTCGAAATCATACTCAGTGAGTAGGCGATACAATGGCTGTAACCGAAAACGCGCGGTGCACCCGAAGTGTCATATTCACGTAAATGTTCTTTTCCAGGACGGCGCCGAACAGGAACGTGAGCATAGACACCGACGAGGAGGAATATCACGACGCTGTGCGTCCAATTACCATCGAAGATCTCGTTACGTCTGTTAACAAAATGAGAATGTCGAAAGTTCAGACGGGTAATCCGATGATGAAACTAGAATTGGATTAAATTCATCAGACAGACTTTAATCATTTACGAGCGACTGAATCTGACGATTTTTTTTTTTCTGAATGCGTAAGTGCGTGTTTTTTTTTAAGGAAACTGGGCCTTGTTGAGTACTTTTAATTTTCTAGTTTGAAGCTTTAAAGTTCCCTTACTATTTTACAATTTAAGCGCGAGCTGTAAATACGTATCATAAATTGCTAATCATTATTGATCTTGTGTAAAAAAGAATAAATTATAATTTACGCATGGTATATGTCGATCTTTTCTGTGTATATCAATTACTAATTATAGATACTATTTTAAGGAGGTCGGGGTGCTTCACACTAGTCAAATAAGTGCTACATTTTTCAAGTCGTTTATACGAACCTTTACGCATATATTGATTATAGCGGAAGTTTACTTGTATTAAAGCAGATGTCCTTTACATAGAAAAACATTAACAGCAATGGATTGCAAAAATATGAACTGGTTTGTGCTTATTTTCTAAAAGGTATATATTCGTTCAGTTTCAAAGAATAATCCTCATTTTTGCTCGATTTTGATGTATTACAGCGCATTCTTTTCCTTGAAAGATGCTCTACAAATTCACCATCTGGATATTCGGTACTACTTGTTTGTTGCGTTGTCGCCAGAGGATTGGTTCGTTATTGCGTTTCAGCTCGGGATAAGGACTTACAAGCCCCCTTTGTACTAATTTCGTCAAGGTGAATCTTGGCTTGACGGCTCATGCCATATAAATACGTAAAACACACCGTCCACAGGAACAGCAGCGTGTTCGATGCTCCAGTCGCGGACGCGGACCATCTCATTACATTTTATTTATACATTTTTACATGAAGAGCATTTGTATAGAAGCAGATTTAAAAAATGTAAAACTTACTTTCTGTACATAAATAATAATAATAATAATACGTCTACAAGCAAATTGAGAAACATTTTCAATGCAAATATTGTAGGAAAACTGTGCGAGCTCCTATAACATTTTCCCCGCAATCTCTATGGGGACCTTAAATTGAAATCTTGCAGTGCGCTAATCCACTCCAATACAAACTTTCTTTGCACGCTTCGACAATTGGAAGAGCGTTTTTAAATGCTTGTTCATTCTTCTGATGTGAATACAGAGACTGTGGATGAGATGTTAAAACAATATAAATTTTCTATTTCTCTGAACACAACATGGAACAAAAATCTTGTCGTATACCATCAAATATTATTTACAAATCAGAATGCAACAATATTTTCAGGAAAGAAACAAAAAAAAATGTGGTAGAGCAGAGTGCTCTTAAAAAGAAACAGGCAAAGTTTTATAGCACTTAATAAATTGGAATAATACATTCAATTACACATTGAATAGTGCTGCTTCTTTTTTAAACCTATCTTCAAACTTCGACTTTAGTAATTATTGTTTTTTATTAATTTTATAGTTCCGTCTCCGTGCCGTCATTTTTCTATCTGGAAATAAACTGATGGGTGGGTTCGTAGATTCGGTTGTAATTGTTGAGTAGATAAACGAGCGCGCGTGGCGCGTACGTGTATATAAAACAGGCCTGGGCTGACCGCGATGTTGGCTTCAATCATGGCACCCTTTCGCCCGGATAGTAACCCGACAGTGTATAAAATTGTGACTCAAATTAATCGAGTTTTCTGCTATTTTTCTTTTGGTTCATAAAACTGAACATTGAAATTCCCGCCAGAGTGCCCTCCGACTTGCGGTTGTAAGCGTGTATTGGAATATTATTGAACGTACAGCTGTTCGATTCGACTGCACTAACCAGCACTAACCGCGTGATCGCGTCGGTCGTTCTTTTTATCGCTTTCTCAATGCTCATATATTCAATAATACATCAACAAGGGAACAGATAATAAAAATTTTTGTAATAGTAATTACAAAACGTTACAAAAAGCTTGCCGACGGACAAATTGTATTTCGGTGACATTGTTTCGTCATCCCAGTTACAATGAATTCCAAGTATTTTTTGAGGCTAAGCGCTGCCGGCAGATCGCTCGTCAAAGATCCCCGGAGATTTTATTCGAATAGAAATATCTTGAAGCTTCACGAAAGGGGCATGTTCGAAGACATGTTTCCGAACACCAGTGCGTAAGTTAAAAGATTCTTTGTTTATGTTTTTTATTGTTGCCTTTTTAACGCTCGAGTGTGCGACCACGCACAATCCTCGTTGACGATATCAAAACTTCTCTCATTTTTACGATAGTTTTGCAGCGATGTAATACAATTATGTACGTAGATTATTAATAACGTTATAATTTTACGCCGTGGGTTTCACTGGGCTGTTTTTTAGTGCGAAGGAGATTTTGGAGCAATTGCCATCTAGGGACAAAATTCTAGGTCTAATTCCTCCTAGAATTGTCGCTGTACCAAATTACCTGAGCCACAAAAACATGGTGCACGAAACTTCATAATTCAGAATTTATGAACTAATGTCACAGAAATTTTGATTCAATCAAAATCTTGATCCCAGACTCCTCGCGTACAAGACAATAATACATACATGCTAGAAGTTTTTCTTTCAGCGATGGAAGAACTAATAATTCACTGGCAATGTCAAAATTTATTAGAATTTGTTGTTCGAATATTCCAAACAAAGTGGAACATTTGAAGACAGTGAGTGCTTAAAGACGCTCAACATGCATATATATTTGTGCATATTTATTTGTCATCCGCAAGGATTTAATGTTTTAGCAATTCGCGAATGCATTTTGCAGAATTCAAGGCAATTCGATCTCCTTAAGGACGCCTGAAATGTAACTCCAATAGTTACTCCAGGTTTCATCTGTTTAACTTACTTTGCAACCGTAAAAAAACAAGTCCAAAGAATCGCTACAGGTGGTCTTATAAAATTAAAAAAATTGATAGGAATTTTCCCCTCAATTTTTCAATGTTTTTGTCAGCCGCTTTGATTTATCTGTTTCACGATACCATGCGTTTGGTAGCAAACTTCATTTTTCCATGCCTTCCTCTCACCTCACTGATTAATAACACCGATGTTTGTATTCCCTCAGAGATGAAATAACGAAACTTCTGGTCCAGCAGCCTCAGTGCGTTTACGCGGGATTCGATCCAACGGCGGACAGTCTTCACGTCGGCAATCTTCTGGTACTGATGAATCTGATGCACTGGCAGAGAGCTGGTCACCAGGTAGTAGCGCTGCTGGGCGGCGCGACAGGTCTCATAGGCGATCCGAGTCACCGGACGGCGGAACGCGCGGACCTCAGCAATATCGTGGCTAACGAGAATCTCGTTAGCATCAGCACGAACATACGAACAGTGTTCGAGAATCACGAAAAGTACTTTTGGGAGGGTCAGAAGGACAAATTGAAACCTCCGAAGATATTAAACAATTTGAATTGGTACAAAGACATAAACGTTATAGACTTCATGAAGGGCGTCGGAAAGCACTTCAGACTGGGCGTAATGATGGGTCGGTCATCCGTGCAGTCGCGTCTCAACGCCGACGGTGGAATGAGCTTTTCCGAATTTACCTATCAGATATTTCAAGCTTACGACTGGCTTTATCTCTTCAAGACGGAAAACTGCCGTTTTCAAATCGGCGGGAACGACCAGATGGGAAACATGATATCCGGTCACGACATAATCGGCAAGCTGGCCAATACAAAAGTCTACGCTCTCACGCTGCCGCTCATAACCGCCGAGGGTGGAAAGAAATTTGGCAAATCCGTGGGTAACGCCGTTTGGCTTTCGCCGAAGAAATCCTCGAGCTTTCAGCTCTATCAATTTTTCATAAGATCGAAAGACTCGGATGTGGAGAATTATTTGAAACTCTTCACGTTCCTGCCCCTCGGGAGGATACAGGAGATAATGAATAATCACGTTAAAGCGCCGGAGAGACGAGAGGCTCAGCGGGTACTGGCCGAAAGTGTTACTTTGCTCGTTCACGGAGGTACGTTCCGCCATCTAAATTTCCGGTCTACATTTTTACAACCTTTAGACCCACGCTTTAGAAAATTATCTAAACTGATTATTAATTTATTTTTTTCTGCAGTTTTTTTGAAAAATTCTCTGCATTTTCGACCGCGTACATTTTCCCTAATTTCGTCAGAAATAAATAAAACTTCACTTATGAGTGTCGCGTTTTTAACGATTATTTATCTTTTTAGAGGACGGATTAGAGTCGGCGAAACTCGCATCGGCAGTACTTTACGACACTTCGTTAGAAACACTGTCGAAAATGAGCGCCGAGGAGGTTATACAAATTTTCGTGGGTGCCAAAGTCTCGGAGGTGATGCCGGAAACCGGACTCACCGTGCACAGCCTGGCAATGAAGATAAGATGCTTCAAGACCGATCACGACGCGCTGAGAATCATACCGGCCGGTGGATTTCAAGTGAATCATCAAAAAATTACGAATCCCAGTGAAGTTATAACACAAAACATTCACGTATTACCGAACAATCTGACCGTCGTTAGGGTAGGAAAGAAAAATTATCACATAGTCAGATGGCTTGCGTGATTAAATATATAGAGGTTCTAAAAACATCAAGGGTTTGCGTTTGTATTTTTGAGTTACTTTTGCATCAGTAAATTAAATTTTACGACGCGATTTTCAGTCATAAAAAAAATACAAAAATAAAAAATACTGGACTGAAGAAAATACTTTTGAGAAAACTGCAACTCTCAATTGCCGTCGACGTTGCTCAAGAAGCTTCCATGCCCAAGATTATCTTCCGAATGCTGTCTTTCAAAAGTGGAAAGTCTCTTCGGGTTTCTTCCATTACATCTCTCAAATCAACACTCATCGCCCGTTGTTTCTGCAGCTCGTCGTTCAGCGACAGTTCGGATTTGAAGAGCATCTTGTATCGACGGTCTTTGACATCCTGCAGCATTCTAATTTTTCGCTGTTTTCGCACCAGACACTCGAGTTTCTATCCAATAAAATTACTCTTTTTAGTGGGCCAAATTTTCAATTAACACTCGATTTTTTTTTTTTTACATACGTGATATTTTATGAGCTCGGCATCGGTGATTTGCTTATCGACTTCCGGTACAGCGTCCTCGTACGCTTTTAGCGTTTTTTTATTTTCGTCCAGTTGCTCCAGCAAACTCTTCTGCTGGTTTTTCACTTCCAATATCTGATTTTCTATTTGTTTTGTTTCCTGCGATTAATATTTAAAATTAGATCGATGTTTTATCGCTGAATTGACAAGCGAATTTTAAATCCTCACTTTCGTCATCTGTTTTATCTTCAGTTTTTGATCGTTCATTCTTTTCTGAAATACAACCCTCTGATTGTGAAGTCCTTTAGGATTCCTCTTCTCACGAGCCATCGCCCCATCCATTATAACGTCTCGACGGGCCACGCAAAATTCCATATCTCGAATCATCTTTTCCTGAGCCTTTCGCAGATCCGAGAGACGCATTTCCATTTTGTGAATTTCGCTCTTCATCACCGCCACGTCGCCACCCGCGCAACGCTCCTCCTTTAGCTCTTTAGCCGTTTCCGAAGCTAAGCGAACCTGGCAAAAGAAATCACAGAGTTCTAGTAAAAAAAAAAAATAATGACATTAATTTAAGGTAGCTACTGCAGGGAAAACTAGTCAAACGAGTGCTAAATTTTCACAATTGTTTATCCAGAATGTTGCGCATTTATTAACTGTAACGGAAGTTGTAAACACACAAACTGTGTATTTTGCAAATACACAAACTGATTCATACAAATTTCCATGATTATACATTTTTGTCGAATTTTTTCAAAGAAGAATCCTTATTTTTCAACCAATTTTAATGTACCACGGCTCATTTTGTTCCTCAAACTTTACTCTACAAATTCATCGAGTAGATTTTTTAAATACAGTTTTGGCCGTTTAAAAATTACATCAATTTGTTTATGAGAAAAAAATCAGCAGTTAAACAATGGTCCGTACGTGTCAAACGTTCAAACTTACAAAAAACCTACATCGTGAATTCGTATAGCAAAGTTTAAGCATCGAAGTAAGCCGTAGTACATTAAAATATATGGATTTTACTTTTTTTAACCCAAGAAAGACGTACTATCATGAAAATTGGCATTTACCAGTTGTTGTTCTTGCAAGTCCATCGTGATTAATATTTCTCTCGGTTGAGAACACATGCAATAATACGAATCAACCTTCTTTACTGTCAATAAATGCATGCCATTTTGGATAAACAATTGCTAAAGGTCAGCACAAATGTAACTAGTGTGCCACGCAGTAGCTACTTTAACGATGCATCACACGAACATTCCCAACCAATCGCAAGATTTAGCGACATTTTGAACACTTCCTAATGGTATAAAAATCTGAAAAAATCAACTGTATTAAAGGTGCCAAAAACATTCATTTTGCATTATAATAACGGCAAAAAAGTATTAACGTATAGCTAAAAAAAATAGTTGGCCAAATAACAGGTAAACCTTTTTTTCTCTTCAAATGAATTCATTGATTTTCTAGAAGCCACATGAATTTTTCAAAATTCTCACCTTTTCAAATCTAACTTTTTTGACTTTTTTGAATGCCATAACTACGCAACTGTTGGCACAGTCGCCTTGAAACTTTTTGTGTGTACTGTGGAATTCGGTGGGTAATACGGAAACATATCCAAAATACGTGGCTCTACATCGATTTTGCAAATTTTCGAAAAACCAAATTTTGAAATATAAGAAAATTCTGAGGAAATTCATATGAGTTCTAAAAAATGAAAGAATTCATTTAAAATAAGAAAATAAAAGGTTTTCTATTTTTTTTGTTGTAAACAATTTTTGAAATAATTTGTTAATAACTTTTTGGCATTTTTTTATGCAAAATCAAAGGTCATCATATCATTAAAACCACTGAATTTTTTCAGATTTTTAGCATATCGCGAAATACTAAAAGTTTCATTAAATTTAACTTTTTGTTGGGAATGTATGTGCGATGCATCCTTAACATAACCGAACCTTTTTTTCCCAGGATAGAGTCTCTCGTTGAGCGGCTCGAAGTTGTTCCTCGAGAGCAGCCCTGTCCGCCGTCAATTGTTTTATGTCGTTCTGCAGCTGCACCACTTCGCTTTCAGCCTCGCGAAGAGCGTCAACGGATTCGTTCTCAGTTATGCAGTTCTTGTCCTCGAGATCGTTCCGAACTTCTCTCTGCTTGGCAAGTCGAGCATTGGCGTTTAGTAATTTTTGCTGGAGGATATTTATCCTTCTGCATATATTATCGTCCTCCTTCTTCTGTTTCTCGATCTTGTAACCGAGCTTCTTATTCTTCTGCTCCATCATCATTATCTGCTTGCCGAGCAAATTTATCTCCTGCAACTGTGCGGTACGTTGCTCGCTCAACGTGAACATGTAGCCCGCCTGACGGAGCCAGAACTCCTGACACTTTCGATTACTCGTCTCCGTGTCGTCTATGTTCTTCTCTAATTCGGTTATCTTCAGATCTTGAGGGCTGACCTCCTCGCCACCGGCCAATGACGAGATTATCTGAAATTTCAATGATAATAGATCATTAACAAAAAATTGCTTCACGATCGTGTAGAAAAAAAAAAATCAAAAAATTATCGAGTACCTCTTCAATTTTCTTGTTCAAACTGACGATCTTTTGCTCCTTCTTGCCGATATCCAGTTCACATTTCTTGATCCTGTTCTGCACCCCGTCCAATTCCTTTTCTCTTTTATTGTTCATCCGCGTCAAATCTTCGACGTCGAATTTCTCCGTCGCTATAAAGCCATTCAATCTCTCCAATTCAAAAATATTCTTTCCGTAAGAATTTTCGGTCAGCAGCATCGAAAGCTCGGCCTCTCTCATTTTGTCTCGGGACTCCCGAAGATTTTTGTTCAAACTCTTCATGGTCTTGTCGTGAGTGACTTTGTTCTCGAGCCTCGAGAGTATCGAGTCTTCGAGCTCGACTTTCTCTTTGGTCAATTTTTCGATCTCCTTGTCGATGGACTTGTCCTCTTCGATGCAACGCTGATATTCCTGAAAATCGGAATTACAAGAGTGACTTCGTATCAATGGTAAAAACAAAGGAACAATTGCGTAAAAAAAAAAATGTTGTATCTTGTGTAATAATGCGCTCACGTAAGAAGCAGTGTCGAATTCGTTTTCAGTCTGTTCCGAGTGTGAAGACACTTTGATTATCTCATTTTCCAAATTTTCGAGCTTCTCCTTCTCTTTGACAATCGTACCGAGAGTTTGTCGAATGTCGTCCTCCAGGCGCGTCTCTACCGAAGTCAAACGTTCGTTGTTCTCCATTTCTTTGTTAGTGTCTTTTTTTAATTTTTCTATTTGGGAGCTCAGCGTAGTGAAGGACTCCCGTATTTTCCTGCGACAGATAATGAGATTGGATTATCTCGATGATCAATGAATTGGTTGTTTTGATCAGAGAAAGCTCTTACGAACGAGATGCCTACATTTTTTTTTATTCTCTCAAACGGCCTGTAATATTTTTTTTCTTAAAATATGTTCTTTTTTTGTTTTAAATAAATATAGGCACTGGGATACGATGGTTCAAAGGATCGACAGATTCGACTTCAACAGTATTTCAAATAGTCAACGAACTACATTAGCGCCGTTTATATATTCGTACAAAAACTGTGCTCGTGGAAGAAACTTCGGCAATCGCGACGGGGTTTTTTTTTTTTTTTTTTTTTTTTTTTTTTTTTTTTTTTTTTTTTTTTTTTTTTTTAAGAATATCAGAGCTGGCAGCACTTGAAATACCGGGTACTTCTTTGGCACTTCAAGTACGTGCTTAAAGCACACCGGATCTTTTTAGTACTGCAAGTGCTTTTTCGTACTTTTTAGTACTCGAAGTATTTTTTTACGATTTCAAGTGTCAAGTACAAGGACTTTTTGAGTGCACTGTTTGAATATCCTGTTTCTATTAATACATGAGTATCTAAGTTTTTTGATAAGTATAACTTTAACGAGAATTTTTATTTTTTATTGTAATTTGAGAAGGAATACTTGGCTTTTAATTTAACAAATAGCTTTAAAAAAAGAGAAGGGACGAAAGGGATCTTTTCCTTTTATTAAATAAAATGTTGTATGGATTTATATGTTTTGAATCAAGAAAAAAGTTAAGTATAGATTAAAAACAGCCTCAAAACGACGAACTACGAAAATGTCAGTTAGCGATTTTTTACTATGCGGAAGCCATGTGCAAATGACTTTGCATCTTTTTTTTAAAGCCTAAATAACGCGTAACGCTACGAATTTAATTGCGAAAAGTACTTGATACTTTAAGAACTCGTGATACTTTGTACTATGTACTTGAAGGATTTTTTTGGTACTTTGCCCAGCTCTGAAGAAGTTACATCGACATATCGAAAATATGTAAATTCATGGAATTACGTTCGTTCCTTGGCAAGTTCCTCGTTGAGTTTGTCCCTGTTGGAAATGCTCGCGACAACGTGATTCCATTCGCGGAACAATCGCTTCTCATATTTCTGCAATCCTTCCAAATCGGCATTCGCATCGGTTATAGTCTGTCTAGCGTCCGAACTTTCCTTCTCCTTGATCTCCAATTGTTCTCGGCAATTTGTTATTTCTCGCTCGAGTCTCCATACTTCTTCCATAAGCTTTTCGAGCAGATAATCCTCTTGTTGCTTTCGTCGAAGCAACTCCCGTTCCACCGTCGCGTCCTTCTCGGACATTCTCTTCGAGATCGTCATGTGACTGGCGATCTCTTTCTCCCATTCGGCAAAGTGACGACTCATCGATCCGAGGCTCTCTATCTCCACGGTGAACTTCTCGGTTACACGCTTCTCCCTCTCGAGCTCTTCTTTCGCCAATTTTTGCAACTCTTTAGCCCCATCGAGTCGGCCATCCTTCTCGTCGCGTATCTCTATCAGCTCAGCCAATTTTATCTGATACTTGTCCAGGGTCTCTTGCTGACGGGCCACCTTCTCCTGAACCGTGTAAAGCTCGATTGCTTTGCTCTCGCGACGCTTTTTTGCATCCTTCGCTGTGTTTTCCTGAAAGGGAAACTTGTAAAAACAAAAAATTGGGCACATTTTTTTTCGCGTTGGTTTCTCATGGTTTCTTTTTATTCGCTTTGCTTCCTCCTCTGGGTATAAGTACGCTCATCGGTTTTGGCTTTCTCATCTATTAGAAACATTGTGGACAACGGAATTAAGGGACAAGGAAGCTATGTCTAAATTGGCGAGGTTTTCTTCCATTTAAAAAATAATAATAATCCCGAATGGTTATTATTTTAATCTCATTGGTTGGAAGCGTTGTGGATAACGAAATTGAGGGACAAGGAAGTTACTTCCAAATTTACGAGCTTTTCTTCCATTCAAAAAATAATAATAATCCCAAATGGTTATTATTTTAATCTCATTGGTTGGAAGCATTGTGGACAAAGTAATGAAAGTACAAGGAAGCTGTGTCCAAATTGACGAGCTTTTCCTTCATTTAAAAAATAATAATGATCCCGAATGATCAATAGCTACCCATAGAGATCAAATTAGCTTGATTATGTCTCAAAGAGGTCCGAGTCCTGAAAAAGTCGTACGTATAGGAACGCAGGACACCTTGAAGACATCCTCGGGATGATTGTCAAAATTTAATTTTGTGTCGGTAACAATCTAAATGGTCTAAAAATCAAGCTGGATTTTACGAAACTATCTTGAATCCTTCTTCCGAATAATTGAAAACTTACTCAATTCGAACACCCCAGTAGGCCCATTAACTCTATTGACAATTTTTCCAAAATTTCAGCTCGGTAATTCGGGACTTGTTGGAATTAAAAAAAGTCTCAATGATTATTTTTCAGGTAAAAGTAGAAAAAAAAAAAAATCTCAGAAGCAAACGCGTGGATTAATAGCGATAGGTGATGATCAACGAGCTCAGCTTACTTACGAGTTCCACGATATCCTCCGAAAGTTTTCTCTCAATGCGCATGAGGTGAGCCTTGAGGGCGTTCTGAAATCTCGCCATGAGCGGATCCTCGGGATCCAAGACATCCAGCGATTTACCCATTGAATCGTTTGTCGTCTCTCCTTTCCACTGGCGAACAGAATTTTCCATTTGGGAATTGCGATAAGGTTGGTCCTCGGAAGAGATCGCACGTGTGCTGACTCTCGTATCTTCGTCCATTGCCATTTTTTTTACTAACTCCGCGACTGTTAACATAAAAACATTTTTTACATCGAGCGATCAGACCTTGAAACAACGAGTGATTTTACCAAGATATACCCTGAACCTCGGCAATCTAATCAGGAATGTGGAAACGGAGAAATGTTGACGACAGGACGCTCTTTAATCGTTGCCATGGAGATCGTTCCAGTCCAATCATTTCTGTTGGAGGAAATATAGCATCATTATTATTATTTTTATTTTTTTCGCTTTTTACAACGAAAAATGTGTAACGATGAAAATATTATTTCATTAGCATACGGAAATTGGTACATATTGATATCGACCGGTGAGAGACAAAAGGGCGCAACTCCCGTGTTAAAGCGTACGCGATGCGCCCTTCTGTTTCTTACGAGCAGATATTAAAATAGTATCGTCGTCGTTTGAACCACCTCGCGCTGAATCATTTTATTAACTCTTGTATAAGGATCCTGACGCATTTACAGTGTCATCGGGTAAAAGTTCAAGTACAATAAGTAATGCGCTATCGCTACGTAACTTTCCAGACTCTTGTTTTTTCTTTTGTATCGTCGATGATAACAAACAGCGAGAGATACACGACGAATTTTTACTACTCGTCGTAAGAGTAGTGAGCATATAGTTATGTGGAGGGTCGAATTTTTTTTTCTTTAATTTCAATTGCTCTCACGCAAGATAAAATAATCAATAAGAATTCTTAGGGGTGTGCTAAAGTTCTGTTTTACCGACATTTCATTATCGAAACTAATTTCATTTATTGTTTATCATACTTTTCAGGATAATAAAAAAGACGCACCGGGCGCTTGTAATTTCTACAGATTTTTCGATTTCACCGGATTTATAATTAATCTAATATTTAAAACCATGTGCAATAGCGCGGCCGATAATAACCCTGATAGACAAACGGCACAAAACGCAGCACATGACACAATAATTACGGCACGTGCTGCACATGCCGTAATTATTGTGTCATGTGCTGCGTTTCGTGCCGTTTGTCTATCAGGGAAAAACTGTAATCAACTTTTCTTACGCATTCTCATATGTACGTTGAAAATAAAAGTTTCGTCGAAAGCCGAGATGATATCCGCCTTCGATAAGACTTTTATCTTAACCGTACATGCGAGAACCCGTGAGAAAGGTTGATTATAGTTTTTGATACCGACTGAGTCCGGGAGTGACGGGGAGGGAGGTGTTTCATACACCCCATGTGAAAAATGTACCACGTAACATATGAGGCCGAGAGAGATGCATTTTTCGCATGAATGTCATTTAAAACCGGTTAATGTTTGGAATAAGACGGAAGCATCATCGGACGCGGTATTAAATTGTACATCCGCTAATGCTTTGCTTTTTCCCGAAAAGTCTACGGTCTCCGAATCGCATTCATTACAGATTTTGGTTACCGACCGAGGCGTTTCACATGTCCTTAACAATTACACCTGTGTTCTCATTGCCGCTGCTCGGTCGGTAATTCACGAGGCCTCGACCTCCCATTTTCGAGTTAATTCAAAAAAATTCGCGGGCTGCGTAAAAGGTTATTAAAAAAAAACAAATCTCGTCGCGAGCATGCGCACTAGTAACGTCGAAATGTTTTCGCTCGCACTCGACACGTAAAGGGGATTCGACAATCAGCTGCGCGGCAATTTGTTATCGGCGACACGCGCGTTCCCTCGAGAGTTCTACGTAAATTCTGAGGGTGTTTTTATTTTTATTTTTTTTTAATCATTTTTTTTCAATCCCCGCTGTTGTTAGATCTATATAAACGAAGTAATCTGTCCGTGCGGCAAATTGTTATCGGCGGCGCGCGCATTCCCTCGGGAGTTCTACGTATATTGCGTGTTTTTTTATTTTTTTTTCAATCCCCGTTCTTATTCGATCCGTATAAACGATATAATCTGTCGGCGCGGTCGTCCAGGCTCTCTCGAATAAAACGACCGATAAAGCCGTCACACAACAAAAACAAGTGTCAGCCAGTGATCCGTACGATTATCGCGGGACAGATTTCGCGATCAGTCCGACGGCTTCCGGCAGACCGAGCAGGCCGGTATTGCTGCGAGAAATAAAAGGGAGCGCGCGCCAGAGATAGGTCATCGCCGTAGTAGGGACACAGCGGTCCGGTCGAGAAGCTTCGTCACGTTTGCTCGTAGTCGCGGTTATACATGCGTTATAGCGGGTAGATAGAGGATATCGCGAACGGGATTATCGTCATCCCGCATCTAACCCAAAGAGCGAGCGAGTGCGCGGAACCGCGCACACTTTGCAAAATGGCCTCGTACCTCCGGTGAGTGGATAAAAAAACATTATTTTTTTGTTGTTGTTTGTTTCCGAAAAACTTGTCACGCCAACTGAACGATAGACGACGAAAAAGAAACGACAAATTTCATGAAGTTTCGGTGAAGATAAGCTTCGAAATCGAAGTTCCGTCCTATACGATAGCTCGACGCTCTCTCTCGTCCGCAACTTCGGCCTCAGCTGCGTCGTTCGCGGTGACGTGTCACCGGCAAGATCACCCTCGAACTTTTCACCCACTGTTGTCCCAAAGTTCACGCGAATTCTGTCGATGCTATTTACAATGCCGAACGTTTGTTGCGTCGCTTGCGAATCGAACCACTCTGCACTCTTCACTGTCACCGGGGTTAGAAATACACGATCTTACGGAACGTTAACCCTCTCTTTCAGGCGCTGAGTCAAAAATGTTGTTTCCGAAAGTTTTCGACTTCAGGCTTGTCTTAGGATTCCGGCGTAAATATCGCTCGATCACGGCAGACTCTATTCGTGTAAGGCGAAAAATTTCGTTGAGCCGGACACGTTTTCAACTTACTTAGCGCCAAAGTTCACAAGGATTTTTTCGCTGTTATTTACAATGCACATTTCTTACGTTTCTCGCGAATCATCGAATCGCTTTGAAACTTATTTTGCCGGGAAGTTCAGCGATTTTGCATGTTTCTTACGTCGCTCGCGAATTATCGGGACGCTTTGCACTTCGCATGTTCATTGGGGTTAAACAATACACGATATTGTGGAACGTTAACCCCCTTTTTTCGTGCGCTGAGTGAAAAATCTTTCCGAAAGTTTTCAATTTCGGGCTTTTCTTAGGATTCCGGCGTAAATATCGCTCGATCACGGCAGACTCTCTTCGTGTAAGGCGAAAAATTTCGTTGAGCCGGCAACGTTTTCAACTTTTTCGCTGTTATTTACAATGCACATTTCTTACGTTCCTCGCGAATCATCGAATCGCTGTGAAACTTATTTTGCCGGAAAGTTCAGCGATTTTGCATGTTTCTTACGTCGCTCGCGAATTATCCGGACGCTTTGCACTTCGCATGTTCATTGGGGTTAAACAATACACGATCTTATGGAACGTTAACCCCCTTTTTTCGTGCGATGCGCGGAAAATGTTGTTTCCGAAAGTTTTCGATCACGGGGGTTTACGATTCGTGCGTGAATGTCGTTCGATCATGGCAGCCTATTTTAGTGTCCGTCGAAAAATTTCGTTGAATCGAAAACGTTTTAACTTACTTTGCTCCAAAGTTCAGCAAATTTGCACATTTCCGCTCTCGATTTATGAAACCGCTTTGCACTTTGCATGTTGTGCGCTGAGCGGAAAATGTTGTGTACACAAATTTTCGATTCCATGCATTTATTATTTATGCTCAAATATCGTTCGATCGCAGTTTCGGGTCCGTCAGAAAATATTTTACTCCGAATTGTCGAACCGCTTTGCACTTTGCGTATTCTCACCGGAGGTTGACAATTATTCACGATCTTATGGAACGTTAACTCTTTTGTTTGAAACGAAAACGTTTGAACTTACTTTGCTCCAAAGTTCAGCAAATTTGCACATTTCCGCTCTCGAATTATCAAACCGCTTTGCACTTTGCATGTTGTGCGCTAAGCGGAAAATGTTGTGTACACAAATTTTCGATTCCATGCATTTATTATTTATGCTCAAATATCGTTCGATCGCAGTTTCGGGTCCGTCAGAAAATATTTTACTCCGAATTGTCGAACCGCTTTGCACTTTGCGTGTTCTCACCGGAGGTTGACAATTATTCACGATCGTATGGAACGTTAACTCTTTTGTTCGTGCACTGCGTGGAAAATGTTGATTACCAAAATTTTATGACCCTAAAGATATCTGCGTAACATCAAAATTTATCTTTGCCGAATCTCCGTCGATGCAATGTTTTAGGAAAATGAAAAATTGTTCGCTCGTAGAATTTTATTCTCCAAGCGAACTTCGCCATGCGTAAGCTTGTGCGATGCGAAACACTGCTGTTATAGCTTGATACAATTTAGTCTCGTGCAGATATCTTCGAGTACATGAATTTTTCTATTAGATAACACACATTCACGATTCGTGTGCAAATATCGTTTGAAAAATTTCATTGAAACGTAAACGTTTTGAGCAGTTCGTGAGACTCGGTAAAAGGTCGAAGCTGCAGAGTTCTCCACTGAAATTGTCGTTTCTTCACGGCAGACCAAAGATCAATGTTCTCGATGCTATGCAAACCGCTTGCTAAGATAGTGTTAGATTCTCCCCAAGGTCACAGTTTTTTGTATCAAAAAATGATTTTTTTTTTTACAAAAAAAAACATTGATTGAGCAAAAGTATAAAAAAAAATATATTTGCAACTTCGAGTCTACGTCGATGGTGATTTGAAATTTTTTTTTTCTAGCTTAGGAGTCGCGCTGCTGTGTTTTGTCCTGGCCGCAGTCGCCGTGGACAGAACGATCTTCAAGACGTGCGAGCAGAGCAGTTTCTGCCGGTGAGTCACAGTACATTTTTTTTTTCCCCTAAACATATCGCTCAAATTTTGTTTGATAACGTTTGAATATCTTTGCAGTCGTTGTCGCAAGGTCGAGGCTGGAAAGACGCCGTACGAAGTACAGGCGAACACAGTCGGGCAGAATGAATCGATATTGTACGCGGATCTCCTCAACAAGGACACCGGAAAGTTGTACGCGCTGCAGTTGACCGCGCTCAAGGGAAACACCTTCAGGCTCTACATCAACGAGAGCGACGCTCTGCATCGCAGATACGAAGTTAAGGAGGCCTTGAAGAGCGCTCCGCAAACTGCGAAATTGGATTTGGTTGAGAAAACTGCGGATCACGTAACGGTCGCCAATGGCAAGGGAAAGGCTATAGTCTACTTCAATCCGTTCAGAGTGGACTTGTATTCGGACGAGCAGCTTGTGATATCGGCCAATGCCAGGGGTCTCATGAGATACGAGCATCTGAGACTCAAGACAGAAAGGTCCGTATACGGGTCAATTTTTTTTCCCGGCTACGCTAAAAAGCCCTATTTCATGCTTGCAACGGGGGTGGAAAGTGGCCGATGTTTGACGAGCGGGACGAAAATAGTACATTACTCCACGAGGGCGAAAAACGTTTTTCTAACGAGTGTGAGTTTGCAGCACGAGCCGAAGGCGAGTGCTGTAATCACACGAGTTAGAAAAATTGTTTCGCACGAGGGATGTACGAAATTTTTCATCACGAGGCGCGAAGGGAAAGTTCATTTTTCCTCCGAGACAAGACTCGGCCAATTTTGATCCCCGTTGCAGGCATAGAAATATGGGCACATTTTAGGACAGTCGGGAAAAAAATAGCGTATGCCACTCTGAAGGAAGTGCCTTTTCACCTCGTGTGAATTTCTCCATTAAACTTGACATTCGGTGAAAAGACACACTTCCTTCCCTTGTAGCATAATATACTATTTTTCGCCTGGAGCGCCGGCAATACTTCGTTAAACTTTGACAAAGTTAGACCGGAAGTACCGAAAACAATACGTGTGGTTTT
Organism: Exephanes ischioxanthus; assembly: GCA_958510785.1. Classification (NCBI taxonomy): domain Eukaryota; kingdom Metazoa; phylum Arthropoda; class Insecta; order Hymenoptera; family Ichneumonidae; genus Exephanes; species Exephanes ischioxanthus. The sequence goes on along the minus strand of OY294018.1, from coordinate 10,903,787 downwards.
TAAGCTCCGCGAAGCTCTGAATTTTGAGGATTAAATTTCAATCACATTGATTTGTATGATTTATAACTTTGGATTTGCCGATGAAAAAAATTACTTGACCTAACCGATCTTATTTAAATGACACGGCTTTAAATTATATTTCCATTTCATGCGTATCGTCAAGAATTTTTATATTTTTATATGTTAATAGCAATGAATTAACGAGAAAAAAAAACCAACAGGAAACCCGAAGAAGAAGCCGCGGAGGAAGTGAAAGACGGAACCCCATCTCCGTATCCCGGCGACGGTGCCGAGAACGATCCAGGAGCATGGGAGGAGAACTTCAAATCTCATCACGACTCGAAACCTCGGGGACCCGAAGCGATAGCTCTGGACTTCAGTTTCCCAGGCGCCGAACACGCGTACGGTATTCCCGAGCACGCGGACTCTCATGCTCTACGATCGACGAAACAAAATGATCCGTACAGATTGTACAATCTCGACGTGTTCGAGTATGAAATTAACGAGGGTATGGCAATTTACGGAGCAATCCCGGTTCTCTATGCTCACGGGTAAGCGATTATTCTTCGATGTCTTTTTACTATAATCCTTTACTATAATTCTATTGTTACGATTTAGCGTGCGGGTAGATCGTACAATAAGAAAAAAATAAAATCGTCTCGTCGAAATAAGTACAATAAAAAGAAAAGATACACCGTTAAAAAAATTGTAAATTTAACGTACCGGACGGGAAGGTTTTCCGCAAAAACTGGTACATTACATTTAATGTACAACTGTGATAAAAAATTAATGGACTTTTAGAGTGAAATTAAAATTAATTATTGGAATCAAAGTACTTTTATAGTAAAATTAAAGTAAATTATTAAAAGTAAAGTTTTTGTAAAGTTTTAAATTTTTGTCGTAACTTTTCTATTACGTTTTTATTACGTTTTTATTAAGTTAATTTTTCATCACAATTGTACGTGAAATTTAAATACACGTTTATGCATAAAAACTTCCAGCAACAATAAATTAAATTTCATACGATTTTTTTTACAGTGTATAGCATGCGATTACCGGAAAGGATTTTGAAAATGGTCACTTATTTCTTTGGACAACGTCATTATCTGTCTCTGAATTATTTTTCAGCAAGGAACGAACATCTGGTATCTTCTGGCACAACGCAGCGGAAACATGGATCGACATATTGACAAGTGCCGACAATAACGTCGTCGAGAGTATAGTCAGTTTCGTTTCGGGCTCGACGAAGAAGCCTCAAGTCGACGCCCATTTCATGTCGGAATCTGGTGTGATCGATGTGTTTTTCCTTCTGGGACCGAAACCCTTGGATACCTTCAAGCAGTACGTCGACCTAACGGGCACAGGAAATTTGCCGCAGGTTCGTTATTATCTGTTAAGGTAGTTCGTGCGGTATAGTCGAGTCAATCGAGCACCCGTATTTCAAAAATTGTTCATGCCTTAAAGGAGACATTTTTGTGAATTATTGTAAATTTAGATTAGAGATCCTACTTTATGTAGAAAAAAATGTACAACAATCAATTTACGACAACAAAAAAACTCATACGCCAATAAATCTACGGTTATATTTTTACGCAATTTTTGTGAAGTCAAATTTGCAATTTGGCGAGTGGTCAGCTTATTTTGTTTGTCGAAAAAAGGTTTTAGGACTTCACCGAGTAATTTGCTTCGTTTAGATTCTCAATCAGAAGAAAAGTTTCGTTAACGGCGTGGCTCTACTTTTTTCATAAACAAATTACTAATTTGTTGTAATCGATGAATATTATCACAAAAACTGTGTACAAATATGTCCGTGGATTTATTGGCGTACACTGCATTATGTTTCTGTAAAGTCATTGTTGTACATGTTTTTTACATGAAGTAGGAACTCTTTCATCTGGCACTGGCTTAATTCGCACCAATTATCCCTTTAAAATGTGTACAAGATATTTTTGAAATCTTGGTACTCGACTGACTTGACTGTACCGCAAGGACCTGCTTAAAAAATTGAAAATTATAATTTTCATATCGCTTCCGCATAAAAGTTGAAAAATGAAATTTTCATATCGTTCCTCGTAACAGTTGAAAACTGAAATTTCCATATCGCTTTCTCGTAAAAGTTGAAAAGTAAAATTTTGACACCGCTCTCAAAATGTTCCTTTCTTCGCGAAGCTTCCTCTACGAGGAAGCCAAAAATGCAGAAAATGCTTTGTCGTAGAAGAAGCTTAGCGAATAAACATTATGAGAAAGGGATATGAAAATTTCAATTTTCAACTTTTTTGCTGAATGTGATCTTTCGATGTTTTGGAACATTCGGAACATTCGGACCACGTTTTCGTAAAAATCTCGAAACAAAAATTTTTTTCACCAAAACAAAGCTTCCTCTATGAGAAAAAAACAAAAAACTAAATATAAAATTATACAAACTTTATTACCAATTTTTCTCCAGATGTTTACGCTGGGCTACCACCAGTCCCGCTGGAACTACAACGACCAGGAGGACGTCGCGACGATAGCCGATAACTTCGACACATACGACATGCCTATGGACGTAATGTGGCTTGACATCGAGTACACCGACAGTAAAAAGTACTTCACCTGGGACAATCGAAAGTTCCCGACGCCTCTGGAGATGGTTCAAAATCTGACGACGAAGGGTCGCAAATTGGTGGTAATAATCGATCCTCACATAAAGCGAGACACAAATTACTTTCTGCACAACGACGCAACGTCTCTCGGTTATTACGTCAAGACCAACGACGGCAAGGACTACGAGGGTTGGTGCTGGCCGGGCGCCTCGTCCTATCTCGATTTCTTCGATCCGAAAGTCGTCGAGTACTACATGAATCTTTACGCTCTCGACAAATTTCACGGCACAACCAACGACGTTTACATATGGAACGACATGAACGAGCCGAGCGTATTCAACGGACCGGAAGTAACGATGCCCAAAGACGTGATTCACCACGGCAACTGGGAGCATCGTCACGTTCACAACTTGAACGGTCTCTACCACACGATGGCGACTTACCAGGCCCTGTACAAGAGATCCGGCGGCACGCTGAGGCCGTTCATTCTGACGCGATCCTTCTTCGCCGGCTCGCAGAGATTCGCTGCTATGTGGACCGGCGACAACTCCGCCGAGTGGGAACATCTCCGCATAAGTTATCCGATGTGTCTCACTCTCTCGATATCCGGTATGTCCTTCTGCGGCGCTGACGTCGGAGGTTTCTTCAAGAATCCGGACTCCGAGCTCTTCATACGATGGAATCAGGCCGGAGCCTGGTTGCCCTTCTTCCGCCAGCACTCGCACATCGAGACGAAGAGACGCGAGCCTTGGACCTTCAACGACGAAACTACGCAGATCGTCAGGGACGCATTGCGCATGAGATATTCCTACTTGCCGCTGTGGTACACCCTCTTCAGGGAACACGAGGTCAACGGTAATCCCGTTGTGAGACCGTTGTGGGCGCACTATCCGACGGAGACGGCGGCTTTCGCTATCGACGATCAGATGCTCGTGGGCGATGCCATTCTCGTTCGTCCCGTCGTCGAGCCGTCGGTCTCCGAGGTCAAAGTCTACTTCCCCGGCGAGGGAAAGATCACGTGGTACGACGTCGACACGATGCAACCCCACAAGCAGCCCGGACTCGTCGCTATACCCGTTACCCTTCACAAGATTCCGGTCTACCAACGGGGCGGATCGATCGTCGCTCGTAAAATGAGGATACGCCGCAGCACCGTTGCGATGAAGAACGATCCTTACACCCTTGTCGTCATCGCCGACAACGATGGAAGGGCCAACGGTACTTTGTACATCGACGACGAGGTCAGCTTCGAGTATCGTCACGGAAAATATTTGTATCTTCAATTGGCATTCGACGGACAGAAACTAACGTCGAAGTTCATCGACAAATTGGCGACATACGAGACCGCCAGCTGGCTCGAAAGGGTCGACATTGCCAATCCACCTCAGGGAATCAAATCTGCGAATCTTCTTTCCCAAAGTACGTATTATAATTTTTTTTCTTTTTTAGTATTCGAAATTGTTGAAAAATACGAGTTTAATGTATTCATCAAAATTCTGTGTTTATTTAAATTTGTTCGAGCTATTCGTGGTTCTCTAATTTTGTTTTCTTTTTACTTTTTTTGCAGGCCTGGGAACGGTCGCTTTGGAAGCAAAGTACAATCCCAACAACAACGTGTTGACGCTGCGAAAACCGGGTGTAAATATGGGCGAGGAGTGGTCGATCGATTTAGTTCGTTAAAAAAGATTGTTCAATTTTTTTTTTTCTTCGTTAACCAACCACTCGGAGGCTTCGCAGACACGCCACTCGCTTTGCATACTACTGAATATTATTATTATCTACTCCTAAAATTGTAAAACGCAAAGATACCCTTAGAAGTCTGTGATGTCGATGTAACGACGAAAGAGCACGAACGAGAAAAAAAAGTACCACTTTCCGTGCAACGTAATGTAACGAAGTTTTGATCGAGTTTTATGAGATTGGTGCAAGCGAGTCACTTGGAACATTGTTTTTGCTCATTTTTAATGCGCAACTTTGTTGCACTTACGTAGGCAGGTAAAATTATATTTGCCGTTTAATAACTCCAGAAATAACGCATTTCTTGTTTTCATTGTTTCTTTACGGCGCCGAGAGAAACTCAATAAACTTTTTACATAAGGAAATGATTAAATTTTTTTTTTGCGGATGTCATTCGACGAAAGAAGTGGGAGTGGACGATTATAAAGTTCCGTAAAATAAAAAAGGAACGACTTTTATTCAATGTTTCTTTTTAGGCACGCTCGGTCGGCGCTTGCTTGTGAGCCAAGTACAAAAAGACTATGGACGACAGTGCCGATACTAAAAATATAACGTCGAACCAACGGTGATAAAAATTGAATTGCAAGTCACCCAATACCTGAGTTATTATTATACGATACTCGGCGGGCATGTTCATTCTCATCAGAAGAACCGACGAAACGAAGTACATTCCCTGAAACGACGAAGATACGATTGAAGCGAAATTATTGCTTTACGATGAATCTTAGGGCTTTTTATCCAGCGGTGGAAATGATTACGTTATATCGACGATTTGATTGGTCCGTTCTATCAGATGATGCTAGTGTATGATAGAAGGGACCAATCAAATTTATCAGTCATCTTAACGTAATCATTTTTTCGGTTGGATGGGAAGCGCCAATTGAAGGGCAATTATTTGGATTGAGGCGGGGTTGTCTTTTTGTTCACGTACCATTATCTGCGCCAGTATGAGTACGATGATGTTCGACGATTTACTGCTAGATATCGCGTAGAAAAACTGAAAGCAATAACGATGTAATTACTTTATCGAAATACCAATAAACGAGACTCATGTTGTATAAAATAAAAATCCGTGTTTCTTAATAAACATAGATAATAAATGCGTTTCCATATGGGGCATTTTGCGTCAAGTCGAACGACTCAAAACCTTGACCCTCTTAGATCAAGCTGATAGTTTGTGAAGATTTTTATCGGCTCTCATTTTCAAGTTAATAGATAGGCGTGTTTATATTAAAAATTATTGTTGTATCCCTGAAACTTTTTGCGTTGGGCAAAAAATGTCGTGTACGAAAAAGATGCTATTTTTGATTAATTATTTGTAAACCCATTCTAAAAATGTAAATTTTAGAGTGGGTCGGGATTGATTTCAATCTCCGCAGGCGTTTAACCATTATTTTAATCTGATATATATTCTATAAAAAACAATGATTAAACACCTGCGGAAATTGAAAGCTATCCCAAATCATTTTACAATGTATACATATTTCACACTAATAATAGAATATTCTGTGAAACTCGAAGCAAAATGCGCAGTCATACTTACTGAAAAATGTTTAAAAACAATAATTTTTTTTGCGTTTTTTTAAGTTTCTCGTACTTGAAAGATGTTGAAAAAATTTACGTATATAGTTCATAAGAAATAGCATCTTTTTTGTACACAACGTTTTTGGTACGACCAAAAGTTTCAGAGGATTGATAATTTTTATAACAACGCGCCTATCTGCCAACATGAAAACAAGAGCCGACAAAAATATGAATAAAATTTCCCGGTACTCACACTATATAATACTGCAACATCACGATCTTAGCTTGATCTAAGAGGGTCGGGTTTTGGGCCATTCCACTTGACGTGGAATGCCCCATTTATGTGTTTGATGGAAATTGATAGTGCTACGCGATTTAAGTATGCTTCACTCGTACACTTCCAGCCAAAAGTGGGATTCAGTAAAAACTTGAATACTCCGTAACGGTATAAGAATCGGAAAAAAGTCAACTGTATTAAAGGTGCTAAGAACATTAATTTTGCATAATGATAATGTCAAAACGTTATTAACAAATTTGTAAAAAAAAAAAATGTTCAATAAATAATCAGTAAACATGTTTTTTCTCTTTTCAAATGAATCCATTGATTTTCTAGAAGTTATATACATGCATTTTTTCAGAATTTTCTTACATTTTTGAAATTTTTTGAAGGCCATAATTACGGAACTATTAACGCAATCGCCTCGAAACTTTTTGTGTGTACTGTGGAATCGTGATACGGAAACATATCCGAAAATCGTGCCTCTACATCAGTTATTCAGATTTTCGAGAAAAAAAAATGTTGAAATGTAAGACAATTCTGGAAAAATTCAGATGAATTCTGAAAAATCAAGGAATTCATTTGAAATGAGAAAATAAAAAGTTTCCTGATTTTTATAATTTTTCGGCATTATTATTATGCAAAATCAACGGTCTTGACTTCATTAATACGACTGATTTTTTTTTCACATTTTTGGGATATCGCGAAGTACTGAAACTTTGATCGAATTCAAATTTTTGTTTGGCATGTATGTGTGATGCATCCTTAAGGGGAATGCACATCCTTGGTAGACTTTGCAATTGTTTGGGGATAAATTTGAAGTAAACAAAAAACATTAAGACCTTAAAAGACAGCAATGCCTCGTATAAGTTTTAACTTATAAGCATAGGTTAAAAAATTGATCACCTTTGTCAACGTGAGTAAGAGGCCACGGATAGATGTGACGACTATGCAACCAACCAAGAAGAAGGATATGTGTTGCGACCAGAACGTTACATCGATGTTGAAGCCAATCCAGTGGACCGCAATTTCGATGCCTCGAGTAACAGGATCTTTCTTTCCCACACGATCAAACACGATATTGATCGTCGACTATAAAAAGAAGATGATTTTTTTATTAAACAATTTCTTAAAAAAAAAAAAAAAAAAAAATCACGAACAAAGGTGACGGTCGTTCGGTGCCGCGTACGTACAATAAATATCTTCCACATGCAGTAGATCGAGAAAAAATATCCAAGAAAGTTGAAGTATTTTCCCTGCCAGGTAGCCGCCCACTCCAATCGTTCCCTGGCGTTTTGAATGTCGTGGGCCTCGAGAAATAGCTGACGGGACAATTCCTCCAGACCGGAAACTTCCTGTCTCAGTTGCTTTACATCTAAAAACATAATTCGTTCGAATCAATTATTATCAAAAAATATTATTCCCACGAATGAATCATTATCGAAAAATATAATTCCTACGAATGAATCATTATCGAAAAATAAAATTCGTAGGAATTAATTATTATCGAAAATTATCGTTCGTACATTTATCATCGAAAATATAAATAAATGATTATTCTTTTATTCTAATGAATATTTAATCATCTCGATTGTTCATTTACTTTCTTGACTTCTCTGATTGCCACCCAAGGGGGCCCACATCCCCCACAACCGAGATTTCGTCTCTGTTTGGGCAACGACTTCTCCCTTCTTCGCTAGGGCCATCCTCTTCTTCTTCGCGACGATCATGTCCATCGTCTGCAAGAGCCGTCTCTCAACCGATTGCACGTCGGAATAAGACACCGGCCTCATGAAGTAAGCCATCGACGAGTACGGATAATTGACGGCACCGAAACCCGACAGCAGTGCCATTACCGTAACGCCGATAACGCCGATACGGCTTATGCCTTGCTCTATCGACAGTACGCCCTTCTTCGGACTCAGTATCGGAAAGGGATCGCCGACTTTCCAGAATAAATAGAGGTAGAACAGGTACACCATTATCGTCAGTGGTCGTATCAGATTCAACCTGACTATAAAAACAGAAAAAACGAATAAACTAATTTATTAACATTTTTTTTTAGTACAGTAGAACCCCGATTAACCGGGACGCTCGGGACCGAAGAGTCCCCGGATAATTCGAACTGGACAGCGACGGTATATAAGTCAATAATGGCTAATGATACAACTTTGTTTTGACTAGTTATGACATTTGGTGCAACTTGCACTTAATTTTTAAATAGTGTGAACTGGAGTGTAAAGCTTTGGATATTTTTTTTCATTAATAGTACATAAGCCAGTCTTTTTTTTTTAAGTACTCAGTGGGTTGCTCCAAGCATAAAAAAAAAAAAAACGTCGAAAGACGCACAGTTAATCCGCTTCCCGGTTAATCGGCGTTCTACCGTAGTTATGATATGTAGTTTTTTTTATCCTCACCAAATCTGACGTTGCTTATGATAAAATACGCTATATAAAAGGGTATCAAAACGATGACCATAAACAGCAGCATGTACAGTCCGACGTTCCAGTGGAAATATCTGGAACTTTGAGACAAAAAAGAACCTGTTTACTCAACATGAATTTGTTTCGTTTAGAAAAATAAATTTTTCGAGCGTTTTCTTACCTCGAATCCAAGATGCCGATGATCTCGAATATTATCAGTTCGAACATCGTGCAGGAGAGGGAGAACGTTGTGGAGAATATCAGCTGCACCAGTCTGTGATGCACTTCGTAATCTCTGAAGAGTTTTTTTACAAAAAAAACCCATCCTCCTAAGAAGAAAAGTATCTGGAAAATGTGATTATAATTAAAAAAAAAAAAAAAAAAAGTACGACTGCTTAGACGATTGTAATTTGTTTGGACGGATAGAAGAAATTTTTCTGCGAGGCTGTTTCAAACTCGGATCGCGAATGCAACAACTATGCTTGGCTGATTTGAGGCAAGGCTGGAAACGGCATTTGCTGGAAAAATACCTTCCGACGCATCGTTGAGCATTACATCGCAGTATTCGAATGACAAAGAATATTTATTTAGTAAGACAATTTATTGAACAATGAAAGATTACAAGAGTTCAGGATAAATAAATTGTTTTACATGATAAATAAATTGTTTAGACTAAAGTGAAGAGTAAAATGTTCGAGCGACATATGGACGAGTAACTCCGAGAAGAGTCAGGCAAATTATTTCAATTTACGTGGCGTCGAAAAGTTGGTATAATTTTTTTTTTTTTTTTTTTAATGTGAGTTAAATTGCAATTACGTAACGAAATTAACGAGTCGTTTAAGGAATTTTTCAAACTAAAATCAACGCTGACGCGGCGACATTTAACCTGTCTTTTTCAAGCCGAAAACAATTTTCGTTTGCAACATTCGCTCGTTACGTAGATAAATGTCCACCTGTGTAACAAGAATAACGAAGGTATCCTCGAGAAAAGCCATGTCTCCATTCCGCTTTTTGCAACGTTCTTTATCGGGTAAAATAATAATCCATGCTGCAAAACACTTTGACAGCTCTCCGGCTTGTGGGGAGAAATATCGACTAGCTACATAATCGAATCGATGAGTTGACAAGCGTTTCGAGAGATCGATCACTCCTTCGTCTTCATTTTAAGGGGAAGTGAAATATCGCCGTCGCTAATGAAAACTGTGATGAACTTTTTTCAAGGGTGCTAATTTTTTCGAGGAGAAAGCAAATTCGAGCTGGATGCCCACGGTAATTTCGCATCCGGCCGGAATTCATTTTTTTCTCAAAAAAATTAACACCATTGAATAAAGTTAGTTTAAAAGGTGCGACTATCTCTCTCGCACGTACGGCTGTTTCACTTCCCCTTAAGGTGAAGTGAAAGTCACGTGACGGGGCCATGAGTGTGAGAGAGATAGTTGCAATTTTCAAATTAACTTTACTCAATGGTGCTAATTTTTTTTAAGAAAAAGATGAATTCGGGCCGGATGCGAAATTACCGTGTGCATCCGGCTCGAATTTGCTTTTTTTTTTTTTTTAATTAGCATCCTTGAGAAAAATCCATGACAGTTTTCATTACTGACCGCGATATTTCACTTCCCCTTAAGGAGAAGTGAAATATCGTGGTCGATAATGAAAACTGTAATGAACTTTTCTAAAAGGTGCTAAATGTTTAGATAGATCACGATATGCACCTGAGTTTTTCTGCGATGCCATTGGAAAGCAAAGAAATCGCTGTTTAAAAATACCCAAAATTACTCATTTTTGCAATTTTGGCGATAAAAATGCCCGATAAACTTTTTCGTTAGTTGTCGCTCCGGGAGTGTAATTTCATGTATTTTTTCACGCTGTAATTTCATGTATTTTTTCACGAATCTGACAATTACTTTATTCGTAGATGAATATTTGATACGGAAAAAAATTAGACAAAAAAAAAAATCATGACATTAAAAAATTGAAAATGACATAAAATTAAAACGGTTCGACCGATTATCGTGAAATTTCAATTCTCAACTTTATATAATTGTATTTTTGTGTTTAAGTGTTAAAGCACCGAATAAACACTTTCAACGTGTTAAAGCACCAAATAGAGCCCCGATTAATGCACCAAATAAAGAACCGAAATTCGAATTTCGATTTCCTCTCGCTCATTTCGCGCTCATTTCGCATAAGTTCGAAAAAAATAAGAGAAAATTGCAAGTACTTCTTGATGGTATAAAAATCTGAAAAAATTCCTGTATATGAAAGGTACTGAAAATATTAATTTTGCATTGTAATAATTCCGAAATGTTATTAACAAATTAATCAAAATCGAATTGTTTAACAAATTACCCGGCAAACCAACTTTTTTTTAAATGAAAATGATTCGTTCATTATTCTGAATACGTATGAATTTTTTCAAATTTTTCAATTAGTTTTGATTTTTGTGTTTTTCACACATTTTTTCCATATAAAAAAATCAAAGCTTTGAAAAATCTGAAAAAATGCATACGTATTCAGAAAAACGAACAAATCATTTTCATAAAAAAAGTTTCTTAGCCGGGTAATTTGTTAAACAATACATTTTGCTTCCTCATAGAGGAAGCTTTGTTTTCGTGAAAAAATTAGTTTTCGAGATTTTTATGTGAACGTGTTCAGAATGTTCCCAAACATCCAAAAAACACATTTAGAAAAAATGTCTGGATGTATGTGTGTGTGTGTATGTATGTATGTATGTATGTATGTATGTATGTATGTATGTATGTATGTGTGTGCAAATCAATTAACGTTCATAATTTGAAAACGGCTTGAGATATCGAGGTGAAATTTATCACACATATTGAGGGGTCGATCCTCATTATTTGTTCCAATTTTTGACCAAATCTATGCAGTCGTTCAGATTTTACGCGGTTTTGAATTTTTTCGAAAATGTCTGTGCGCGCTCTAGCGGCCTCAATTTTTGACATATCGGGCTAAAAACTTGGACATAAATGGACTGTTATTGACCAACGATCGGTATTGAATTTGGGAATAATCGGTTGAACCGTTTAAATTCTATGTTATTTTGAATTTTTGGAATTTCATGCAATTTGTTTTCTCGCCTCATTTTTTCGTGTTAAATATTCATCTATGAATTTAAAAAAAGTGTCAGATTCGTGATCAGCGTGATAAAATACATGGAATTACAGTCCCGGAGCGACAATTAACGAAAAAGTTTCCCAGGCATTTTTATAACCAAAATTGCAAAAATGAGTGATTTTAGGTATTTGTAAACAACGATTTCTTTGCTTTCCGATGGCATCGCGGAAAAACCCAGGTGCCTATCGTGATCTACAGCAAGACATACATAAGACGATGGATATGACGGGATTAAAAAGCTAGATAAAGAGGTATTACTAGGAATTCTGGAATAAAAATCGAAAGGGCAAAAAAAAAATTCGGGCGCGCATATTTCCATGTATTTTTTCGCGCCAAACGCGAAAGATTCGACAAAGTGAAACGTGACGATGGAATATTTTTTTACGCGCTGAACCTGAATCGCTCAACCGTTTTGCATAAAACTCTAAGACGTTAACGTTGAAATAACTTGAAAATTGAAATTTTCATATCGCTTCCTCATAAAGTTGAAAATTGAAATTTTCATACCGCTTTCTCATAAGGTTCCTTTATTCGCGAAGCTTCCTCTATGAGGAAGCCAAAAATACAGACAATGCTTCCTCATAGAAGAAGCTTCGCGAATAAAGGAACCTTATGAGAAAACGGTATGAAAATTTCAATTTTCAACTTTATGAGGAAGCGATATGAAAATTTCAATTTTTTTTTATTAATTTGTTAATAACATTTTGGAACTATTATTATGCAAAATTAATCTCTTCAAGAAGCTCCAGTATGCATGAATTTTTCACATTTTTATACCATCGAGAAGCGTTTGCAATTTTCTCGTATTTTTCTCAAACTCATGCGAAATGAGCCCGAAGCGACATAGTTACCTTATGGCTATCAACGGTGAAATCTGTCTGCATGATGTTTTTGCCTGTCTCATACGTAGGGCGTTTAGCGACGCTGTTATCTTGCTCCGTTGGTTTTGACTGCCTTCGGCCGGTTTTACCATTTTCCTCAACCATGATTTGGCAAATACCGAGTAATAATTCATTCGTGCTATTTACTACGAATAGCAAAAAGTTACCACACAGTATTAACGGTTCACCTAATATCAACATGAAACATGATAATTTGGCGATAATAGTTTCTTCTCCGTAGTGTCCGAGGAATCGAATCGAGCCGATATACGTAACACGATTTATTGCTACGATAACCAGTGATTTTCGTAGTATGAGTATTTTCACGTCCAATGAATTATGTAACGTGCGATACCCTCTTTCAAACGAATATATATAACAACTCTGTGGATATGTAGATTTCAGAGAAATATTTTATCCAAATAAGTAGTCCACTCGCGAACTGATCATTTGATGTGTACCGTCTATTGCGCATGATCGTGCTGCAATAATAATAATATAGTACAGATTTCTCGAATGACTCGAGATTTTCATTTCAGCTGCGTTGGAAGGTTGCGATAAAATGAAAAGGCCGTTGATAAAAATAGACGAGTCATGAAGGAGGTTCGAGCATTACCCAGTAAACACATTGGAATGCTAATTTACGATACTAGCGCGATACAACTTTTTCTGGCGAGTGTAAGTTTATAACTCGAGCCACAGGCGAGTGTTGAAATTATACGAGTTAAATTTTTTGCACGAGTATCGGACAAAATTTACCTTCACAAGGTGTGAAAATTGGCGTTTTACGCACGCTAAGCGTGTGTAAAACTGGCATCTTTGCACCGAGTTAAGTAAAGTTCGCTTTACCGCAGTTGTATCGCAAATTACTAGTATGTAACTCATGAATGAAAAGTGCTACTTTTCGTGCCTGTCGAACGTGGCGCGAGTGGCACTTTGCAGCCAAGTCTACTATAAACACCCGGCGCATGTTCACATCCGGCCGATTTTACTTTACCGCACGCTTCTCGTACTTTACGCACGCGTCTCTTACTTTACGCACGCTTCCCGTACTATACACACGCGTCTCTTACTTTACGCACGCGTCTCTTACTTTACGCACGCTTCTCGTACTTTACGTACGCTGGCTGTACAGCGCCACAATCAGCAGCCACGGAGTAGCACTTCTCCTGCATTCGTTACAGAAAATATTATGCGATACTAGTGCGCTGTAGCGAACGTCATACGCGGACTGTGAAGTAAGTCAGCTCGTGCGAATAACTTCACAGCGCGCGTATAAAGTTCGTTTTACCGCACTTGTATCGCAAATTACTATTTTAGATCTGCTTCTAGAGGCGGCCGAGAACGAAAACAATCGTCGGAAAATCAGAGGGCCCAGGCTAAGAAATTATTGTTTACGGTGAATTTGCATTTGCAACACAACACCAGATCTTCGAATCGATGAGCCGTCTACACGTAAATCATGGATCGCGTTTATTTATCTTCAGCGATACGAAACGACTGGTGGTTTAGTCATCTGTGCGCTTTTCTGTCGCGAATTAGATGTGTAGAGAACATTACGCGAGGTACTCGACGACACTTTGGGCGATTCGGACGATCAGACGACTTCGAAACAGTTGTCGTATCTCAAATATTTCGAAACACTTTATCCTATTGTAAAAATTATGGTCTGGGCATCAACGTACAATATTTGAATGGATGTAAAAATTCTTTCCATAAATTAATCGGGAGAGAGATTTATGGACGCTCCATAGATCGAATCAAAGAATTGATATCGAAACATCGGATTGTTTCTTTTCACGCTGATATTATGATTCTCCGACTTTTAGGAGGACACACCGTGCCGAGGAACGCTACTTTGGCAATACATGTACATTACCTGCGCCGAAATCCCCCACCGTCGCCGCATTCTCTACGGCTCGATCCCGATCGATTTCTGCCAAGAACAGCAAAGCATAATCTGTATGCACACGCCTCATGTAGGGCAGGGCCGAGAAATTGGATAGGGCAAAAGTCCGCGAAGCCCTGTATGCCCTATTGGGTATTTAGGACTTCGCGAGTGTTACTCTAGTTATCACTAGAGTAACACTCCCCCAAGTGTTAAAAGGTTCAGTGTGGAAGTCATCGAGAATTCATTCGACCATTACAACGTATAGTGAATTCCCAGAGACGGCCTGATTTAAGGCTGTGACACTTTCGTGTTTGCATACAGGAAAATTATTATTATTTCAGTTTACAGTAAGTAAGTATACAATGTACATAATTTACATGTAGATAAATAAATTTGCACACTATATTTACGTGAACATGCGTGCATCAAACGTGTTTTTAGACTAATTTATCGATTTCGAGTTGATTATCACAATCGCTAGTGCGTTCCTTGTGTCTGAAAATGAAGAGAGTTATGTGACAGGTCGACGATTGCATTGTCTCCCGGGCAGCATAATCATTGTCGGTTGTTAGTTAGTCCAGCGAAATCTTTGCAATAAAACCGTTGAGCAGCGCGCCGAACAAAGTGGTTTCCAGAACCATCAGACAGAAACAGTCAGTCGGCATCTTTGATATCGCAGGTAGGGCGCAAATGTTGAAAATGGCTCAGTCCATACATCATTTATTTACGTGCTAATCAGAGTGGATCATATCTCGAATATGGTCGGCCATATTCACTTTATTCGCCGTATGTCGAACAGACGAACTACCCGGGCCATTACGTTATCGTCACGGGCCAGATTTTTCCATTAGCCATGTGTCGTTGTGCACAAAAGAGTTGTAACATTATTGCTTAAGGTAGTCCTAGCGGACAGCCTGAGCCCACATGAGTTCAGAGAGAATTGAGAGAGAATTGCGAACACTTCTCGATGGGATAAAAATTCGAAAAAAATCAAGCATATGGAAGGTGCTGAAAAGATTGATTTTACATAATAATAACTACAAAATATTATTAACAAATGCATAAAAAAAAAAAATAGTTCAACAAATTCCCCGGCAACTTAACTTTTTGTTCATATAAAAACAATTTGTTAATCTTTTTGAATACGTATGAATTTTTTCAGAATTTTATCTAATTTTTGAAAATCACGTTTTTTTATTAACTAAAAACGCAATTTTCAAAAATTAGACAAAATTCTGAAAAAATTCATACGTATTCAAAAAGATTAACTTATTGTTTTTATATGAACAAAAAGTTAAGTTGCCGGAAGATTTGTTGAACAATTTTTTTTTCATTCATTTGTTAATAACATTTTGGAATTATTATTATGCAAAATCAATCTTTTTAGTACCTTCCATGTGGTTGATTTTTTTCAGATTTTTATCTCATCGCAACGTATTCGCAATTCCACTCTCAATTCGCTCTGAACTCACGTGGGCTCAGGCTGTCCGCAAGGACTACCTTAAGCGCGAGGTCCACTTGTCAATCGATCATTCAACTTTGTACAGCGAAAAGCAACACCGAAGATGGAACTCAAGGTGTTGATCATCACGGCTGTAGTTGCTTGGATTCTGTTTACTGTCGGTGGCAGACTTTACCGATTCTACTTGTTTTGTCAGCGGTACAATAAAATACCCGGACCCGAATACGCGATACCAATTTTCGGCTTCTTGCGTCAATTGATGTCGGTACCGAAGGAAGGCAAGTGACTATCGCTCACAATACAGTTCAATCGATCAGTTAAACGACGATTCAGTAACTGACAATGCAATTCTGCACTTTTCCGCAGAACGTCTCGATTGGTTCGTGAATTTAACCGATCAATACAAAGATGGATTTATGCGAGCTTGGATAGGTCCCGTCCCAACGGTTCACATTCACAATCCAAAACATATCGAGGTAAAGAGTCGATAATTTAATATCAGCCACGGATATTGTGATATCATGAAATTTTATGGCCATCTATAATGGCGAGTTTTTTTTTTAACGTCTAACACTCTCATAATTACTATATTTAATCGTTCAGGTAATAATGCGCAGCAACACGCAAATTACGAAGTCTGCCGCATACGAGTATATAATGCCGTGGTTGGGACGGGGTATACTCACGTCTACCGGTACGTCTGGTTCTTATCGGGATCCTATGAGATTCCATAAAAAAATTTACGAGACGTTCAATTTTTAAAATATTTTTTCAGGAGTTCAGTGGTACCGTAACCGGAAGTTTATTACACCGGCATTTCATTTCGGCATACTGGAAGATTTTGCCGAAGTGATGATCGACAAAGCCGTGATTCTTAGCAGTTGCATCGACCGTCAGATAAAAATTCACGGTGACAAGCCGTTCAATATATTTGAATTGTGTTTGAGATGCGCGCTGGATACAATATGTGGTAATTTTCTTGAATCACGCCGAGTGCAATAGCTGCACTTGTGATTTGTGCGATTATTATTAATTCACGTTGCATTTGTAGAAACGGCAATGGGCACGAATATTCATGCTCAGGAGGGCATCGAAAATGAGTATATACAAGCTGTGGACACGTAAGTGTCAGAACTAACGAAAAGAAAAAAGACGTCCAAAGAATTATTTCATTTTTGTGTTGTTATTTTTATGGCATATTCAGCATTACTTCGGGTGCTATGAATCGATATATGCAGCCTTGGTTGTCGGTGGATTGGATCTTTTACAGGACTGCCCCTGGTAAATCCTTCAAGGCGGCGGTCGATATAGCTCAAGATTTTTGCACTCACGTAAGACCTACTATTTTGGACTTTAAATTAGGATATATTTTGGATTCCCAAAAAAAAAAAATAGTCTGTAGGCAATAGTATATAGCCGAAGTAATATGCAGGTAATCAAGAGAAAGCAAAAGGAACGAATATCGGGCGTCACATTAAGTGAAGAGTTAGAAGAGAACGAAGTAACGGGTGAGTTTGATCTCCGTATTAGTCAGAAAAAGAAAAATGTCGATGGAGAACACGTGCGTTTTTGACGGGGTTTCAACGTTACCAGGCAAACGCAGCAGAAGCGCTTTCTTGGATCTGCTGCTGGAGGCGAACGAGAAAGAAGACAATCCTCTGACGATCGAGGAAATCAGGGACGAAGTCAATACATTCATGTTTGCGGTGAGCTCGCGCTCGTGATTGGTGCCTTGCATAGGCCAGCCCTCGATAACGTCGATCATACGTCTTACGAATTCATTTTCAGGGACACGACACGGTTGGTGTTCTGGTCAGCTGGACACTTTTTTGTCTCGGTAACGAGCTAGACGTGCAGAGAAAATTACACGAGGAACTTGACGATATTCTAAACGATTCCGAAGATGTTATAGCCTTGAAGAAATTGCCGAATCTCAAATACCTCGAGAGGGTTATCAAGGAAGTACTGAGACTGTATCCAAGTGCAACCAGGGTCGGCAGATACCTGTTCGAAGATTTGCAAATAGGTAAATTGTCTTCTTTGCCGTAGTTACATACACTGAGAAAAAAAATTTGCTGGATTAACCAATAGACGCGGTGACATACGTCCAAAGCTGTTATTTGTTTGGTACAAATAAAGCATTGTTTTGTTAAGCGATTATTTGCTTCAATTTATTCAAAATTTGTTGATTGAAACAAACATATGTGTTGTACCAACAAAATACACCATTGAACGTATGTCACCGCGCATTTGCATTTCTCAGTGTAGAGTAGGACACTTTTTTGTCGAGAAATCCACTCATCTTCCACTCTCGCGCTTTTCAGGTGACCTCACTCTTCCCGCGGCTACATCTTTAAATGTTCAAATTTATCATCTACATAGAGATCCCGCAGTATGGCCGAATCCTCTACGCTTCGATCCCGATCGATTTCTGCCGGAGAACGTTAAGACTCGACATGCATATGCGTACTTGCCATTCAGTGCGGGTCCGAGAAATTGCATAGGGCAAAAGTACGCGATGCTCGAGGCTAAAATTGTAGTAGCACAAATATTGAGAAATTTCAGTGTAAAAAGCGTTGAAACACATTCGACGATAAAGAAGTTGAGTGAGTTCACTCTTAAGCCAGCAGATGGAATTTACGTTAATATGACGAAAAGATCGACCGGCGTAACAAAATGTAAGTGAGTATTGTAATTATTAATATATATAACGAAAAGAAAAAATCGACAATACATTTAATCCCATGAGCGCAGCTATGATATACAGATTTGTAAACAGATAAACAAGTCTGTTTATAGGGCAATTCGACAGAATCGTATCCCTCATATTTTCACTTTTTTTTTCTTTGCACTATGTTGTCGCTCGGTAGACAAAAAATTCACCATACCAATTTATAGATTAGAAAAAAAAAAAAAATCGTGTGATCACTAGCCCAAAAATGTAAATTATAAAAAAAAAAGATGTCATCGATTCTTTCGAAACTTTAACAGTAATTTCTTTGTTGAAAAACATGATTTTTGAGATTAGTCCGGAAATGGGCGAGCAGCTACAACGGCTGCAAAAAAAAAAAAAAAATTTATTTTTTAATATATTTTTAAAAAATTTAATATATTTAAAAAAACACACTACTTTAAAATTGATGATCCAGGTATGATAAATAAATTTACTAATAAAACTTCTGTTTAATACATTCCTTTTTAGGCACTCACTCGTTTAGAAGAGCCTATTAAAATCGCCTTTCGTACCTCAATATTGACTAAAAATAAAAAATCTTGATAAAAGTCAGTTGCATTTATTCACATGCCCTTGACATACTATATATACAGTACATTAGATATTTTGCAACTACCAAAATTGATAACCGCACTTAATTATTAGTCCGCAAGACCTTGAGAAGATTTATGTCAGCTCTTTTGAGAAGATTATTACAGGTCTTCTCCTCACCCGATCTGTTCTTTCTGCATCGGGCTCCGCGCTCCAAGTGCCTTTCGCCGGCTTCATCGTCCGGCTCCTTGCTTCGGTTCCTGCTGGGGGGACCGGCCGTAGTGGGGTCGCGCTTGCGCTTCGTTCCGTATCGCCGGTTCGCGTCTCGGACGTGCGTCACCAGCGCGGGCCTTTTCGACCATTGCAATATAAAATACCAAAGTTTCACTGCGCGTCTTTAACGGCGGGGTAAGGTTAATTCGGTGAAAACAGGCATGTTTTCAAGATTTTTTTTTGGCGATACAGATAGTGTTCCTTCATTCAGTAAATTTCCATATAATAATATAACATTTGAACAACATTTTCCTAAATTTTCATTGCAAAATATTCAAAATTGAGCGACTGACAATGAATCTCCGGAGGCGCATCGAAAAAAAGTTTATTTGCGGTGTTCATCATAACTCGCAACAGAATCATCCGAAACAAAAAAATCAAAATGTATTTGTTAAAGGAGATGTTTCTCGAGGTAATGACGAGAGGATTTTTTTTTTCGATTTCTCAATTTTTCGTAGCACTTGGGAGCCAAAAAACCGTTTTTCGCTAAAAAAAATCGGCTTATTTGTTGTTGAAAATTTAGTAATTATTTTAAAAAAACAAAAAATCTCTCGACAATACCTGGTGAATTATGTGAAGAAGTACTGTGCAAAATTTCAAAACGATTGGTCCAGTAGATTTTGAGTTATCGTGAAAACAGACTTCAAATATGACAAGTTTCAGAAAAACGTTTTGAAAAACGCGAAGAGTTTGGTCGCTTAGCGCTCATTTCACATAAGTTTGAGAACACTTCTCGATTGTATAAACATCTGAAAAAATTCATGCATATTAAAGGTACTCAAAAGAATAATTTTGCATAATAATAATTCCAAAATGTTATTAACAAATATCGCTGATTCGATTAATTTATATCGCACACCATTGTTGTCGTTTTATTCGTGACCCTATTGGTCGGCGATGACGACACTGCGTCAAAGTTTTTGAACTGTCAAACTGACACACGGTTAACCTATTTTCCGTCGTCGTGTGCCGCCCGACGATGTCAGAAATATATATACAGCTGGCCGATCCGGTCCGGTCTCCGTCCGGTTTGTCGGTCCACGATCCGCGTGGCCATAATTTTTTAATTAGTTCAGCCCGTGTTTCACGACAGAATATATATATATATATTGTTTTAATAGGCTTGGGACTTTTTTTAAAATTAATTAACGAACAAGGCTAGAAAATTTTTTTTTGTGTAATTTCGATGAGACGAATTGCAAGTTTCAGTGGCCGAAAATAAGTAATGGATCCGATCGAAAGTTCGGTAGATAGATGGGTGACCGGTTCAAATAAAAAATTCAACAGATGCATAGGCTACTGCAAAATGAAAGTTCGGTAAATGGAAGGGTGACCGTTCGAGTCGAGAGTCCGATAGTTGGATGGGTGAGTGTTCAGTAGATGGATAGATGACCGTTCCAATACAGAGTTCAATACATGGTTGGGACCGGTCAAAAATAAAGAGTTCAGCAATTGGATAGGTGACCGTCCAAAATAAAAGTTCAGTAAATGGATGGGTGATCTCAAATCAAGAGTCCAGCAGTCGGATGGGTGACCGTATTAATCGAGAGTTCAACAGTTGGATGGTCAAACGTTCAAAAAATGAGAGTTCGGTAGATGGATGGATGACCGATCGAATTGAGAGATGAGTAGATGGATAGGTGCCTGTTCGAATCAAAAGTTCAATAGATGGATGGGAGAGCGTTCAAAAAGAGAGTTCGGTAGATAGATGGGTGGCCTTTCGATGCAAGAGTTCAATAGTTGGTTGGGTAACCGTTCGAACAGAGAGTTTAGTAGTCGGATGAGTGACCGATCAATTCGGGAATTCAGTAGATGGATGGGTGATCGTTCATATCGAGATTTCCATGAATGGGTTGGATGGGTGACGGGGCAAATTAAAAGTTTAATAGTTGGATGGGTGATGAATCAAATTGAGAGTTCGGTAGTTCGATGAACGACTATAGTTACTTTACCAAATTATCATTTGTGTCGGAAAATGCTGATGGTATTTTTACAAAAAATTTTTTTAGAAAAATACCATTTTTGTCGAAAAATTGTAGGGCTACCATAGGCTTACCATTTTTCGACAAAAATTTTGACATTTTAAAAGTCGAAAAATGGTAACCCCCTTCTCATTTTTCCACTTTCAAAATGGCCAAATATTTTTTTTCGAGATATCGATTTCTTACCATTTCCATTGGCTTCAAGTGGCCCATTTCCGGCTCAAAACACATGCATCTTGTATTTTTTTCGAAATTTTAAAAATTGACCATTTTCAGCATAGGGAATCCTATGTTAGATTTTGCGAAACGGCACTTTTTTTCAAAAAATTTCGAGATATCGAATTAAAACCTTCGCAATTGTTTTCAAGTGGTATATTTACCAACCGATTTCATTAACGAAAAAATTCTAAAAAATTTTTTTGTAAAAATACCATTTTTGTCGAAAAATGGTAACCCCCTTCTCATTTTTCCACTTTCAAAATGGTCAAATATTTTTTTTCGAGATATCGATTTTTTACCACCTCCATTGGCTTCAAGTGGCACATTTCCGGCTCAAAACACACGCAACTTGTATTTTTTTCGAAATTTTAAAAATTGACCATTTTCAGCATAGGGAATCCTGTGTTAAATTTTGCGAAACGGCACTATTTTTCAAAAAATTTCGAGATATCGAATTAAAACCTCCGCCATTGTTTTCAAGTGGCATATTTACCAACCGATTTCATTAACGAAAAAATTATAAAAAATATTTTCGTAAAAATACCATTTTTGTCGAAAAATGGTAAGGGTACCCCCCTTCTCATTTTTCAACTGTAAAAATGGCCAAATATTTTTTTTCGAGATATCGATTTTTTACCACCTCCATTGGCTTCAAGTGGCCCATTTCCGGCTCAAAACACACGCAACTTGTATTTTTTTCGAAATTTTAAAAATTGACCATTTTCAGCATAGGGAATCATGTGTTAAATTTTGCGAAACGGCACTTTTTTTCAAAAAATTTCGAGATATCGAATTAAAACCTCCGCCATTGTTTTCAAGTGGCATATTTACCAACCGATTTCATAAACGAAAAAATTCTAAAAAATTTTTCTGTAAAAATACCATTTTTGTCGAAAAATGGTAAGGGCTCGAAAGGCTCGAAAAAAAATATTTGGCCATTTTTAAAGTTGAAAAATGAGAAGGGGGTACCCTTACCATTTTTCGACAAAAATGGTATTTTTACAAAAAAATTGTTTAGAATTTTTTCGTTAATGAAATCGGTTGGTAAATATGCCACTTGAAAACAATGGCGGAGGTTTTAATTCGATATCCCGAAATTTTTTGAAAAAAAGGGCCGTTTCGCAAAATTTAACACAGGATTCCCTATGCTGAAAATGGTCAATTTTTAAAATTTCGAAAAAAATACAAGTTGCGTGTGTTTTGAGCCGGAAATGGACCACTTGGAGCCAATGGAGGTGGTAAAAATCGATATCTCGAAAAAAAATATTTGGCCATTTTTAAAGTTGAAAAATGAGAAGGGGGTACCCTTACCATTTTTCGACAAAAATGGTATTTTTACAAAAATATTTTTTAGAATTTTTTCGTTAATGAAATCGGTTAGTAAATATGCCACTTGAAAACAATGGCGAAGGTTTTAATTCGATATCTCGAAATTTTTTGAAAAAAAGTGCCGTTTCGCAAAATTTAACACAGGATTCCCTATGCTGAAAATGGTCAATTTTTAAAATTTCGAAAAAAATACAAGTTGCGTGTGTTTTGAGACGGAAATGGGCCACTTGAAGCCAATGGAGGTGGTAAAAAATCGATATCTCGAAAAAGAATATTTGGCCATTTTTTAAGTTGAAAAATGAGAAGGGGGTACCCTTACAATTTTTCGACAAAAATGGTATTTTTACAAAAAAATTTTTTAGAATTTTTTCGTTAATGAAATCGGTTGGTAAATATGCCACTTGAAAACAATGGCGAAGGTTTTAATTCGATATCTCGAAATTTTTTGAAAAAAAGTGCCGTTTCGCAAAATTTAACACAGGATTCCCTATGCTGAAAATGGTCAATTTTTAAAATTTCGAAAAAAATACAAGTTGCGTGTGTTTTGAGCCGGAAATGGGCCACTTGAAGCCAATGGAGGTGGTAAAAAATCGATATCTCGAAAAAAAATATTTGGCCATTTTTAAAGTTGAAAAATGAGACGGGGGTACCCTTACCATTTTTCGACAAAAATGGTATTTTTACAAAAAAATTTTTTAGAATTTTTTCGTTAATGAAATCGGTTGGTAAATATGCCACTTGAAAACAATGGCGAAGGTTTTAATTCGATATCTCGAAATTTTTTGAAAAAAAGTGCCGTTTCGCAAAATTTAACACAGGATTCCCTATGCTGAAAATGGTCAATTGTTAAAATTTCGAAAAAAATACAAGTTGCGTGTGTTTTGAGCCGGAAATGGGCCACTTGAAGCCAATGGAGGTGGTAAAAAATCGATATCTCGAAAAAAAATATTTGGCCATTTTTAAAGTTGAAAAATGAGAAGGGGGTACCCTTACAATTTTTCGACAAAAATGGTATTTTTACAAAAATATTTTTTAGAATTTTTTCGTTAATGAAATCGGTTGGTAAATATGCCACTTGAAAACAATGGCGGAGGTTTTAATTCGATATCTCGAAATTTTTTGAAAAAAAGTGCCGTTTCGCAAAATTTAACACAGGATTCCCTATGCTGAAAATGGTCAATTTTTAAAATTTCGAAAAAAATACAAGTTGCGTGTGTTTTGAGCCGGACATGGGCCACTTGAAGCCAATGGAGGTGGTAAAAAATCGATATCTCGAAAAAAAATATTTGGCCATTTTTAAAGTTGAAAAATGAGAAGGGGGTACCCTTACAATTTTTCGACAAAAATGGTATTTTTACAAAAATATTTTTTAGAATTTTTTCGTTAATGAAATCGGTTGGTAAATATGCCACTTGAAAACAATGGCGAAGGTTTTAATTCGATATCTCGAAATTTTTTGAAAAAAAGTGCCGTTTCGCAAAATTTAACACAGGATTCCCTATGCTGAAAATGGTCAATTTTTAAAATTTCGAAAAAAATACAAGTTGCGTGTGTTTTGAGCCGGAAATGGGCCACTTGAAGCCAATGGAGGTGGTAAAAAATCGATATCTCGAAAAAAAAAATTTGGCCATTTTTTAAGTTGAAAAATGAGAAGGGGGTACCCTTACCATTTTTCGACAAAAATGGTATTTTTACAAAAATATTTTTTAGAATTTTTTCGTTAATGAAATCGGTTGGTAAATATGCCACTTGAAAACAATGGCGGAGGTTTTAATTCGATATCTCGGAATTTTTTGAAAAAAAGTGCCGTTTCGCAAAATTTAACACAGGATTCCCTATGCTGAAAATGGTCAATTTTTAAAATTTCGAAAAAAATACAAGTTGCGTGTGTTTTGCGCCGGAAATGGGCCACTTGAAGCCAATGGAGGTGGTAAAAAATCGATATCTCGAAAAAAAATATTTGGCCATTTTTAAAGTTGAAAAATGAGAAGGGGGTACCCTTACCATTTTTCGACAAAAATGGTATTTTTACAAAAAAATTTTTTAGAATTTTTTCGTTAATGAAATCGGTTGGTAAATATGCCACTTGAAAACAATGGCGAAGGTTTTAATTCGATATCTCGAAATTTTTTGAAAAAAAGTGCCGTTTCGCAAAATTTAACACAGGATTCCCTATGCTGAAAATGGTCAATTTTTAAAATTTCGAAAAAAATACAAGTTGCGTGTGTTTTGAGCCGGAAATGGGCCACTTGAAGCCAATGGAGGTGGTAAAAAATCGATATCTCGAAAAAAATATTTGCCCATTTTTAAAGTTGAAAAATGAGAAGGGGGTACCCTTACAATTTTTCGACAAAAATGGTATTTTTACAAAAATATTTTTTAGAATTTTTTCGTTAATGAAATCGGTTGGTAAATATGCCACTTGAAAACAATGGCGGAGGTTTTAATTCGATATCTCGAAATTTTTTGAAAAAAAGTGCCGTTTCGCAAAATTTAACACAGGATTCCCTATGCTGAAAATGGTCAATTTTTAAAATTTCGAAAAAAATACAAGTTGCGTGTGTTTTGAGCCGGACATGGGCCACTTGAAGCCAATGGAGGTGGTAAAAAATCGATATCTCGAAAAAAAATATTTGGCCATTTTTAAAGTTGAAAAATGAGAAGGGGGTACCCTTACAATTTTTCGACAAAAATGGTATTTTTACAAAAATATTTTTTAGAATTTTTTCGTTAATGAAATCGGTTGGTAAATATGCCACTTGAAAACAATGGCGAAGGTTTTAATTCGATATCTCGAAATTTTTTGAAAAAAAGTGCCGTTTCGCAAAATTTAACACAGGATTCCCTATGCTGAAAATGGTCAATTTTTAAAATTTCGAAAAAAATACAAGTTGCGTGTGTTTTGAGCCGGAAATGGGCCACTTGAAGCCAATGGAGGTGGTAAAAAATCGATATCTCGAAAAAAAAAATTTGGCCATTTTTTAAGTTGAAAAATGAGAAGGGGGTACCCTTACCATTTTTCGACAAAAATGGTATTTTTACAAAAATATTTTTTAGAATTTTTTCGTTAATGAAATCGGTTGGTAAATATGCCACTTGAAAACAATGGCGGAGGTTTTAATTCGATATCTCGGAATTTTTTGAAAAAAAGTGCCGTTTCGCAAAATTTAACACAGGATTCCCTATGCTGAAAATGGTCAATTTTTAAAATTTCGAAAAAAATACAAGTTGCGTGTGTTTTGAGCCGGACATGGGCCACTTGAAGCCAATGGAGGTGGTAAAAATCGATATCTCGAAAAAAAATATTTGGCCATTTTTAAAGTTGAAAAATGAGAAGGGGGTACCCTTACCATTTTTCGACAAAAATGGTATTTTTACAAAAATATTTTTTAGAATTTTTTCGTTAATGAAATCGGTTGGTAAATATGCCACTTGAAAACAATGGCGAAGGTTTTAATTCGATATCTCGAAATTTTTTGAAAAAAAGTGCCGTTTCGCAAAATTTAACACAGGATTCCCTATGCTGAAAATGGTCAATTTTTAAAATTTCGAAAAAAATACAAGTTGCGTGTGTTTTGAGCCGGAAATGGGCCACTTGAAGCCAATGGAGGTGGTTAAAAATCGATATCTCGAAAAAAAATATTTGGCCATTTTTTAATTTGAAAAATGAGAAGGGGGTACCCTTACCATTTTTCGACAAAAATGGTATTTTTACAAAAATATTTTTTATAATTTTTTCGTTAATGAAATCGGTTGGTAAATATGCCACTTGAAAACAATGGCGGAGGTTTTAATTCGATATCTCGGAATTTTTTGAAAAAAAGTGCCGTTTCGCAAAATTTAACACAGGATTCCCTATGCTGAAAATGGTCAATTTTTAAAATTTCGAAAAAAATACAAGTTGCGTGTGTTTTGAGCCGGAAATGGGCCACTTGAAGCCAATGGAGGTGGTAAAAATCGATATCTCGAAAAAAAATATTTGGCCATTTTTAAAGTTGAAAAATGAGAAGGGGGTACCCTTACCATTTTTCGACAAAAATGGTATTTTTACAAAAATATTTTTTAGAATTTTTTCGTTAATGAAATCGGTTGGTAAATATGCCACTTGAAAACAATGGCGAAGGTTTTAATTCGATATCTCGAAATTTTTTGAAAAAAAGTGCCGTTTCGCAAAATTTAACACAGGATTCCCTATGCTGAAAATGGTCAATTTTTAAAATTTCGAAAAAAATACAAGTTGCGTGTGTTTTGAGCCGGAAATGGGCCACTTGAAGCCAATGGAGGTGGTAAAAAATCGATATCTCGAAAAAAAATATTTGGCCATTTTTTAATTTGAAAAATGAGAAGGGGGTACCCTTACCATTTTTCGACAAAAATGGTATTTTTACAAAAATATTTTTTAGAATTTTTTCGTTAATGAAATCGGTTGGTAAATATGCCACTTGAAAACAATGGCGGAGGTTTTAATTCGATATCTCGGAATTTTTTGAAAAAAAGTGCCGTTTCGCAAAATTTAACACAGGATTCCCTATGCTGAAAATGGTCAATTTTTAAAATTTTGAAAAAAATACAAGTTGCGTGTGTTTTGAGCCGGAAATGGGCCACTTGAAGCCAATGGAGGTGGTAAAAAATCGATATCTCGAAAAAAATATTTGCCCATTTTTAAAGTTGAAAAATGAGAAGGGGGTACCCTTACAATTTTTCGACAAAAATGGTATTTTTACAAAAATATTTTTTAGAATTTTTTCGTTAATGAAATCGGTTGGTAAATATGCCACTTGAAAACAATGGCGGAGGTTTTAATTCGATATCTCGAAATTTTTTGAAAAAAAGTGCCGTTTCGCAAAATTTAACACAGGATTCCCTATGCTGAAAATGGTCAATTTTTAAAATTTCGAAAAAAATACAAGTTGCGTGTGTTTTGAGCCGGACATGGGCCACTTGAAGCCAATGGAGGTGGTAAAAAATCGATATCTCGAAAAAAAATATTTGGCCATTTTTAAAGTTGAAAAATGAGAAGGGGGTACCTTACAATTTTTCGACAAAAATGGTATTTTTACAAAAATATTTTTTAGAATTTTTTCGTTAATGAAATCGGTTGGTAAATATGCCACTTGAAAACAATGGCGAAGGTTTTAATTCGATATCTCGAAATTTTTTGAAAAAAAGTGCCGTTTCGCAAAATTTAACACAGGATTCCCTATGCTGAAAATGGTCAATTTTTAAAATTTCGAAAAAAATACAAGTTGCGTGTGTTTTGAGCCGGAAATGGGCCACTTGAAGCCAATGGAGGTGGTAAAAAATCGATATCTCGAAAAAAAAAATTTGGCCATTTTTTAAGTTGAAAAATGAGAAGGGGGTACCCTTACCATTTTTCGACAAAAATGGTATTTTTACAAAAATATTTTTTAGAATTTTTTCGTTAATGAAATCGGTTGGTAAATATGCCACTTGAAAACAATGGCGGAGGTTTTAATTCGATATCTCGGAATTTTTTGAAAAAAAGTGCCGTTTCGCAAAATTTAACACAGGATTCCCTATGCTGAAAATGGTCAATTTTTAAAATTTCGAAAAAAATACAAGTTGCGTGTGTTTTGAGCCGGACATGGGCCACTTGAAGCCAATGGAGGTGGTAAAAATCGATATCTCAAAAAAAAATATTTGGCCATTTTTAAAGTTGAAAAATGAGAAGGGGGTACCCTTACCATTTTTCGACAAAAATGGTATTTTTACAAAAATATTTTTTAGAATTTTTTCGTTAATGAAATCGGTTGGTAAATATGCCACTTGAAAACAATGGCGAAGGTTTTAATTCGATATCTCGAAATTTTTTGAAAAAAAGTGCCGTTTCGCAAAATTTAACACAGGATTCCCTATGCTGAAAATGGTCAATTTTTAAAATTTCGAAAAAAATACAAGTTTCGTGTGTTTTGAGCCGGAAATGGGCCACTTGAAGCCAATGGAGGTGGTAAAAAATCGATATCTCGAAAAAAATATTTGCCCATTTTTAAAGTTGAAAAATGAGAAGGGGGTACCCTTACCATTTTTCGACAAAAATGGTATTTTTACAAAAATATTTTTTAGAATTTTTTCGTTAATGAAATCGGTTGGTAAATATGCCACTTGAAAACAATGGCGAAGGTTTTAATTCGATATCTCGAAATTTTTTGAAAAAAAGTGCCGTTTCGCAAAATTTAACACAGGATTCCCTATGCTGAAAATGGTCAATTTTTAAAATTTCGAAAAAAATACAAGTTGCGTGTGTTTTGAGCCGGAAATGGGCCACTTGAAGCCAATGGAGGTGGTAAGAAATCGATATCTCGAAAAAAAATATTTGGCCATTTTTTAAGTTGAAAAAAGAGAAGGGGGTACCCTTACCATTTTTCGACAAAAATGGTATTTTTACAAAAATATTTTTTAGAATTTTTTCGTTAATGAAATCGGTTGGTAAATATGCCACTTGAAAACAATGGCGAAGGTTTTAATTCGATATCTCGAAATTTTTTGAAAAAAAGTGCCGTTTCGCAAAATTTAACACAGGATTCCCTATGCTGAAAATGGTCAATTTTTAAAATTTCGAAAAAAATACAAGTTGCGTGTGTTTTGAGCCGGAAATGGGCCACTTGAAGCCAATGGAGGTGGTAAAAAATCGATATCTCGAAAAAAAATATTTGGCCATTTTTAAAGTTGAAAAATGAGAAGGGGGTACCCTTACCATTTTTCGACAAAAATGGTATTTTTACAAAAATATTTTTTAGAATTTTTTCGTTAATGAAATCGGTTGGTAAATATGCCACTTGAAAACAATGGCGAAGGTTTTAATTCGATATCTCGAAATTTTTTGAAAAAAGTGCCGTTTCGCAAAATTTAACACAGGATTCCCTATGCTGAAAATGGTCAATTTTTAAAATTTCGAAAAAAATACAAGTTTCGTGTGTTTTGAGCCGGAAATGGGCCACTTGAAGCCAATGGAGGTGGTAAAAAATCGATATCTCGAAAAAAATATTTGCCCATTTTTAAAGTTGAAAAATGAGAAGGGGGTACCCTTACCATTTTTCGACAAAAATGGTATTTTTACAAAAATATTTTTTAGAATTTTTTCGTTAATGAAATCGGTTGGTAAATATGCCACTTGAAAACAATGGCGAAGGTTTTAATTCGATATCTCGAAATTTTTTGAAAAAAAGTGCCGTTTCGCAAAATTTAACACAGGATTCCCTATGCTGAAAATGGTCAATTTTTAAAATTTCGAAAAAAATACAAGTTGCGTGTGTTTTGAGCCGGAAATGGGCCACTTGAAGCCAATGGAGGTGGTAAGAAATCGATATCTCGAAAAAAAATATTTGGCCATTTTTTAAGTTGAAAAAAGAGAAGGGGGTACCCTTACCATTTTTCGACAAAAATGGTATTTTTACAAAAATATTTTTTAGAATTTTTTCGTTAATGAAATCGGTTGGTAAATATGCCACTTGAAAACAATGGCGAAGGTTTTAATTCGATATCTCGAAATTTTTTGAAAAAAAGTGCCGTTTCGCAAAATTTAACACAGGATTCCCTATGCTGAAAATGGTCAATTTTTAAAATTTCGAAAAAAATACAAGTTGCGTGTGTTTTGAGCCGGAAATGGGCCACTTGAAGCCAATGGAGGTGGTAAAAAATCGATATCTCGAAAAAAAATATTTGGCCATTTTTTAATTTGAAAAATGAGAAGGGGGTACCCTTACCATTTTTCGACAAAAATGGTATTTTTACAAAAATATTTTTTAGAATTTTTTCGTTAATGAAATCGGTTGGTAAATATGCCACTTGAAAACAATGGCGGAGGTTTTAATTCGATATCTCGGAATTTTTTGAAAAAAAGTGCCGTTTCGCAAAATTTAACACAGGATTCCCTATGCTGAAAATGGTCAATTTTTAAAATTTTGAAAAAAATACAAGTTGCGTGTGTTTTGAGCCGGAAATGGGCCACTTGAAGCCAATGGAGGTGGTAAAAAATCGATATCTCGAAAAAAATATTTGCCCATTTTTAAAGTTGAAAAATGAGAAGGGGGTACCCTTACAATTTTTCGACAAAAATGGTATTTTTACAAAAATATTTTTTAGAATTTTTTCGTTAATGAAATCGGTTGGTAAATATGCCACTTGAAAACAATGGCGGAGGTTTTAATTCGATATCTCGAAATTTTTTGAAAAAAAGTGCCGTTTCGCAAAATTTAACACAGGATTCCCTATGCTGAAAATGGTCAATTTTTAAAATTTCGAAAAAAATACAAGTTGCGTGTGTTTTGAGCCGGACATGGGCCACTTGAAGCCAATGGAGGTGGTAAAAAATCGATATCTCGAAAAAAAATATTTGGCCATTTTTAAAGTTGAAAAATGAGAAGGGGGTACCTTACAATTTTTCGACAAAAATGGTATTTTTACAAAAATATTTTTTAGAATTTTTTCGTTAATGAAATCGGTTGGTAAATATGCCACTTGAAAACAATGGCGAAGGTTTTAATTCGATATCTCGAAATTTTTTGAAAAAAAGTGCCGTTTCGCAAAATTTAACACAGGATTCCCTATGCTGAAAATGGTCAATTTTTAAAATTTCGAAAAAAATACAAGTTGCGTGTGTTTTGAGCCGGAAATGGGCCACTTGAAGCCAATGGAGGTGGTAAAAAATCGATATCTCGAAAAAAAAAATTTGGCCATTTTTTAAGTTGAAAAATGAGAAGGGGGTACCCTTACCATTTTTCGACAAAAATGGTATTTTTACAAAAATATTTTTTAGAATTTTTTCGTTAATGAAATCGGTTGGTAAATATGCCACTTGAAAACAATGGCGGAGGTTTTAATTCGATATCTCGGAATTTTTTGAAAAAAAGTGCCGTTTCGCAAAATTTAACACAGGATTCCCTATGCTGAAAATGGTCAATTTTTAAAATTTCGAAAAAAATACAAGTTGCGTGTGTTTTGAGCCGGACATGGGCCACTTGAAGCCAATGGAGGTGGTAAAAATCGATATCTCAAAAAAAAATATTTGGCCATTTTTAAAGTTGAAAAATGAGAAGGGGGTACCCTTACCATTTTTCGACAAAAATGGTATTTTTACAAAAATATTTTTTAGAATTTTTTCGTTAATGAAATCGGTTGGTAAATATGCCACTTGAAAACAATGGCGAAGGTTTTAATTCGATATCTCGAAATTTTTTGAAAAAAAGTGCCGTTTCGCAAAATTTAACACAGGATTCCCTATGCTGAAAATGGTCAATTTTTAAAATTTCGAAAAAAATACAAGTTTCGTGTGTTTTGAGCCGGAAATGGGCCACTTGAAGCCAATGGAGGTGGTAAAAAATCGATATCTCGAAAAAAATATTTGCCCATTTTTAAAGTTGAAAAATGAGAAGGGGGTACCCTTACCATTTTTCGACAAAAATGGTATTTTTACAAAAATATTTTTTAGAATTTTTTCGTTAATGAAATCGGTTGGTAAATATGCCACTTGAAAACAATGGCGAAGGTTTTAATTCGATATCTCGAAATTTTTTGAAAAAAAGTGCCGTTTCGCAAAATTTAACACAGGATTCCCTATGCTGAAAATGGTCAATTTTTAAAATTTCGAAAAAAATACAAGTTGCGTGTGTTTTGAGCCGGAAATGGGCCACTTGAAGCCAATGGAGGTGGTAAGAAATCGATATCTCGAAAAAAAATATTTGGCCATTTTTTAAGTTGAAAAAAGAGAAGGGGGTACCCTTACCATTTTTCGACAAAAATGGTATTTTTACAAAAATATTTTTTAGAATTTTTTCGTTAATGAAATCGGTTGGTAAATATGCCACTTGAAAACAATGGCGAAGGTTTTAATTCGATATCTCGAAATTTTTTGAAAAAAAGTGCCGTTTCGCAAAATTTAACACAGGATTCCCTATGCTGAAAATGGTCAATTTTTAAAATTTCGAAAAAAATACAAGTTGCGTGTGTTTTGAGCCGGAAATGGGCCACTTGAAGCCAATGGAGGTGGTAAAAAATCGATATCTCGAAAAAAAATATTTGGCCATTTTTAAAGTTGAAAAATGAGAAGGGGGTACCCTTACCATTTTTCGACAAAAATGGTATTTTTACAAAAATATTTTTTAGAATTTTTTCGTTAATGAAATCGGTTGGTAAATATGCCACTTGAAAACAATGGCGAAGGTTTTAATTCGATATCTCGAAATTTTTTGAAAAAAGTGCCGTTTCGCAAAATTTAACACAGGATTCCCTATGCTGAAAATGGTCAATTTTTAAAATTTCGAAAAAAATACAAGTTTCGTGTGTTTTGAGCCGGAAATGGGCCACTTGAAGCCAATGGAGGTGGTAAAAAATCGATATCTCGAAAAAAATATTTGCCCATTTTTAAAGTTGAAAAATGAGAAGGGGGTACCCTTACCATTTTTCGACAAAAATGGTATTTTTACAAAAATATTTTTTAGAATTTTTTCGTTAATGAAATCGGTTGGTAAATATGCCACTTGAAAACAATGGCGAAGGTTTTAATTCGATATCTCGAAATTTTTTGAAAAAAAGTGCCGTTTCGCAAAATTTAACACAGGATTCCCTATGCTGAAAATGGTCAATTTTTAAAATTTCGAAAAAAATACAAGTTGCGTGTGTTTTGAGCCGGAAATGGGCCACTTGAAGCCAATGGAGGTGGTAAGAAATCGATATCTCGAAAAAAAATATTTGGCCATTTTTTAAGTTGAAAAAAGAGAAGGGGGTACCCTTACCATTTTTCGACAAAAATGGTATTTTTACAAAAATATTTTTTAGAATTTTTTCGTTAATGAAATCGGTTGGTAAATATGCCACTTGAAAACAATGGCGAAGGTTTTAATTCGATATCTCGAAATTTTTTGAAAAAAAGTGCCGTTTCGCAAAATTTAACACAGGATTCCCTATGCTGAAAATGGTCAATTTTTAAAATTTCGAAAAAAATACAAGTTGCGTGTGTTTTGAGCCGGAAATGGGCCACTTGAAGCCAATGGAGGTGGTAAAAAATCGATATCTCGAAAAAAAATATTTGGCCATTTTTTAAGTTGAAAAATGAGAAGGGGGTACCCTTACCATTTTTCGACAAAAATGGTATTTTTACAAAAAAAATTGTTTAGAATTTTTTCGTTAATGAAATCGGTTGGTAAATATGCCACTTGAAAACAATGGCGGAGGTTTTAATTCGATATCTCGAAATTTTTTGAAAAAAAGTGCCGTTTCGCAAAATTTAACACAGGATTCCCTATGCTGAAAATGGTCAATTTTTAAAATTTCGAAAAAAATACAAGTTGCGTGTGTTTTGAGCCGGAAATGGGCCACTTGGAGCCAATGGAGGTGGTAAAAAATCGATATCTCGAAAAAAAATATTTGGCCATTTTTAAAGTTGAAAAATGAGAAGGGGGTACCCTTACCATTTTTCGACAAAAATTGTATTTTTACAAAAATATTTTTTAGAATTTTTTCGTTAATGAAATCGGTTGGTAAATATGCCACTTGAAAACAATGGCGAAGGTTTTAATTCGATATCTCGAAATTTTTTGAAAAAAAGTGCCGTTTCGCAAAATTTAACACAGGATTCCCTATGCTGAAAATGGTCAATTTTTAAAATTTCGAAAAAAATACAAGTTGCGTGTGTTTTGAGCCGGAAATGGGCCACTTGAAGCCAATGGAGGTGGTAAAAAATCGATATCTTGAAAAAAATATTTGCCCATTTTTAAAGTTGAAAAATGAGAAGGGGGTACCCTTACCATTTTTCGACAAAAATGGTATTTTTACAAAATTATTTTTTAGAATTTTTTCGTTAATGAAATCGGTTGGTAAATATGCCACTTGAAAACAATGGCGAAGGTTTTAATTCGATATCTCGAAATTTTTTGAAAAAAAGTGCCGTTTCGGAAAATTTAACACAGGATTCCCTATGCTGAAAATGGTCAATTTTTAAAATTTCGAAAAAAATACAAGTTGCGTGTGTTTTGAGCCGGAAATGGGCCACTTGAAGCCAATGGAGGTGGTAAAAAATCGATATCTCGAAAAAAAATATTTGGCCATTTTTAAAGTTGAAAAATGAGAAGGGGGTACCCTTACCATTTTTCGACAAAAATGGTATTTTTACAAAAATATTTTTTAGAATTTTTTCGTTAATGAAATCGGTTGGTAAATATGCCACTTGAAAACAATGGCGGAGGTTTTAATTCGATATCTCGGAATTTTTTGAAAAAAAGTGCCGTTTCGCAAAATTTAACACAGGATTCCCTATGCTGAAAATGGTCAATTTTTAAAATTTCGAAAAAAATACAAGTTGCGTGTGTTTTGAGCCGGAAATGGGCCACTTGATGAAGCCAATGGAGGTGGTAAAAAATCGATATCTCGAAAAAAAATATTTGGCCATTTTTAAAGTTGAAAAATGAGAAGGGGGTACCCTTACCATTTTTCGACAAAAATGGTATTTTTACAAAAATATTTTTTAGAATTTTTTCGTTAATGAAATCGGTTGGTAAATATGCCACTTGAAAACAATGGCGAAGGTTTTAATTCGATATCTCGAAATTTTTTGAAAAAAAGTGCCGTTTCGCAAAATTTAACACAGGATTCCCTATGCTGAAAATGGTCAATTTTTAAAATTTCGAAAAAAATACAAGCTGCGTGTGTTTTGAGCCGGAAATGGGCCACTTGAAGCCAATGGAGGTGGTAAAAAATCGATATCTCGAAAAAATATTTGCCCATTTTTAAAGTTGAAAAATGAGAAGGGGGTACCCTTACAATTTTTCGACAAAAATGGTATTTTTACAAAAATATTTTTTAGAATTTTTTCGTTAATGAAATCGGTTGGTAAATATGCCACTTGAAAACAATGGCGGAGGTTTTAATTCGATATCTCGAAATTTTTTGAAAAAAAGTGCCGTTTCGCAAAATTTAACACAGGATTCCCTATGCTGAAAATGGTCAATTTTTAAAATTTCGAAAAAAATACAAGTTGCGTGTGTTTTGAGCCGGACATGGGCCACTTGAAGCCAATGGAGGTGGTAAAAAATCGATATCTCGAAAAAAAATATTTGGCCATTTTTAAAGTTGAAAAATGAGAAGGGGGTACCCTTACAATTTTTCGACAAAAATGGTATTTTTACAAAAATATTTTTTAGAATTTTTTCGTTAATGAAATCGGTTGGTAAATATGCCACTTGAAAACAATGGCGAAGGTTTTAATTCGATATCTCGAAATTTTTTGAAAAAAAGTGCCGTTTCGCAAAATTTAACACAGGATTCCCTATGCTGAAAATGGTCAATTTTTAAAATTTCGAAAAAAATACAAGTTGCGTGTGTTTTGAGCCGGAAATGGGCCACTTGAAGCCAATGGAGGTGGTAAAAAATCGATATCTCGAAAAAAAAAATTTGGCCATTTTTTAAGTTGAAAAATGAGAAGGGGGTACCCTTACCATTTTTCGACAAAAATGGTATTTTTACAAAAATATTTTTTAGAATTTTTTCGTTAATGAAATCGGTTGGTAAATATGCCACTTGAAAACAATGGCGGAGGTTTTAATTCGATATCTCGGAATTTTTTGAAAAAAAGTGCCGTTTCGCAAAATTTAACACAGGATTCCCTATGCTGAAAATGGTCAATTTTTAAAATTTCGAAAAAAATACAAGTTGCGTGTGTTTTGCGCCGGAAATGGGCCACTTGAAGCCAATGGAGGTGGTAAAAAATCGATATCTCGAAAAAAAATATTTGGCCATTTTTAAAGTTGAAAAATGAGAAGGGGGTACCCTTACCATTTTTCGACAAAAATGGTATTTTTACAAAAAAATTTTTTAGAATTTTTTCGTTAATGAAATCGGTTGGTAAATATGCCACTTGAAAACAATGGCGAAGGTTTTAATTCGATATCTCGAAATTTTTTGAAAAAAAGTGCCGTTTCGCAAAATTTAACACAGGATTCCCTATGCTGAAAATGGTCAATTTTTAAAATTTCGAAAAAAATACAAGTTGCGTGTGTTTTGAGCCGGAAATGGGCCACTTGAAGCCAATGGAGGTGGTAAAAAATCGATATCTCGAAAAAAATATTTGCCCATTTTTAAAGTTGAAAAATGAGAAGGGGGTACCCTTACAATTTTTCGACAAAAATGGTATTTTTACAAAAATATTTTTTAGAATTTTTTCGTTAATGAAATCGGTTGGTAAATATGCCACTTGAAAACAATGGCGGAGGTTTTAATTCGATATCTCGAAATTTTTTGAAAAAAAGTGCCGTTTCGCAAAATTTAACACAGGATTCCCTATGCTGAAAATGGTCAATTTTTAAAATTTCGAAAAAAATACAAGTTGCGTGTGTTTTGAGCCGGACATGGGCCACTTGAAGCCAATGGAGGTGGTAAAAAATCGATATCTCGAAAAAAAATATTTGGCCATTTTTAAAGTTGAAAAATGAGAAGGGGGTACCCTTACAATTTTTCGACAAAAATGGTATTTTTACAAAAATATTTTTTAGAATTTTTTCGTTAATGAAATCGGTTGGTAAATATGCCACTTGAAAACAATGGCGAAGGTTTTAATTCGATATCTCGAAATTTTTTGAAAAAAAGTGCCGTTTCGCAAAATTTAACACAGGATTCCCTATGCTGAAAATGGTCAATTTTTAAAATTTCGAAAAAAATACAAGTTGCGTGTGTTTTGAGCCGGAAATGGGCCACTTGAAGCCAATGGAGGTGGTAAAAAATCGATATCTCGAAAAAAAAAATTTGGCCATTTTTTAAGTTGAAAAATGAGAAGGGGGTACCCTTACCATTTTTCGACAAAAATGGTATTTTTACAAAAATATTTTTTAGAATTTTTTCGTTAATGAAATCGGTTGGTAAATATGCCACTTGAAAACAATGGCGGAGGTTTTAATTCGATATCTCGGAATTTTTTGAAAAAAAGTGCCGTTTCGCAAAATTTAACACAGGATTCCCTATGCTGAAAATGGTCAATTTTTAAAATTTCGAAAAAAATACAAGTTGCGTGTGTTTTGAGCCGGACATGGGCCACTTGAAGCCAATGGAGGTGGTAAAAATCGATATCTCGAAAAAAAATATTTGGCCATTTTTAAAGTTGAAAAATGAGAAGGGGGTACCCTTACCATTTTTCGACAAAAATGGTATTTTTACAAAAATATTTTTTAGAATTTTTTCGTTAATGAAATCGGTTGGTAAATATGCCACTTGAAAATAATGGCGAAGGTTTTAATTCGATATCTCGAAATTTTTTGAAAAAAAGTGCCGTTTCGCAAAATTTAACACAGGATTCCCTATGCTGAAAATGGTCAATTTTTAAAATTTCGAAAAAAATACAAGTTGCGTGTGTTTTGAGCCGGAAATGGGCCACTTGAAGCCAATGGAGGTGGTAAAAAATCGATATCTCGAAAAAAAATATTTGGCCATTTTTTAATTTGAAAAATGAGAAGGGGGTACCCTTACCATTTTTCGACAAAAATGGTATTTTTACAAAAATATTTTTTATAATTTTTTCGTTAATGAAATCGGTTGGTAAATATGCCACTTGAAAACAATGGCGGAGGTTTTAATTCGATATCTCGGAATTTTTTGAAAAAAAGTGCCGTTTCGCAAAATTTAACACAGGATTCCCTATGCTGAAAATGGTCAATTTTTAAAATTTCGAAAAAAATACAAGTTGCGTGTGTTTTGAGCCGGAAATGGGCCACTTGAAGCCAATGGAGGTGGTAAAAATCGATATCTCGAAAAAAAATATTTGGCCATTTTTAAAGTTGAAAAATGAGAAGGGGGTACCCTTACCATTTTTCGACAAAAATGGTATTTTTACAAAAATATTTTTTAGAATTTTTTCGTTAATGAAATCGGTTGGTAAATATGCCACTTGAAAACAATGGCGAAGGTTTTAATTCGATATCTCGAAATTTTTTGAAAAAAAGTGCCGTTTCGCAAAATTTAACACAGGATTCCCTATGCTGAAAATGGTCAATTTTTAAAATTTCGAAAAAAATACAAGTTTCGTGTGTTTTGAGCCGGAAATGGGCCACTTGAAGCCAATGGAGGTGGTAAAAAATCGATATCTCGAAAAAAATATTTGCCCATTTTTAAAGTTGAAAAATGAGAAGGGGGTACCCTTACCATTTTTCGACAAAAATGGTATTTTTACAAAAATATTTTTTAGAATTTTTTCGTTAATGAAATCGGTTGGTAAATATGCCACTTGAAAACAATGGCGAAGGTTTTAATTCGATATCTCGAAATTTTTTGAAAAAAAGTGCCGTTTCGCAAAATTTAACACAGGATTCCCTATGCTGAAAATGGTCAATTTTTAAAATTTCGAAAAAAATACAAGTTGCGTGTGTTTTGAGCCGGAAATGGGCCACTTGAAGCCAATGGAGGTGGTAAGAAATCGATATCTCGAAAAAAAATATTTGGCCATTTTTTAAGTTGAAAAAAGAGAAGGGGGTACCCCTTCCATGGTACCCTTACCCCTTCCAATGGTACCCTTACCATTTTTCGACAAAAATGGTATTTTTACAAAAATATTTTTTAGAATTTTTTCGTTAATGAAATCGGTTGGTAAATATGCCACTTGAAAACAATGGCGAAGGTTTTAATTCGATATCTCGAAATTTTTTGAAAAAAAGTGCCGTTTCGCAAAATTTAACACAGGATTCCCTATGCTGAAAATGGTCAATTTTTAAAATTTCGAAAAAAATACAAGTTGCGTGTGTTTTGAGCCGGAAATGGGCCACTTGAAGCCAATGGAGGTGGTAAAAAATCGATATCTCGAAAAAAAATATTTGGCCATTTTTAAAGTTGAAAAATGAGAAGGGGGTACCCTTACCATTTTTCGACAAAAATGGTATTTTTACAAAAATATTTTTTAGAATCTTTTCGTTAATGAAATCGGTTGGTAAATATGCCACTTGAAAACAATGGCGAAGGTTTTAATTCGATATCTCGAAATTTTTTGAAAAAAGTGCCGTTTCGCAAAATTTAACACAGGATTCCCTATGCTGAAAATGGTCAATTTTTAAAATTTCGAAAAAAATACAAGTTTCGTGTGTTTTGAGCCGGAAATGGGCCACTTGAAGCCAATGGAGGTGGTAAAAAATCGATATCTCGAAAAAAATATTTGCCCATTTTTAAAGTTGAAAAATGAGAAGGGGGTACCCTTACCATTTTTCGACAAAAATGGTATTTTTACAAAAATATTTTTTAGAATTTTTTCGTTAATGAAATCGGTTGGTAAATATGCCACTTGAAAACAATGGCGAAGGTTTTAATTCGATATCTCGAAATTTTTTGAAAAAAAGTGCCGTTTCGCAAAATTTAACACAGGATTCCCTATGCTGAAAATGGTCAATTTTTAAAATTTCGAAAAAAATACAAGTTGCGTGTGTTTTGAGCCGGAAATGGGCCACTTGAAGCCAATGGAGGTGGTAAGAAATCGATATCTCGAAAAAAAATATTTGGCCATTTTTTAAGTTGAAAAAAGAGAAGGGGGTACCCTTACCATTTTTCGACAAAAATGGTATTTTTACAAAAATATTTTTTAGAATTTTTTCGTTAATGAAATCGGTTGGTAAATATGCCACTTGAAAACAATGGCGAAGGTTTTAATTCGATATCTCGAAATTTTTTGAAAAAAAGTGCCGTTTCGCAAAATTTAACACAGGATTCCCTATGCTGAAAATGGTCAATTTTTAAAATTTCGAAAAAAATACAAGTTGCGTGTGTTTTGAGCCGGAAATGGGCCACTTGAAGCCAATGGAGGTGGTAAAAAATCGATATCTCGAAAAAAAATATTTGGCCATTTTTTAAGTTGAAAAATGAGAAGGGGGTACCCTTACCATTTTTCGACAAAAATGGTATTTTTACAAAAAAAATTGTTTAGAATTTTTTCGTTAATGAAATCGGTTGGTAAATATGCCACTTGAAAACAATGGCGGAGGTTTTAATTCGATATCTCGAAATTTTTTGAAAAAAAGTGCCGTTTCGCAAAATTTAACACAGGATTCCCTATGCTGAAAATGGTCAATTTTTAAAATTTCGAAAAAAATACAAGTTGCGTGTGTTTTGAGCCGGAAATGGGCCACTTGGAGCCAATGGAGGTGGTAAAAAATCGATATCTCGAAAAAAAATATTTGGCCATTTTTAAAGTTGAAAAATGAGAAGGGGGTACCCTTACCATTTTTCGACAAAAATGGTATTTTTACAAAAATATTTTTTAGAATTTTTTCGTTAATGAAATCGGTTGGTAAATATGCCACTTGAAAACAATGGCGAAGGTTTTAATTCGATATCTCGAAATTTTTTGAAAAAAAGTGCCGTTTCGCAAAATTTAACACAGGATTCCCTATGCTGAAAATGGTCAATTTTTAAAATTTCGAAAAAAATACAAGCTGCGTGTGTTTTGAGCCGGAAATGGGCCACTTGAAGCCAATGGAGGTGGTAAAAAATCGATATCTCGAAAAAATATTTGCCCATTTTTAAAGTTGAAAAATGAGAAGGGGGTACCCTTACCATTTTTCGACAAAAATGGTATTTTTACAAAAATATTTTTTAGAATTTTTTCGTTAATGAAATCGGTTGGTAAATATGCCACTTGAAAACAATGGCGAAGGTTTTAATTCGATATCTCGAAATTTTTTGAAAAAAAGTGCCGTTTCGCAAAATTTAACACAGGATTCCCTATGCTGAAAATGGTCAATTTTTAAAATTTCGAAAAAAATACAAGTTGCGTGTGTTTTGAGCCGGAAATGGACCACTTGGAGCCAATGGAGGTGGTAAAAATCGATATCTCGAAAAAAAATATTTGGCCATTTTTAAAGTTGAAAAATGAGAAGGGGGTACCCTTACCATTTTTCGACAAAAATGGTATTTTTACAAAAATATTTTTTAGAATTTTTTCGTTAATGAAATCGGTTGGTAAATATGCCACTTGATAACAATGGCGGAGGTTTTAATTCGATATCTCGGAATTTTTTGAAAAAAAGTGCCGTTTCGCAAAATTTAACACAGGATTCCCTATGCTGAAAATGGTCAATTTTTAAAATTTCGAAAAAAATACAAGTTGCGTGTGTTTTGAGCCGGAAATGGGCCACTTGAAGCCAATGGAGGTGGTAAAAAATCGATATCTCGAAAAAAAATATTTGGCCATTTTTAAAGTTGAAAAATGAGAAGGGGGTACCCTTACCATTTTTCGACAAAAATGGTATTTTTACAAAAATATTTTTTAGAATTTTTTCGTTAATGAAATCGGTTGGTAAATATGCCACTTGAAAACAATGGCGAAGGTTTTAATTCGATATCTCGAAATTTTTTGAAAAAAAGTGCCGTTTCGCAAAATTTAACACAGGATTCCCTATGCTGAAAATGGTCAATTTTTAAAATTTCGAAAAAAATACAAGCTGCGTGTGTTTTGAGCCGGAAATGGGCCACTTGAAGCCAATGGAGGTGGTAAAAAATCGATATCTCGAAAAAAATATTTGCCCATTTTTAAAGTTGAAAAATGAGAAGGGGGTACCCTTACCATTTTTCGACAAAAATGGTATTTTTACAAAAATATTTTTTAGAATTTTTTCGTTAATGAAATCGGTTGGTAAATATGCCACTTGAAAACAATGGCGAAGGTTTTAATTCGATATCTCGAAATTTTTTGAAAAAAAGTGCCGTTTCGCAAAATTTAACACAGGATTCCCTATGCTGAAAATGGTCAACTTTAAAATTTCGAAAAAAATACAAGTTGCGTGTGTTTTGAGCCGGAAATGGGCCACTTGAAGCCAATGGAGGTGGTAAAAAATCGATATCTCGAAAAAAATATTTGCCCATTTTTAAAGTTGAAAAATGAGAAGGGGGTACCCTTACAATTTTTCGACAAAAATGGTATTTTTACAAAAATATTTTTTAGAATTTTTTCGTTAATGAAATCGGTTGGTAAATATGCCACTTGAAAACAATGGCGGAGGTTTTAATTCGATATCTCGAAATTTTTTGAAAAAAAGTGCCGTTTCGCAAAATTTAACACAGGATTCCCTATGCT
Organism: Exephanes ischioxanthus; assembly: GCA_958510785.1. Taxonomy (NCBI): domain Eukaryota; kingdom Metazoa; phylum Arthropoda; class Insecta; order Hymenoptera; family Ichneumonidae; genus Exephanes; species Exephanes ischioxanthus. The sequence goes on along the minus strand of OY294018.1, from coordinate 10,860,754 downwards.
GAAAATGGTCAATTTTTAAAATTTCGAAAAAAATACAAGTTGCGTGTGTTTTGAGCCGGAAATGGGCCACTTGAAGCCAATGGAGGTGGTAAAAAATCGATATCTCGAAAAAAAAAATTTGGCCATTTTTTAAGTTGAAAAATGAGAAGGGGGTACCCTTACCATTTTTCGACAAAAATGGTATTTTTACAAAAATATTTTTTAGAATTTTTTCGTTAATGAAATCGGTTGGTAAATATGCCACTTGAAAACAATGGCGGAGGTTTTAATTCGATATCTCGGAATTTTTTGAAAAAAAGTGCCGTTTCGCAAAATTTAACACAGGATTCCCTATGCTGAAAATGGTCAATTTTTAAAATTTCGAAAAAAATACAAGTTGCGTGTGTTTTGAGCCGGACATGGGCCACTTGAAGCCAATGGAGGTGGTAAAAATCGATATCTCGAAAAAAAATATTTGGCCATTTTTAAAGTTGAAAAATGAGAAGGGGGTACCCTTACCATTTTTCGACAAAAATGGTATTTTTACAAAAATATTTTTTAGAATTTTTTCGTTAATGAAATCGGTTGGTAAATATGCCACTTGAAAACAATGGCGAAGGTTTTAATTCGATATCTCGAAATTTTTTGAAAAAAAGTGCCGTTTCGCAAAATTTAACACAGGATTCCCTATGCTGAAAATGGTCAACTTTAAAATTTCGAAAAAAATACAAGTTGCGTGTGTTTTGAGCCGGAAATGGGCCACTTGAAGCCAATGGAGGTGGTAAAAAATCGATATCTCGAAAAAAATATTTGCCCATTTTTAAAGTTGAAAAATGAGAAGGGGGTACCCTTACAATTTTTCGACAAAAATGGTATTTTTACAAAAATATTTTTTAGAATTTTTTCGTTAATGAAATCGGTTGGTAAATATGCCACTTGAAAACAATGGCGGAGGTTTTAATTCGATATCTCGAAATTTTTTGAAAAAAAGTGCCGTTTCGCAAAATTTAACACAGGATTCCCTATGCTGAAAATGGTCAATTTTTAAAATTTCGAAAAAAATACAAGTTGCGTGTGTTTTGAGCCGGAAATGGACCACTTGGAGCCAATGGAGGTGGTAAAAATCGATATCTCGAAAAAAAATATTTGGCCATTTTTAAAGTTGAAAAATGAGAAGGGGGTACCCTTACAATTTTTCGACAAAAATGGTATTTTTACAAAATTATTTTTTAGAATTTTTTCGTTAATGAAATCGGTTGGTAAATATGCCACTTGAAAACAATGGCGAAGGTTTTAATTCGATATCTCGAAATTTTTTGAAAAAAAGTGCCGTTTCGCAAAATTTAACACAGGATTCCCTATGCTGAAAATGGTCAATTTTTAAAATTTCGAAAAAAATACAAGTTGCGTGTGTTTTGAGCCGGAAATGGGCCACTTGAAGCCAATGGAGGTGGTAAAAAATCGATATCTCGAAAAAAAATATTTGGCCATTTTTTAAGTTGAAAAATGAGAAGGGGGTACCCTTACCATTTTTCGACAAAAATGGTATTTTTACAAAAAAAATTGTTTAGAATTTTTTCGTTAATGAAATCGGTTGGTAAATATGCCACTTGAAAACAATGGCGGAGGTTTTAATTCGATATCTCGAAATTTTTTGAAAAAAAGTGCCGTTTCGCAAAATTTAACACAGGATTCCCTATGCTGAAAATGGTCAATTTTTAAAATTTCGAAAAAAATACAAGTTGCGTGTGTTTTGAGCCGGAAATGGACCACTTGGAGCCAATGGAGGTGGTAAAAATCGATATCTCGAAAAAAAATATTTGGCCATTTTTAAAGTTGAAAAATGAGAAGGGGGTACCCTTACAATTTTTCGACAAAAATGGTATTTTTACAAAATTATTTTTTAGAATTTTTTCGTTAATGAAATCGGTTGGTAAATATGCCACTTGAAAACAATGGCGAAGGTTTTAATTCGATATCTCGAAATTTTTTGAAAAAAAGTGCCGTTTCGCAAAATTTAACACAGGATTCCCTATGCTGAAAATGGTCAATTTTTAAAATTTCGAAAAAAATACAAGTTGCGTGTGTTTTGAGCCGGAAATGGGCCACTTGAAGCCAATGGAGGTGGTAAAAAATCGATATCTCGAAAAAAAATATTTGGCCATTTTTAAAGTTGACAAATGAGAAGGGGGTACCCTTACCATTTTTCGACAAAAATGGTATTTTTAAAAAATATTTTTTAGAATTTTTTCGTTAATGAAATCGGTTGGTAAATATGCCACTTGATAACAATGGCGGAGGTTTTAATTCGATATCTCGGAATTTTTTGAAAAAAAGTGCCGTTTCGCAAAATTTAACACAGGATTCCCTATGCTGAAAATGGTCAATTTTTAAAATTTCGAAAAAAATACAAGTTGCGTGTGTTTTGAGCCGGAAATGGGCCACTTGAAGCCAATGGAGGTGGTAAAAAATCGATATCTCGAAAAAAAATATTTGGCCATTTTTAAAGTTGAAAAATGAGAAGGGGGTACCCTTACCATTTTTCGACAAAAATGGTATTTTTACAAAAATATTTTTTAGAATTTTTTCGTTAATGAAATCGGTTGGTAAATATGCCACTTGAAAACAATGGCGAAGGTTTTAATTCGATATCTCGAAATTTTTTGAAAAAAAGTGCCGTTTCGCAAAATTTAACACAGGATTCCCTATGCTGAAAATGGTCAATTTTTAAAATTTCGAAAAAAATACAAGCTGCGTGTGTTTTGAGCCGGAAATGGGCCACTTGAAGCCAATGGAGGTGGTAAAAAATCGATATCTCGAAAAAAATATTTGCCCATTTTTAAAGTTGAAAAATGAGAAGGGGGTACCCTTACCATTTTTCGACAAAAATGGTATTTTTACAAAAATATTTTTTAGAATTTTTTCGTTAATGAAATCGGTTGGTAAATATGCCACTTGAAAACAATGGCGAAGGTTTTAATTCGATATCTCGAAATTTTTTGAAAAAAAGTGCCGTTTCGCAAAATTTAACACAGGATTCCCTATGCTGAAAATGGTCAATTTTTAAAATTTCGAAAAAAATACAAGTTGCGTGTGTTTTGAGCCGGAAATGGGCCACTTGAAGCCAATGGAGGTGGTAAAAAATCGATATCTCGAAAAAAAATATTTGGCCATTTTTAAAGTTGAAAAATGAGAAGGGGGTACCCTTACCATTTTTCGACAAAAATGGTATTTTTACAAAAATATTTTTTAGAATTTTTTCGTTAATGAAATCGGTTGGTAAATATGCCACTTGAAAACAATGGCGGAGGTTTTAATTCGATATCTCGGAATTTTTTGAAAAAAAGTGCCGTTTCGCAAAATTTAACACAGGATTCCCTATGCTGAAAATGGTCAATTTTTAAAATTTCGAAAAAAATACAAGTTGCGTGTGTTTTGAGCCGGAAATGGGCCACTTGAAGCCAATGGAGGTGGTAAAAAATCGATATCTCGAAAAAAAATATTTGGCCATTTTTAAAGTTGAAAAATGAGAAGGGGGTACCCTTACCATTTTTCGACAAAAATGGTATTTTTACAAAAATATTTTTTAGAATTTTTTCGTTAATGAAATCGGTTGGTAAATATGCCACTTGAAAACAATGGCGAAGGTTTTAATTCGATATCTCGAAATTTTTTGAAAAAAAGTGCCGTTTCGCAAAATTTAACACAGGATTCCCTATGCTGAAAATGGTCAATTTTTAAAATTTCGAAAAAAATACAAGCTGCGTGTGTTTTGAGCCGGAAATGGGCCACTTGAAGCCAATGGAGGTGGTAAAAAATCGATATCTCGAAAAAAATATTTGCCCATTTTTAAAGTTGAAAAATGAGAAGGGGGTACCCTTACCATTTTTCGACAAAAATTGTATTTTTACAAAAATATTTTTTAGAATTTTTTCGTTAATGAAATCGGTTGGTAAATATGCCACTTGAAAACAATGGCGGAGGTTTTAATTCGATATCTCGAAATTTTTTGAAAAAAAGTGCCGTTTCGAAAAATTTAACACAGGATTCCCTATGCTGAAAATGGTCAATTTTTAAAATTTCGAAAATAATACAAGTTGCGTGTGTTTTGAGCCGGAAATGGGCCACTTGAAGCCAATGGAGGTGGTAAAAAATCGATATCTCGAAAAAAAATATTTGGCCATTTTTAAAGTTGAAAAATGAGAAGGGGGTACCCTTACAATTTTTCGACAAAAATGGTATTTTTACAAAAATATTTTTTAGAATTTTTTCGTTAATGAAATCGGTTGGTAAATATGCCACTTGAAAACAATGGCGAAGGTTTTAATTCGATATCTCGAAATTTTTTGAAAAAAAGTGCCGTTTCGCAAAATTTAACACAGGATTCCCTATGCTGAAAATGGTCAATTTTTAAAATTTCGAAAAAAATACAAGTTGCGTGTGTTTTGAGCCGGAAATGGGCCACTTGAAGCCAATGGAGGTGGTAAAAAATCGATATCTCGAAAAAAAATATTTGGCCATTTTTAATGTTGAAAAATGAGAAGGGGGTACCCTTACCATTTTTCGACAAAAATGGTATTTTTACAAAAATATTTTTTAGAATTTTTTCGTTAATGAAATCGGTTGGTAAATATGCCACTTGAAAACAATGGCGGAGGTTTTAATTCGATATCTCGGAATTTTTTGAAAAAAAGTGCCGTTTCGCAAAATTTAACACAGGATTCCCTATGCTGAAAATGGTCAATTTTTAAAATTTCGAAAAAAATACAAGTTGCGTGTGTTTTGAGCCGGACATGGGCCACTTGAAGCCAATGGAGGTGGTAAAAATCGATATCTCAAAAAAAAATATTTGGCCATTTTTAAAGTTGAAAAATGAGAAGGGGGTACCCTTACCATTTTTCGACAAAAATGGTATTTTTACAAAAATATTTTTTAGAATTTTTTCGTTAATGAAATCGGTTGGTAAATATGCCACTTGAAAACAATGGCGAAGGTTTTAATTCGATATCTCGAAATTTTTTGAAAAAAAGTGCCGTTTCGCAAAATTTAACACAGGATTCCCTATGCTGAAAATGGTCAATTTTTAAAATTTCGAAAAAAATACAAGTTTCGTGTGTTTTGAGCCGGAAATGGGCCACTTGAAGCCAATGGAGGTGGTAAAAAATCGATATCTCGAAAAAAATATTTGCCCATTTTTAAAGTTGAAAAATGAGAAGGGGGTACCCTTACCATTTTTCGACAAAAATGGTATTTTTACAAAAATATTTTTTAGAATTTTTTCGTTAATGAAATCGGTTGGTAAATATGCCACTTGAAAACAATGGCGAAGGTTTTAATTCGATATCTCGAAATTTTTTGAAAAAAAGTGCCGTTTCGCAAAATTTAACACAGGATTCCCTATGCTGAAAATGGTCAATTTTTAAAATTTCGAAAAAAATACAAGTTGCGTGTGTTTTGAGCCGGAAATGGGCCACTTGAAGCCAATGGAGGTGGTAAAAAATCGATATCTCGAAAAAAATATTTGCCCATTTTTAAAGTTGAAAAATGAGAAGGGGGTACCCTTACCATTTTTCGACAAAAATGGTATTTTTACAAAAATATTTTTTAGAATTTTTTCGTTAATGAAATCGGTTGGTAAATATGCCACTTGAAAACAATGGCGAAGGTTTTAATTCGATATCTCGAAATTTTTTGAAAAAAAGTGCCGTTTCGCAAAATTTAACACAGGATTCCCTATGCTGAAAATGGTCAATTTTTAAAATTTCGAAAAAAATACAAGTTGCGTGTGTTTTGAGCCGGAAATGGGCCACTTGAAGCCAATGGAGGTGGTAAAAAATCGATATCTCGAAAAAAAATATTTGGCCATTTTTAAAGTTGAAAAATGAGAAGGGGGTACCCTTACCATTTTTCGACAAAAATGGTATTTTTACAAAAATATTTTTTAGAATTTTTTCGTTAATGAAATCGGTTGGTAAATATGCCACTTGAAAACAATGGCGGAGGTTTTAATTCGATATCTCGGAATTTTTTGAAAAAAAGTGCCGTTTCGCAAAATTTAACACAGGATTCCCTATGCTGAAAATGGTCAATTTTTAAAATTTCGAAAAAAATACAAGTTGCGTGTGTTTTGAGCCGGAAATGGGCCACTTGAAGCCAATGGAGGTGGTAAAAAATCGATATCTCGAAAAAAAATATTTGGCCATTTTTAAAGTTGAAAAATGAGAAGGGGGTACCCTTACCATTTTTCGACAAAAATGGTATTTTTACAAAAATATTTTTTAGAATTTTTTCGTTAATGAAATCGGTTGGTAAATATGCCACTTGAAAACAATGGCGAAGGTTTTAATTCGATATCTCGAAATTTTTTGAAAAAAAGTGCCGTTTCGCAAAATTTAACACAGGATTCCCTATGCTGAAAATGGTCAATTTTTAAAATTTCGAAAAAAATACAAGCTGCGTGTGTTTTGAGCCGGAAATGGGCCACTTGAAGCCAATGGAGGTGGTAAAAAATCGATATCTCGAAAAAAATATTTGCCCATTTTTAAAGTTGAAAAATGAGAAGGGGGTACCCTTACCATTTTTCGACAAAAATTGTATTTTTACAAAAATATTTTTTAGAATTTTTTCGTTAATGAAATCGGTTGGTAAATATGCCACTTGAAAACAATGGCGGAGGTTTTAATTCGATATCTCGAAATTTTTTGAAAAAAAGTGCCGTTTCGAAAAATTTAACACAGGATTCCCTATGCTGAAAATGGTCAATTTTTAAAATTTCGAAAATAATACAAGTTGCGTGTGTTTTGAGCCGGAAATGGGCCACTTGAAGCCAATGGAGGTGGTAAAAAATCGATATCTCGAAAAAAAATATTTGGCCATTTTTAAAGTTGAAAAATGAGAAGGGGGTACCCTTACAATTTTTCGACAAAAATGGTATTTTTACAAAAATATTTTTTAGAATTTTTTCGTTAATGAAATCGGTTGGTAAATATGCCACTTGAAAACAATGGCGAAGGTTTTAATTCGATATCTCGAAATTTTTTGAAAAAAAGTGCCGTTTCGCAAAATTTAACACAGGATTCCCTATGCTGAAAATGGTCAATTTTTAAAATTTCGAAAAAAATACAAGTTGCGTGTGTTTTGAGCCGGAAATGGGCCACTTGAAGCCAATGGAGGTGGTAAAAAATCGATATCTCGAAAAAAAATATTTGGCCATTTTTAATGTTGAAAAATGAGAAGGGGGTACCCTTACCATTTTTCGACAAAAATGGTATTTTTACAAAAATATTTTTTAGAATTTTTTCGTTAATGAAATCGGTTGGTAAATATGCCACTTGAAAACAATGGCGGAGGTTTTAATTCGATATCTCGGAATTTTTTGAAAAAAAGTGCCGTTTCGCAAAATTTAACACAGGATTCCCTATGCTGAAAATGGTCAATTTTTAAAATTTCGAAAAAAATACAAGTTGCGTGTGTTTTGAGCCGGACATGGGCCACTTGAAGCCAATGGAGGTGGTAAAAATCGATATCTCAAAAAAAAATATTTGGCCATTTTTAAAGTTGAAAAATGAGAAGGGGGTACCCTTACCATTTTTCGACAAAAATGGTATTTTTACAAAAATATTTTTTAGAATTTTTTCGTTAATGAAATCGGTTGGTAAATATGCCACTTGAAAACAATGGCGAAGGTTTTAATTCGATATCTCGAAATTTTTTGAAAAAAAGTGCCGTTTCGCAAAATTTAACACAGGATTCCCTATGCTGAAAATGGTCAATTTTTAAAATTTCGAAAAAAATACAAGTTTCGTGTGTTTTGAGCCGGAAATGGGCCACTTGAAGCCAATGGAGGTGGTAAAAAATCGATATCTCGAAAAAAATATTTGCCCATTTTTAAAGTTGAAAAATGAGAAGGGGGTACCCTTACCATTTTTCGACAAAAATGGTATTTTTACAAAAATATTTTTTAGAATTTTTTCGTTAATGAAATCGGTTGGTAAATATGCCACTTGAAAACAATGGCGAAGGTTTTAATTCGATATCTCGAAATTTTTTGAAAAAAAGTGCCGTTTCGCAAAATTTAACACAGGATTCCCTATGCTGAAAATGGTCAATTTTTAAAATTTCGAAAAAAATACAAGTTGCGTGTGTTTTGAGCCGGAAATGGGCCACTTGAAGCCAATGGAGGTGGTAAGAAATCGATATCTCGAAAAAAAATATTTGGCCATTTTTTAAGTTGAAAAAAGAGAAGGGGGTACCCTTACCATTTTTCGACAAAAATGGTATGTTTACAAAAATATTTTTTAGAATTTTTTCGTTAATGAAATCGGTTGGTAAATATGCCACTTGAAAACAATGGCGAAGGTTTTAATTCGATATCTCGAAATTTTTTGAAAAAAAGTGCCGTTTCGCAAAATTTAACACAGGATTCCCTATGCTGAAAATGGTCAATTTTTAAAATTTCGAAAAAAATACAAGTTGCGTGTGTTTTGAGCCGGAAATGGGCCACTTGAAGCCAATGGAGGTGGTAAAAAATCGATATCTCGAAAAAAAATATTTGGCCATTTTTAAAGTTGAAAAATGAGAAGGGGGTACCCTTACCATTTTTCGACAAAAATGGTATTTTTACAAAAATATTTTTTAGAATTTTTTCGTTAATGAAATCGGTTGGTAAATATGCCACTTGAAAACAATGGCGAAGGTTTTAATTCGATATCTCGAAATTTTTTGAAAAAAGTGCCGTTTCGCAAAATTTAACACAGGATTCCCTATGCTGAAAATGGTCAATTTTTAAAATTTCGAAAAAAATACAAGTTTCGTGTGTTTTGAGCCGGAAATGGGCCACTTGAAGCCAATGGAGGTGGTAAAAAATCGATATCTCGAAAAAAATATTTGCCCATTTTTAAAGTTGAAAAATGAGAAGGGGGTACCCTTACCATTTTTCGACAAAAATGGTATTTTTACAAAAATATTTTTTAGAATTTTTTCGTTAATGAAATCGGTTGGTAAATATGCCACTTGAAAACAATGGCGAAGGTTTTAATTCGATATCTCGAAATTTTTTGAAAAAAAGTGCCGTTTCGCAAAATTTAACACAGGATTCCCTATGCTGAAAATGGTCAATTTTTAAAATTTCGAAAAAAATACAAGTTGCGTGTGTTTTGAGCCGGAAATGGGCCACTTGAAGCCAATGGAGGTGGTAAGAAATCGATATCTCGAAAAAAAATATTTGGCCATTTTTTAAGTTGAAAAAAGAGAAGGGGGTACCCTTACCATTTTTCGACAAAAATGGTATTTTTACAAAAATATTTTTTAGAATTTTTTCGTTAATGAAATCGGTTGGTAAATATGCCACTTGAAAACAATGGCGAAGGTTTTAATTCGATATCTCGAAATTTTTTGAAAAAAAGTGCCGTTTCGCAAAATTTAACACAGGATTCCCTATGCTGAAAATGGTCAATTTTTAAAATTTCGAAAAAAATACAAGTTGCGTGTGTTTTGAGCCGGAAATGGGCCACTTGAAGCCAATGGAGGTGGTAAAAAATCGATATCTCGAAAAAAAATATTTGGCCATTTTTTAAGTTGAAAAATGAGAAGGGGGTACCCTTACCATTTTTCGACAAAAATGGTATTTTTACAAAAAAAATTGTTTAGAATTTTTTCGTTAATGAAATCGGTTGGTAAATATGCCACTTGAAAACAATGGCGGAGGTTTTAATTCGATATCTCGAAATTTTTTGAAAAAAAGTGCCGTTTCGCAAAATTTAACACAGGATTCCCTATGCTGAAAATGGTCAATTTTTAAAATTTCGAAAAAAATACAAGTTGCGTGTGTTTTGAGCCGGAAATGGGCCACTTGGAGCCAATGGAGGTGGTAAAAAATCGATATCTCGAAAAAAAATATTTGGCCATTTTTAAAGTTGAAAAATGAGAAGGGGGTACCCTTACCATTTTTCGACAAAAATTGTATTTTTACAAAAATATTTTTTAGAATTTTTTCGTTAATGAAATCGGTTGGTAAATATGCCACTTGAAAACAATGGCGAAGGTTTTAATTCGATATCTCGAAATTTTTTGAAAAAAAGTGCCGTTTCGCAAAATTTAACACAGGATTCCCTATGCTGAAAATGGTCAATTTTTAAAATTTCGAAAAAAATACAAGTTGCGTGTGTTTTGAGCCGGAAATGGGCCACTTGAAGCCAATGGAGGTGGTAAAAAATCGATATCTTGAAAAAAATATTTGCCCATTTTTAAAGTTGAAAAATGAGAAGGGGGTACCCTTACCATTTTTCGACAAAAATGGTATTTTTACAAAATTATTTTTTAGAATTTTTTCGTTAATGAAATCGGTTGGTAAATATGCCACTTGAAAACAATGGCGAAGGTTTTAATTCGATATCTCGAAATTTTTTGAAAAAAAGTGCCGTTTCGGAAAATTTAACACAGGATTCCCTATGCTGAAAATGGTCAATTTTTAAAATTTCGAAAAAAATACAAGTTGCGTGTGTTTTGAGCCGGAAATGGGCCACTTGAAGCCAATGGAGGTGGTAAAAAATCGATATCTCGAAAAAAAATATTTGGCCATTTTTAAAGTTGAAAAATGAGAAGGGGGTACCCTTACCATTTTTCGACAAAAATGGTATTTTTACAAAAATATTTTTTAGAATTTTTTCGTTAATGAAATCGGTTGGTAAATATGCCACTTGAAAACAATGGCGGAGGTTTTAATTCGATATCTCGGAATTTTTTGAAAAAAAGTGCCGTTTCGCAAAATTTAACACAGGATTCCCTATGCTGAAAATGGTCAATTTTTAAAATTTCGAAAAAAATACAAGTTGCGTGTGTTTTGAGCCGGAAATGGGCCACTTGATGAAGCCAATGGAGGTGGTAAAAAATCGATATCTCGAAAAAAAATATTTGGCCATTTTTAAAGTTGAAAAATGAGAAGGGGGTACCCTTACCATTTTTCGACAAAAATGGTATTTTTACAAAAATATTTTTTAGAATTTTTTCGTTAATGAAATCGGTTGGTAAATATGCCACTTGAAAACAATGGCGAAGGTTTTAATTCGATATCTCGAAATTTTTTGAAAAAAAGTGCCGTTTCGCAAAATTTAACACAGGATTCCCTATGCTGAAAATGGTCAATTTTTAAAATTTCGAAAAAAATACAAGCTGCGTGTGTTTTGAGCCGGAAATGGGCCACTTGAAGCCAATGGAGGTGGTAAAAAATCGATATCTCGAAAAAATATTTGCCCATTTTTAAAGTTGAAAAATGAGAAGGGGGTACCCTTACAATTTTTCGACAAAAATGGTATTTTTACAAAAATATTTTTTAGAATTTTTTCGTTAATGAAATCGGTTGGTAAATATGCCACTTGAAAACAATGGCGGAGGTTTTAATTCGATATCTCGAAATTTTTTGAAAAAAAGTGCCGTTTCGCAAAATTTAACACAGGATTCCCTATGCTGAAAATGGTCAATTTTTAAAATTTCGAAAAAAATACAAGTTGCGTGTGTTTTGAGCCGGACATGGGCCACTTGAAGCCAATGGAGGTGGTAAAAAATCGATATCTCGAAAAAAAATATTTGGCCATTTTTAAAGTTGAAAAATGAGAAGGGGGTACCCTTACAATTTTTCGACAAAAATGGTATTTTTACAAAAATATTTTTTAGAATTTTTTCGTTAATGAAATCGGTTGGTAAATATGCCACTTGAAAACAATGGCGAAGGTTTTAATTCGATATCTCGAAATTTTTTGAAAAAAAGTGCCGTTTCGCAAAATTTAACACAGGATTCCCTATGCTGAAAATGGTCAATTTTTAAAATTTCGAAAAAAATACAAGTTGCGTGTGTTTTGAGCCGGAAATGGGCCACTTGAAGCCAATGGAGGTGGTAAAAAATCGATATCTCGAAAAAAAAAATTTGGCCATTTTTTAAGTTGAAAAATGAGAAGGGGGTACCCTTACCATTTTTCGACAAAAATGGTATTTTTACAAAAATATTTTTTAGAATTTTTTCGTTAATGAAATCGGTTGGTAAATATGCCACTTGAAAACAATGGCGGAGGTTTTAATTCGATATCTCGGAATTTTTTGAAAAAAAGTGCCGTTTCGCAAAATTTAACACAGGATTCCCTATGCTGAAAATGGTCAATTTTTAAAATTTCGAAAAAAATACAAGTTGCGTGTGTTTTGCGCCGGAAATGGGCCACTTGAAGCCAATGGAGGTGGTAAAAAATCGATATCTCGAAAAAAAATATTTGGCCATTTTTAAAGTTGAAAAATGAGAAGGGGGTACCCTTACCATTTTTCGACAAAAATGGTATTTTTACAAAAAAATTTTTTAGAATTTTTTCGTTAATGAAATCGGTTGGTAAATATGCCACTTGAAAACAATGGCGAAGGTTTTAATTCGATATCTCGAAATTTTTTGAAAAAAAGTGCCGTTTCGCAAAATTTAACACAGGATTCCCTATGCTGAAAATGGTCAATTTTTAAAATTTCGAAAAAAATACAAGTTGCGTGTGTTTTGAGCCGGAAATGGGCCACTTGAAGCCAATGGAGGTGGTAAAAAATCGATATCTCGAAAAAAATATTTGCCCATTTTTAAAGTTGAAAAATGAGAAGGGGGTACCCTTACAATTTTTCGACAAAAATGGTATTTTTACAAAAATATTTTTTAGAATTTTTTCGTTAATGAAATCGGTTGGTAAATATGCCACTTGAAAACAATGGCGGAGGTTTTAATTCGATATCTCGAAATTTTTTGAAAAAAAGTGCCGTTTCGCAAAATTTAACACAGGATTCCCTATGCTGAAAATGGTCAATTTTTAAAATTTCGAAAAAAATACAAGTTGCGTGTGTTTTGAGCCGGACATGGGCCACTTGAAGCCAATGGAGGTGGTAAAAAATCGATATCTCGAAAAAAAATATTTGGCCATTTTTAAAGTTGAAAAATGAGAAGGGGGTACCCTTACAATTTTTCGACAAAAATGGTATTTTTACAAAAATATTTTTTAGAATTTTTTCGTTAATGAAATCGGTTGGTAAATATGCCACTTGAAAACAATGGCGAAGGTTTTAATTCGATATCTCGAAATTTTTTGAAAAAAAGTGCCGTTTCGCAAAATTTAACACAGGATTCCCTATGCTGAAAATGGTCAATTTTTAAAATTTCGAAAAAAATACAAGTTGCGTGTGTTTTGAGCCGGAAATGGGCCACTTGAAGCCAATGGAGGTGGTAAAAAATCGATATCTCGAAAAAAAAAATTTGGCCATTTTTTAAGTTGAAAAATGAGAAGGGGGTACCCTTACCATTTTTCGACAAAAATGGTATTTTTACAAAAATATTTTTTAGAATTTTTTCGTTAATGAAATCGGTTGGTAAATATGCCACTTGAAAACAATGGCGGAGGTTTTAATTCGATATCTCGGAATTTTTTGAAAAAAAGTGCCGTTTCGCAAAATTTAACACAGGATTCCCTATGCTGAAAATGGTCAATTTTTAAAATTTCGAAAAAAATACAAGTTGCGTGTGTTTTGAGCCGGACATGGGCCACTTGAAGCCAATGGAGGTGGTAAAAATCGATATCTCGAAAAAAAATATTTGGCCATTTTTAAAGTTGAAAAATGAGAAGGGGGTACCCTTACCATTTTTCGACAAAAATGGTATTTTTACAAAAATATTTTTTAGAATTTTTTCGTTAATGAAATCGGTTGGTAAATATGCCACTTGAAAACAATGGCGAAGGTTTTAATTCGATATCTCGAAATTTTTTGAAAAAAAGTGCCGTTTCGCAAAATTTAACACAGGATTCCCTATGCTGAAAATGGTCAATTTTTAAAATTTCGAAAAAAATACAAGTTGCGTGTGTTTTGAGCCGGAAATGGGCCACTTGAAGCCAATGGAGGTGGTAAAAAATCGATATCTCGAAAAAAAATATTTGGCCATTTTTTAATTTGAAAAATGAGAAGGGGGTACCCTTACCATTTTTCGACAAAAATGGTATTTTTACAAAAATATTTTTTATAATTTTTTCGTTAATGAAATCGGTTGGTAAATATGCCACTTGAAAACAATGGCGGAGGTTTTAATTCGATATCTCGGAATTTTTTGAAAAAAAGTGCCGTTTCGCAAAATTTAACACAGGATTCCCTATGCTGAAAATGGTCAATTTTTAAAATTTCGAAAAAAATACAAGTTGCGTGTGTTTTGAGCCGGAAATGGGCCACTTGAAGCCAATGGAGGTGGTAAAAATCGATATCTCGAAAAAAAATATTTGGCCATTTTTAAAGTTGAAAAATGAGAAGGGGGTACCCTTACCATTTTTCGACAAAAATGGTATTTTTACAAAAATATTTTTTAGAATTTTTTCGTTAATGAAATCGGTTGGTAAATATGCCACTTGAAAACAATGGCGAAGGTTTTAATTCGATATCTCGAAATTTTTTGAAAAAAAGTGCCGTTTCGCAAAATTTAACACAGGATTCCCTATGCTGAAAATGGTCAATTTTTAAAATTTCGAAAAAAATACAAGTTGCGTGTGTTTTGAGCCGGAAATGGGCCACTTGAAGCCAATGGAGGTGGTAAAAAATCGATATCTCGAAAAAAAATATTTGGCCATTTTTTAATTTGAAAAATGAGAAGGGGGTACCCTTACCATTTTTCGACAAAAATGGTATTTTTACAAAAATATTTTTTAGAATTTTTTCGTTAATGAAATCGGTTGGTAAATATGCCACTTGAAAACAATGGCGGAGGTTTTAATTCGATATCTCGGAATTTTTTGAAAAAAAGTGCCGTTTCGCAAAATTTAACACAGGATTCCCTATGCTGAAAATGGTCAATTTTTAAAATTTTGAAAAAAATACAAGTTGCGTGTGTTTTGAGCCGGAAATGGGCCACTTGAAGCCAATGGAGGTGGTAAAAAATCGATATCTCGAAAAAAATATTTGCCCATTTTTAAAGTTGAAAAATGAGAAGGGGGTACCCTTACAATTTTTCGACAAAAATGGTATTTTTACAAAAATATTTTTTAGAATTTTTTCGTTAATGAAATCGGTTGGTAAATATGCCACTTGAAAACAATGGCGGAGGTTTTAATTCGATATCTCGAAATTTTTTGAAAAAAAGTGCCGTTTCGCAAAATTTAACACAGGATTCCCTATGCTGAAAATGGTCAATTTTTAAAATTTCGAAAAAAATACAAGTTGCGTGTGTTTTGAGCCGGACATGGGCCACTTGAAGCCAATGGAGGTGGTAAAAAATCGATATCTCGAAAAAAAATATTTGGCCATTTTTAAAGTTGAAAAATGAGAAGGGGGTACCCTTACAATTTTTCGACAAAAATGGTATTTTTACAAAAATATTTTTTAGAATTTTTTCGTTAATGAAATCGGTTGGTAAATATGCCACTTGAAAACAATGGCGAAGGTTTTAATTCGATATCTCGAAATTTTTTGAAAAAAAGTGCCGTTTCGCAAAATTTAACACAGGATTCCCTATGCTGAAAATGGTCAATTTTTAAAATTTCGAAAAAAATACAAGTTGCGTGTGTTTTGAGCCGGAAATGGGCCACTTGAAGCCAATGGAGGTGGTAAAAAATCGATATCTCGAAAAAAAAAATTTGGCCATTTTTTAAGTTGAAAAATGAGAAGGGGGTACCCTTACCATTTTTCGACAAAAATGGTATTTTTACAAAAATATTTTTTAGAATTTTTTCGTTAATGAAATCGGTTGGTAAATATGCCACTTGAAAACAATGGCGGAGGTTTTAATTCGATATCTCGGAATTTTTTGAAAAAAAGTGCCGTTTCGCAAAATTTAACACAGGATTCCCTATGCTGAAAATGGTCAATTTTTAAAATTTCGAAAAAAATACAAGTTGCGTGTGTTTTGAGCCGGACATGGGCCACTTGAAGCCAATGGAGGTGGTAAAAATCGATATCTCAAAAAAAAATATTTGGCCATTTTTAAAGTTGAAAAATGAGAAGGGGGTACCCTTACCATTTTTCGACAAAAATGGTATTTTTACAAAAATATTTTTTAGAATTTTTTCGTTAATGAAATCGGTTGGTAAATATGCCACTTGAAAACAATGGCGAAGGTTTTAATTCGATATCTCGAAATTTTTTGAAAAAAAGTGCCGTTTCGCAAAATTTAACACAGGATTCCCTATGCTGAAAATGGTCAATTTTTAAAATTTCGAAAAAAATACAAGTTTCGTGTGTTTTGAGCCGGAAATGGGCCACTTGAAGCCAATGGAGGTGGTAAAAAATCGATATCTCGAAAAAAATATTTGCCCATTTTTAAAGTTGAAAAATGAGAAGGGGGTACCCTTACCATTTTTCGACAAAAATGGTATTTTTACAAAAATATTTTTTAGAATTTTTTCGTTAATGAAATCGGTTGGTAAATATGCCACTTGAAAACAATGGCGAAGGTTTTAATTCGATATCTCGAAATTTTTTGAAAAAAAGTGCCGTTTCGCAAAATTTAACACAGGATTCCCTATGCTGAAAATGGTCAATTTTTAAAATTTCGAAAAAAATACAAGTTGCGTGTGTTTTGAGCCGGAAATGGGCCACTTGAAGCCAATGGAGGTGGTAAGAAATCGATATCTCGAAAAAAAATATTTGGCCATTTTTTAAGTTGAAAAAAGAGAAGGGGGTACCCTTACCATTTTTCGACAAAAATGGTATTTTTACAAAAATATTTTTTAGAATTTTTTCGTTAATGAAATCGGTTGGTAAATATGCCACTTGAAAACAATGGCGAAGGTTTTAATTCGATATCTCGAAATTTTTTGAAAAAAAGTGCCGTTTCGCAAAATTTAACACAGGATTCCCTATGCTGAAAATGGTCAATTTTTAAAATTTCGAAAAAAATACAAGTTGCGTGTGTTTTGAGCCGGAAATGGGCCACTTGAAGCCAATGGAGGTGGTAAAAAATCGATATCTCGAAAAAAAATATTTGGCCATTTTTAAAGTTGAAAAATGAGAAGGGGGTACCCTTACCATTTTTCGACAAAAATGGTATTTTTACAAAAATATTTTTTAGAATTTTTTCGTTAATGAAATCGGTTGGTAAATATGCCACTTGAAAACAATGGCGAAGGTTTTAATTCGATATCTCGAAATTTTTTGAAAAAAGTGCCGTTTCGCAAAATTTAACACAGGATTCCCTATGCTGAAAATGGTCAATTTTTAAAATTTCGAAAAAAATACAAGTTTCGTGTGTTTTGAGCCGGAAATGGGCCACTTGAAGCCAATGGAGGTGGTAAAAAATCGATATCTCGAAAAAAATATTTGCCCATTTTTAAAGTTGAAAAATGAGAAGGGGGTACCCTTACCATTTTTCGACAAAAATGGTATTTTTACAAAAATATTTTTTAGAATTTTTTCGTTAATGAAATCGGTTGGTAAATATGCCACTTGAAAACAATGGCGAAGGTTTTAATTCGATATCTCGAAATTTTTTGAAAAAAAGTGCCGTTTCGCAAAATTTAACACAGGATTCCCTATGCTGAAAATGGTCAATTTTTAAAATTTCGAAAAAAATACAAGTTGCGTGTGTTTTGAGCCGGAAATGGGCCACTTGAAGCCAATGGAGGTGGTAAGAAATCGATATCTCGAAAAAAAATATTTGGCCATTTTTTAAGTTGAAAAAAGAGAAGGGGGTACCCTTACCATTTTTCGACAAAAATGGTATTTTTACAAAAATATTTTTTAGAATTTTTTCGTTAATGAAATCGGTTGGTAAATATGCCACTTGAAAACAATGGCGAAGGTTTTAATTCGATATCTCGAAATTTTTTGAAAAAAAGTGCCGTTTCGCAAAATTTAACACAGGATTCCCTATGCTGAAAATGGTCAATTTTTAAAATTTCGAAAAAAATACAAGTTGCGTGTGTTTTGAGCCGGAAATGGGCCACTTGGAGCCAATGGAGGTGGTAAAAAATCGATATCTCGAAAAAAAATATTTGGCCATTTTTAAAGTTGAAAAATGAGAAGGGGGTACCCTTACCATTTTTCGACAAAAATTGTATTTTTACAAAAATATTTTTTAGAATTTTTTCGTTAATGAAATCGGTTGGTAAATATGCCACTTGAAAACAATGGCGAAGGTTTTAATTCGATATCTCGAAATTTTTTGAAAAAAAGTGCCGTTTCGCAAAATTTAACACAGGATTCCCTATGCTGAAAATGGTCAATTTTTAAAATTTCGAAAAAAATACAAGTTGCGTGTGTTTTGAGCCGGAAATGGGCCACTTGAAGCCAATGGAGGTGGTAAAAAATCGATATCTTGAAAAAAATATTTGCCCATTTTTAAAGTTGAAAAATGAGAAGGGGGTACCCTTACCATTTTTCGACAAAAATGGTATTTTTACAAAATTATTTTTTAGAATTTTTTCGTTAATGAAATCGGTTGGTAAATATGCCACTTGAAAACAATGGCGAAGGTTTTAATTCGATATCTCGAAATTTTTTGAAAAAAAGTGCCGTTTCGGAAAATTTAACACAGGATTCCCTATGCTGAAAATGGTCAATTTTTAAAATTTCGAAAAAAATACAAGTTGCGTGTGTTTTGAGCCGGAAATGGGCCACTTGAAGCCAATGGAGGTGGTAAAAAATCGATATCTCGAAAAAAAATATTTGGCCATTTTTAAAGTTGAAAAATGAGAAGGGGGTACCCTTACCATTTTTCGACAAAAATGGTATTTTTACAAAAATATTTTTTAGAATTTTTTCGTTAATGAAATCGGTTGGTAAATATGCCACTTGAAAACAATGGCGGAGGTTTTAATTCGATATCTCGGAATTTTTTGAAAAAAAGTGCCGTTTCGCAAAATTTAACACAGGATTCCCTATGCTGAAAATGGTCAATTTTTAAAATTTCGAAAAAAATACAAGTTGCGTGTGTTTTGAGCCGGAAATGGGCCACTTGATGAAGCCAATGGAGGTGGTAAAAAATCGATATCTCGAAAAAAAATATTTGGCCATTTTTAAAGTTGAAAAATGAGAAGGGGGTACCCTTACCATTTTTCGACAAAAATGGTATTTTTACAAAAATATTTTTTAGAATTTTTTCGTTAATGAAATCGGTTGGTAAATATGCCACTTGAAAACAATGGCGAAGGTTTTAATTCGATATCTCGAAATTTTTTGAAAAAAAGTGCCGTTTCGCAAAATTTAACACAGGATTCCCTATGCTGAAAATGGTCAATTTTTAAAATTTCGAAAAAAATACAAGCTGCGTGTGTTTTGAGCCGGAAATGGGCCACTTGAAGCCAATGGAGGTGGTAAAAAATCGATATCTCGAAAAAATATTTGCCCATTTTTAAAGTTGAAAAATGAGAAGGGGGTACCCTTACCATTTTTCGACAAAAATGGTATTTTTACAAAAATATTTTTTAGAATTTTTTCGTTAATGAAATCGGTTGGTAAATATGCCACTTGAAAACAATGGCGAAGGTTTTAATTCGATATCTCGAAATTTTTTGAAAAAAAGTGCCGTTTCGCAAAATTTAACACAGGATTCCCTATGCTGAAAATGGTCAATTTTTAAAATTTCGAAAAAAATACAAGTTGCGTGTGTTTTGAGCCGGAAATGGACCACTTGGAGCCAATGGAGGTGGTAAAAATCGATATCTCGAAAAAAAATATTTGGCCATTTTTAAAGTTGAAAAATGAGAAGGGGGTACCCTTACCATTTTTCGACAAAAATGGTATTTTTACAAAAATATTTTTTAGAATTTTTTCGTTAATGAAATCGGTTGGTAAATATGCCACTTGATAACAATGGCGGAGGTTTTAATTCGATATCTCGGAATTTTTTGAAAAAAAGTGCCGTTTCGCAAAATTTAACACAGGATTCCCTATGCTGAAAATGGTCAATTTTTAAAATTTCGAAAAAAATACAAGTTGCGTGTGTTTTGAGCCGGAAATGGGCCACTTGAAGCCAATGGAGGTGGTAAAAAATCGATATCTCGAAAAAAAATATTTGGCCATTTTTAAAGTTGAAAAATGAGAAGGGGGTACCCTTACCATTTTTCGACAAAAATGGTATTTTTACAAAAATATTTTTTAGAATTTTTTCGTTAATGAAATCGGTTGGTAAATATGCCACTTGAAAACAATGGCGAAGGTTTTAATTCGATATCTCGAAATTTTTTGAAAAAAAGTGCCGTTTCGCAAAATTTAACACAGGATTCCCTATGCTGAAAATGGTCAATTTTTAAAATTTCGAAAAAAATACAAGCTGCGTGTGTTTTGAGCCGGAAATGGGCCACTTGAAGCCAATGGAGGTGGTAAAAAATCGATATCTCGAAAAAAATATTTGCCCATTTTTAAAGTTGAAAAATGAGAAGGGGGTACCCTTACCATTTTTCGACAAAAATGGTATTTTTACAAAAATATTTTTTAGAATTTTTTCGTTAATGAAATCGGTTGGTAAATATGCCACTTGAAAACAATGGCGAAGGTTTTAATTCGATATCTCGAAATTTTTTGAAAAAAAGTGCCGTTTCGCAAAATTTAACACAGGATTCCCTATGCTGAAAATGGTCAACTTTAAAATTTCGAAAAAAATACAAGTTGCGTGTGTTTTGAGCCGGAAATGGGCCACTTGAAGCCAATGGAGGTGGTAAAAAATCGATATCTCGAAAAAAATATTTGCCCATTTTTAAAGTTGAAAAATGAGAAGGGGGTACCCTTACAATTTTTCGACAAAAATGGTATTTTTACAAAAATATTTTTTAGAATTTTTTCGTTAATGAAATCGGTTGGTAAATATGCCACTTGAAAACAATGGCGGAGGTTTTAATTCGATATCTCGAAATTTTTTGAAAAAAAGTGCCGTTTCGCAAAATTTAACACAGGATTCCCTATGCTGAAAATGGTCAATTTTTAAAATTTCGAAAAAAATACAAGTTGCGTGTGTTTTGAGCCGGAAATGGGCCACTTGAAGCCAATGGAGGTGGTAAAAAATCGATATCTCGAAAAAAAAAATTTGGCCATTTTTTAAGTTGAAAAATGAGAAGGGGGTACCCTTACCATTTTTCGACAAAAATGGTATTTTTACAAAAATATTTTTTAGAATTTTTTCGTTAATGAAATCGGTTGGTAAATATGCCACTTGAAAACAATGGCGGAGGTTTTAATTCGATATCTCGGAATTTTTTGAAAAAAAGTGCCGTTTCGCAAAATTTAACACAGGATTCCCTATGCTGAAAATGGTCAATTTTTAAAATTTCGAAAAAAATACAAGTTGCGTGTGTTTTGAGCCGGACATGGGCCACTTGAAGCCAATGGAGGTGGTAAAAATCGATATCTCGAAAAAAAATATTTGGCCATTTTTAAAGTTGAAAAATGAGAAGGGGGTACCCTTACCATTTTTCGACAAAAATGGTATTTTTACAAAAATATTTTTTAGAATTTTTTCGTTAATGAAATCGGTTGGTAAATATGCCACTTGAAAACAATGGCGAAGGTTTTAATTCGATATCTCGAAATTTTTTGAAAAAAAGTGCCGTTTCGCAAAATTTAACACAGGATTCCCTATGCTGAAAATGGTCAACTTTAAAATTTCGAAAAAAATACAAGTTGCGTGTGTTTTGAGCCGGAAATGGGCCACTTGAAGCCAATGGAGGTGGTAAAAAATCGATATCTCGAAAAAAAATATTTGGCCATTTTTAAAGTTGAAAAATGAGAAGGGGGTACCCTTACCATTTTTCGACAAAAATGGTATTTTTACAAAAATATTTTTTAGAATTTTTTCGTTAATGAAATCGGTTGGTAAATATGCCACTTGAAAACAATGGCGAAGGTTTTAATTCGATATCTCGAAATTTTTTGAAAAAAAGTGCCGTTTCGCAAAATTTAACACAGGATTCCCTATGCTGAAAATGGTCAATTTTTAAAATTTCGAAAAAAATACAAGCTGCGTGTGTTTTGAGCCGGAAATGGGCCACTTGAAGCCAATGGAGGTGGTAAAAAATCGATATCTCGAAAAAAATATTTGCCCATTTTTAAAGTTGAAAAATGAGAAGGGGGTACCCTTACGATTTTTCGACAAAAATTGTATTTTTACAAAAATATTTTTTAGAATTTTTTCGTTAATGAAATCGGTTGGTAAATATGCCACTTGAAAACAATGGCGGAGGTTTTAATTCGATATCTCGAAATTTTTTGAAAAAAAGTGCCGTTTCGAAAAATTTAACACAGGATTCCCTATGCTGAAAATGGTCAATTTTTAAAATTTCGAAAATAATACAAGTTGCGTGTGTTTTGAGCCGGAAATGGGCCACTTGAAGCCAATGGAGGTGGTAAAAAATCGATATCTCGAAAAAAAATATTTGGCCATTTTTAAAGTTGAAAAATGAGAAGGGGGTACCCTTACAATTTTTCGACAAAAATGGTATTTTTACAAAAATATTTTTTAGAATTTTTTCGTTAATGAAATCGGTTGGTAAATATGCCACTTGAAAACAATGGCGAAGGTTTTAATTCGATATCTCGAAATTTTTTGAAAAAAAGTGCCGTTTCGCAAAATTTAACACAGGATTCCCTATGCTGAAAATGGTCAATTTTTAAAATTTCGAAAAAAATACAAGTTGCGTGTGTTTTGAGCCGGAAATGGGCCACTTGAAGCCAATGGAGGTGGTAAAAAATCGATATCTCGAAAAAAAATATTTGGCCATTTTTAATGTTGAAAAATGAGAAGGGGGTACCCTTACCATTTTTCGACAAAAATGGTATTTTTACAAAAATATTTTTTAGAATTTTTTCGTTAATGAAATCGGTTGGTAAATATGCCACTTGAAAACAATGGCGGAGGTTTTAATTCGATATCTCGAAATTTTTTGAAAAAAAGTGCCGTTTCGCAAAATTTAACACAGGATTCCCTATGCTGAAAATGGTCAATTTTTAAAATTTCGAAAAAAATACAAGTTGCGTGTGTTTTGAGCCGGAAATGGGCCACTTGAAGCCAATGGAGGTGGTAAAAAATCGATATCTCGAAAAAAAATATTTGGCCATTTTTAAAGTTGAAAAATGAGAAGGGGGTACCCTTACCATTTTTCGACAAAAATGGTATTTTTACAAAAATATTTTTTAGAATTTTTTCGTTAATGAAATCGGTTGGTAAATATGCCACTTGAAAACAATGGCGAAGGTTTTAATTCGATATCTCGAAATTTTTTGAAAAAAAGTGCCGTTTCGCAAAATTTAACACAGGATTCCCTATGCTGAAAATGGTCAATTTTTAAAATTTCGAAAAAAATACAAGCTGCGTGTGTTTTGAGCCGGAAATGGGCCACTTGAAGCCAATGGAGGTGGTAAAAAATCGATATCTCGAAAAAAATATTTGCCCATTTTTAAAGTTGAAAAATGAAAAGGGGGTACCCTTACCATTTTTCGACAAAAATGGTATTTTTACAAAAATATTTTTTAGAATTTTTTCGTTAATGAAATCGGTTGGTAAATATGCCACTTGAAAACAATGGCGGAGGTTTTAATTCGATATCTCGAAATTTTTTGAAAAAAAGTGCCGTTTCGCAAAATTTAACACAGGATTCCCTATGCTGAAAATGGTCAATTTTTAAAATTTCGAAAAAAATACAAGTTGCGTGTGTTTTGAGCCGGAAATGGGCCACTTGAAGCCAATGGAGGTGGTAAAAAATCGATATCTTGAAAAAAATATTTGCCCATTTTTAAAGTTGAAAAATGAGAAGGGGGTACCCTTACCATTTTTCGACAAAAATGGTATTTTTACAAAAATATTTTTTAGAATTTTTTGGTTAATGAAATCGGTTGGTAAATATGCCACTTGAAAACAATGGCGGAGGTTTTAATTCGATATCTCGAAATTTTTTGAAAAAAAGTGCCGTTTCGCAAAATTTAACACAGGATTCCCTATGCTGAAAATGGTCAATTTTTAAAATTTCGAAAAAAATACAAGTTGCGTGTGTTTTGAGCCGGAAATGGACCACTTGGAGCCAATGGAGGTGGTAAAAATCGATATCTCGAAAAAAAATATTTGGCCATTTTTAAAGTTGAAAAATGAGAAGGGGGTACCCTTACAATTTTTCGACAAAAATGGTATTTTTACAAAATTATTTTTTAGAATTTTTTCGTTAATGAAATCGGTTGGTAAATATGCCACTTGAAAACAATGGCGAAGGTTTTAATTCGATATCTCGAAATTTTTTGAAAAAAAGTGCCGTTTCGCAAAATTTAACACAGGATTCCCTATGCTGAAAATGGTCAATTTTTAAAATTTCGAAAAAAATACAAGTTGCGTGTGTTTTGAGCCGGAAATGGGCCACTTGAAGCCAATGGAGGTGGTAAAAAATCGATATCTCGAAAAAAAATATTTGGCCATTTTTTAAGTTGAAAAATGAGAAGGGGGTACCCTTACCATTTTTCGACAAAAATGGTATTTTTACAAAAAAAATTGTTTAGAATTTTTTCGTTAATGAAATCGGTTGGTAAATATGCCACTTGAAAACAATGGCGGAGGTTTTAATTCGATATCTCGAAATTTTTTGAAAAAAAGTGCCGTTTCGCAAAATTTAACACAGGATTCCCTATGCTGAAAATGGTCAATTTTTAAAATTTCGAAAAAAATACAAGTTGCGTGTGTTTTGAGCCGGAAATGGACCACTTGGAGCCAATGGAGGTGGTAAAAATCGATATCTCGAAAAAAAATATTTGGCCATTTTTAAAGTTGAAAAATGAGAAGGGGGTACCCTTACAATTTTTCGACAAAAATGGTATTTTTACAAAATTATTTTTTAGAATTTTTTCGTTAATGAAATCGGTTGGTAAATATGCCACTTGAAAACAATGGCGAAGGTTTTAATTCGATATCTCGAAATTTTTTGAAAAAAAGTGCCGTTTCGCAAAATTTAACACAGGATTCCCTATGCTGAAAATGGTCAATTTTTAAAATTTCGAAAAAAATACAAGTTGCGTGTGTTTTGAGCCGGAAATGGGCCACTTGAAGCCAATGGAGGTGGTAAAAAATCGATATCTCGAAAAAAAATATTTGGCCATTTTTAAAGTTGACAAATGAGAAGGGGGTACCCTTACCATTTTTCGACAAAAATGGTATTTTTAAAAAATATTTTTTAGAATTTTTTCGTTAATGAAATCGGTTGGTAAATATGCCACTTGATAACAATGGCGGAGGTTTTAATTCGATATCTCGGAATTTTTTGAAAAAAAGTGCCGTTTCGCAAAATTTAACACAGGATTCCCTATGCTGAAAATGGTCAATTTTTAAAATTTCGAAAAAAATACAAGTTGCGTGTGTTTTGAGCCGGAAATGGGCCACTTGAAGCCAATGGAGGTGGTAAAAAATCGATATCTCGAAAAAAAATATTTGGCCATTTTTAAAGTTGAAAAATGAGAAGGGGGTACCCTTACCTTTTTTCGACAAAAATGGTATTTTTACAAAAATATTTTTTAGAATTTTTTCGTTAATGAAATCGGTTGGTAAATATGCCACTTGAAAACAATGGCGAAGGTTTTAATTCGATATCTCGAAATTTTTTGAAAAAAAGTGCCGTTTCGCAAAATTTAACACAGGATTCCCTATGCTGAAAATGGTCAATTTTTAAAATTTCGAAAAAAATACAAGCTGCGTGTGTTTTGAGCCGGAAATGGGCCACTTGAAGCCAATGGAGGTGGTAAAAAATCGATATCTCGAAAAAAATATTTGCCCATTTTTAAAGTTGAAAAATGAGAAGGGGGTACCCTTACCATTTTTCGACAAAAATGGTATTTTTACAAAAATATTTTTTAGAATTTTTTCGTTAATGAAATCGGTTGGTAAATATGCCACTTGAAAACAATGGCGAAGGTTTTAATTCGATATCTCGAAATTTTTTGAAAAAAAGTGCCGTTTCGCAAAATTTAACACAGGATTCCCTATGCTGAAAATGGTCAATTTTTAAAATTTCGAAAAAAATACAAGTTGCGTGTGTTTTGAGCCGGAAATGGGCCACTTGAAGCCAATGGAGGTGGTAAAAAATCGATATCTCGAAAAAAAATATTTGGCCATTTTTAAAGTTGAAAAATGAGAAGGGGGTACCCTTACCATTTTTCGACAAAAATGGTATTTTTACAAAAATATTTTTTAGAATTTTTTCGTTAATGAAATCGGTTGGTAAATATGCCACTTGAAAACAATGGCGGAGGTTTTAATTCGATATCTCGGAATTTTTTGAAAAAAAGTGCCGTTTCGCAAAATTTAACACAGGATTCCCTATGCTGAAAATGGTCAATTTTTAAAATTTCGAAAAAAATACAAGTTGCGTGTGTTTTGAGCCGGAAATGGGCCACTTGAAGCCAATGGAGGTGGTAAAAAATCGATATCTCGAAAAAAAATATTTGGCCATTTTTAAAGTTGAAAAATGAGAAGGGGGTACCCTTACCATTTTTCGACAAAAATGGTATTTTTACAAAAATATTTTTTAGAATTTTTTCGTTAATGAAATCGGTTGGTAAATATGCCACTTGAAAACAATGGCGAAGGTTTTAATTCGATATCTCGAAATTTTTTGAAAAAAAGTGCCGTTTCGCAAAATTTAACACAGGATTCCCTATGCTGAAAATGGTCAATTTTTAAAATTTCGAAAAAAATACAAGCTGCGTGTGTTTTGAGCCGGAAATGGGCCACTTGAAGCCAATGGAGGTGGTAAAAAATCGATATCTCGAAAAAAATATTTGCCCATTTTTAAAGTTGAAAAATGAGAAGGGGGTACCCTTACCATTTTTCGACAAAAATTGTATTTTTACAAAAATATTTTTTAGAATTTTTTCGTTAATGAAATCGGTTGGTAAATATGCCACTTGAAAACAATGGCGGAGGTTTTAATTCGATATCTCGAAATTTTTTGAAAAAAAGTGCCGTTTCGAAAAATTTAACACAGGATTCCCTATGCTGAAAATGGTCAATTTTTAAAATTTCGAAAATAATACAAGTTGCGTGTGTTTTGAGCCGGAAATGGGCCACTTGAAGCCAATGGAGGTGGTAAAAAATCGATATCTCGAAAAAAAATATTTGGCCATTTTTAAAGTTGAAAAATGAGAAGGGGGTACCCTTACAATTTTTCGACAAAAATGGTATTTTTACAAAAATATTTTTTAGAATTTTTTCGTTAATGAAATCGGTTGGTAAATATGCCACTTGAAAACAATGGCGAAGGTTTTAATTCGATATCTCGAAATTTTTTGAAAAAAAGTGCCGTTTCGCAAAATTTAACACAGGATTCCCTATGCTGAAAATGGTCAATTTTTAAAATTTCGAAAAAAATACAAGTTGCGTGTGTTTTGAGCCGGAAATGGGCCACTTGAAGCCAATGGAGGTGGTAAAAAATCGATATCTCGAAAAAAAATATTTGGCCATTTTTAATGTTGAAAAATGAGAAGGGGGTACCCTTACCATTTTTCGACAAAAATGGTATTTTTACAAAAATATTTTTTAGAATTTTTTCGTTAATGAAATCGGTTGGTAAATATGCCACTTGAAAACAATGGCGAAGGTTTTAATTCGATATCTCGAAATTTTTTGAAAAAAAGTGCCGTTTCGCAAAATTTAACACAGGATTCCCTATGCTGAAAATGGTCAATTTTTAAAATTTCGAAAAAAATACAAGTTGCGTGTGTTTTGAGCCGGAAATGGGCCACTTGAAGCCAATGGAGGTGGTAAAAAATCGATATCTCGAAAAAAAATATTTGGCCATTTTTAAAGTTGAAAAATGAGAAGGGGGTACCCTTACCATTTTTCGACAAAAATGGTATTTTTACAAAAATATTTTTTAGAATTTTTTCGTTAATGAAATCGGTTGGTAAATATGCCACTTGAAAACAATGGCGGAGGTTTTAATTCGATATCTCGGAATTTTTTGAAAAAAAGTGCCGTTTCGCAAAATTTAACACAGGATTCCCTATGCTGAAAATGGTCAATTTTTAAAATTTCGAAAAAAATACAAGTTGCGTGTGTTTTGAGCCGGAAATGGGCCACTTGAAGCCAATGGAGGTGGTAAAAAATCGATATCTCGAAAAAAAATATTTGGCCATTTTTAAAGTTGAAAAATGAGAAGGGGGTACCCTTACCATTTTTCGACAAAAATGGTATTTTTACAAAAATATTTTTTAGAATTTTTTCGTTAATGAAATCGGTTGGTAAATATGCCACTTGAAAACAATGGCGAAGGTTTTAATTCGATATCTCGAAATTTTTTGAAAAAAAGTGCCGTTTCGCAAAATTTAACACAGGATTCCCTATGCTGAAAATGGTCAATTTTTAAAATTTCGAAAAAAATACAAGCTGCGTGTGTTTTGAGCCGGAAATGGGCCACTTGAAGCCAATGGAGGTGGTAAAAAATCGATATCTCGAAAAAAATATTTGCCCATTTTTAAAGTTGAAAAATGAGAAGGGGGTACCCTTACCATTTTTCGACAAAAATTGTATTTTTACAAAAATATTTTTTAGAATTTTTTCGTTAATGAAATCGGTTGGTAAATATGCCACTTGAAAACAATGGCGGAGGTTTTAATTCGATATCTCGAAATTTTTTGAAAAAAAGTGCCGTTTCGAAAAATTTAACACAGGATTCCCTATGCTGAAAATGGTCAATTTTTAAAATTTCGAAAATAATACAAGTTGCGTGTGTTTTGAGCCGGAAATGGGCCACTTGAAGCCAATGGAGGTGGTAAAAAATCGATATCTCGAAAAAAAATATTTGGCCATTTTTAAAGTTGAAAAATGAGAAGGGGGTACCCTTACAATTTTTCGACAAAAATGGTATTTTTACAAAAATATTTTTTAGAATTTTTTCGTTAATGAAATCGGTTGGTAAATATGCCACTTGAAAACAATGGCGAAGGTTTTAATTCGATATCTCGAAATTTTTTGAAAAAAAGTGCCGTTTCGCAAAATTTAACACAGGATTCCCTATGCTGAAAATGGTCAATTTTTAAAATTTCGAAAAAAATACAAGTTGCGTGTGTTTTGAGCCGGAAATGGGCCACTTGAAGCCAATGGAGGTGGTAAAAAATCGATATCTCGAAAAAAAATATTTGGCCATTTTTAATGTTGAAAAATGAGAAGGGGGTACCCTTACCATTTTTCGACAAAAATGGTATTTTTACAAAAATATTTTTTAGAATTTTTTCGTTAATGAAATCGGTTGGTAAATATGCCACTTGAAAACAATGGCGGAGGTTTTAATTCGATATCTCGAAATTTTTTGAAAAAAAGTGCCGTTTCGCAAAATTTAACACAGGATTCCCTATGCTGAAAATGGTCAATTTTTAAAATTTCGAAAAAAATACAAGTTGCGTGTGTTTTGAGCCGGAAATGGGCCACTTGAAGCCAATGGAGGTGGTAAAAAATCGATATCTCGAAAAAAAATATTTGGCCATTTTTAAAGTTGAAAAATGAGAAGGGGGTACCCTTACCATTTTTCGACAAAAATGGTATTTTTACAAAAATATTTTTTAGAATTTTTTCGTTAATGAAATCGGTTGGTAAATATGCCACTTGAAAACAATGGCGAAGGTTTTAATTCGATATCTCGAAATTTTTTGAAAAAAAGTGCCGTTTCGCAAAATTTAACACAGGATTCCCTATGCTGAAAATGGTCAATTTTTAAAATTTCGAAAAAAATACAAGCTGCGTGTGTTTTGAGCCGGAAATGGGCCACTTGAAGCCAATGGAGGTGGTAAAAAATCGATATCTCGAAAAAAATATTTGCCCATTTTTAAAGTTGAAAAATGAAAAGGGGGTACCCTTACCATTTTTCGACAAAAATGGTATTTTTACAAAAATATTTTTTAGAATTTTTTCGTTAATGAAATCGGTTGGTAAATATGCCACTTGAAAACAATGGCGGAGGTTTTAATTCGATATCTCGAAATTTTTTGAAAAAAAGTGCCGTTTCGCAAAATTTAACACAGGATTCCCTATGCTGAAAATGGTCAATTTTTAAAATTTCGAAAAAAATACAAGTTGCGTGTGTTTTGAGCCGGAAATGGGCCACTTGAAGCCAATGGAGGTGGTAAAAAATCGATATCTTGAAAAAAATATTTGCCCATTTTTAAAGTTGAAAAATGAGAAGGGGGTACCCTTACCATTTTTCGACAAAAATGGTATTTTTACAAAAATATTTTTTAGAATTTTTTGGTTAATGAAATCGGTTGGTAAATATGCCACTTGAAAACAATGGCGGAGGTTTTAATTCGATATCTCGAAATTTTTTGAAAAAAAGTGCCGTTTCGCAAAATTTAACACAGGATTCCCTATGCTGAAAATGGTCAATTTTTAAAATTTCGAAAAAAATACAAGTTGCGTGTGTTTTGAGCCGGAAATGCGCCACTTGAAGCCAATGGAGGTGGTAAAAAATCGATATCTTGAAAAAAATATTTGCCCATTTTTAAAGTTGAAAAATGAGAAGGGGGTACCCTTACCATTTTTCGACAAAAATGGTATTTTTACAAAAATATTTTTTAGAATTTTTTCGTTAATGAAATCGGTTGGTAAATATGCCACTTGAAAACAATGGCGAAGGTTTTAATTCGATATCTCGAAATTTTGTGAAAAAAAGTGCCGTTTCGCAAAATTGAACACAAGATTCCCTATGCTGAAAATGGTCAATTTTTAAAATTTCGAAAAAAATACAAGTTGCGTGTGTTTTGAGCCGGAAATGGGCCACGTGAAGCCAATGGAGGTGGTAAAAAATCGATATCTCGAAAAAAAATATTTGGGCATTTTTAAAGTTGAAAAATGAGAAGGGGGTACCCTTACCATTTTTCGACAAAAATGGTATTTTTACAAAAATATTTTTTAGAATTTTTTCGTTAATGAAATCGGTTGGTAAATATGCCACTTGAAAACAATGGCGAAGGTTTTAATTCGATATCTCGAAATTTTTTGAAAAAAAGTGCCGTTTCGCAAAATTTAACACAGGATTCCCTATGCTGAAAATGGTCAATTTTTAAAATTTCGAAAAAAATACAAGTTGCGTGTGTTTTGAGCCGGAAATGGGCCACTTGAAGCCAATGGAGGTGGTAAAAAATCGATATCTCGAAAAAAAATATTTGGCCATTTTTAAAGTTGAAAAATGAGAAGGGGTTACCCTTACTATTTTTCGACAAAAATGGTATTTTTACAAAAATATTTTTTAGAATTTTTTCGTTAATGAAATCGGTTGGTAAATATGCCACTTGAAAACAATGGCGAAGGTTTTAATTCGATACCTCGAAATTTTTTGAAAAAAGTGCCGTTTCGCAAAATTTAACACAGGATTCCCTATGCTGAAAATGGTCAATTTTTAAAATTTCGAAAAAAATACAAGTTGCGTGTGTTTTGAGCCGGAAATGGGCCACTTGAAGCCAATGGAGGTGGTAAAAAATCGATATCTCGAAAAAAAATATTTGGCCATTTTTAAAGTTGAAAAATGAGAAGGGGGTACCCTTACAATTTTTCGACAAAAATGGTATTTTTACAAAAATATTTTTTAGAATTTTTTCGTTAATGAAATCGGTTGGTAAATATGCCACTTGAAAACAATGGCGAAGGTTTTAATTCGATATCTCGAAATTTTTTGAAAAAAAGTGCCGTTTCGCAAAATTTAACACAGGATTCCCTATGCTGAAAATGGTCAATTTTTAAAATTTCGAAAAAAATACAAGTTGCGTGTGTTTTGAGCCGGAAATGGGCCACTTGAAGCCAATGGAGGTGGTAAAAAATCGATATCTCGAAAAAAAATATTTGGCCATTTTTTAAGTTGAAAAATGAGAAGGGGGTACCCTTACCATTTTTCGACAAAAATGGTATTTTTACAAAAATATTTTTTAGAATTTTTTCGTTAATGAAATCGGTTGGTAAATATGCCACTTGAAAACAATGGCGAAGGTTTTAATTCGATATCTCGAAATTTTTTGAAAAAAAGTGCCGTTTCGCAAAATTTAACACAGGATTCCCTATGCTGAAAATGGTCAATTTTTAAAATTTCGAAAAAAATACAAGTTGCGTGTGTTTTGAGCCGGAAATGGGCCACTTGAAGCCAATGGAGGTGGTAAAAAATCGATATCTCGAAAAAAAATATTTGGCCATTTTTTAAGTTGAAAAAAGAGAAGGGGGTACCCTTACCATTTTTCGACAAAAATGGTATTTTTACAAAAAAAATTGTTTAGAATTTTTTCGTTAATGAAATCGGTTGGTAAATATGCCACTTGAAAACAATGGCGGAGGTTTTAATTCGATATCTCGAAATTTTTTGAAAAAAAGTGCCGTTTGGCAAAATTTAACACAGGATTCCCTATGCTGAAAATGGTCAATTTTTAAAATTTCGAAAAAAATACAAGTTGCGTGTGTTTTGAGCCGGAAATGGACCACTTGGAGCCAATGGAGGTGGTAAAAATCGATATCTCGAAAAAAAATATTTGGCCATTTTTAAAGTTGAAAAATGAGAAGGGGGTTACAATTTTTCGACAAAAATGGTATTTTTACAAAAATATTTTTTAGAATTTTTTCGTTAATGAAATCGGTTGGTAAATATGCCACTTGAAAACAATGGCGGAGGTTTTAATTCGATATCTCGAAATTTTTTGAAAAAAAGTGCCGTTTCGCAAAATTTAACACAGGATTCCCTATGCTGAAAATGGTCAATTTTTAAAATTTCGAAAAAAATACAAGTTGCGTGTGTTTTGAGCCGGACATGGGCCACTTGAAGCCAATGGAGGTGGTAAAAAATCGATATCTCGAAAAAAAATATTTGGCCATTTTTAAAGTTGAAAAATGAGAAGGGGGTACCCTTACAATTTTTCGACAAAAATGGTATTTTTACAAAAATATTTTTTAGAATTTTTTCGTTAATGAAATCGGTTGGTAAATATGCCACTTGAAAACAATGGCGAAGGTTTTAATTCGATATCTCGAAATTTTTTGAAAAAAAGTGCCGTTTCGCAAAATTTAACACAGGATTCCCTATGCTGAAAATGGTCAATTTTTAAAATTTCGAAAATAATACAAGTTGCGTGTGTTTTGAGCCGGAAATGGGCCACTTGAAGCCAATGGAGGTGGTAAAAAATCGATATCTCGAAAAAAAATATTTGGCCATTTTTAAAGTTGAAAAATGAGAAGGGGGTACCCTTACAATTTTTCGACAAAAATGGTATTTTTACAAAAATATTTTTTAGAATTTTTTCGTTAATGAAATCGGTTGGTAAATATGCCACTTGAAAACAATGGCGAAGGTTTTAATTCGATATCTCGAAATTTTTTGAAAAAAAGTGCCGT
This sequence comes from Exephanes ischioxanthus, assembly GCA_958510785.1. Taxonomy (NCBI): domain Eukaryota; kingdom Metazoa; phylum Arthropoda; class Insecta; order Hymenoptera; family Ichneumonidae; genus Exephanes; species Exephanes ischioxanthus. The sequence continues at coordinate 10,827,468 of OY294018.1, read as the reverse complement.
TTCACAAAATTTAACACAGGATTCCCTATGCTGAAAATGGTCAATTTTTAAAATTTCGAAAAAAATACAAGTTGCGTGTGTTTTGAGCCGGAAATGGGCCACTTGAAGCCAATGGAGGTGGTAAAAAATCGATATCTCGAAAAAAAATATTTGGCCATTTTTAAAGTTGAAAAATGAGAAGGGGGTACCCTTACCATTTTTCGACAAAAATGGTATTTTTACAAAAAAATTTTTTAGAATTTTTTCGTTAATGAAATCGGTTGGTAAATATGCCACTTGAAAACAATGGCGAAGGTTTTAATTCGATATCTCGAAATTTTTTGAAAAAAAGTGCCGTTTCGCAAAATTTAACACAGGATTCCCTATGCTGAAAATGGTCAATTTTTAAAATTTCGAAAAAAATACAAGTTGCGTGTGTTTTGAGCCGGAAATGGGCCACTTGAAGCCAATGGAGGTGGTAAAAAATCGATATCACGAAAAAAAATATTTGGCCATTTTTAAAGTTGAAAAATGAGAAGGGGTTACCCTTACCATTTTTCGACAAAAATGGTATTTTTACAAAAATATTTTTTAGAATTTTTTCGTTAATGAAATCGGTTGGTAAATATGCCACTTGAAAACAATGGCGAAGGTTTTAATTCGATATCTCGAAATTTTTTGAAAAAAAGTGCCGTTTCGCAAAATTTAACACAGGATTCCCTATGCTGAAAATGGTCAATTTTTAAAATTTCGAAAAAAATACAAGTTGCGTGTGTTTTGAGCCGGAAATGGGCCACTTGAAGCCAATGGAGGTGGTAAAAAATCGATATCTCGAAAAAAAATATTTGGCCATTTTTTAAGTTGAAAAATGAGAAGGGGGTACCCTTACCATTTTTCGACAAAAATTGTATTTTTACAAAAATATTTTTTAGAATTTTTTCGTTAATGAAATCGGTTGGTAAATATGCCACTTGAAAACAATGGCGGAGGTTTTAATTCGATATCTCGAAATTTTTTGAAAAAAAGTGCCGTTTCGAAAAATTTAACACAGGATTCCCTATGCTGAAAATGGTCAATTTTTAAAATTTCGAAAATAATACAAGTTGCGTGTGTTTTGAGCCGGAAATGGGCCACTTGAAGCCAATGGAGGTGGTAAAAAATCGATATCTCGAAAAAAAATATTTGGCCATTTTTAAAGTTGAAAAATGAGAAGGGGGTACCCTTACCATTTTTCGACAAAAATTGTATTTTTACAAAAATATTTTTTAGAATTTTTTCGTTAATGAAATCGGTTGGTAAATATGCCACTTGAAAACAATGGCGAAGGTTTTAATTCGATATCTCGAAATTTTTTGAAAAAAAGTGCCGTTTCGCAAAATTTAACACAGGATTCCCTATGCTGAAAATGGTCAATTTTTAAAATTTCGAAAAAAATACAAGTTGCGTGTGTTTTGAGCCGGAAATGGGCCACTTGAAGCCAATGGAGGTGGTAAAAAATCGATATCTCGAAAAAAAATATTTGGCCATTTTTTAAGTTGAAAAATGAGAAGGGGGTACCCTTACCATTTTTCGACAAAAATTGTATTTTTACAAAAATATTTTTTAGAATTTTTTCGTTAATGAAATCGGTTGGTAAATATGCCACTTGAAAACAATGGCGGAGGTTTTAATTCGATATCTCGAAATTTTTTGAAAAAAAGTGCCGTTTCGAAAAATTTAACACAGGATTCCCTATGCTGAAAATGGTCAATTTTTAAAATTTCGAAAATAATACAAGTTGCGTGTGTTTTGAGCCGGAAATGGGCCACTTGAAGCCAATGGAGGTGGTAAAAAATCGATATCTCGAAAAAAAATATTTGGCCATTTTTAAAGTTGAAAAATGAGAAGGGGGTACCCTTACAATTTTTCGACAAAAATTGTATTTTTACAAAAATATTTTTTAGAATTTTTTCGTTAATGAAATCGGTTGGTAAATATGCCACTTGAAAACAATGGCGAAGGTTTTAATTCGATATCTCGGAATTTTTTGAAAAAAAGTGCCGTGTCGCAAAATTTAACACAGGATTCCCTATGCTGAAAATGGTCAATTTTTAAAATTTCGAAAAAAATACAAGTTGCGTGTGTTTTGAGCCGGAAATGGGCCACTTGAAGCCAATGGAGGTGGTAAAAAATCGATATCTCGAAAAAAAATATTTGGCCATTTTTTAAGTTGAAAAATGAGAAGGGGGTACCCTTACCATTTTTCGACAAAAATGGTATTTTTACAAAAAAAATTGTTTAGAATTTTTTCGTTAATGAAATCGGTTGGTAAATATGCCACTTGAAAACAATGGCGGAGGTTTTAATTCGATATCTCGAAATTTTTTGAAAAAAAGTGCCGTTTCGCAAAATTTAACACAGGATTCCCTATGCTGAAAATGGTCAATTTTTAAAATTTCGAAAAAAATACAAGTTGCGTGTGTTTTGAGCCGGAAAAGGGCCACTTGAAGCCAATGGAGGTGGTAAAAAATCGATATCTCGAAAAAAAATATTTGGCCATTTTTTAAGTTGAAAAAAGAGAAGGGGGTACCCTTACCATTTTTCGACAAAAATGGTATTTTTACAAAAATATTTTTTAGAATTTTTTCGTTAATGAAATCGGTTGGTAAATATGCCACTTGAAAACAATGGCGAAGGTTTTAATTCGATATCTCGAAATTTTTTGAAAAAAAGTGCCGTTTCGCAAAATTTAACACAGGATTCCCTATGCTGAAAATGGTCAATTTTTAAAATTTCGAAAAAAATACAAGTTGCGTGTGTTTTGAGCCGGAAATGGGCCACTTGAAGCCAATGGAGGTGGTAAAAAATCGATATCTCGAAAAAAAATATTTGGCCATTTTTTAAGTTGAAAAATGAGAAGGGGGTACCCTTACCATTTTTCGACAAAAATGGTATTTTTACAAAAATATTTTTTAGAATTTTTTCGTTAATGAAATCGGTTGGTAAATATGCCACTTGAAAACAATGGCGAAGGTTTTAATTCGATATCTCGAAATTTTTTGAAAAAAAGTGCCGTTTCGCAAAATTTAACACAGGATTCCCTATGCTGAAAATGGTCAATTTTTAAAATTTCGAAAAAAATACAAGTTGCGTGTGTTTTGAGCCGGAAATGGACCACTTGGAGCCAATGGAGGTGGTAAAAATCGATATCTCGAAAAAAAATATTTGGCCATTTTTAAAGTTGAAAAATGAGAAGGGGGTACCCTTACCATTTTTCGACAAAAATGGTATTTTTACAAAAAAAATTGTTTAGAATTTTTTCGTTAATGAAATCGGTTGGTAAATATGCCACTTGAAAACAATGGCGGAGGTTTTAATTCGATATCTCGAAATTTTTTGAAAAAAAGTGCCGTTTCGCAAAATTTAACACAGGATTCCCTATGCTGAAAATGGTCAATTTTTAAAATTTCGAAAAAAATACAAGTTGCGTGTGTTTTGAGCCGGAAAAGGGCCACTTGAAGCCAATGGAGGTGGTAAAAAATCGATATCTCGAAAAAAAATATTTGGCCATTTTTTAAGTTGAAAAAAGAGAAGGGGGTACCCTTACCATTTTTCGACAAAAATGGTATTTTTACAAAAATATTTTTTAGAATTTTTTCGTTAATGAAATCGTTTGGTAAATATGCCACTTGAATACAATGGCGGAGGTTTTAATTCGATATCTCGAAATTTTTTGAAAAAAGTGCCGTTTCGCAAAATTTAACACAGGATTCCCTATGCTGAAAATGGTCAATTTTTAAAATTTCGAAAAAAATACAAGTTGCGTGTGTTTTGAGCCGGAAATGGGCCACTTGAAGCCAATGGAGGTGGTAAAAAATCGATATCTCGAAAAAAAATATTTGGCCATTTTTAAAGTTGAAAAATGAGTAGGGGGTACCCTTACAATTTTTCGACAAAAATGGTATTTTTACAAAAATATTTTTTAGAATTTTTTCGTTAATGAAATCGGTTGGTAAATATGCCACTTGAAAACAATGGCGAAGGTTTTAATTCGATATCTCGAAATTTTTTGAAAAAAAGTGCCGTTTCGCAAAATTTAACACAGGATTCCCTATGCTGAAAATGGTCAATTTTTAAAATTTCGAAAAAAATACAAGTTGCGTGTGTTTTGAGCCGGAAATGGGCCACTTGAAGCCAATGGAGGTGGTAAAAAATCGATATCTCGAAAAAAAATATTTGGCCATTTTTAAAGTTGAAAAATGAGAAGGGGGTACCCTTACCATTTTTCGACAAAAATGGTATTTTTACAAAAATATTTTTTAGAATTTTTTCGTTAATGAAATCGGTTGGTAAATATGCCACTTGAAAACAATGGCGAAGGTTTTAATTCGATATCTCGAAATTTTTTGAAAAAAAGTGCCGTTTCGCAAAATTTAACACAGGATTCCCTATGCTGAAAATGGTCAATTTTTAAAATTTCGAAAAAAATACAAGTTGCGTGTGTTTTGAGCCGGAAATGGGCCACTTGAAGCCAATGGAGGTGGTAAAAAATCGATATCTCGAAAAAAAATATTTGGCCATTTTTAAAGTTGAAAAATGAGAAGGGGGTACCCTTACCATTTTTCGACAAAAATGGTATTTTTACAAAAATATTTTTTAGAATTTTTTCGTTAATGAAATCGGTTGGTAAATATGCCACTTGAAAACAATGGCGAAGGTTTTAATTCGATATCTCGAAATTTTTTGAAAAAAAGTGCCGTTTCGCAAAATTTAACACAGGATTCCCTATGCTGAAAATGGTCAATTTTTAAAATTTCGAAAAAAATACAAGTTGCGTGTGTTTTGAGCCGGAAATGGGCCACTTGAAGCCAATGGAGGTGGTAAAAAATCGATATCTCGAAAAAAAATATTTGGCCATTTTTTAAGTTGAAAAATGAGAAGGGGGTACCCTTACCATTTTTCGACAAAAATGGTATTTTTACAAAAATATTTTTTAGAATTTTTTCGTTAATGAAATCGGTTGGTAAATATGCCACTTGAAAACACTGGCGGAGGTTTTAATTCGAGATCTCGAAATTTTTTGAAAAAAAATGCCGTTTCGCAAAATTTAACACAGGATTCCCTATGCCGAAAATGGTCAATTTTTAAAATTTCGAAAAAAATACAAGTTGCGTGTGTTTTGAGCCGGAAATGGGCCACTTGAAGCCAATGGAGGTGGTAAAAAATCGATATCTCGAAAAAAAATATTTGGCCATTTTTAAAGTTGAAAAATGAGAAGGGGGTACCTTTACCATTTTTCGACAAAAATGGTATTTTTACAAAAAAAATTTATAGAATTTTTTCGTTAATGAAATCGGTTGGTAAATATGCCACTTGAAAACAATGGCGGAGGTTTTAATTCGATATCTCGAAATTTTTTGAAAAAAAGTGCCGTTTCGCAAAATTTAACACAGGATTCCCTATGCTGAAAATGGTTAATTTTTTAAATTTCGAAAAAAATACAAGTTGCGTGTGTTTTGAGCCGGAAATGGGCCACTTGAAGCCAATGGAGGTGGTAAAAAATCGATATCTCGAAAAAAAATATTTGGCCATTTTTTAAGTTGAAAAATGAGAAGGGGGTACCCTTACCATTTTTCGACAAAAATGGTATTTTTACAAAAATATTTTTTAGAATTTTTTCGTTAATGAAATCGGTTGGTAAATATGCCACTTGAAAACAATGGCGAAGGTTTTAATTCGATATCTCGAAATTTTTTGAAAAAAAGTGCCGTTTCGCAAAATTTAACACAGGATTCCCTATGCTGAAAATGGTCAATTTTTAAAATTTCGAAAAAAATACAAGTTGCGTGTGTTTTGAGCCGGAAATGGACCACTTGGAGCCAATGGAGGTGGTAAAAATCGATATCTCGAAAAAAAATATTTGGCCATTTTTAAAGTTGAAAAATGAGAAGGGGGTACCCTTACCATTTTTCGACAAAAATGGTATTTTTACAAAAATATTTTTTAGAATTTTTTCGTTAATGAAATCGGTTGGTAAATATGCCACTTGAAAACAATGGCGGAGGTTTTAATTCGATATCTCGAAATTTTTTGAAAAAAAGTGCCGTTTCGCAAAATTTAACACAGGATTCCCTATGCTGAAAATGGTCAATTTTTAAAATTTCGAAAAAAATACAAGTTGCGTGTGTTTTGAGCCGGACATGGGCCACTTGAAGCCAATGGAGGTGGTAAAAAATCGATATCTCGAAAAAAAATATTTGGCCATTTTTAAAGTTGAAAAATGAGAAGGGGGTACCCTTACCATTTTTCGACAAAAATGGTATTTTTACAAAAATATTTTTTAGAATTTTTTCGTTAATGAAATCGGTTGGTAAATATGCCACTTGAAAACAATGGCGAAGGTTTTAATTCGATATCTCGAAATTTTTTGAAAAAAAGTGCCGTTTCGCAAAATTTAACACAGGATTCCCTATGCTGAAAATGGTCAATTTTTAAAATTTCGAAAAAAATACAAGTTGCGTGTGTTTTGAGCCGGAAATGGGCCACTTGAAGCCAATGGAGGTGGTAAAAAATCGATATCTCGAAAAAAAATATTTGGCCATTTTTAAAGTTGAAAAATGAGAAGGGGGTACCCTTACCATTTTTCGACAAAAATGGTATTTTTACAAAAATATTTTTTAGAATTTTTTCGTTAATGAAATCGGTTGGTAAATATGCCACTTGAAAACAATGGCGGAGGTTTTAATTCGATATCTCGAAATTTTTTGAAAAAAAGTGCCGTTTCGAAAAATTTAACACAGGATTCCCTATGCTGAAAATGGTCAATTTTTAAAATTTCGAAAATAATACAAGTTGCGTGTGTTTTGAGCCGGAAATGGGCCACTTGAAGCCAATGGAGGTGGTAAAAAATCGATATCTCGAAAAAAAATATTTGGCCATTTTTAAAGTTGAAAAATGAGAAGGGGGTACCCTTACAATTTTTCGACAAAAATGGTATTTTTACAAAAATATTTTTTAGAATTTTTTCGTTAATGAAATCGGTTGGTAAATATGCCACTTGAAAACAATGGCGAAGGTTTTAATTCGATATCTCGAAATTTTTTGAAAAAAAGTGCCGTTTCGCAAAATTTAACACAGGATTCCCTATGCTGAAAATGGTCAATTTTTAAAATTTCGAAAAAAATACAAGTTGCGTGAGTTTTGAGCCGGAAATGGGCCACTTGAAGCCAATGGAGGTGGTAAAAAATCGATATCTCGAAAAAAAATATTTCGCCATTTTTTAAGTTGAAAAATGAGAAGGGGGTACCCTTACCATTTTTCGACAAAAATGGTATTTTTACAAAAAAAATTGTTTAGAATTTTTTCGTTAATGAAATCGGTTGGTAAATATGCCACTTGAAAACAATGGCGGAGGTTTTAATTCGATATCTCGAAATTTTTTGAAAAAAAGTGCCGTTTGGCAAAATTTAACACAGGATTCCCTATGCTGAAAATGGTCAATTTTTAAAATTTCGAAAAAATACAAGTTGCGTGTGTTTTGAGCCGGAAATGGACCACTTGGAGCCAATGGGGGTGGTAAAAATCGATATCTCGAAAAAAAATATTTGGCCATTTTTAAAGTTGAAAAATGAGAAGGGGGTACCCTTACAATTTTTCGACAAAAATGGTATTTTTACAAAAATATTTTTTAGAATTTTTTCGTTAATGAAATCGGTTGGTAAATATGCCACTTGAAAACAATGGCGAAGGTTTTAATTCGATATCTCGAAATTTTTTGAAAAAAAGTGCCGTTTCGCAAAATTTAACACAGGATTCCCTATGCTGAAAATGGTCAATTTTTAAAATTTCGAAAAAAATAAAAGTTGCGTGTGTTTTGAGCCGGAAATGGGCCACTTGAAGCCAATGGAGGTGGTAAAAAATCGATATCTCGAAAAAAAATATTTGGCCATTTTTTAAGTTGAAAAATGAGAAGGGGGTACCCTTACCATTTTTCGACAAAAATTGTATTTTTACAAAAATATTTTTTAGAATTTTTTCGTTAATGAAATCGGTTGGTAAATATGCCACTTGAAAACAATGGCGGAGGTTTTAATTCGATATCTCGAAATTTTTTGAAAAAAAGTGCCGTTTCGAAAAATTTAACACAGGATTCCCTATGCTGAAAATGGTCAATTTTTAAAATTTCGAAAATAATACAAGTTGCGTGTGTTTTGAGCCGGAAATGGGCCACTTGAAGCCAATGGAGGTGGTAAAAAATCGATATCTCGAAAAAAAATATTTGGCCATTTTTAAAGTTGAAAAATGAGAAGGGGGTACCCTTACCATTTTTCGACAAAAATGGTATTTTTACAAAAATATTTTTTAGAATTTTTTCGTTAATGAAATCGGTTGGTAAATATGCCACTTGAAAACAATGGCGAAGGTTTTAATTCGATATCTCGAAATTTTTTGAAAAAAAGTGCCGTTTCGCAAAATTTAACACAGGATTCCCTATGCTGAAAATGGTCAATTTTTAAAATTTCGAAAAAAATACAAGTTGCGTGTGTTTTGAGCCGGAAATGGGCCACTTGAAGCCAATGGAGGTGGTAAAAAATCGATATCACGAAAAAAAATATTTGGCCATTTTTAAAGTTGAAAAATGAGAAGGGGTTACCCTTACCATTTTTCGACAAAAATGGTATTTTTACAAAAATATTTTTTAGAATTTTTTCGTTAATGAAATCGGTTGGTAAATATGCCACTTGAAAACAATGGCGAAGGTTTTAATTCGATATCTCGAAATTTTTTGAAAAAAAGTGCCGTTTCGCAAAATTTAACACAGGATTCCCTATGCTGAAAATGGTCAATTTTTAAAATTTCGAAAAAAATACAAGTTGCGTGTGTTTTGAGCCGGAAATGGGCCACTTGAAGCCAATGGAGGTGGTAAAAAATCGATATCTCGAAAAAAAATATTTGGCCATTTTTTAAGTTGAAAAATGAGAAGGGGGTACCCTTACCATTTTTCGACAAAAATTGTATTTTTACAAAAATATTTTTTAGAATTTTTTCGTTAATGAAATCGGTTGGTAAATATGCCACTTGAAAACAATGGCGGAGGTTTTAATTCGATATCTCGAAATTTTTTGAAAAAAAGTGCCGTTTCGAAAAATTTAACACAGGATTCCCTATGCTGAAAATGGTCAATTTTTAAAATTTCGAAAATAATACAAGTTGCGTGTGTTTTGAGCCGGAAATGGGCCACTTGAAGCCAATGGAGGTGGTAAAAAATCGATATCTCGAAAAAAAATATTTGGCCATTTTTAAAGTTGAAAAATGAGAAGGGGGTACCCTTACCATTTTTCGACAAAAATTGTATTTTTACAAAAATATTTTTTAGAATTTTTTCGTTAATGAAATCGGTTGGTAAATATGCCACTTGAAAACAATGGCGAAGGTTTTAATTCGATATCTCGAAATTTTTTGAAAAAAAGTGCCGTTTCGCAAAATTTAACACAGGATTCCCTATGCTGAAAATGGTCAATTTTTAAAATTTCGAAAAAAATACAAGTTGCGTGTGTTTTGAGCCGGAAATGGGCCACTTGAAGCCAATGGAGGTGGTAAAAAATCGATATCTCGAAAAAAAATATTTGGCCATTTTTTAAGTTGAAAAATGAGAAGGGGGTACCCTTACCATTTTTCGACAAAAATTGTATTTTTACAAAAATATTTTTTAGAATTTTTTCGTTAATGAAATCGGTTGGTAAATATGCCACTTGAAAACAATGGCGGAGGTTTTAATTCGATATCTCGAAATTTTTTGAAAAAAAGTGCCGTTTCGAAAAATTTAACACAGGATTCCCTATGCTGAAAATGGTCAATTTTTAAAATTTCGAAAATAATACAAGTTGCGTGTGTTTTGAGCCGGAAATGGGCCACTTGAAGCCAATGGAGGTGGTAAAAAATCGATATCTCGAAAAAAAATATTTGGCCATTTTTAAAGTTGAAAAATGAGAAGGGGGTACCCTTACAATTTTTCGACAAAAATTGTATTTTTACAAAAATATTTTTTAGAATTTTTTCGTTAATGAAATCGGTTGGTAAATATGCCACTTGAAAACAATGGCGAAGGTTTTAATTCGATATCTCGGAATTTTTTGAAAAAAAGTGCCGTGTCGCAAAATTTAACACAGGATTCCCTATGCTGAAAATGGTCAATTTTTAAAATTTCGAAAAAAATACAAGTTGCGTGTGTTTTGAGCCGGAAATGGGCCACTTGAAGCCAATGGAGGTGGTAAAAAATCGATATCTCGAAAAAAAATATTTGGCCATTTTTTAAGTTGAAAAATGAGAAGGGGGTACCCTTACCATTTTTCGACAAAAATGGTATTTTTACAAAAAAAATTGTTTAGAATTTTTTCGTTAATGAAATCGGTTGGTAAATATGCCACTTGAAAACAATGGCGGAGGTTTTAATTCGATATCTCGAAATTTTTTGAAAAAAAGTGCCGTTTCGCAAAATTTAACACAGGATTCCCTATGCTGAAAATGGTCAATTTTTAAAATTTCGAAAAAAATACAAGTTGCGTGTGTTTTGAGCCGGAAAAGGGCCACTTGAAGCCAATGGAGGTGGTAAAAAATCGATATCTCGAAAAAAAATATTTGGCCATTTTTTAAGTTGAAAAAAGAGAAGGGGGTACCCTTACCATTTTTCGACAAAAATGGTATTTTTACAAAAATATTTTTTAGAATTTTTTCGTTAATGAAATCGTTTGGTAAATATGCCACTTGAATACAATGGCGGAGGTTTTAATTCGATATCTCGAAATTTTTTGAAAAAAGTGCCGTTTCGCAAAATTTAACACAGGATTCCCTATGCTGAAAATGGTCAATTTTTAAAATTTCGAAAAAAATACAAGTTGCGTGTGTTTTGAGCCGGAAATGGGCCACTTGAAGCCAATGGAGGTGGTAAAAAATCGATATCTCGAAAAAAAATATTTGGCCATTTTTAAAGTTGAAAAATGAGTAGGGGGTACCCTTACAATTTTTCGACAAAAATGGTATTTTTACAAAAATATTTTTTAGAATTTTTTCGTTAATGAAATCGGTTGGTAAATATGCCACTTGAAAACAATGGCGAAGGTTTTAATTCGATATCTCGAAATTTTTTGAAAAAAAGTGCCGTTTCGCAAAATTTAACACAAGATTCCCTATGCTGAAAATTGTCAATTTTTAAAATTTCGAAAAAAATACAAGTTGCGTCTGTTTTGAGCCGGAAATGGGCCACTTGAAGCCAATGGAGGTGGTAAAAAATCGATATCTCGAAAAAAAATATTTGGCCATTTTTAAAGTTGAAAAATGAGAAGGGGGTACCCTTACAATTTTTCGACAAAAATGGTATTTTTACAAAAATATTTTTTAGAATTTTTTCGTTAATGAAATCGGTTGGTAAATATGCCACTTGAAAACAATGGCGAAGGTTTTAATTCGATATCTCGAAATTTTTTGAAAAAAAGTGCCGTTTCGCAAAATTTAACACAGGATTCCCTATGCTGAAAATGGTCAATTTTTAAAATTTCGAAAAAAATACAAGTTGCGTGTGTTTTGAGCTGGAAATGGGCCACTTGAAGCCAATGGAGGTGGTAAAAAATCGATATCTCGAAAAAAAATATTTGGCCATTTTTAAAGTTGAAAAATGAGAAGGGGGTACCCTTACCATTTTTCGACAAAAATGGTATTTTTACAAAAATATTTTTTAGAATTTTTTCGTTAATGAAATCGGTTGGTAAATATGCCACTTGAAAACAATGGCGAAGGTTTTAATTCGATATCTCGAAATTTTTTGAAAAAAAGTGCCGTTTCGCAAAATTTAACACAGGATTCCCTATGCTGAAAATGGTCAATTTTTAAAATTTCGAAAAAAATACAAGTTGCGTGTGTTTTGAGCCGGAAATGGGCCACTTGAAGCCAATGGAGGTGGTAAAAAATCGATATCTCGAAAAAAAATATTTGGCCATTTTTAAAGTTGAAAAATGAGAAGGGGGTACCCTTACCATTTTTCGACAAAAATGGTATTTTTACAAAAATATTTTTTAGAATTTTTTCGTTAATGAAATCGGTTGGTAAATATGCCACTTGAAAACAATGGCGAAGGTTTTAATTCGATATCTCGAAATTTTTTGAAAAAAAGTGCCGTTTCGCAAAATTTAACACAGGATTCCCTATGCTGAAAATGGTCAATTTTTAAAATTTCGAAAAAAATACAAGTTGCGTGTGTTTTGAGCCGGAAATGGGCCACTTGAAGCCAATGGAGGTGGTAAAAAATCGATATCTCGAAAAAAAATATTTGGCCATTTTTAATGTTGAAAAATGAGAAGGGGGTACCCTTACCATTTTTCGACAAAAATGGTATTTTTACAAAAAAATTTTTTAGAATTTTTTCGTTAATGAAATCGTTTGGTAAATATGCCACTTGAATACAATGGCGGAGGTTTTAATTCGATATCTCGAAATTTTTTGAAAAAAGTGCCGTTTCGCAAAATGTAACACAGGATTCCCTATGCTGAAAATGGTAAATTTTTAAAATTTCGAAAAAAATACAAGTTGCGTGTGTTTTGAGCCGGAAATGGGCCACTTGAAGCCAATGGAGGTGGTAAAAAATCGATATCTCGAAAAAAAATATTTGGCCATTTTTAAAGTTGAAAAATGAGAAGGGGGTACCCTTACCATTTTTCGACAAAAATGGTATTTTTACAAAAATATTTTTTAGAATTTTGTCGTTAATGAAATCGGTTGGTAAATATGCCACTTGAAAACAATGGCGAAGGTTTTAATTCGATATCTCGAAATTTTTTGAAAAAAAGTGCCGTTTCGCAAAATTTAACACAGGATTCCCTATGCTGAAAATGGTCAATTTTTAAAATTTCGAAAAAAATACAAGTTGCGTGTGTTTTGAGCCGGAAATGGGCCACTTGAAGCCAATGGAGGTGGTAAAAAATCGATATCTCGAAAAAAAATATTTGGCCATTTTTAAAGTTGAAAAATGAGAAGGGGGTACCCTTACCATTTTTCGACAAAAATGGTATTTTTACAAAAATATTTTTTAGAATTTTTTCGTTAATGAAATCGGTTGGTAAATATGCCACTTGAAAACAATGGCGAAGGTTTTAATTCGATATCTCGAAATTTTTTGAAAAAAAGTGCCGTTTCGCAAAATTTAACACAGGATTCCCTATGCTGAAAATGGTCAATTTTTAAAATTTCGAAAAAAATACAAGTTGCGTGTGTTTTGAGCCGGAAATGGGCCACTTGAAGCCAATGGAGGTGGTAAAAAATCGATATCTCGAAAAAAAATATTTGGCCATTTTTTAAGTTGAAAAATGAGAAGGGGGTACCCTTACCATTTTTCGACAAAAATGGTATTTTTACAAAAATATTTTTTAGAATTTTTTCGTTAATGAAATCGGTTGGTAAATATGCCACTTGAAAACAATGGCGAAGGTTTTAATTCGATATCTCGAAATTTTTTGAAAAAAAGTGCCGTTTCGCAAAATTTAACACAGGATTCCCTATGCTGAAAATGGTCAATTTTTAAAATTTCGAAAAAAATACAAGTTGCGTGTGTTTTGAGCCGGAAATGGGCCACTTGAAGCCAATGGAGGTGGTAAAAAATCGATATCTCGAAAAAAAATATTTGGCCATTTTTAAAGTTGAAAAATGAGAAGGGGGTACCCTTACCATTTTTCGACAAAAAAGGTATTTTTACAAAAATATTTTTTAGAATTTTTTCGTTAATGAAATCGGTTGGTAAATATGCCACTTGAAAACACTGGCGGAGGTTTTAATTCGAGATCTCGAAATTTTTTGAAAAAAAATGCCGTTTCGCAAAATTTAACACAGGATTCCCTATGCCGAAAATGGTCAATTTTTAAAATTTCGAAAAAAATACAAGTTGCGTGTGTTTTGAGCCGGAAATGGGCCACTTGAAGCCAATGGAGGTGGTAAAAAATCGATATCTCGAAAAAAAATATTTGGCCATTTTTAAAGTTGAAAAATGAGAAGGGGGTACCTTTACCATTTTTCGACAAAAATGGTATTTTTACAAAAAAAATTTATAGAATTTTTTCGTTAATGAAATCGGTTGGTAAATATGCCACTTGAAAACAATGGCGGAGGTTTTAATTCGATATCTCGAAATTTTTTGAAAAAAAGTGCCGTTTCGCAAAATTTAACACAGGATTCCCTATGCTGAAAATGGTTAATTTTTTAAATTTCGAAAAAAATACAAGTTGCGTGTGTTTTGAGCCGGAAATGGGCCACTTGAAGCCAATGGAGGTGGTAAAAAATCGATATCTCGAAAAAAAATATTTGGCCATTTTTTAAGTTGAAAAATGAGAAGGGGGTACCCTTACCATTTTTCGACAAAAATGGTATTTTTACAAAAATATTTTTTAGAATTTTTTCGTTAATGAAATCGGTTGGTAAATATGCCACTTGAAAACAATGGCGAAGGTTTTAATTCGATATCTCGAAATTTTTTGAAAAAAAGTGCCGTTTCGCAAAATTTAACACAGGATTCCCTATGCTGAAAATGGTCAATTTTTAAAATTTCGAAAAAAATACAAGTTGCGTGTGTTTTGAGCCGGAAATGGACCACTTGGAGCCAATGGAGGTGGTAAAAATCGATATCTCGAAAAAAAATATTTGGCCATTTTTAAAGTTGAAAAATGAGAAGGGGGTACCCTTACCATTTTTCGACAAAAATGGTATTTTTACAAAAATATTTTTTAGAATTTTTTCGTTAATGAAATCGGTTGGTAAATATGCCACTTGAAAACAATGGCGGAGGTTTTAATTCGATATCTCGAAATTTTTTGGAAAAAAGTGCCGTTTCGCAAAATTTAACACAGGATTCCCTATGCTGAAAATGGTCAATTTTTAAAATTTCGAAAAAAATACAAGTTGCGTGTGTTTTGAGCCGGACATGGGCCACTTGAAGCCAATGGAGGTGGTAAAAAATCGATATCTCGAAAAAAAATATTTGGCCATTTTTAAAGTTGAAAAATGAGAAGGGGGTACCCTTACCATTTTTCGACAAAAATGGTATTTTTACAAAAATATTTTTTAGAATTTTTTCGTTAATGAAATCGGTTGGTAAATATGCCACTTGAAAACAATGGCGAAGGTTTTAATTCGATATCTCGAAATTTTTTGAAAAAAAGTGCCGTTTCGCAAAATTTAACACAGGATTCCCTATGCTGAAAATGGTCAATTTTTAAAATTTCGAAAATAATACAAGTTGCGTGTGTTTTGAGCCGGAAATGGGCCACTTGAAGCCAATGGAGGTGGTAAAAAATCGATATCTCGAAAAAAAATATTTGGCCATTTTTAAAGTTGAAAAATGAGAAGGGGGTACCCTTACAATTTTTCGACAAAAATGGTATTTTTACAAAAATATTTTTTAGAATTTTTTCGTTAATGAAATCGGTTGGTAAATATGCCACTTGAAAACAATGGCGAAGGTTTTAATTCGATATCTCGAAATTTTTTGAAAAAAAGTGCCGTTTCGCAAAATTTAACACAGGATTCCCTATGCTGAAAATGGTCAATTTTTAAAATTTCGAAAAAAATACAAGTTGCGTGAGTTTTGAGCCGGAAATGGGCCACTTGAAGCCAATGGAGGTGGTAAAAAATCGATATCTCGAAAAAAAATATTTCGCCATTTTTTAAGTTGAAAAATGAGAAGGGGGTACCCTTACCATTTTTCGACAAAAATGGTATTTTTACAAAAAAAATTGTTTAGAATTTTTTCGTTAATGAAATCGGTTGGTAAATATGCCACTTGAAAACAATGGCGGAGGTTTTAATTCGATATCTCGAAATTTTTTGAAAAAAAGTGCCGTTTGGCAAAATTTAACACAGGATTCCCTATGCTGAAAATGGTCAATTTTTAAAATTTCGAAAAAATACAAGTTGCGTGTGTTTTGAGCCGGAAATGGACCACTTGGAGCCAATGGGGGTGGTAAAAATCGATATCTCGAAAAAAAATATTTGGCCATTTTTAAAGTTGAAAAATGAGAAGGGGGTACCCTTACAATTTTTCGACAAAAATGGTATTTTTACAAAAATATTTTTTAGAATTTTTTCGTTAATGAAATCGGTTGGTAAATATGCCACTTGAAAACAATGGCGAAGGTTTTAATTCGATATCTCGAAATTTTTTGAAAAAAAGTGCCGTTTCGCAAAATTTAACACAGGATTCCCTATGCTGAAAATGGTCAATTTTTAAAATTTCGAAAAAAATAAAAGTTGCGTGTGTTTTGAGCCGGAAATGGGCCACTTGAAGCCAATGGAGGTGGTAAAAAATCGATATCTCGAAAAAAAATATTTGGCCATTTTTTAAGTTGAAAAATGAGAAGGGGGTACCCTTACCATTTTTCGACAAAAATGGTATTTTTACAAAAATATTTTTTAGAATTTTTTCGTTAATGAAATCGGTTGGTAAATATGCCACTTGAAAACAATGGCGGAGGTTTTAATTCGATATCTCGGAATTTTTTGAAAAAAGTGCCATTTCGCAAAATTTAACACAGGATTCCCTATGCTGAAAATGGTCAATTTTTAAAATTTCGAAAAAAATACAAGTTGCGTGTGTTTTGAGCCGGAAATGGGCCACTTGAAGCCAATGGAGGTGGTAAAAAATCGATATCTCGAAAAAAAATATTTGGCCATTTTTAAAGTTGAAAAATGAGAAGGGGGTACCCTTACCATTTTTCGACAAAAATGGTATTTTTACAAAAATATTTTTTAGAATTTTTTCGTTAATGAAATCGGTTGGTAAATATGCCACTTGAAAACAATGGCGGAGGTTTTAATTCGATATCTCGAAATTTTTTGAAAAAAAGTGCCGTTTCGAAAAATTTAACACAGGATTCCCTATGCTGAAAATGGTCAATTTTTAAAATTTCGAAAATAATACAAGTTGCGTGTGTTTTGAGCCGGAAATGGGCCACTTGAAGCCAATGGAAGTGGTAAAAAATCGATATCTCGAAAAAAAATATTTGGCCATTTTTAAAGTTGAAAAATGAGAAGGGGGTACCCTTACAATTTTTCGACAAAAATGGTATTTTTACAAAAATATTTTTTAGAATTTTTTCGTTAATGAAATCGGTTGGTAAATATGCCACTTGAAAACAATGGCGAAGGTTTTAATTCGATATCTCGAAATTTTTTGAAAAAAAGTGCCGTTTCGCAAAATTTAACACAGGATTCCCTATGCTGAAAATGGTCAATTTTTAAAATTTCGAAAAAAATACAAGTTGCGTGAGTTTTGAGCCGGAAATGGGCCACTTGAAGCCAATGGAGGTGGTAAAAAATCGATATCTCGAAAAAAAATATTTCGCCATTTTTTAAGTTGAAAAATGAGAAGGGGGTACCCTTACCATTTTTCGACAAAAATGGTATTTTTACAAAAAAAATTGTTTAGAATTTTTTCGTTAATGAAATCGGTTGGTAAATATGCCACTTGAAAACAATGGCGGAGGTTTTAATTCGATATCTCGAAATTTTTTGAAAAAAAGTGCCGTTTGGCAAAATTTAACACAGGATTCCCTATGCTGAAAATGGTCAATTTTTAAAATTTCGAAAAAATACAAGTTGCGTGTGTTTTGAGCCGGAAATGGACCACTTGGAGCCAATGGGGGTGGTAAAAATCGATATCTCGAAAAAAAATATTTGGCCATTTTTAAAGTTGAAAAATGAGAAGGGGGTACCCTTACAATTTTTCGACAAAAATGGTATTTTTACAAAAATATTTTTTAGAATTTTTTCGTTAATGAAATCGGTTGGTAAATATGCCACTTGAAAACAATGGCGAAGGTTTTAATTCGATATCTCGAAATTTTTTGAAAAAAAGTGCCGTTTCGCAAAATTTAACACAGGATTCCCTATGCTGAAAATGGTCAATTTTTAAAATTTCGAAAAAAATAAAAGTTGCGTGTGTTTTGAGCCGGAAATGGGCCACTTGAAGCCAATGGAGGTGGTAAAAAATCGATATCTCGAAAAAAAATATTTGGCCATTTTTTAAGTTGAAAAATGAGAAGGGGGTACCCTTACCATTTTTCGACAAAAATGGTATTTTTACAAAAATATTTTTTAGAATTTTTTCGTTAATGAAATCGGTTGGTAAATATGCCACTTGAAAACAATGGCGGAGGTTTTAATTCGATATCTCGGAATTTTTTGAAAAAAGTGCCATTTCGCAAAATTTAACACAGGATTCCCTATGCTGAAAATGGTCAATTTTTAAAATTTCGAAAAAAATACAAGTTGCGTGTGTTTTGAGCCGGAAATGGGCCACTTGAAGCCAATGGAGGTGGTAAAAAATCGATATCTCGAAAAAAAATATTTGGCCATTTTTTAAGTTGAAAAATGAGAAGGGGGTACCCTTACCATTTTTCGACAAAAATTGTATTTTTACAAAAATATTTTTTAGAATTTTTTCGTTAATGAAATCGGTTGGTAAATATGCCACTTGAAAACAATGGCGGAGGTTTTAATTCGATATCTCGAAATTTTTTGAAAAAAAGTGCCGTTTCGAAAAATTTAACACAGGATTCCCTATGCTGAAAATGGTCAATTTTTAAAATTTCGAAAATAATACAAGTTGCGTGTGTTTTGAGCCGGAAATGGGCCACTTGAAGCCAATGGAGGTGGTAAAAAATCGATATCTCGAAAAAAAATATTTGGCCATTTTTAAAGTTGAAAAATGAGAAGGGGGTACCCTTACCATTTTTCGACAAAAATGGTATTTTTACAAAAATATTTTTTAGAATTTTTTCGTTAATGAAATCGGTTGGTAAATATGCCACTTGAAAACAATGGCGAAGGTTTTAATTCGATATCTCGAAATTTTTTGAAAAAAAGTGCCGTTTCGCAAAATTTAACACAGGATTCCCTATGCTGAAAATGGTCAATTTTTAAAATTTCGAAAAAAATACAAGTTGCGTGTGTTTTGAACCGGAAATGGGCCACTTGAAGCCAATGGAGGTGGTAAAAAATCGATATCTCGAAAAAAAATATTTGGCCATTTTTTAAGTTGAAAAATGAGAAGGGGGTACCCTTACCATTTTTCGACAAAAATTGTATTTTTACAAAAATATTTTTTAGAATTTTTTCGTTAATGAAATCGGTTGGTAAATATGCCACTTGAAAACAATGGCGGAGGTTTTAATTCGATATCTCGAAATTTTTTGAAAAAAAGTGCCGTTTCGAAAAATTTAACACAGGATTCCCTATGCTGAAAACGGTCAATTTTTAAAATTTCGAAAATAATACAAGTTGCGTGTGTTTTGAGCCGGAAATGGGCCACTTGGAGCCAATGGAGGTGGTAAAAAATCGATATCTCGAAAAAAAATATTTGGCCATTTTTAAAGTTGAAAAATGAGAAGGGGGTACCCTTACCATTTTTCGACAAAAATGGTATTTTTACAAAAATATTTTTTAGAATTTTTTCGTTAATGAAATCGGTTGGTAAATATGCCACTTGAAAACAATGGCGAAGGTTTTAATTCGATATCTCGAAATTTTTTGAAAAAAAGTGCCGTTTCGCAAAATTTAACACAAGATTCCCTATGCTGAAAATGGTCAATTTTTAAAATTTCGAAAAAAATACAAGTTGCGTCTGTTTTGAGCCGGAAATGGGCCACTTAAAGCCAATGGAGGTGGTAAAAAATCGATATCTCGAAAAAAAATATTTGGCCATTTTTAAAGTTGAAAAATGAGAAGGGGGTACCCTTACCATTTTTCGACAAAAATGGTATTTTTACAAAAAAATTTTTTAGAATTTTTTCGTTAATGAAATCGTTTGGTAAATATGCCACTTGAATACAATGGCGGAGGTTTTAATTCGATATCTCGAAATTTTTTGAAAAAAGTGCCGTTTCGCAAAATTTAACACAGGATTCCCTATGCTGAAAATGGTCAATTTTTAAAATTTCGAAAAAAATACAAGTTGCGTGTGTTTTGAGCCGGAAATGGGCCACTTGAAGCCAATGGAGGTGGTAAAAAATCGATATCTCGAAAAAAAATATTTGGCCATTTTTAAAGTTGAAAAATGAGTAGGGGGTACCCTTACAATTTTTCGACAAAAATGGTATTTTTACAAAAATATTTTTTAGAATTTTTTCGTTAATGAAATCGGTTGGTAAATATGCCACTTGAAAACAATGGCGAAGGTTTTAATTCGATATCTCGAAATTTTTTGAAAAAAAGTGCCGTTTCGCAAAATTTAACACAGGATTCCCTATGCTGAAAATGGTCAATTTTTAAAATTTCGAAAAAAATACAAGTTGCGTGTGTTTTGAGCCGGAAATGGGCCACTTGAAGCCAATGGAGGTGGTAAAAAATCGATATCTCGAAAAAAAATATTTGGCCATTTTTAAAGTTGAAAAATGAGAAGGGGGTACCCTTACCATTTTTCGACAAAAATGGTATTTTTACAAAAATATTTTTTAGAATTTTTTCGTTAATGAAATCGGTTGGTAAATATGCCACTTGAAAACAATGGCGAAGGTTTTAATTCGATATCTCGAAATTTTTTGAAAAAAAGTGCCGTTTCGCAAAATTTAACACAGGATTCCCTATGCTGAAAATGGTCAATTTTTAAAATTTCGAAAAAAATACAAGTTGCGTGTGTTTTGAGCCGGAAATGGGCCACTTGAAGCCAATGGAGGTGGCAAAAAATCGATATCTCGAAAAAAAATATTTGGCCATTTTTTAAGTTGAAAAATGAGAAGGGGGTACCCTTACCATTTTTCGACAAAAATGGTATTTTTACAAAAATATTTTTTAGAATTTTTTCGTTAATGAAATCGGTTGGTAAATATGCCACTTGAAAACAATGGCGAAGGTTTTAATTCGATATCTCGAAATTTTTTGAAAAAAAGTGCCGTTTCGCAAAATTTAACACAAGATTCCCTATGCTGAAAATTGTCAATTTTTAAAATTTCGAAAAAAATACAAGTTGCGTCTGTTTTGAGCCGGAAATGGGCCACTTGAAGCCAATGGAGGTGGTAAAAAATCGATATCTCGAAAAAAAATATTTGGCCATTTTTAAAGTTGAAAAATGAGAAGGGGGTACCCTTAAAATTTTTCGACAAAAATGGTATTTTTACAAAAATATTTTTTAGAATTTTTTCGTTAATGAAATCGGTTGGTAAATATGCCACTTGAAAACAATGGCGAAGGTTTTAATTCGATATCTCGAAATTTTTTGAAAAAAAGTGCCGTTTCGCAAAATTTAACACAGGATTCCCTATGCTGAAAATGGTCAATTTTTAAAATTTCGAAAAAAATACAAGTTGCGTGTGTTTTGAGCCGGAAATGGGCCACTTGAAGCCAATGGAGGTGGTAAAAAATCGATATCTCGAAAAAAAATATTTGGCCATTTTTAAAGTTGAAAAATGAGAAGGGGGTACCCTTACCATTTTTCGACAAAAATGGTATTTTTACAAAAATATTTTTTAGAATTTTTTCGTTAATGAAATCGGTTGGTAAATATGCCACTTGAAAACAATGGCGAAGGTTTTAATTCGATATCTCGAAATTTTTTGAAAAAAAGTGCCGTTTCGCAAAATTTAACACAGGATTCCCTATGCTGAAAATGGTCAATTTTTAAAATTTCGAAAAAAATACAAGTTGCGTGTGTTTTGAGCCGGAAATGGGCCACTTGAAGCCAATGGAGGTGGTAAAAAATCGATATCTCGAAAAAAAATATTTGGCCATTTTTAAAGTTGAAAAATGAGAAGGGGGTACCCTTACCATTTTTCGACAAAAATGGTATTTTTACAAAAATATTTTTTAGAATTTTGTCGTTAATGAAATCGGTTGGTAAATATGCCACTTGAAAACAATGGCGAAGGTTTTAATTCGATATCTCGAAATTTTTTGAAAAAAAGTGCCGTTTCGCAAAATTTAACACAGGATTCCCTATGCTGAAAATGGTCAATTTTTAAAATTTCGAAAAAAATACAAGTTGCGTGTGTTTTGAGCCGGAAATGGGCCACTTGAAGCCAATGGAGGTGGTAAAAAATCGATATCTCGAAAAAAAATATTTGGCCATTTTTTAAGTTGAAAAATGAGAAGGGGGTACCCTTACCATTTTTCGACAAAAATGGTATTTTTACAAAAATATTTTTTAGAATTTTTTCGTTAATGAAATCGGTTGGTAAATATGCCACTTGAAAACAATGGCGAAGGTTTTAATTCGATATCTCGAAATTTTTTGAAAAAAAGTGCCGTTTCGCAAAATTTAACACAGGATTCCCTATGCTGAAAATGGTCAATTTTTAAAATTTCGAAAAAAATACAAGTTGCGTGTGTTTTGAGCCGGAAATGGGCCACTTGAAGCCAATGGAGGTGGTAAAAAATCGATATCTCGAAAAAAAATATTTGGCCATTTTTAAAGTTGAAAAATGAGAAGGGGGTACCCTTACCATTTTTCGACAAAAAAGGTATTTTTACAAAAATATTTTTTAGAATTTTTTCGTTAATGAAATCGGTTGGTAAATATGCCACTTGAAAACACTGGCGGAGGTTTTAATTCGAGATCTCGAAATTTTTTGAAAAAAAATGCCGTTTCGCAAAATTTAACACAGGATTCCCTATGCCGAAAATGGTCAATTTTTAAAATTTCGAAAAAAATACAAGTTGCGTGTGTTTTGAGCCGGAAATGGGCCACTTGAAGCCAATGGAGGTGGTAAAAAATCGATATCTCGAAAAAAAATATTTGGCCATTTTTAAAGTTGAAAAATGAGAAGGGGGTACCTTTACCATTTTTCGACAAAAATGGTATTTTTACAAAAAAAATTTATAGAATTTTTTCGTTAATGAAATCGGTTGGTAAATATGCCACTTGAAAACAATGGCGGAGGTTTTAATTCGATATCTCGAAATTTTTTGAAAAAAAGTGCCGTTTCGCAAAATTTAACACAGGATTCCCTATGCTGAAAATGGTTAATTTTTTAAATTTCGAAAAAAATACAAGTTGCGTGTGTTTTGAGCCGGAAATGGGCCACTTGAAGCCAATAGAGGTGGTAAAAAATTGATATCTCGAAAAAAAATATTTGGCCATTTTTAAAGTTGAAAAATGAGAAGGGGGTACCCTTACCATTTTTCGGCAAAAATCGTATTTTTACAAAAATATTTTTTAGAATTTTTTCGTTAATGAAATCGGTTGGTAAATATGCCACTTGAAAACAATGGCGGAGGTTTTAATTCGATATCTCGAAATTTTTTGAAAAAAAGTGCCGTTTCGCAAAATTTAACACAGGATTCCCTATGCTGAAAATGGTCAATTTTTAAAATTTCGAAAATAATACAAGTTGCGTGTGTTTTGAGCCGGAAATGGGCCACTTGAAGCCAATGGAGGTGGTAAAAAATCGATATCTCGAAAAAAAATATTTGGCCATTTTTAAAGTTGAAAAATGAGAAGGGGGTACCCTTACCATTTTTCGACAAAAAAGGTATTTTTACAAAAATATTTTTTAGAATTTTTTCGTTAATGAAATCGGTTGGTAAATATGCCACTTGAAAACAATGGCGGAGGTTTTAATTCGATATCTCGAAATTTTTTGAAAAAAAGTGCCGTTTCGCAAAATTTAACACAGCATTCCCTATGCTGAAAATGGTCAATTTTTAAAATTTCGAAAATAATACAAGTTGCGTGTGTTTTGAGCCGGAAATGGGCCACTTGAAGCCAATGGAGGTGGTAAAAAATCGATATCTCGAAAAAAAATATTTGCCCATTTTTAAAGTTGAAAAATGAGAAGGGGGTACCCTTACCATTTTTCGACAAAAATGGTATTTTTACAAAAATACTTTTTAGAATTTTTTCGTTAATGAAATCGGTTGGTAAATATGCCACTTGAAAACACTGGCGGAGGTTTTAATTCGAGATCTCGAAATTTTTTGAAAAAAAATGCCGTTTCGCAAAATTTAACACAGGATTCCCTATGCCGAAAATGGTCAATTTTTAAAATTTCGAAAAAAATACAAGTTGCGTGTGTTTTGAGCCGGAAATGGGCCACTTGAAGCCAATGGAGGTGGTAAAAAATCGATATCTCGAAAAAAAATATTTGGCCATTTTTAAAGTTGAAAAATGAGAAGGGGGTACCTTTACCATTTTTCGACAAAAATGGTATTTTTACAAAAAAAATTTATAGAATTTTTTCGTTAATGAAATCGGTTGGTAAATATGCCACTTGAAAACAATGGCGGAGGTTTTAATTCGATATCTCGAAATTTTTTGAAAAAAAGTGCCGTTTCGCAAAATTTAACACAGGATTCCCTATGCTGAAAATGGTTAATTTTTTAAATTTCGAAAAAAATACAAGTTGCGTGTGTTTTGAGCCGGAAATGGGCCACTTGAAGCCAATGGAGGTGGTAAAAAATCGATATCTCGAAAAAAAATATTTGGCCATTTTTAAAGTTGAAAAATGAGAAGGGGGTACCCTTACCATTTTTCGACAAAAATGGTATTTTTACAAAAATATTTTTTAGAATTTTTTCGTTAATGAAATCGGTTGGTAAATATGCCACTTGAAAACAATGGCGAAGGTTTTAATTCGATATCTCGAAATTTTTTGAAAAAAAGTGCCGTTTCGCAAAATTTAACACAGGATTCCCTATGCTGAAAATGGTCAATTTTTAAAATTTCGAAAAAAATACAAGTTGCGTGTGTTTTGAGCCGGAAATGGGCCACTTGAAGCCAATGGAGGTGGTAAAAAATCGATATCTCGAAAAAAAATATTTGGCCATTTTTTAAGTTGAAAAATGAGAAGGGGGTACCCTTACCATTTTTCGACAAAAATGGTATTTTTACAAAAATATTTTTTAGAATTTTTTCGTTAATGAAATCGGTTGGTAAATATGCCACTTGAAAACAATGGCGAAGGTTTTAATTCGATATCTCGAAATTTTTTGAAAAAAAGTGCCGTTTCGCAAAATTTAACACAGGATTCCCTATGCTGAAAATGGTCAATTTTTAAAATTTCGAAAAAAATACAAGTTGCGTGTGTTTTGAGCCGGAAATGGGCCACTTGAAGCCAATGGAGGTGGTAAAAAATCGATATCTCGAAAAAAAATATTTGGCCATTTTTAAAGTTGAAAAATGAGAAGGGGGTACCCTTACCATTTTTCGACAAAAAAGGTATTTTTACAAAAATATTTTTTAGAATTTTTTCGTTAATGAAATCGGTTGGTAAATATGCCACTTGAAAACAATGGCGGAGGTTTTAATTCGATATCTCGAAATTTTTTGAAAAAAAGTGCCGTTTCGCAAAATTTAACACAGCATTCCCTATGCTGAAAATGGTCAATTTTTAAAATTTCGAAAAAAATACAAGTTGCGTGTGTTTTGAGCCGGAAATGGGCCACTTGAAGCCAATGGAGGTGGTAAAAAATCGATATCTCGAAAAAAAATATTTGGCCATTTTTAAAGTTGAAAAATGAGAAGGGGGTACCTTTACCATTTTTCGACAAAAATGGTATTTTTACAAAAAAAATTTATAGAATTTTTTCGTTAATGAAATCGGTTGGTAAATATGCCACTTGAAAACAATGGCGGAGGTTTTAATTCGATATCTCGAAATTTTTTGAAAAAAAGTGCCGTTTCGCAAAATTTAACACAGGATTCCCTATGCTGAAAATGGTTAATTTTTTAAATTTCGAAAAAAATACAAGTTGCGTGTGTTTTGAGCCGGAAATGGGCCACTTGAAGCCAATGGAGGTGGTAAAAAATCGATATCTCGAAAAAAAATATTTGGCCATTTTTAAAGTTGAAAAATGAGAAGGGGGTACCCTTACCATTTTTCGACAAAAATGGTATTTTTACAAAAATATTTTTTAGAATTTTTTCGTTAATGAAATCGGTTGGTAAATATGCCACTTGAAAACAATGGCGGAGGTTTTAATTCGATATCTCGAAATTTTTTGAAAAAAAGTGCCGTTTGGCAAAATTTAACACAGGATTCCCTATGCTGAAAATGGTCAATTTTTAAAATTTCGAAAAAATACAAGTTGCGTGTGTTTTGAGCCGGAAATGGACCACTTGGAGCCAATGGGGGTGGTAAAAATCGATATCTCGAAAAAAAATATTTGGCCATTTTTAAAGTTGAAAAATGAGAAGGGGGTACCCTTACAATTTTTCGACAAAAATGGTATTTTTACAAAAATATTTTTTAGAATTTTTTCGTTAATGAAATCGGTTGGTAAATATGCCACTTGAAAACAATGGCGAAGGTTTTAATTCGATATCTCGAAATTTTTTGAAAAAAAGTGCCGTTTCGCAAAATTTAACACAGGATTCCCTATGCTGAAAATGGTCAATTTTTAAAATTTCGAAAAAAATAAAAGTTGCGTGTGTTTTGAGCCGGAAATGGGCCACTTGAAGCCAATGGAGGTGGTAAAAAATCGATATCTCGAAAAAAAATATTTGGCCATTTTTTAAGTTGAAAAATGAGAAGGGGGTACCCTTACCATTTTTCGACAAAAATGGTATTTTTACAAAAATATTTTTTAGAATTTTTTCGTTAATGAAATCGGTTGGTAAATATGCCACTTGAAAACAATGGCGGAGGTTTTAATTCGATATCTCGGAATTTTTTGAAAAAAGTGCCATTTCGCAAAATTTAACACAGGATTCCCTATGCTGAAAATGGTCAATTTTTAAAATTTCGAAAAAAATACAAGTTGCGTGTGTTTTGAGCCGGAAATGGGCCACTTGAAGCCAATGGAGGTGGTAAAAAATCGATATCTCGAAAAAAAATATTTGGCCATTTTTTAAGTTGAAAAATGAGAAGGGGGTACCCTTACCATTTTTCGACAAAAATTGTATTTTTACAAAAATATTTTTTAGAATTTTTTCGTTAATGAAATCGGTTGGTAAATATGCCACTTGAAAACAATGGCGGAGGTTTTAATTCGATATCTCGAAATTTTTTGAAAAAAAGTGCCGTTTCGAAAAATTTAACACAGGATTCCCTATGCTGAAAATGGTCAATTTTTAAAATTTCGAAAATAATACAAGTTGCGTGTGTTTTGAGCCGGAAATGGGCCACTTGAAGCCAATGGAGGTGGTAAAAAATCGATATCTCGAAAAAAAATATTTGGCCATTTTTAAAGTTGAAAAATGAGAAGGGGGTACCCTTACAATTTTTCGACAAAAATTGTATTTTTACAAAAATATTTTTTAGAATTTTTTCGTTAATGAAATCGGTTGGTAAATATGCCACTTGAAAACAATGGCGAAGGTTTTAATTCGATATCTCGGAATTTTTTGAAAAAAAGTGCCGTGTCGCAAAATTTAACACAGGATTCCCTATGCTGAAAATGGTCAATTTTTAAAATTTCGAAAAAAATACAAGTTGCGTGTGTTTTGAGCCGGAAATGGGCCACTTGAAGCCAATGGAGGTGGTAAAAAATCGATATCTCGAAAAAAAATATTTGGCCATTTTTTAAGTTGAAAAATGAGAAGGGGGTACCCTTACCATTTTTCGACAAAAATGGTATTTTTACAAAAAAAATTGTTTAGAATTTTTTCGTTAATGAAATCGGTTGGTAAATATGCCACTTGAAAACAATGGCGAAGGTTTTAATTCGATATCTCGAAATTTTTTGAAAAAAAGTGCCGTTTCGCAAAATTTAACACAGGATTCCCTATGCTGAAAATGGTCAATTTTTAAAATTTCGAAAAAAATACAAGTTGCGTGTGTTTTGAGCCGGAAATGGGCCACTTGAAGCCAATGGAGGTGGTAAAAAATCGATATCTCGAAAAAAAATATTTGGCCATTTTTAAAGTTGAAAAATGAGAAGGGGGTACCCTTACCATTTTTCGACAAAAAAGGTATTTTTACAAAAATATTTTTTAGAATTTTTTCGTTAATGAAATCGGTTGGTAAATATGCCACTTGAAAACAATGGCGGAGGTTTTAATTCGATATCTCGAAATTTTTTGAAAAAAAGTGCCGTTTCGCAAAATTTAACACAGCATTCCCTATGCTGAAAATGGTCAATTTTTAAAATTTCGAAAAAAATACAAGTTGCGTGTGTTTTGAGCCGGAAATGGGCCACTTGAAGCCAATGGAGGTGGTAAAAAATCGATATCTCGAAAAAAAATATTTGGCCATTTTTAAAGTTGAAAAATGAGAAGGGGGTACCTTTACCATTTTTCGACAAAAATGGTATTTTTACAAAAAAAATTTATAGAATTTTTTCGTTAATGAAATCGGTTGGTAAATATGCCACTTGAAAACAATGGCGGAGGTTTTAATTCGATATCTCGAAATTTTTTGAAAAAAAGTGCCGTTTCGCAAAATTTAACACAGGATTCCCTATGCTGAAAATGGTTAATTTTTTAAATTTCGAAAAAAATACAAGTTGCGTGTGTTTTGAGCCGGAAATGGGCCACTTGAAGCCAATGGAGGTGGTAAAAAATCGATATCTCGAAAAAAAATATTTGGCCATTTTTAAAGTTGAAAAATGAGAAGGGGGTACCCTTACCATTTTTCGACAAAAATGGTATTTTTACAAAAATATTTTTTAGAATTTTTTCGTTAATGAAATCGGTTGGTAAATATGCCACTTGAAAACAATGGCGGAGGTTTTAATTCGATATCTCGAAATTTTTTGAAAAAAAGTGCCGTTTGGCAAAATTTAACACAGGATTCCCTATGCTGAAAATGGTCAATTTTTAAAATTTCGAAAAAATACAAGTTGCGTGTGTTTTGAGCCGGAAATGGACCACTTGGAGCCAATGGGGGTGGTAAAAATCGATATCTCGAAAAAAAATATTTGGCCATTTTTAAAGTTGAAAAATGAGAAGGGGGTACCCTTACAATTTTTCGACAAAAATGGTATTTTTACAAAAATATTTTTTAGAATTTTTTCGTTAATGAAATCGGTTGGTAAATATGCCACTTGAAAACAATGGCGAAGGTTTTAATTCGATATCTCGAAATTTTTTGAAAAAAAGTGCCGTTTCGCAAAATTTAACACAGGATTCCCTATGCTGAAAATGGTCAATTTTTAAAATTTCGAAAAAAATAAAAGTTGCGTGTGTTTTGAGCCGGAAATGGGCCACTTGAAGCCAATGGAGGTGGTAAAAAATCGATATCTCGAAAAAAAATATTTGGCCATTTTTTAAGTTGAAAAATGAGAAGGGGGTACCCTTACCATTTTTCGACAAAAATGGTATTTTTACAAAAATATTTTTTAGAATTTTTTCGTTAATGAAATCGGTTGGTAAATATGCCACTTGAAAACAATGGCGGAGGTTTTAATTCGATATCTCGGAATTTTTTGAAAAAAGTGCCATTTCGCAAAATTTAACACAGGATTCCCTATGCTGAAAATGGTCAATTTTTAAAATTTCGAAAAAAATACAAGTTGCGTGTGTTTTGAGCCGGAAATGGGCCACTTGAAGCCAATGGAGGTGGTAAAAAATCGATATCTCGAAAAAAAATATTTGGCCATTTTTTAAGTTGAAAAATGAGAAGGGGGTACCCTTACCATTTTTCGACAAAAATTGTATTTTTACAAAAATATTTTTTAGAATTTTTTCGTTAATGAAATCGGTTGGTAAATATGCCACTTGAAAACAATGGCGGAGGTTTTAATTCGATATCTCGAAATTTTTTGAAAAAAAGTGCCGTTTCGAAAAATTTAACACAGGATTCCCTATGCTGAAAATGGTCAATTTTTAAAATTTCGAAAATAATACAAGTTGCGTGTGTTTTGAGCCGGAAATGGGCCACTTGAAGCCAATGGAGGTGGTAAAAAATCGATATCTCGAAAAAAAATATTTGGCCATTTTTAAAGTTGAAAAATGAGAAGGGGGTACCCTTACAATTTTTCGACAAAAATTGTATTTTTACAAAAATATTTTTTAGAATTTTTTCGTTAATGAAATCGGTTGGTAAATATGCCACTTGAAAACAATGGCGAAGGTTTTAATTCGATATCTCGGAATTTTTTGAAAAAAAGTGCCGTGTCGCAAAATTTAACACAGGATTCCCTATGCTGAAAATGGTCAATTTTTAAAATTTCGAAAAAAATACAAGTTGCGTGTGTTTTGAGCCGGAAATGGGCCACTTGAAGCCAATGGAGGTGGTAAAAAATCGATATCTCGAAAAAAAATATTTGGCCATTTTTTAAGTTGAAAAATGAGAAGGGGGTACCCTTACCATTTTTCGACAAAAATGGTATTTTTACAAAAAAAATTGTTTAGAATTTTTTCGTTAATGAAATCGGTTGGTAAATATGCCACTTGAAAACAATGGCGGAGGTTTTAATTCGATATCTCGAAATTTTTTGAAAAAAAGTGCCGTTTCGCAAAATTTAACACAGGATTCCCTATGCTGAAAATGGTCAATTTTTAAAATTTCGAAAAAAATACAAGTTGCGTGTGTTTTGAGCCGGAAAAGGGCCACTTGAAGCCAATGGAGGTGGTAAAAAATCGATATCTCGAAAAAAAATATTTGGCCATTTTTTAAGTTGAAAAAAGAGAAGGGGGTACCCTTACCATTTTTCGACAAAAATGGTATTTTTACAAAAATATTTTTTAGAATTTTTTCGTTAATGAAATCGGTTGGTAAATATGCCACTTGAAAACAATGGCGAAGGTTTTAATTCGATATCTCGAAATTTTTTGAAAAAAAGTGCCGTTTCGCAAAATTTAACACAGGATTCCCTATGCTGAAAATGGTCAATTTTTAAAATTTCGAAAAAAATACAAGTTGCGTGTGTTTTGAGCCGGAAATGGGCCACTTGAAGCCAATGGAGGTGGTAAAAAATCGATATCTCGAAAAAAAATATTTGGCCATTTTTTAAGTTGAAAAATGAGAAGGGGGTACCCTTACCATTTTTCGACAAAAATGGTATTTTTACAAAAATATTTTTTAGAATTTTTTCGTTAATGAAATCGGTTGGTAAATATGCCACTTGAAAACAATGGCGAAGGTTTTAATTCGATATCTCGAAATTTTTTGAAAAAAAGTGCCGTTTCGCAAAATTTAACACAGGATTCCCTATGCTGAAAATGGTCAATTTTTAAAATTTCGAAAAAAATACAAGTTGCGTGTGTTTTGAGCCGGAAATGGACCACTTGGAGCCAATGGAGGTGGTAAAAATCGATATCTCGAAAAAAAATATTTGGCCATTTTTAAAGTTGAAAAATGAGAAGGGGGTACCCTTACCATTTTTCGACAAAAATGGTATTTTTACAAAAATATTTTTTAGAATTTTTTCGTTAATGAAATCGGTTGGTAAATATGCCACTTGAAAACAATGGCGGAGGTTTTAATTCGATATCTCGAAATTTTTTGAAAAAAAGTGCCGTTTCGCAAAATTTAACACAGGATTCCCTATGCTGAAAATGGTCAATTTTTAAAATTTCGAAAAAAATACAAGTTGCGTGTGTTTTGAGCCGGACATGGGCCACTTGAAGCCAATGGAGGTGGTAAAAAATCGATATCTCGAAAAAAAATATTTGGCCATTTTTAAAGTTGAAAAATGAGAAGGGGGTACCCTTACCATTTTTCGACAAAAATGGTATTTTTACAAAAATATTTTTTAGAATTTTTTCGTTAATGAAATCGGTTGGTAAATATGCCACTTGAAAACAATGGCGAAGGTTTTAATTCGATATCTCGAAATTTTTTGAAAAAAAGTGCCGTTTCGCAAAATTTAACACAGGATTCCCTATGCTGAAAATGGTCAATTTTTAAAATTTCGAAAAAAATACAAGTTGCGTGTGTTTTGAGCCGGAAATGGGCCACTTGAAGCCAATGGAGGTGGTAAAAATCGATATCTCGAAAAAAAATATTTGGCCATTTTTAAAGTTGAAAAATGAGAAGGGGGTACCCTTACAATTTTTCGACAAAAATGGTATTTTTACAAAAATATTTTTTAGAATTTTTTCGTTAATGAAATCGGTTGGTAAATATGCCACTTGAAAACAATGGCGAAGGTTTTAATTCGATATCTCGAAATTTTTTGAAAAAAAGTGCCGTTTCGCAAAATTTAACACAGGATTCCCTATGCTGAAAATGGTCAATTTTTAAAATTTCGAAAAAAATAAAAGTTGCGTGTGTTTTGAGCCGGAAATGGGCCACTTGAAGCCAATGGAGGTGGTAAAAAATCGATATCTCGAAAAAAAATATTTGGCCATTTTTTAAGTTGAAAAATGAGAAGGGGGTACCCTTACCATTTTTCGACAAAAATTGTATTTTTACAAAAATATTTTTTAGAATTTTTTCGTTAATGAAATCGGTTGGTAAATATGCCACTTGAAAACAATGGCGGAGGTTTTAATTCGATATCTCGAAATTTTTTGAAAAAAAGTGCCGTTTCGAAAAATTTAACACAGGATTCCCTATGCTGAAAATGGTCAATTTTTAAAATTTCGAAAATAATACAAGTTGCGTGTGTTTTGAGCCGGAAATGGGCCACTTGAAGCCAATGGAGGTGGTAAAAAATCGATATCTCGAAAAAAAATATTTGGCCATTTTTAAAGTTGAAAAATGAGAAGGGGGTACCCTTACCATTTTTCGACAAAAATGGTATTTTTACAAAAATATTTTTTAGAATTTTTTCGTTAATGAAATCGGTTGGTAAATATGCCACTTGAAAACAATGGCGAAGGTTTTAATTCGATATCTCGAAATTTTTTGAAAAAAAGTGCCGTTTCGCAAAATTTAACACAGGATTCCCTATGCTGAAAATGGTCAATTTTTAAAATTTCGAAAAAAATACAAGTTGCGTGTGTTTTGAGCCGGAAATGGGCCACTTGAAGCCAATGGAGGTGGTAAAAAATCGATATCTCGAAAAAAAATATTTGGCCATTTTTTAAGTTGAAAAATGAGAAGGGGGTACCCTTACAATTTTTCGACAAAAATGGTATTTTTACAAAAATATTTTTTAGAATTTTTTCGTTAATGAAATCGGTTGGTAAATATGCCACTTGAAAACAATGGCGAAGGTTTTAATTCGATATCTCGAAATTTTTTGAAAAAAAGTGCCGTTTCGCAAAATTTAACACAGGATTCCCTATGCTGAAAATGGTCAATTTTTAAAATTTCGAAAAAAATACAAGTTGCGTGTGTTTTGAGCTGGAAATGGGCCACTTGAAGCCAATGGAGGTGGTAAAAAATCGATATCTCGAAAAAAAATATTTGGCCATTTTTAAAGTTGAAAAATGAGAAGGGGGTACCCTTACCATTTTTCGACAAAAATGGTATTTTTACAAAAATATTTTTTAGAATTTTTTCGTTAATGAAATCGGTTGGTAAATATGCCACTTGAAAACAATGGCGAAGGTTTTAATTCGATATCTCGAAATTTTTTGAAAAAAAGTGCCGTTTCGCAAAATTTAACACAGGATTCCCTATGCTGAAAATGGTCAATTTTTAAAATTTCGAAAAAAATACAAGTTGCGTGTGTTTTGAGCCGGAAATGGGCCACTTGAAGCCAATGGAGGTGGTAAAAAATCGATATCTCGAAAAAAAATATTTGGCCATTTTTAAAGTTGAAAAATGAGAAGGGGGTACCCTTACCATTTTTCGACAAAAATGGTATTTTTACAAAAATATTTTTTAGAATTTTTTCGTTAATGAAATCGGTTGGTAAATATGCCACTTGAAAACAATGGCGAAGGTTTTAATTCGATATCTCGAAATTTTTTGAAAAAAAGTGCCGTTTCGCAAAATTTAACACAGGATTCCCTATGCTGAAAATGGTCAATTTTTAAAATTTCGAAAAAAATACAAGTTGCGTGTGTTTTGAGCCGGAAATGGGCCACTTGAAGCCAATGGAGGTGGTAAAAAATCGATATCTCGAAAAAAAATATTTGGCCATTTTTAATGTTGAAAAATGAGAAGGGGGTACCCTTACCATTTTTCGACAAAAATGGTATTTTTACAAAAAAATTTTTTAGAATTTTTTCGTTAATGAAATCGTTTGGTAAATATGCCACTTGAATACAATGGCGGAGGTTTTAATTCGATATCTCGAAATTTTTTGAAAAAAGTGCCGTTTCGCAAAATTTAACACAGGATTCCCTATGCTGAAAATGGTAAATTTTTAAAATTTCGAAAAAAATACAAGTTGCGTGTGTTTTGAGCCGGAAATGGGCCACTTGAAGCCAATGGAGGTGGTAAAAAATCGATATCTCGAAAAAAAATATTTGGCCATTTTTAAAGTTGAAAAATGAGAAGGGGGTACCCTTACCATTTTTCGACAAAAATGGTATTTTTACAAAAATATTTTTTAGAATTTTGTCGTTAATGAAATCGGTTGGTAAATATGCCACTTGAAAACAATGGCGAAGGTTTTAATTCGATATCTCGAAATTTTTTGAAAAAAAGTGCCGTTTCGCAAAATTTAACACAGGATTCCCTATGCTGAAAATGGTCAATTTTTAAAATTTCGAAAAAAATACAAGTTGCGTGTGTTTTGAGCCGGAAATGGGCCACTTGAAGCCAATGGAGGTGGTAAAAAATCGATATCTCGAAAAAAAATATTTGGCCATTTTTAAAGTTGAAAAATGAGAAGGGGGTACCCTTACCATTTTTCGACAAAAATGGTATTTTTACAAAAATATTTTTTAGAATTTTTTCGTTAATGAAATCGGTTGGTAAATATGCCACTTGAAAACAATGGCGAAGGTTTTAATTCGATATCTCGAAATTTTTTGAAAAAAAGTGCCGTTTCGCAAAATTTAACACAGGATTCCCTATGCTGAAAATGGTCAATTTTTAAAATTTCGAAAAAAATACAAGTTGCGTGTGTTTTGAGCCGGAAATGGGCCACTTGAAGCCAATGGAGGTGGTAAAAAATCGATATCTCGAAAAAAAATATTTGGCCATTTTTTAAGTTGAAAAATGAGAAGGGGGTACCCTTACCATTTTTCGACAAAAATGGTATTTTTACAAAAATATTTTTTAGAATTTTTTCGTTAATGAAATCGGTTGGTAAATATGCCACTTGAAAACAATGGCGAAGGTTTTAATTCGATATCTCGAAATTTTTTGAAAAAAAGTGCCGTTTCGCAAAATTTAACACAGGATTCCCTATGCTGAAAATGGTCAATTTTTAAAATTTCGAAAAAAATACAAGTTGCGTGTGTTTTGAGCCGGAAATGGGCCACTTGAAGCCAATGGAGGTGGTAAAAAATCGATATCTCGAAAAAAAATATTTGGCCATTTTTAAAGTTGAAAAATGAGAAGGGGGTACCCTTACCATTTTTCGACAAAAAAGGTATTTTTACAAAAATATTTTTTAGAATTTTTTCGTTAATGAAATCGGTTGGTAAATATGCCACTTGAAAACACTGGCGGAGGTTTTAATTCGAGATCTCGAAATTTTTTGAAAAAAAATGCCGTTTCGCAAAATTTAACACAGGATTCCCTATGCCGAAAATGGTCAATTTTTAAAATTTCGAAAAAAATACAAGTTGCGTGTGTTTTGAGCCGGAAATGGGCCACTTGAAGCCAATGGAGGTGGTAAAAAATCGATATCTCGAAAAAAAATATTTGGCCATTTTTAAAGTTGAAAAATGAGAAGGGGGTACCTTTACCATTTTTCGACAAAAATGGTATTTTTACAAAAAAAATTTATAGAATTTTTTCGTTAATGAAATCGGTTGGTAAATATGCCACTTGAAAACAATGGCGGAGGTTTTAATTCGATATCTCGAAATTTTTTGAAAAAAAGTGCCGTTTCGCAAAATTTAACACAGGATTCCCTATGCTGAAAATGGTTAATTTTTTAAATTTCGAAAAAAATACAAGTTGCGTGTGTTTTGAGCCGGAAATGGGCCACTTGAAGCCAATGGAGGTGGTAAAAAATCGATATCTCGAAAAAAAATATTTGGCCATTTTTTAAGTTGAAAAATGAGAAGGGGGTACCCTTACCATTTTTCGACAAAAATGGTATTTTTACAAAAATATTTTTTAGAATTTTTTCGTTAATGAAATCGGTTGGTAAATATGCCACTTGAAAACAATGGCGAAGGTTTTAATTCGATATCTCGAAATTTTTTGAAAAAAAGTGCCGTTTCGCAAAATTTAACACAGGATTCCCTATGCTGAAAATGGTCAATTTTTAAAATTTCGAAAAAAATACAAGTTGCGTGTGTTTTGAGCCGGAAATGGACCACTTGGAGCCAATGGAGGTGGTAAAAATCGATATCTCGAAAAAAAATATTTGGCCATTTTTAAAGTTGAAAAATGAGAAGGGGGTACCCTTACCATTTTTCGACAAAAATGGTATTTTTACAAAAATATTTTTTAGAATTTTTTCGTTAATGAAATCGGTTGGTAAATATGCCACTTGAAAACAATGGCGGAGGTTTTAATTCGATATCTCGAAATTTTTTGAAAAAAAGTGCCGTTTCGCAAAATTTAACACAGGATTCCCTATGCTGAAAATGGTCAATTTTTAAAATTTCGAAAAAAATACAAGTTGCGTGTGTTTTGAGCCGGACATGGGCCACTTGAAGCCAATGGAGGTGGTAAAAAATCGATATCTCGAAAAAAAATATTTGGCCATTTTTAAAGTTGAAAAATGAGAAGGGGGTACCCTTACCATTTTTCGACAAAAATGGTATTTTTACAAAAATATTTTTTAGAATTTTTTCGTTAATGAAATCGGTTGGTAAATATGCCACTTGAAAACAATGGCGAAGGTTTTAATTCGATATCTCGAAATTTTTTGAAAAAAAGTGCCGTTTCGCAAAATTTAACACAGGATTCCCTATGCTGAAAATGGTCAATTTTTAAAATTTCGAAAAAAATACAAGTTGCGTGTGTTTTGAGCCGGAAATGGGCCACTTGAAGCCAATGGAGGTGGTAAAAAATCGATATCTCGAAAAAAAATATTTGGCCATTTTTAAAGTTGAAAAATGAGAAGGGGGTACCCTTACCATTTTTCGACAAAAATGGTATTTTTACAAAAATATTTTTTAGAATTTTTTCGTTAATGAAATCGGTTGGTAAATATGCCACTTGAAAACAATGGCGGAGGTTTTAATTCGATATCTCGAAATTTTTTGAAAAAAAGTGCCGTTTCGAAAAATTTAACACAGGATTCCCTATGCTGAAAATGGTCAATTTTTAAAATTTCGAAAATAATACAAGTTGCGTGTGTTTTGAGCCGGAAATGGGCCACTTGAAGCCAATGGAGGTGGTAAAAAATCGATATCTCGAAAAAAAATATTTGGCCATTTTTAAAGTTGAAAAATGAGAAGGGGGTACCCTTACAATTTTTCGACAAAAATGGTATTTTTACAAAAATATTTTTTAGAATTTTTTCGTTAATGAAATCGGTTGGTAAATATGCCACTTGAAAACAATGGCGAAGGTTTTAATTCGATATCTCGAAATTTTTTGAAAAAAAGTGCCGTTTCGCAAAATTTAACACAGGATTCCCTATGCTGAAAATGGTCAATTTTTAAAATTTCGAAAAAAATACAAGTTGCGTGAGTTTTGAGCCGGAAATGGGCCACTTGAAGCCAATGGAGGTGGTAAAAAATCGATATCTCGAAAAAAAATATTTCGCCATTTTTTAAGTTGAAAAATGAGAAGGGGGTACCCTTACCATTTTTCGACAAAAATGGTATTTTTACAAAAAAAATTGTTTAGAATTTTTTCGTTAATGAAATCGGTTGGTAAATATGCCACTTGAAAACAATGGCGGAGGTTTTAATTCGATATCTCGAAATTTTTTGAAAAAAAGTGCCGTTTGGCAAAATTTAACACAGGATTCCCTATGCTGAAAATGGTCAATTTTTAAAATTTCGAAAAAATACAAGTTGCGTGTGTTTTGAGCCGGAAATGGACCACTTGGAGCCAATGGGGGTGGTAAAAATCGATATCTCGAAAAAAAATATTTGGCCATTTTTAAAGTTGAAAAATGAGAAGGGGGTACCCTTACAATTTTTCGACAAAAATGGTATTTTTACAAAAATATTTTTTAGAATTTTTTCGTTAATGAAATCGGTTGGTAAATATGCCACTTGAAAACAATGGCGAAGGTTTTAATTCGATATCTCGAAATTTTTTGAAAAAAAGTGCCGTTTCGCAAAATTTAACACAGGATTCCCTATGCTGAAAATGGTCAATTTTTAAAATTTCGAAAAAAATAAAAGTTGCGTGTGTTTTGAGCCGGAAATGGGCCACTTGAAGCCAATGGAGGTGGTAAAAAATCGATATCTCGAAAAAAAATATTTGGCCATTTTTTAAGTTGAAAAATGAGAAGGGGGTACCCTTACCATTTTTCGACAAAAATGGTATTTTTACAAAAATATTTTTTAGAATTTTTTCGTTAATGAAATCGGTTGGTAAATATGCCACTTGAAAACAATGGCGGAGGTTTTAATTCGATATCTCGGAATTTTTTGAAAAAAGTGCCATTTCGCAAAATTTAACACAGGATTCCCTATGCTGAAAATGGTCAATTTTTAAAATTTCGAAAAAAATACAAGTTGCGTGTGTTTTGAGCCGGAAATGGGCCACTTGAAGCCAATGGAGGTGGTAAAAAATCGATATCTCGAAAAAAAATATTTGGCCATTTTTAAAGTTGAAAAATGAGAAGGGGGTACCCTTACCATTTTTCGACAAAAATGGTATTTTTACAAAAATATTTTTTAGAATTTTTTCGTTAATGAAATCGGTTGGTAAATATGCCACTTGAAAACAATGGCGGAGGTTTTAATTCGATATCTCGAAATTTTTTGAAAAAAAGTGCCGTTTCGAAAAATTTAACACAGGATTCCCTATGCTGAAAATGGTCAATTTTTAAAATTTCGAAAATAATACAAGTTGCGTGTGTTTTGAGCCGGAAATGGGCCACTTGAAGCCAATGGAAGTGGTAAAAAATCGATATCTCGAAAAAAAATATTTGGCCATTTTTAAAGTTGAAAAATGAGAAGGGGGTACCCTTACAATTTTTCGACAAAAATGGTATTTTTACAAAAATATTTTTTAGAATTTTTTCGTTAATGAAATCGGTTGGTAAATATGCCACTTGAAAACAATGGCGAAGGTTTTAATTCGATATCTCGAAATTTTTTGAAAAAAAGTGCCGTTTCGCAAAATTTAACACAGGATTCCCTATGCTGAAAATGGTCAATTTTTAAAATTTCGAAAAAAATACAAGTTGCGTGAGTTTTGAGCCGGAAATGGGCCACTTGAAGCCAATGGAGGTGGTAAAAAATCGATATCTCGAAAAAAAATATTTCGCCATTTTTTAAGTTGAAAAATGAGAAGGGGGTACCCTTACCATTTTTCGACAAAAATGGTATTTTTACAAAAAAAATTGTTTAGAATTTTTTCGTTAATGAAATCGGTTGGTAAATATGCCACTTGAAAACAATGGCGGAGGTTTTAATTCGATATCTCGAAATTTTTTGAAAAAAAGTGCCGTTTGGCAAAATTTAACACAGGATTCCCTATGCTGAAAATGGTCAATTTTTAAAATTTCGAAAAAATACAAGTTGCGTGTGTTTTGAGCCGGAAATGGACCACTTGGAGCCAATGGGGGTGGTAAAAATCGATATCTCGAAAAAAAATATTTGGCCATTTTTAAAGTTGAAAAATGAGAAGGGGGTACCCTTACAATTTTTCGACAAAAATGGTATTTTTACAAAAATATTTTTTAGAATTTTTTCGTTAATGAAATCGGTTGGTAAATATGCCACTTGAAAACAATGGCGAAGGTTTTAATTCGATATCTCGAAATTTTTTGAAAAAAAGTGCCGTTTCGCAAAATTTAACACAGGATTCCCTATGCTGAAAATGGTCAATTTTTAAAATTTCGAAAAAAATAAAAGTTGCGTGTGTTTTGAGCCGGAAATGGGCCACTTGAAGCCAATGGAGGTGGTAAAAAATCGATATCTCGAAAAAAAATATTTGGCCATTTTTTAAGTTGAAAAATGAGAAGGGGGTACCCTTACCATTTTTCGACAAAAATGGTATTTTTACAAAAATATTTTTTAGAATTTTTTCGTTAATGAAATCGGTTGGTAAATATGCCACTTGAAAACAATGGCGGAGGTTTTAATTCGATATCTCGGAATTTTTTGAAAAAAGTGCCATTTCGCAAAATTTAACACAGGATTCCCTATGCTGAAAATGGTCAATTTTTAAAATTTCGAAAAAAATACAAGTTGCGTGTGTTTTGAGCCGGAAATGGGCCACTTGAAGCCAATGGAGGTGGTAAAAAATCGATATCTCGAAAAAAAATATTTGGCCATTTTTTAAGTTGAAAAATGAGAAGGGGGTACCCTTACCATTTTTCGACAAAAATTGTATTTTTACAAAAATATTTTTTAGAATTTTTTCGTTAATGAAATCGGTTGGTAAATATGCCACTTGAAAACAATGGCGGAGGTTTTAATTCGATATCTCGAAATTTTTTGAAAAAAAGTGCCGTTTCGAAAAATTTAACACAGGATTCCCTATGCTGAAAATGGTCAATTTTTAAAATTTCGAAAATAATACAAGTTGCGTGTGTTTTGAGCCGGAAATGGGCCACTTGAAGCCAATGGAGGTGGTAAAAAATCGATATCTCGAAAAAAAATATTTGGCCATTTTTAAAGTTGAAAAATGAGAAGGGGGTACCCTTACCATTTTTCGACAAAAATGGTATTTTTACAAAAATATTTTTTAGAATTTTTTCGTTAATGAAATCGGTTGGTAAATATGCCACTTGAAAACAATGGCGAAGGTTTTAATTCGATATCTCGAAATTTTTTGAAAAAAAGTGCCGTTTCGCAAAATTTAACACAGGATTCCCTATGCTGAAAATGGTCAATTTTTAAAATTTCGAAAAAAATACAAGTTGCGTGTGTTTTGAACCGGAAATGGGCCACTTGAAGCCAATGGAGGTGGTAAAAAATCGATATCTCGAAAAAAAATATTTGGCCATTTTTTAAGTTGAAAAATGAGAAGGGGGTACCCTTACCATTTTTCGACAAAAATTGTATTTTTACAAAAATATTTTTTAGAATTTTTTCGTTAATGAAATCGGTTGGTAAATATGCCACTTGAAAACAATGGCGGAGGTTTTAATTCGATATCTCGAAATTTTTTGAAAAAAAGTGCCGTTTCGAAAAATTTAACACAGGATTCCCTATGCTGAAAACGGTCAATTTTTAAAATTTCGAAAATAATACAAGTTGCGTGTGTTTTGAGCCGGAAATGGGCCACTTGGAGCCAATGGAGGTGGTAAAAAATCGATATCTCGAAAAAAAATATTTGGCCATTTTTAAAGTTGAAAAATGAGAAGGGGGTACCCTTACCATTTTTCGACAAAAATGGTATTTTTACAAAAATATTTTTTAGAATTTTTTCGTTAATGAAATCGGTTGGTAAATATGCCACTTGAAAACAATGGCGAAGGTTTTAATTCGATATCTCGAAATTTTTTGAAAAAAAGTGCCGTTTCGCAAAATTTAACACAAGATTCCCTATGCTGAAAATGGTCAATTTTTAAAATTTCGAAAAAAATACAAGTTGCGTCTGTTTTGAGCCGGAAATGGGCCACTTAAAGCCAATGGAGGTGGTAAAAAATCGATATCTCGAAAAAAAATATTTGGCCATTTTTAAAGTTGAAAAATGAGAAGGGGGTACCCTTACCATTTTTCGACAAAAATGGTATTTTTACAAAAAAATTTTTTAGAATTTTTTCGTTAATGAAATCGTTTGGTAAATATGCCACTTGAATACAATGGCGGAGGTTTTAATTCGATATCTCGAAATTTTTTGAAAAAAGTGCCGTTTCGCAAAATTTAACACAGGATTCCCTATGCTGAAAATGGTCAATTTTTAAAATTTCGAAAAAAATACAAGTTGCGTGTGTTTTGAGCCGGAAATGGGCCACTTGAAGCCAATGGAGGTGGTAAAAAATCGATATCTCGAAAAAAAATATTTGGCCATTTTTAAAGTTGAAAAATGAGTAGGGGGTACCCTTACAATTTTTCGACAAAAATGGTATTTTTACAAAAATATTTTTTAGAATTTTTTCGTTAATGAAATCGGTTGGTAAATATGCCACTTGAAAACAATGGCGAAGGTTTTAATTCGATATCTCGAAATTTTTTGAAAAAAAGTGCCGTTTCGCAAAATTTAACACAGGATTCCCTATGCTGAAAATGGTCAATTTTTAAAATTTCGAAAAAAATACAAGTTGCGTGTGTTTTGAGCCGGAAATGGGCCACTTGAAGCCAATGGAGGTGGTAAAAAATCGATATCTCGAAAAAAAATATTTGGCCATTTTTAAAGTTGAAAAATGAGAAGGGGGTACCCTTACCATTTTTCGACAAAAATGGTATTTTTACAAAAATATTTTTTAGAATTTTTTCGTTAATGAAATCGGTTGGTAAATATGCCACTTGAAAACAATGGCGAAGGTTTTAATTCGATATCTCGAAATTTTTTGAAAAAAAGTGCCGTTTCGCAAAATTTAACACAGGATTCCCTATGCTGAAAATGGTCAATTTTTAAAATTTCGAAAAAAATACAAGTTGCGTGTGTTTTGAGCCGGAAATGGGCCACTTGAAGCCAATGGAGGTGGCAAAAAATCGATATCTCGAAAAAAAATATTTGGCCATTTTTTAAGTTGAAAAATGAGAAGGGGGTACCCTTACCATTTTTCGACAAAAATGGTATTTTTACAAAAATATTTTTTAGAATTTTTTCGTTAATGAAATCGGTTGGTAAATATGCCACTTGAAAACAATGGCGAAGGTTTTAATTCGATATCTCGAAATTTTTTGAAAAAAAGTGCCGTTTCGCAAAATTTAACACAAGATTCCCTATGCTGAAAATTGTCAATTTTTAAAATTTCGAAAAAAATACAAGTTGCGTGTGTTTTGAGCCGGAAATGGGCCACTTGAAGCCAATGGAGGTGGTAAAAAATCGATATCTCGAAAAAAAATATTTGGCCATTTTTAAAGTTGAAAAATGAGAAGGGGGTACCCTTACCATTTTTCGACAAAAATGGTATTTTTACAAAAATATTTTTTAGAATTTTTTCGTTAATGAAATCGGTTGGTAAATATGCCACTTGAAAACAATGGCGAAGGTTTTAATTCGATATCTCGAAATTTTTTGAAAAAAAGTGCCGTTTCGCAAAATTTAACACAGGATTCCCTATGCTGAAAATGGTCAATTTTTAAAATTTCGAAAAAAATACAAGTTGCGTGTGTTTTGAGCCGGAAATGGGCCACTTGAAGCCAATGGAGGTGGTAAAAAATCGATATCTCGAAAAAAAATATTTGGCCATTTTTAAAGTTGAAAAATGAGAAGGGGGTACCCTTACCATTTTTCGACAAAAATGGTATTTTTACAAAAATATTTTTTAGAATTTTTTCGTTAATGAAATCGGTTGGTAAATATGCCACTTGAAAACAATGGCGAAGGTTTTAATTCGATATCTCGAAATTTTTTGAAAAAAAGTGCCGTTTCGCAAAATTTAACACAGGATTCCCTATGCTGAAAATGGTCAATTTTTAAAATTTCGAAAAAAATACAAGTTGCGTGTGTTTTGAGCCGGAAATGGGCCACTTGAAGCCAATGGAGGTGGTAAAAAATCGATATCTCGAAAAAAAATATTTGGCCATTTTTAATGTTGAAAAATGAGAAGGGGGTACCCTTACCATTTTTCGACAAAAATGGTATTTTTACAAAAAAATTTTTTAGAATTTTTTCGTTAATGAAATCGTTTGGTAAATATGCCACTTGAATACAATGGCGGAGGTTTTAATTCGATATCTCGAAATTTTTTGAAAAAAGTGCCGTTTCGCAAAATTTAACACAGGATTCCCTATGCTGAAAATGGTAAATTTTTAAAATTTCGAAAAAAATACAAGTTGCGTGTGTTTTGAGCCGGAAATGGGCCACTTGAAGCCAATGGAGGTGGTAAAAAATCGATATCTCGAAAAAAAATATTTGGCCATTTTTAAAGTTGAAAAATGAGAAGGGGGTACCCTTACCATTTTTCGACAAAAATGGTATTTTTACAAAAATATTTTTTAGAATTTTGTCGTTAATGAAATCGGTTGGTAAATATGCCACTTGAAAACAATGGCGAAGGTTTTAATTCGATATCTCGAAATTTTTTGAAAAAAAGTGCCGTTTCGCAAAATTTAACACAGGATTCCCTATGCTGAAAATGGTCAATTTTTAAAATTTCGAAAAAAATACAAGTTGCGTGTGTTTTGAGCCGGAAATGGGCC
The DNA here is from genome assembly GCA_958510785.1 of Exephanes ischioxanthus. Lineage (NCBI taxonomy): Eukaryota > Metazoa > Arthropoda > Insecta > Hymenoptera > Ichneumonidae > Exephanes > Exephanes ischioxanthus. Next base: position 10,783,244 of record OY294018.1, on the reverse strand, counting down.
ACTTGAAGCCAATGGAGGTGGTAAAAAATCGATATCTCGAAAAAAAATATTTGGCCATTTTTTAAGTTGAAAAATGAGAAGGGGGTACCCTTACCATTTTTCGACAAAAATGGTATTTTTACAAAAATATTTTTTAGAATTTTTTCGTTAATGAAATCGGTTGGTAAATATGCCACTTGAAAACAATGGCGAAGGTTTTAATTCGATATCTCGAAATTTTTTGAAAAAAAGTGCCGTTTCGCAAAATTTAACACAGGATTCCCTATGCTGAAAATGGTCAATTTTTAAAATTTCGAAAAAAATACAAGTTGCGTGTGTTTTGAGCCGGAAATGGGCCACTTGAAGCCAATGGAGGTGGTAAAAAATCGATATCTCGAAAAAAAATATTTGGCCATTTTTAAAGTTGAAAAATGAGAAGGGGGTACCCTTACCATTTTTCGACAAAAAAGGTATTTTTACAAAAATATTTTTTAGAATTTTTTCGTTAATGAAATCGGTTGGTAAATATGCCACTTGAAAACACTGGCGGAGGTTTTAATTCGAGATCTCGAAATTTTTTGAAAAAAAATGCCGTTTCGCAAAATTTAACACAGGATTCCCTATGCCGAAAATGGTCAATTTTTAAAATTTCGAAAAAAATACAAGTTGCGTGTGTTTTGAGCCGGAAATGGGCCACTTGAAGCCAATGGAGGTGGTAAAAAATCGATATCTCGAAAAAAAATATTTGGCCATTTTTAAAGTTGAAAAATGAGAAGGGGGTACCTTTACCATTTTTCGACAAAAATGGTATTTTTACAAAAAAAATTTATAGAATTTTTTCGTTAATGAAATCGGTTGGTAAATATGCCACTTGAAAACAATGGCGGAGGTTTTAATTCGATATCTCGAAATTTTTTGAAAAAAAGTGCCGTTTCGCAAAATTTAACACAGGATTCCCTATGCTGAAAATGGTTAATTTTTTAAATTTCGAAAAAAATACAAGTTGCGTGTGTTTTGAGCCGGAAATGGGCCACTTGAAGCCAATAGAGGTGGTAAAAAATTGATATCTCGAAAAAAAATATTTGGCCATTTTTAAAGTTGAAAAATGAGAAGGGGGTACCCTTACCATTTTTCGGCAAAAATCGTATTTTTACAAAAATATTTTTTAGAATTTTTTCGTTAATGAAATCGGTTGGTAAATATGCCACTTGAAAACAATGGCGGAGGTTTTAATTCGATATCTCGAAATTTTTTGAAAAAAAGTGCCGTTTCGCAAAATTTAACACAGGATTCCCTATGCTGAAAATGGTCAATTTTTAAAATTTCGAAAATAATACAAGTTGCGTGTGTTTTGAGCCGGAAATGGGCCACTTGAAGCCAATGGAGGTGGTAAAAAATCGATATCTCGAAAAAAAATATTTGGCCATTTTTAAAGTTGAAAAATGAGAAGGGGGTACCCTTACCATTTTTCGACAAAAATGGTATTTTTACAAAAATATTTTTTAGAATTTTTTCGTTAATGAAATCGGTTGGTAAATATGCCACTTGAAAACAATGGCGGAGGTTTTAATTCGATATCTCGAAATTTTTTGAAAAAAAGTGCCGTTTCGCAAAATTTAACACAGCATTCCCTATGCTGAAAATGGTCAATTTTTAAAATTTCGAAAATAATACAAGTTGCGTGTGTTTTGAGCCGGAAATGGGCCACTTGAAGCCAATGGAGGTGGTAAAAAATCGATATCTCGAAAAAAAATATTTGCCCATTTTTAAAGTTGAAAAATGAGAAGGGGGTACCCTTACCATTTTTCGACAAAAATGGTATTTTTACAAAAATACTTTTTAGAATTTTTTCGTTAATGAAATCGGTTGGTAAATATGCCACTTGAAAACACTGGCGGAGGTTTTAATTCGAGATCTCGAAATTTTTTGAAAAAAAATGCCGTTTCGCAAAATTTAACACAGGATTCCCTATGCCGAAAATGGTCAATTTTTAAAATTTCGAAAAAAATACAAGTTGCGTGTGTTTTGAGCCGGAAATGGGCCACTTGAAGCCAATGGAGGTGGTAAAAAATCGATATCTCGAAAAAAAATATTTGGCCATTTTTAAAGTTGAAAAATGAGAAGGGGGTACCTTTACCATTTTTCGACAAAAATGGTATTTTTACAAAAAAAATTTATAGAATTTTTTCGTTAATGAAATCGGTTGGTAAATATGCCACTTGAAAACAATGGCGGAGGTTTTAATTCGATATCTCGAAATTTTTTGAAAAAAAGTGCCGTTTCGCAAAATTTAACACAGGATTCCCTATGCTGAAAATGGTTAATTTTTTAAATTTCGAAAAAAATACAAGTTGCGTGTGTTTTGAGCCGGAAATGGGCCACTTGAAGCCAATGGAGGTGGTAAAAAATCGATATCTCGAAAAAAAATATTTGGCCATTTTTAAAGTTGAAAAATGAGAAGGGGGTACCCTTACCATTTTTCGACAAAAATGGTATTTTTACAAAAATATTTTTTAGAATTTTTTCGTTAATGAAATCGGTTGGTAAATATGCCACTTGAAAACAATGGCGAAGGTTTTAATTCGATATCTCGAAATTTTTTGAAAAAAAGTGCCGTTTCGCAAAATTTAACACAGGATTCCCTATGCTGAAAATGGTCAATTTTTAAAATTTCGAAAAAAATACAAGTTGCGTGTGTTTTGAGCCGGAAATGGGCCACTTGAAGCCAATGGAGGTGGTAAAAAATCGATATCTCGAAAAAAAATATTTGGCCATTTTTTAAGTTGAAAAATGAGAAGGGGGTACCCTTACCATTTTTCGACAAAAATGGTATTTTTACAAAAATATTTTTTAGAATTTTTTCGTTAATGAAATCGGTTGGTAAATATGCCACTTGAAAACAATGGCGAAGGTTTTAATTCGATATCTCGAAATTTTTTGAAAAAAAGTGCCGTTTCGCAAAATTTAACACAGGATTCCCTATGCTGAAAATGGTCAATTTTTAAAATTTCGAAAAAAATACAAGTTGCGTGTGTTTTGAGCCGGAAATGGGCCACTTGAAGCCAATGGAGGTGGTAAAAAATCGATATCTCGAAAAAAAATATTTGGCCATTTTTAAAGTTGAAAAATGAGAAGGGGGTACCCTTACCATTTTTCGACAAAAAAGGTATTTTTACAAAAATATTTTTTAGAATTTTTTCGTTAATGAAATCGGTTGGTAAATATGCCACTTGAAAACAATGGCGGAGGTTTTAATTCGATATCTCGAAATTTTTTGAAAAAAAGTGCCGTTTCGCAAAATTTAACACAGCATTCCCTATGCTGAAAATGGTCAATTTTTAAAATTTCGAAAAAAATACAAGTTGCGTGTGTTTTGAGCCGGAAATGGGCCACTTGAAGCCAATGGAGGTGGTAAAAAATCGATATCTCGAAAAAAAATATTTGGCCATTTTTAAAGTTGAAAAATGAGAAGGGGGTACCTTTACCATTTTTCGACAAAAATGGTATTTTTACAAAAAAAATTTATAGAATTTTTTCGTTAATGAAATCGGTTGGTAAATATGCCACTTGAAAACAATGGCGGAGGTTTTAATTCGATATCTCGAAATTTTTTGAAAAAAAGTGCCGTTTCGCAAAATTTAACACAGGATTCCCTATGCTGAAAATGGTTAATTTTTTAAATTTCGAAAAAAATACAAGTTGCGTGTGTTTTGAGCCGGAAATGGGCCACTTGAAGCCAATGGAGGTGGTAAAAAATCGATATCTCGAAAAAAAATATTTGGCCATTTTTAAAGTTGAAAAATGAGAAGGGGGTACCCTTACCATTTTTCGACAAAAATGGTATTTTTACAAAAATATTTTTTAGAATTTTTTCGTTAATGAAATCGGTTGGTAAATATGCCACTTGAAAACAATGGCGGAGGTTTTAATTCGATATCTCGAAATTTTTTGAAAAAAAGTGCCGTTTGGCAAAATTTAACACAGGATTCCCTATGCTGAAAATGGTCAATTTTTAAAATTTCGAAAAAATACAAGTTGCGTGTGTTTTGAGCCGGAAATGGACCACTTGGAGCCAATGGGGGTGGTAAAAATCGATATCTCGAAAAAAAATATTTGGCCATTTTTAAAGTTGAAAAATGAGAAGGGGGTACCCTTACAATTTTTCGACAAAAATGGTATTTTTACAAAAATATTTTTTAGAATTTTTTCGTTAATGAAATCGGTTGGTAAATATGCCACTTGAAAACAATGGCGAAGGTTTTAATTCGATATCTCGAAATTTTTTGAAAAAAAGTGCCGTTTCGCAAAATTTAACACAGGATTCCCTATGCTGAAAATGGTCAATTTTTAAAATTTCGAAAAAAATAAAAGTTGCGTGTGTTTTGAGCCGGAAATGGGCCACTTGAAGCCAATGGAGGTGGTAAAAAATCGATATCTCGAAAAAAAATATTTGGCCATTTTTTAAGTTGAAAAATGAGAAGGGGGTACCCTTACCATTTTTCGACAAAAATGGTATTTTTACAAAAATATTTTTTAGAATTTTTTCGTTAATGAAATCGGTTGGTAAATATGCCACTTGAAAACAATGGCGGAGGTTTTAATTCGATATCTCGGAATTTTTTGAAAAAAGTGCCATTTCGCAAAATTTAACACAGGATTCCCTATGCTGAAAATGGTCAATTTTTAAAATTTCGAAAAAAATACAAGTTGCGTGTGTTTTGAGCCGGAAATGGGCCACTTGAAGCCAATGGAGGTGGTAAAAAATCGATATCTCGAAAAAAAATATTTGGCCATTTTTTAAGTTGAAAAATGAGAAGGGGGTACCCTTACCATTTTTCGACAAAAATTGTATTTTTACAAAAATATTTTTTAGAATTTTTTCGTTAATGAAATCGGTTGGTAAATATGCCACTTGAAAACAATGGCGGAGGTTTTAATTCGATATCTCGAAATTTTTTGAAAAAAAGTGCCGTTTCGAAAAATTTAACACAGGATTCCCTATGCTGAAAATGGTCAATTTTTAAAATTTCGAAAATAATACAAGTTGCGTGTGTTTTGAGCCGGAAATGGGCCACTTGAAGCCAATGGAGGTGGTAAAAAATCGATATCTCGAAAAAAAATATTTGGCCATTTTTAAAGTCGAAAAATGAGAAGGGGGTACCCTTACCATTTTTCGACAAAAATGGTATTTTTACAAAAATATTTTTTAGAATTTTTTCGTTAATGAAATCGGTTGGTAAATATGCCACTTGAAAACAATGGCGAAGGTTTTAATTCGATATCTCGAAATTTTTTGAAAAAAAGTGCCGTTTCGCAAAATTTAACACAGGATTCCCTATGCTGAAAATGGTCAATTTTTAAAATTTCGAAAAAAATACAAGTTGCGTGTGTTTTGAGCCGGAAATGGGCCACTTGAAGCCAATGGAGGTGGTAAAAAATCGATATCTCGAAAAAAAATATTTGGCCATTTTTTAAGTTGAAAAATGAGAAGGGGGTACCCTTACCATTTTTCGACAAAAATTGTATTTTTACAAAAATATTTTTTAGAATTTTTTCGTTAATGAAATCGGTTGGTAAATATGCCACTTGAAAACAATGGCGGAGGTTTTAATTCGATATCTCGAAATTTTTTGAAAAAAAGTGCCGTTTCGAAAAATTTAACACAGGATTCCCTATGCTGAAAACGGTCAATTTTTAAAATTTCGAAAATAATACAAGTTGCGTGTGTTTTGAGCCGGAAATGGGCCACTTGGAGCCAATGGAGGTGGTAAAAAATCGATATCTCGAAAAAAAATATTTGGCCATTTTTAAAGTTGAAAAATGAGAAGGGGGTACCCTTACCATTTTTCGACAAAAATGGTATTTTTACAAAAATATTTTTTAGAATTTTTTCGTTAATGAAATCGGTTGGTAAATATGCCACTTGAAAACAATGGCGAAGGTTTTAATTCGATATCTCGAAATTTTTTGAAAAAAAGTGCCGTTTCGCAAAATTTAACACAAGATTCCCTATGCTGAAAATGGTCAATTTTTAAAATTTCGAAAAAAATACAAGTTGCGTCTGTTTTGAGCCGGAAATGGGCCACTTAAAGCCAATGGAGGTGGTAAAAAATCGATATCTCGAAAAAAAATATTTGGCCATTTTTAAAGTTGAAAAATGAGAAGGGGGTACCCTTACCATTTTTCGACAAAAATGGTATTTTTACAAAAAAATTTTTTAGAATTTTTTCGTTAATGAAATCGTTTGGTAAATATGCCACTTGAATACAATGGCGGAGGTTTTAATTCGATATCTCGAAATTTTTTGAAAAAAGTGCCGTTTCGCAAAATTTAACACAGGATTCCCTATGCTGAAAATGGTCAATTTTTAAAATTTCGAAAAAAATACAAGTTGCGTGTGTTTTGAGCCGGAAATGGGCCACTTGAAGCCAATGGAGGTGGTAAAAAATCGATATCTCGAAAAAAAATATTTGGCCATTTTTAAAGTTGAAAAATGAGTAGGGGGTACCCTTACAATTTTTCGACAAAAATGGTATTTTTACAAAAATATTTTTTAGAATTTTTTCGTTAATGAAATCGGTTGGTAAATATGCCACTTGAAAACAATGGCGAAGGTTTTAATTCGATATCTCGAAATTTTTTGAAAAAAAGTGCCGTTTCGCAAAATTTAACACAGGATTCCCTATGCTGAAAATGGTCAATTTTTAAAATTTCGAAAAAAATACAAGTTGCGTGTGTTTTGAGCTGGAAATGGGCCACTTGAAGCCAATGGAGGTGGTAAAAAATCGATATCTCGAAAAAAAATATTTGGCCATTTTTAAAGTTGAAAAATGAGAAGGGGGTACCCTTACCATTTTTCGACAAAAATGGTATTTTTACAAAAATATTTTTTAGAATTTTTTCGTTAATGAAATCGGTTGGTAAATATGCCACTTGAAAACAATGGCGAAGGTTTTAATTCGATATCTCGAAATTTTTTGAAAAAAAGTGCCGTTTCGCAAAATTTAACACAGGATTCCCTATGCTGAAAATGGTCAATTTTTAAAATTTCGAAAAAAATACAAGTTGCGTGTGTTTTGAGCCGGAAATGGGCCACTTGAAGCCAATGGAGGTGGTAAAAAATCGATATCTCGAAAAAAAATATTTGGCCATTTTTAAAGTTGAAAAATGAGAAGGGGGTACCCTTACCATTTTTCGACAAAAATGGTATTTTTACAAAAATATTTTTTAGAATTTTTTCGTTAATGAAATCGGTTGGTAAATATGCCACTTGAAAACAATGGCGAAGGTTTTAATTCGATATCTCGAAATTTTTTGAAAAAAAGTGCCGTTTCGCAAAATTTAACACAGGATTCCCTATGCTGAAAATGGTCAATTTTTAAAATTTCGAAAAAAATACAAGTTGCGTGTGTTTTGAGCCGGAAATGGGCCACTTGAAGCCAATGGAGGTGGTAAAAAATCGATATCTCGAAAAAAAATATTTGGCCATTTTTAATGTTGAAAAATGAGAAGGGGGTACCCTTACCATTTTTCGACAAAAATGGTATTTTTACAAAAAAATTTTTTAGAATTTTTTCGTTAATGAAATCGTTTGGTAAATATGCCACTTGAATACAATGGCGGAGGTTTTAATTCGATATCTCGAAATTTTTTGAAAAAAGTGCCGTTTCGCAAAATTTAACACAGGATTCCCTATGCTGAAAATGGTAAATTTTTAAAATTTCGAAAAAAATACAAGTTGCGTGTGTTTTGAGCCGGAAATGGGCCACTTGAAGCCAATGGAGGTGGTAAAAAATCGATATCTCGAAAAAAAATATTTGGCCATTTTTAAAGTTGAAAAATGAGAAGGGGGTACCCTTACCATTTTTCGACAAAAATGGTATTTTTACAAAAATATTTTTTAGAATTTTGTCGTTAATGAAATCGGTTGGTAAATATGCCACTTGAAAACAATGGCGAAGGTTTTAATTCGATATCTCGAAATTTTTTGAAAAAAAGTGCCGTTTCGCAAAATTTAACACAGGATTCCCTATGCTGAAAATGGTCAATTTTTAAAATTTCGAAAAAAATACAAGTTGCGTGTGTTTTGAGCCGGAAATGGGCCACTTGAAGCCAATGGAGGTGGTAAAAAATCGATATCTCGAAAAAAAATATTTGGCCATTTTTAAAGTTGAAAAATGAGAAGGGGGTACCCTTACCATTTTTCGACAAAAATGGTATTTTTACAAAAATATTTTTTAGAATTTTTTCGTTAATGAAATCGGTTGGTAAATATGCCACTTGAAAACAATGGCGAAGGTTTTAATTCGATATCTCGAAATTTTTTGAAAAAAAGTGCCGTTTCGCAAAATTTAACACAGGATTCCCTATGCTGAAAATGGTCAATTTTTAAAATTTCGAAAAAAATACAAGTTGCGTGTGTTTTGAGCCGGAAATGGGCCACTTGAAGCCAATGGAGGTGGTAAAAAATCGATATCTCGAAAAAAATATTTGGCCATTTTTTAAGTTGAAAAATGAGAAGGGGGTACCCTTACCATTTTTCGACAAAAATGGTATTTTTACAAAAATATTTTTTAGAATTTTTTCGTTAATGAAATCGGTTGGTAAATATGCCACTTGAAAACAATGGCGAAGGTTTTAATTCGATATCTCGAAATTTTTTGAAAAAAAGTGCCGTTTCGCAAAATTTAACACAGGATTCCCTATGCTGAAAATGGTCAATTTTTAAAATTTCGAAAAAAATACAAGTTGCGTGTGTTTTGAGCCGGAAATGGGCCACTTGAAGCCAATGGAAGTGGTAAAAAATCGATATCTCGAAAAAAAATATTTGGCCATTTTTAAAGTTGAAAAATGAGAAGGGGGTACCCTTACCATTTTTCGACAAAAAAGGTATTTTTACAAAAATATTTTTTAGAATTTTTTCGTTAATGAAATCGGTTGGTAAATATGCCACTTGAAAACACTGGCGGAGGTTTTAATTCGAGATCTCGAAATTTTTTGAAAAAAAATGCCGTTTCGCAAAATTTAACACAGGATTCCCTATGCCGAAAATGGTCAATTTTTAAAATTTCGAAAAAAATACAAGTTGCGTGTGTTTTGAGCCGGAAATGGGCCACTTGAAGCCAATGGAGGTGGTAAAAAATCGATATCTCGAAAAAAAATATTTGGCCATTTTTAAAGTTGAAAAATGAGAAGGGGGTACCTTTACCATTTTTCGACAAAAATGGTATTTTTACAAAAAAAATTTATAGAATTTTTTCGTTAATGAAATCGGTTGGTAAATATGCCACTTGAAAACAATGGCGGAGGTTTTAATTCGATATCTCGAAATTTTTTGAAAAAAAGTGCCGTTTCGCAAAATTTAACACAGGATTCCCTATGCTGAAAATGGTTAATTTTTTAAATTTCGAAAAAAATACAAGTTGCGTGTGTTTTGAGCCGGAAATGGGCCACTTGAAGCCAATAGAGGTGGTAAAAAATTGATATCTCGAAAAAAAATATTTGGCCATTTTTAAAGTTGAAAAATGAGAAGGGGGTACCCTTACCATTTTTCGGCAAAAATCGTATTTTTACAAAAATATTTTTTAGAATTTTTTCGTTAATGAAATCGGTTGGTAAATATGCCACTTGAAAACAATGGCGGAGGTTTTAATTCGATATCTCGAAATTTTTTGAAAAAAAGTGCCGTTTCGCAAAATTTAACACAGGATTCCCTATGCTGAAAATGGTCAATTTTTAAAATTTCGAAAATAATACAAGTTGCGTGTGTTTTGAGCCGGAAATGGGCCACTTGAAGCCAATGGAGGTGGTAAAAAATCGATATCTCGAAAAAAAATATTTGGCCATTTTTAAAGTTGAAAAATGAGAAGGGGGTACCCTTACCATTTTTCGACAAAAATGGTATTTTTACAAAAATATTTTTTAGAATTTTTTCGTTAATGAAATCGGTTGGTAAATATGCCACTTGAAAACAATGGCGGAGGTTTTAATTCGATATCTCGAAATTTTTTGAAAAAAAGTGCCGTTTCGCAAAATTTAACACAGCATTCCCTATGCTGAAAATGGTCAATTTTTAAAATTTCGAAAATAATACAAGTTGCGTGTGTTTTGAGCCGGAAATGGGCCACTTGAAGCCAATGGAGGTGGTAAAAAATCGATATCTCGAAAAAAAATATTTGCCCATTTTTAAAGTTGAAAAATGAGAAGGGGGTACCCTTACCATTTTTCGACAAAAATGGTATTTTTACAAAAATACTTTTTAGAATTTTTTCGTTAATGAAATCGGTTGGTAAATATGCCACTTGAAAACACTGGCGGAGGTTTTAATTCGAGATCTCGAAATTTTTTGAAAAAAAATGCCGTTTCGCAAAATTTAACACAGGATTCCCTATGCCGAAAATGGTCAATTTTTAAAATTTCGAAAAAAATACAAGTTGCGTGTGTTTTGAGCCGGAAATGGGCCACTTGAAGCCAATGGAGGTGGTAAAAAATCGATATCTCGAAAAAAAATATTTGGCCATTTTTAAAGTTGAAAAATGAGAAGGGGGTACCTTTACCATTTTTCGACAAAAATGGTATTTTTACAAAAAAAATTTATAGAATTTTTTCGTTAATGAAATCGGTTGGTAAATATGCCACTTGAAAACAATGGCGGAGGTTTTAATTCGATATCTCGAAATTTTTTGAAAAAAAGTGCCGTTTCGCAAAATTTAACACAGGATTCCCTATGCTGAAAATGGTTAATTTTTTAAATTTCGAAAAAAATACAAGTTGCGTGTGTTTTGAGCCGGAAATGGGCCACTTGAAGCCAATGGAGGTGGTAAAAAATCGATATCTCGAAAAAAAATATTTGGCCATTTTTAAAGTTGAAAAATGAGAAGGGGGTACCCTTACCATTTTTCGACAAAAATGGTATTTTTACAAAAATATTTTTTAGAATTTTTTCGTTAATGAAATCGGTTGGTAAATATGCCACTTGAAAACAATGGCGAAGGTTTTAATTCGATATCTCGAAATTTTTTGAAAAAAAGTGCCGTTTCGCAAAATTTAACACAGGATTCCCTATGCTGAAAATGGTCAATTTTTAAAATTTCGAAAAAAATACAAGTTGCGTGTGTTTTGAGCCGGAAATGGGCCACTTGAAGCCAATGGAGGTGGTAAAAAATCGATATCTCGAAAAAAAATATTTGGCCATTTTTTAAGTTGAAAAATGAGAAGGGGGTACCCTTACCATTTTTCGACAAAAATGGTATTTTTACAAAAATATTTTTTAGAATTTTTTCGTTAATGAAATCGGTTGGTAAATATGCCACTTGAAAACAATGGCGAAGGTTTTAATTCGATATCTCGAAATTTTTTGAAAAAAAGTGCCGTTTCGCAAAATTTAACACAGGATTCCCTATGCTGAAAATGGTCAATTTTTAAAATTTCGAAAAAAATACAAGTTGCGTGTGTTTTGAGCCGGAAATGGGCCACTTGAAGCCAATGGAGGTGGTAAAAAATCGATATCTCGAAAAAAAATATTTGGCCATTTTTAAAGTTGAAAAATGAGAAGGGGGTACCCTTACCATTTTTCGACAAAAAAGGTATTTTTACAAAAATATTTTTTAGAATTTTTTCGTTAATGAAATCGGTTGGTAAATATGCCACTTGAAAACAATGGCGGAGGTTTTAATTCGATATCTCGAAATTTTTTGAAAAAAAGTGCCGTTTCGCAAAATTTAACACAGCATTCCCTATGCTGAAAATGGTCAATTTTTAAAATTTCGAAAAAAATACAAGTTGCGTGTGTTTTGAGCCGGAAATGGGCCACTTGAAGCCAATGGAGGTGGTAAAAAATCGATATCTCGAAAAAAAATATTTGGCCATTTTTAAAGTTGAAAAATGAGAAGGGGGTACCTTTACCATTTTTCGACAAAAATGGTATTTTTACAAAAAAAATTTATAGAATTTTTTCGTTAATGAAATCGGTTGGTAAATATGCCACTTGAAAACAATGGCGGAGGTTTTAATTCGATATCTCGAAATTTTTTGAAAAAAAGTGCCGTTTCGCAAAATTTAACACAGGATTCCCTATGCTGAAAATGGTTAATTTTTTAAATTTCGAAAAAAATACAAGTTGCGTGTGTTTTGAGCCGGAAATGGGCCACTTGAAGCCAATGGAGGTGGTAAAAAATCGATATCTCGAAAAAAAATATTTGGCCATTTTTAAAGTTGAAAAATGAGAAGGGGGTACCCTTACCATTTTTCGACAAAAATGGTATTTTTACAAAAATATTTTTTAGAATTTTTTCGTTAATGAAATCGGTTGGTAAATATGCCACTTGAAAACAATGGCGAAGGTTTTAATTCGATATCTCGAAATTTTTTGAAAAAAAGTGCCGTTTCGCAAAATTTAACACAGGATTCCCTATGCTGAAAATGGTCAATTTTTAAAATTTCGAAAAAAATACAAGTTGCGTGTGTTTTGAGCCGGAAATGGGCCACTTGAAGCCAATGGAGGTGGTAAAAAATCGATATCTCGAAAAAAAATATTTGGCCATTTTTTAAGTTGAAAAATGAGAAGGGGGTACCCTTACCATTTTTCGACAAAAATGGTATTTTTACAAAAATATTTTTTAGAATTTTTTCGTTAATGAAATCGGTTGGTAAATATGCCACTTGAAAACAATGGCGAAGGTTTTAATTCGATATCTCGAAATTTTTTGAAAAAAAGTGCCGTTTCGCAAAATTTAACACAGGATTCCCTATGCTGAAAATGGTCAATTTTTAAAATTTCGAAAAAAATACAAGTTGCGTGTGTTTTGAGCCGGAAATGGGCCACTTGAAGCCAATGGAGGTAGTAAAAAATCGATATCTCGAAAAAAAATATTTGGCCATTTTTAAAGTTGAAAAATGAGAAGGGGGTACCCTTACCATTTTTCGACAAAAAAGGTATTTTTACAAAAATATTTTTTAGAATTTTTTCGTTAATGAAATCGGTTGGTAAATATGCCACTTGAAAACAATGGCGGAGGTTTTAATTCGATATCTCGAAATTTTTTGAAAAAAAGTGCCGTTTCGCAAAATTTAACACAGCATTCCCTATGCTGAAAATGGTCAATTTTTAAAATTTCGAAAATAATACAAGTTGCGTGTGTTTTGAGCCGGAAATGGGCCACTTGAAGCCAATGGAGGTGGTAAAAAATCGATATCTCGAAAAAAAATATTTGCCCATTTTTAAAGTTGAAAAATGAGAAGGGGGTACCCTTACCATTTTTCGACAAAAATGGTATTTTTACAAAAATACTTTTTAGAATTTTTTCGTTAATGAAATCGGTTGGTAAATATGCCACTTGAAAACACTGGCGGAGGTTTTAATTCGAGATCTCGAAATTTTTTGAAAAAAAATGCCGTTTCGCAAAATTTAACACAGGATTCCCTATGCCGAAAATGGTCAATTTTTAAAATTTCGAAAAAAATACAAGTTGCGTGTGTTTTGAGCCGGAAATGGGCCACTTGAAGCCAATGGAGGTGGTAAAAAATCGATATCTCGAAAAAAAATATTTGGCCATTTTTAAAGTTGAAAAATGAGAAGGGGGTACCTTTACCATTTTTCGACAAAAATGGTATTTTTACAAAAAAAATTTATAGAATTTTTTCGTTAATGAAATCGGTTGGTAAATATGCCACTTGAAAACAATGGCGGAGGTTTTAATTCGATATCTCGAAATTTTTTGAAAAAAAGTGCCGTTTCGCAAAATTTAACACAGGATTCCCTATGCTGAAAATGGTTAATTTTTTAAATTTCGAAAAAAATACAAGTTGCGTGTGTTTTGAGCCGGAAATGGGCCACTTGAAGCCAATAGAGGTGGTAAAAAATTGATATCTCGAAAAAAAATATTTGGCCATTTTTAAAGTTGAAAAATGAGAAGGGGGTACCCTTACCATTTTTCGGCAAAAATCGTATTTTTACAAAAATATTTTTTAGAATTTTTTCGTTAATGAAATCGGTTGGTAAATATGCCACTTGAAAACAATGGCGGAGGTTTTAATTCGATATCTCGAAATTTTTTGAAAAAAAGTGCCGTTTCGCAAAATTTAACACAGGATTCCCTATGCTGAAAATGGTCAATTTTTAAAATTTCGAAAATAATACAAGTTGCGTGTGTTTTGAGCCGGAAATGGGCCACTTGAAGCCAATGGAGGTGGTAAAAAATCGATATCTCGAAAAAAAATATTTGGCCATTTTTAAAGTTGAAAAATGAGAAGGGGGTACCCTTACCATTTTTCGACAAAAATGGTATTTTTACAAAAATATTTTTTAGAATTTTTTCGTTAATGAAATCGGTTGGTAAATATGCCACTTGAAAACAATGGCGGAGGTTTTAATTCGATATCTCGAAATTTTTTGAAAAAAAGTGCCGTTTCGCAAAATTTAACACAGCATTCCCTATGCTGAAAATGGTCAATTTTTAAAATTTCGAAAATAATACAAGTTGCGTGTGTTTTGAGCCGGAAATGGGCCACTTGAAGCCAATGGAGGTGGTAAAAAATCGATATCTCGAAAAAAAATATTTGCCCATTTTTAAAGTTGAAAAATGAGAAGGGGGTACCCTTACCATTTTTCGACAAAAATGGTATTTTTACAAAAATACTTTTTAGAATTTTTTCGTTAATGAAATCGGTTGGTAAATATGCCACTTGAAAACACTGGCGGAGGTTTTAATTCGAGATCTCGAAATTTTTTGAAAAAAAATGCCGTTTCGCAAAATTTAACACAGGATTCCCTATGCCGAAAATGGTCAATTTTTAAAATTTCGAAAAAAATACAAGTTGCGTGTGTTTTGAGCCGGAAATGGGCCACTTGAAGCCAATGGAGGTGGTAAAAAATCGATATCTCGAAAAAAAATATTTGGCCATTTTTAAAGTTGAAAAATGAGAAGGGGGTACCTTTACCATTTTTCGACAAAAATGGTATTTTTACAAAAAAAATTTATAGAATTTTTTCGTTAATGAAATCGGTTGGTAAATATGCCACTTGAAAACAATGGCGGAGGTTTTAATTCGATATCTCGAAATTTTTTGAAAAAAAGTGCCGTTTCGCAAAATTTAACACAGGATTCCCTATGCTGAAAATGGTCAATTTTTAAAATTTCGAAAATAATACAAGTTGCGTGTGTTTTGAGCCGGAAATGGGCCACTTGAAGCCAATGGAGGTGGTAAAAAATCGATATCTCGAAAAAAAATATTTGGCCATTTTTAAAGTTGAAAAATGAGAAGGGGGTACCCTTACCATTTTTCGACAAAAATGGTATTTTTACAAAAATATTTTTTAGAATTTTTTCGTTAATGAAATCGGTTGGTAAATATGCCACTTGAAAACAATGGCGGAGGTTTTAATTCGATATCTCGAAATTTTTTGAAAAAAAGTGCCGTTTCGCAAAATTTAACACAGCATTCCCTATGCTGAAAATGGTCAATTTTTAAAATTTCGAAAATAATACAAGTTGCGTGTGTTTTGAGCCGGAAATGGGCCACTTGAAGCCAATGGAGGTGGTAAAAAATCGATATCTCGAAAAAAAATATTTGCCCATTTTTAAAGTTGAAAAATGAGAAGGGGGTACCCTTACCATTTTTCGACAAAAATGGTATTTTTACAAAAATACTTTTTAGAATTTTTTCGTTAATGAAATCGGTTGGTAAATATGCCACTTGAAAACACTGGCGGAGGTTTTAATTCGAGATCTCGAAATTTTTTGAAAAAAAATGCCGTTTCGCAAAATTTAACACAGGATTCCCTATGCCGAAAATGGTCAATTTTTAAAATTTCGAAAAAAATACAAGTTGCGTGTGTTTTGAGCCGGAAATGGGCCACTTGAAGCCAATGGAGGTGGTAAAAAATCGATATCTCGAAAAAAAATATTTGGCCATTTTTAAAGTTGAAAAATGAGAAGGGGGTACCTTTACCATTTTTCGACAAAAATGGTATTTTTACAAAAAAAATTTATAGAATTTTTTCGTTAATGAAATCGGTTGGTAAATATGCCACTTGAAAACAATGGCGGAGGTTTTAATTCGATATCTCGAAATTTTTTGAAAAAAAGTGCCGTTTCGCAAAATTTAACACAGGATTCCCTATGCTGAAAATGGTTAATTTTTTAAATTTCGAAAAAAATACAAGTTGCGTGTGTTTTGAGCCGGAAATGGGCCACTTGAAGCCAATAGAGGTGGTAAAAAATTGATATCTCGAAAAAAATATTTGGCCATTTTTAAAGTTGAAAAATGAGAAGGGGGTACCCTTACCATTTTTCGGCAAAAATCGTATTTTTACAAAAATATTTTTTAGAATTTTTTCGTTAATGAAATCGGTTGGTAAATATGCCACTTGAAAACAATGGCGGAGGTTTTAATTCGATATCTCGAAATTTTTTGAAAAAAAGTGCCGTTTCGCAAAATTTAACACAGGATTCCCTATGCTGAAAATGGTCAATTTTTAAAATTTCGAAAATAATACAAGTTGCGTGTGTTTTGAGCCGGAAATGGGCCACTTGAAGCCAATGGAGGTGGTAAAAAATCGATATCTCGAAAAAAAATATTTGGCCATTTTTAAAGTTGAAAAATGAGAAGGGGGTACCCTTACCATTTTTCGACAAAAATGGTATTTTTACAAAAATATTTTTTAGAATTTTTTCGTTAATGAAATCGGTTGGTAAATATGCCACTTGAAAACAATGGCGGAGGTTTTAATTCAATATCTCGAAATTTTTTGAAAAAAAGTGCCGTTTCGCAAAATTTAACACAGGATTCCCTATGCTGAAAATGGTCAATTTTTAAAATTTCGAAAAAAATACAAGTTGCGTGTGTTTTGAGCCGGAAATGGGCCACTTGAAGCCAATGGAGGTGGTAAAAAATCGATATCTCGAAAAAAAATATTTGGCCATTTTTAAAGTTGAAAAATGAGAAGGGGGTACCCTTACCATTTTTCGACAAAAATGGTATTTTTACAAAAATATTTTTTAGAATTTTTTCGTTAATGAAATCGGTTGGTAAATATGCCACTTGAAAACAATGGCGGAGGTTTTAATTCGATATCTCGAAATTTTTTGAAAAAAAATGCCGTTTCGCAAAATTTAACACAGGATTCCCTATGCCGAAAATGGTCAATTTTTAAAATTTCGAAAAAAATACAAGTTGCGTGTGTTTTGAGCCGGAAATGGGCCACTTGAAGCCAATGAAGGTGGTAAAAAATCGATATCTCGAAAAAAAAAATTTGGCCATTTTTAAAGTTGAAAAATGAGAAGGGGGTACCTTTACCATTTTTCGACAAAAATGGTATTTTTACAAACAAAATTTATAGAATTTTTTCGTTAATGAAATCGGTTGGTAAATATGCCACTTGAAAACAATGGCGGAGGTTTTAATTCGATATCTCGAAATTTTTTGAAAAAAAGTGCCGTTTCGCAAAATTTAACACAGGATTCCCTATGCTGAAAATGGTCAATTTTTAAAATTTCGAAAAAAATACAAGTTGCGTGTGTTTTGAGCCGGAAATGGGCGACTTGAAGCCAATGGAGGTGGTAAAAAATCGATATCTCGAAAAAAAATATTTGGCCATTTTTAAAGTTGAAAAATGAGAAGGGGGTACCCTTACCATTTTTCGACAAAAATGGTATTTTTACAAAAATATTTTTTAGAATTTTTTCGTTAATGAAATCGGTTGGTAAATACGCCACTTGAAAACAATGGCGGAGGTTTTAATTCGATATCTCGAAATTTTTTGAAAAAAAGTGCCGTTTCGCAAAATTTAACACAGGATTCCCTATGCCGAAAATGGTCAATTTTTAAAATTTCGAAAAAAATACAAGTTGCGTGTGTTTTGAGCCGGAAATGGGCCACTTGAAGCCAATGGAGGTGGTACAAAATCGATATCTCGAAAAAAAATATTTGGCCATTTTTAAAGTTGAAAAATGAGAAGGGTACCCTTACCATTTTTCGACAAAAATGGTATTTTTACAAAAATATTTTTTAGAATTTTTTCGTTAATGAAATCGGTTGGTAAATATGCCACTTGAAAACAATGGCGAAGGTTTTAATTCGATATCTCGAAATTTTTTGAAAAAAAGTGCCGTTTCGCAAAATTTAACATAGGATTTCCTATGCTGAAAATGGTCAATTTTTAAAATTTTGAAAAAAATACAAGTTGCATGTGTTTTGAGCCGGAAATGGGCCACTTGAAGCCAATGGAAATGGTAAGAAATCGATATCTCGAAAAAAAATATTTGGCCATTTTGAAAGTGGAAAAATGAGAAGTGGCCCATTTCCGGCTCAAAACACATGCAACTTGTATTTTTTCGAAATTTTAAAAATTGACCATTTTCAGCATACGGAATCCTATGTTAAATTTTGCGAAACGGCACTTTTTTCAAAAAATTTCGAGATGTCGAAAACCTTCGCCATTGTTTTCAAGTGGCATATTTACCAACCGATTTCATTAACAAAACAATACTAAAAAATTTTTTTGAAAAAATACCATTTTTGTCGAAAAATTGTAAGGATACCCCCTTCTCATTTTTCCACTTTCAAAATGGTAGTTGCATGGCTGAATGTTCAAATCGAAAGTTCAATAGATGGATAGGTGACCATTCAGATCGAGAGTTCGGTAGATGAATGGGTGACCGTTCAAGTAGGGAGTCCAGTAGACGGATGGGTGACCGTACGAATCGAAAGTCTAGTAGTTGGATGAGTGAAAATGTTCAAATCGAGAGTTCAGTAAATGGATAGGTGATCGTTCAAATTGAGAGTTCGGTAGTTAGATGGGTGACCTTTCAATTCGCAAGTTCAGTAGATCGATGGACAGATGATCCCTTATCCCTTATCCGTAGTTTCCTTATCAAATTACTAAGTTAGAGATCTTGGGCAAACGGAGCGCTGCAGCGCTAACAAATTTCCGCTCGCGCGCGGCAGCGCGCGTCATTGTCCCTAGTACACGAATAAGAAGTTCATTTTTTGCTTCCGTATATTTGCGCATATTTCCGTTTTTGCTCTCAACGGAGACGATAGCAATAAACCTTGTACACAAAAAAAAACTAATTTTTCCACTTTGATGTCTCACTATTCAGATATCATATTCCAAAAATCAATAAAAAGGATTAATTACTTAAGAATTCAAACGAATAGTGCCGAACGTCAAAAATAGGTTAGTCATAATAAAGATCCAAAAAAGTGAATTTTACACGTACAACATATATCACGGCACGAATTGAAGAAAAATAATTAATTCTTTTTGAAAAGAATATTAGACCTAATTGCGAGATATTTTTAACGAAATTTTTCAATGCAAACATATCTTCACTTCTTTAATCACATAATCACTGCTTTAATTAGGGTAAAAGTGGGGAATATGGTCCGGTCCATATATCATTGATTTACGTGTTAATCGAGGTGGGCCATATTCACCACTTTTACCCTACATTAAAAAAAACATTAAAAAAAAAAAAATTTGCTGTGAGGTAAATGTGAACGCTCTTATCTCAGCATCTACCGAACAGTTATTGTCATAACTGGACACGTTGGAAAGTTTGCGTCCGAATTATAAAAGTGTTGTCGGTATTTCGATCCGATGCTTCGGCTCTGAAAAAATCGATACTGAAGGTTCAATTCCCGGCATATCGGCATAAGTATACGTGGTGACGTTTAGTTTAAAAATTATTTTTTAAGTACTTGACTTCGAGACGCTACTGCGTCTCTTGATACCCTACCAAATCGATTATAAAAATTACATTTTATTTGACCAATGTAAATTATAGTTAATTGTAACGAGACATTTATGGAGATAACCATTTTGTAAACTTACCTCATTGTAGAGAGAATGAACATTCTCCTGCGACCTGTATTTCATTCGCTTTGAGTACTTAGAGGCCTAACAGCAGTCCTCTGGCTGGGTGGGGGGAAAGAGAGATATATAGTTGAAATTTCTCAAATCGGATTTTGTTCCGTGTGGTCTGCCGACGCGTACAGACGCATTCGCGTCGACGCTGCTCCGATAGTCCGTTCACAATAATTTTTATTCTACAAGTAAATCACTTGATGGAATGGACAAGTGTGCATATTGAAATCGTAATGCATAATGAATTTCAGTCACTTTATTGACTCGAAGAATCTTGCACTGACAAATGAGTCCAAATGTTCTCGTTTGAGTCTCTAATTGTATACCATCTGTACACATCGCTGCATGTATCCGAAAAGCATCATTGCGTTTTCGGTATGGTGAACCTCTAGGCTCGCAGACCGCACCGGACGCACGACCATGGAATGTTTACGCTTTTTATATCTTTAATATTTTTTGTCATAGCACTACAAAAACCCCTGCTACTTACACTACCTTCAAACTCTACACAAGTACATAAATATCTTCAAACTCTACACAAGTACATAAATAAAATATAAAAGGGTGACAAGTATATAACTATGTCAAGTATAAAATAAACATATATATATATATAAGGCATTCCATCCCGATTCGGCTGTCCTCGGTCCGACCCCTTCTAATTCGAGCGAAACTTTTTTCCGGTTTTCGTATATGTGTAAAAACTGAAATATTTATTTTTTTAAAGATTTTTTTGAGGATCCGTCACTGAGCAATCGATAATGGAAAATTAGTCATTGTTGAAAAGTGAAAAATTTCAATGTGAGACATATCAACATTGGATAGGGGTATCGGGAAATATTAGGTGTGCAATGGATTCGTGTTGAATCATACTTTAATAAAAAAAAAATTGTCCGTAATTTTTCGAACACATTTGGCACACTGAGAAAAACTTACATAGTAAATAGTTCCCAGGGGGGAAGTCTATATTTTACAATTACGACAATGACCAAAAATTATAGTTGTAACTATAATCATAGTTTAATCAATTGAGTATATACTATCACAAATTACCTATATAGACGTCCCCCCTGGGAACTATTCGTTATAGTAGGAAATACCATCCTTTTTCTCAGTGCATGCTAAAAATCGATTTAAAGTAGAAAATATGATTTTTCAATCTGATGGAAATTTTTTGTAAATTGTTTAAAAAAATCTTGGAAGAACACCGCCAATTGGTATCTCTTACGGTTGAAAAGATTTAAAGATGTAAAGATTTTATCACGTAAGATTCTTCAATAATTTGTTGGCTATGAATATTCCTTTTTCTTGGAATCTGCCTCGATAAGAAAGACTAACATTACAATACACAATATTACAATTCCGATTCTTACAATTTCAATTTGTTAACATTTTTGCGGAGATAAGTCCTGTTTTGTTCTGTGCTGTAAGAAGGAAATCAGCCATACATGCTGTTAAACTATAGTCTCCGCGATTTTTTATGACTTGCTTCGTTTGATAATGTGCATTTTACACATAACTCGACATTGTTGAAAATTTTCGTTTTAATGTTGCCGTTTTTTTTTCAGGTAATACACAACGAAGTCCTTGTGTGTGGCTTATATCTGCACGTTCCACAAGGCAAGGATGGGAGGGAAGCATGTATGCTTCCCTCAAGCCAACGTTTGTCTGACCTCGAATGTGAAACGGTTTACCGATTTATATCCCGGCTATTTTACCAACCCCGCAAATACTCCCATGGGCCTTGATTTACCCCAGTCACATGATTAAAGAAAAAAAAAAAAAAAAAATCTACGATTAAACTCCATCCCGTTTCTAGTATTTTTTCTGCAAAGCTTGCGGGCTCCGCACGGAGGATTAATGGCCAAAGGAGTGTAAGAATTCGTAACGTTTCGCGATATAAATTCGACACACGAAGCTGCATACCAGCGGCAGAGCGTCGGTGAAACAAAGTGGAGTATACTATATTAATACAACAATACGAGACACCAACTCGCCGTAACATACGAGGCGCGGATGATATGCCTTAAGACCCACCCCTCGAGCGGAGAGGCAAGATTGCTCGAGCATGAAATCAATTACCTCTGCTGGTCGCATCTCACTCTCGCTCTCTCCGACACTTTGTCGTCGTTCCTCTCGTTCTCTCGCGTAACCGCTCGGGTCTGCGGCTACCATCCCCACCACCGGCGTGTTATTTTCACGCACGTGTATTGGACGGCGGTGTAAGCGAGTCGTGGCCTCACGCGCCCTCCTCGACCGCCATATTGGGCGCCGAGCGCGCTTGTACATACTATACCAGTGTTCTCTCTAACTTCGTCCATACATCAATTTGTACAGTACATTACCCGGTCGTACGGCGAGTGTATATACCCAAGGAAGCATAAAATTTCACTTCGTGCCCGTATCGGCGCCAATACTATTGCCGCTTCCCAACATTTTTTTATACCCGCGGACAATAGCTTTCAGCTTTCGCAAAATTCATTAATAACAATTTTTATTTATTTATTTTGTTTACGTTCTTTTTATTACTGTGTTGTTTGATTTATAAATTTTACAATTCGTTCGAATCAATCGACAAACTTTAACGTCTTGGCTGCTAAATGATTCTTTTTTTTTTAGATAGAAATTATCGATTGACGCATTGTTTGGCGTTAATGAACAATTGTAATTTTTTTGTCTTCAAGGATTTGCGGAATTTTTTAAAGAAAAATTTGGTGAGTCGTGCAATGCGAATTTAAGGCAAGGAGGGGTTAAATTGACACCCATAAGTCTCTAACTTCGTCCCTACATCAAATTGTGCAGTACATTACCCTGTCGTATGGCGAGTGTATTCAATATCCGCGGACAATAGCTTTCAGCTTTCGCAAAATTCATTAATAACAATTTTTTTTTAAAATTTATTTTGTTTACGTTCTTTTTATTACTGTGTTGTTTGATTTGTAAATTTTACAATTCGTTCGAATCAATCGAGAAACTTTAACGTCTTGGCTGCTAAATGATTCTTTTTTTTAGATAGAAATTATCGATTGAAGCAATGTTTGGCGTTAATAAAAAATTGTAATTTTTTTGTCTTCAAGGATTTGCGGAATTTTTTAAAGAAAAATTTGGTGAGTGATGCAACGCGAATTAAAGCACAAAGGGGTTAAATTAACACTCACAAGTCTCTAACTTCGTCCATACATCAAATCGTGCAGTACATTACCCTGTCGTATGGCGAGTGTATCTGCCCAAGCAAACATAAAACTTCACTTCGTGCTTGTATCGGCGCTAATACTATTGCCGCTTTCCAACGTTTTTATTTCCGGCAACAATAGCTTCCAGCTTTCGCAAGATTGATTACTAATAATTTTATTAAAAAATTTTTTCACGGTTTAAAATTACTCTGTTATCCGATTCGTAAATTTTACAATTCGTTCGAATCAATTGACAAACTTTAACGTCTTCGCTTGCTAAATGATTCATTTTATTTACGTTTTTGAAAATGACTCCATTACCGGATTTGTCAATTTTACAACTCGTTCGAATCAATTGACAAACTTTAACGTCATCGCTGCTGAATGATTCCTTTTTTATAAAAATTATCGAGTGCCACATTGTTTAACGTTAATAAAAAATTGTACTCACTTTTTGCTTCCTCATGGAGGAAGCTATGCCATTTTTACGACCCTGAAGATATCTGCATGACATCAAGTTTCATCTTTGGCCAGTCTCTATCAGTGCACGGCTTTTAGCAACAATAACCAATTTTTCACTCATAGAATTTTAATCTCCAAGTGAACTTCCTCGAGAAATGTTTGTACAATGCAAAATACAACCATTACAACTTGATGAAATTTGGGCACATGCTGATATCTTCAGGGTCATTTTTTTTGTGTTCCAGTATCTTGGGTATTTTTCGAGGGCAAATTTGGTGGGTCTGCTGCAATGTGAATTTAAAGCACGAAAGGCTTAAATTGACACTTGTATGTAATGGGATATTATTTACTAAAAAAGAAAAAGAATCTAAGGTAGGAGCTTTACGCAAGCCTGTAATTTAACGTGCGTATCGCATGCCGGGTCTCCATTCCGCGTTTTACAAGATTCTACCGATAAATGCAATTCGCACCCCAAAAAAATGTTTAACTTTTTGAAAATTCGCTTTCGAAATAATTCGTTCGAGATGCTTCGATACAAAAAGTTAAAAAAAAAGTTATGAAAAACGTTTTCCGCCCCAAAGTTACTTCCGGTCCATGCAATAAAAGGTCTCACACAAAAAGGATTTAATTTTAATAAAGATTTACAAAGTCATAAGTAAATCTCTACAATCAACAATAAAAAGACAAAGACTTCAACAATACAACATGTAAAACATCAAAGCACATATACCCATCCCACGTTCCATCGACGAAAAGTAATTCCTACTCCAGAAAACAATGTTCCATAAAAAAATGAATCCAACTTCAATTGAAATTTAATCCGCCAAATGCCCCACAAATTATCACGAATATCATGAATAAACCGTAATCGACTGAAATAAAAGAAAAATAATAATTTTTAACGAAAATTTAAAGTGCAACGTGTACATCGCACGACCCTAGTGTTTATCCCTGCCACCGCATAAGCTCCTTTAGACTCTAAAATCCCTCAGCCCCGTGATATACTACAATATAATATGTATACATAAAGGCTTAAGTATATTCACCGGATGCCAAGTTGCTCTCCGGGGGGTCATGTAAGTCGATATTATATGAGGCCGTTGATCAGACCATATACACACTTGCATATACACAAACACATATACATACATCCAAGCTATGCATCTCGACTCATGCATGATAAACTGTGCTCGTATAGAGACGGGGCTTGACCGGCGTGAAAGAGGCTCGAGCCTCGTTTGCAAGAATCGTTCACTCCTCTCTATATCCCAATCTCCGCACACTTTTGTCCCATAAACATGTACACACGAACCGAACACACCTATATACATGATAATAATAACAATAATAATAATACCACGTGAGGACTGAGAGACCGATCATCCGTGATAACGAGAGGAAGATGCTCGAATCCGGAGTGTTCTCGTTTTAAGGGGGTAAATTTTTCGTGGGCGGAGTCCGTGCCACTTAAGCCCGCCCGCTCGGTCTCTCGATGAGCCAATCCTTCGGTCGTTTGCCTCGTGGGTATTGCGAGCCTGGGACACCGATACGTTGAAATTCCTCACCCGAGCACGGACCCATCGCATTCCTTCCCACCAGAAACCACGCGGGGAAGGCCTGTCGAATATTCGCCACGCGATTCCCATTGGCCGGCCCGGCCTTCCTATCCCCGTCGCGCCGGGGGGGTTCCCCGGACTTTAACGAGGCTCCGCGCCTCCACCAATCGGCGCCCGGCAGCCTCCTACCGCGCGCCGATCGCCGCGCCGCGAACCGCGAAGAACGAGAGACGGGGGTGTGGGGATATTTTCGACTCTAGTACTCGAGAAGCCCCGAGCGTGCAGGGAGCTTAAACTAAAACCTCTTCTCTCTCGGGAGGATAAGCCACCTCGTGAATTCACCGGCAGAAAATTCGTCTACGGGGCTCACCTCGACGTTCGTTACGAAACCAATCTCTAAACCGTTCGGCCGAGAACCTACGAAATAGAAAGTTTTTAAACTTCTTTTTATCTTTCATTAAAAAAAAATAAGAAAAAAGTGTGCGAGACAGATAGTGCTTTTACGCCAAAGATAGTGTGATTTTCTTTAAAACAAAAAAAAAAAATCATCGCCAAAGAAGTGCATTGAGAAGCGGAAGTGGTGATTATTGTTTCTCGTACTGAGTCGGATTTTTCACTCGAGGACGAAATTTCATTGAAAAGTTTTGCTCGGTTTTTGTTGTTGTTTTCTTGTTTGTCGAGGTTTATGGAAAGTTTGGGATAACTTTCGGAGGAGTCGACGGGATATTTGAGTTTGATACGAAATTAACTGCGACGCGTGAGAGATGCGGGGTAAGATGGACCGATTGGATGCTGCGTAAGATTGGGCGCCGATGGAGATGAGGCGCGTGGAGGGTGGATTGTGAGGGAAGAGACGATTCGATGAAATCGTTTTATTTCGTTCGGTATTTTTAAGCGGGGGAAAAAAATATAAATATATACATATATATATATTTATATATATCGAAGGTGGATAGGCCAAAAGTGTTGTTTGTTTCGACGTCGAACGTTCGTCAATGATGCCGCGACCGTCGCGAGACACATACGGTGATCAGAAGCCACCGTACTCTTACATATCGCTAACCGCCATGGCGATATGGTCATCGAGAGACAAGATGCTGCCGCTCGCCGAGATTTACAAGTTTATCGCCGATCGGTTCCCGTACTATCGGAAGGACACGAGGAGATGGCAGAATTCGCTGAGGCACAATTTGTCGTTCAACGATTGTTTCATCAAGGTGGGTTTCGATCATAATTTCTTTTTTATTTTATAGTTAAAGGTACGGTGCCGTTTTTGGTACGTTGGGTAGGAAGCTGTAGGGTGAAAGTGGTGAATTTGTGGTGGTCCGATTTAATGTGGAAATCACGCACGTAAATACGGTGGTCCACCGCTTTTACCTTATAGACGTTTGTACAAGTAATGAAGAATTGGGGAAATTGTTTGAGGTGGGATAAAACGGAACCCGGAACCTTTTTTGTGGAAAGCGAGAAATTCGTAAAAATAGTCCATTTTGCCCCGCTTTTGCCTGTAGGTATTTAAAACACAAGGCTTGGGCAAAGAAATTTGAGGAATACGATAAAAATTGTTGCCACGGGGAATCCAATAAGTGATCCTCGATGTCACTGTGAATCCCCCGAAATCCCCCGGAATATTCCGGGTGATACTGCCGATCGAACAGTCTTGATTTTTCCGAAAATATTTAACCGGTTGAGTTACTGCAGATACGGGAAGGAGTTTGACCCTCGTCTTGCGACAACTGACAGTTTGATGGACGAATTCACTGCTATTGGCCATATTACCCGTAGTTGTGGGGTGATATGGCTAATCGGATTTTCTTTTTCCGATATCACCACAAATGGAAAGATAATAAAATATTATACCGTGAAATTGAGCGTTTCAAACACCTTTAGAGAGAAAGTTATTTCATTGAATTATTATACAATTAAACATGAGTTACGAAAGAAGACAATACCATGTCGACATTGGGTTCGTAAAAAATAGTCAAAAGTACCGATGCATATACTCAGCAATTAGGTTACTTAGTACCAATTTTGATCCCATATCACCATGGAAAAAAATTATATACCAAAATAGATTTTTCGCGTACTAAATGTATATTATCGCGTATATGAAATGTACACAATTTATGTATGAAGACTTAACATTTTTTTCATTACATCGCAATAAAAATATTTTTATATATATTTGTAATACATTTTTCGCACATAGATCTTTTTCATGTGGATATTGCTGATGACCCGAGATAGCATATGGCCCGGTACGAACGTTACGATTCGCGTAACGTATCGTCGATTGTCAGCGACGGTTGCGAACGGTCATTGAAAATTCGCACGCAGTGCCTCGGGTAAACTCGGATTTATGCAATACAGACAATTAATTGAGTTGTCATATTTTAATTAATGATCAACATTGCGATACGAGGGTTTGTTATTTAATTTATTTTTTTTAATTGCGGGAGAATAATTAACGCCACAGTTGAGTTTTTAGTTTGCACAGCAATTAAGTTCTAGAATTGTAAAATCGTGCTCATTAAAATGTCATGAAATTTGATATGTGGCACATTAAATCAATTTCATTAGGCTTGAGAAACAGAAAAATAAGATGTCTAACGGTGTGAATTACACTTCGGAATGCTTTACTGTGCGTCGGCTACGCCTGGCAGGGTTTACGATACTGGACATCATAATAACTGCAGTCAATTCGATGTTAATCCGCGCCAATGACTTTACGATCACTCGTGTCCATGCCGATTGGTGATTGTTTCATAAACAGTTAATACCAATTGACAAAATCAATTTTTTTACGAAAAGTGATCTCACGGTGAAGAAGATACTTTGAATCGTTATTTAGAATAATTTCAAATTTTCTTTAAACCATAGAAATAAAGAAAAATAGATGGAGCAAAAAAAAACCACATTGCAAGTGGATAATGTAGATGTGAACTAAACAAGAACCAATAGTTCGCGGACCCAAGAACTTTGAAGTTTTCCTTCAGTAAGAAAATGCGATGCAACAATTCCTTTTTAAAAATCATACAGCGACCTTAAAGTGTAATTTGTATGGTGGCACGGAAACACCTTCATTAGAAACGTACGTACTTTTATTATGAACGAAAGGAGACTTGAATTATGTTAGAAGCTAATTTTAAACCAAGTTTTACGTCAATTCACGACCGGCATGTAAAGTTTAAAAAAATTACCCGAAATAATTGATTATACATCCAGAAAAAACATTTATTTGACGGCCACCGTTTATTTGGTTTAAGTTAAATATGTATATGATTTAAATGAATATTTATTTAAATTAAGTAAATAGTTACTTTAATGAAATTTAAAAATTCTAAAATTTAAATCAAAAAATATTCTACTTAAACAAAATAAACGGTGGCCGTCAAATAAATGTTTTTTTCTGGGTGTACGTATATCCCCCGAATACAGATCTGATTTTTAAATATTTAATTCACTAAAATTAATTAATTGCAGTAAATTCTTGCTCCACAAAATTCACTTAAAAAAAATAACGAATCTATTGAATTTTTGTTATTATTCGATGCACTCAATCTGATTCGCAGCCCCCTGCATAGCTTTATATTGGTCCTTTTTAACAGACATTTCGACCCTTCTTTCGTTAATAGAAACTGTGATACATCTTTTTCAACTTGCCTGACCTTGATCGGTCGAAAGCAAATTTCTTACACGAAGCCGATTCGTCATCCGCCCCGTGTAAGAATTCCTTTTAACTGGAAACAGTTGGTACCCATGAAAAAAATCAATTTCAGTTTTTGTTACCGACCGAGCTCGGTCTGGGCGGAGAGAACGGCCAATCGCGTTCCTTAAGGTGGAGCTACAGATCAACATAACCTCAAAATATGTTGAATTCATTTTTCTCCAAAAAGGTATTTTTTATTTTATTTAATCGTTTCGGAGAAAAATGGATTCAAAATTTTTACTCTGTCTCTATCGCGCTCATACGTGTTTAGCCTCCCCTTAAGGTGGAGCTAAACATCAACGTAACTTCAAAATATCCCTAATTGTTATTCTCCGAAATGGTTTTACAAATTAAAAAAATGAATTGCACGGCGCACTTCCTATTCGATTAACGCCGTGCGTTTCGGAGAAAAATGGATTCAAAATTTTAACTCCCTTTCTGTCTTAAGGGGAAGGGAAACATCTATGCGTGCGAACTTTATTCAATGGTGCTAATGTTTTTGAGAAAAAAATGAATTCAGTCCGTATGCGAAATAACCGCGCGCATCCGGCTCGAATTTGCATTTTCCTCAAAAAAATTATCACCCTTGAGAAAAGTTCATTACAGTTTTCATTACCGACCGCGATATTTCACTTCCCCTTAAGGTAAATATCAACGTAACCTCAAGATATTCTTAACTCGTTTTTCTCCAAAATCGTTATACAAATTTAAAAAACAAATTCCGGGGCGCACTGCCTATTTGATTGAGGCAGTGCGCCTTTCAATTAGTTTTTCATTTCATAGAATCGTTTCAGAGAAAAGTGTATTCAAAATTTTACACCCAGAAAAATAATTTATTTGACGATCACCATTTATTTGGTTTATGTAAAATATTTATTTGATTTAAATGAATATTTATTTAAATGAAGGAAATAGTTACTTAAATGAAATAAATATTTATTTAAATGAAATAAATATTTATTTAAATGAAATAAATATTTATTTAAATTAAATAAATATTTATTTTAATTAAATACATATTTATTTAAATCATATATTGATGATTTAATATATTTATTCCATTTTTTCCACCGTATACCCTTCCGGGTTTTTACGGAATCCCATCCCGATTCCCCCTAGCACTCCCTACCCGCCCTCAGCTAAGCTACCCAACTTCCAGTGCGTCCGTACCCGACTTAGCTACACTGTACCGCAATTGCCGGGGACACGGAGAAACTACGGAAAACCCGTGCCGGTACAGACGGCCGTATTCTACTGATCCTCCGGTATTTTTGCACTTCGACTAAAGTGCAGAAACACAAAAGTTTCGGAAGAAAGCGCCTCCCGCTCAACGGTCGATGCGCCAGCTAGCGCACGGCTAAGCGATCACCCATCCAAGTACCGACCGCGAACGATCTTGCTTGACTTGGGAGATCACCGGAGCCGTTCGCCAACCGCGCATCCACCGCTGTCGGTACAGTGAAATCATATAAATATTCATTTTAATCAAATAAATATTTTACTTAAACCAAATAAATGGTGGCCGTCAAATAAATTATTTTTCTGGGTGTAACTCCGTCCCCATCGCACTCATTCGCGTTTAGCCTCCCCCCTTAAGAAAGATCATCGTCGCGCTAAGCGTGAAACTCTGATTGGCAGAGTACGTCGTCGGAGTCATCGCGCCGAGCTGTTACTTCACGGCTCGAGCGTCAACCCGACAGGGACCCTCTCAGTGCGCATTCCGCGTCCGCACATGTGTTACTGCAAATTCCACGGGTAATCACTTTCGACGATTGCCATCTCTCCGTCCATTTAAACCCCGTGCACAGCCGTGTACGGCACGAAGAAAAGATGTATATCGAAGACGAACGGCAATTGTCCCTTTTTTTCACCCCCCCCGAGAAGATCACTGCAACGACGGAGATATAAGTACCGGTACTCGCTCGATACATGCGCGTAACGCATGTACCTCCGGCCATCTTCGACACCGCGGGTCGTACGGTCGCCCAACAAAACCAAGACCCTCGAATTTAATGCCCCGCAAAGTACAGTAATACGGAATCTGCCCGTGAGGTACGCAGATCTTGTATCGTACGCGAAGAATAAATTCGAGGATTTTTCACTTTTTTTTTTTTTTGTTAAATTTTTTATTTTTTATTTTTTTATTTCACTTTAGAGCCAAAAACTTCGGTAGTTTCCCCTCGCAGCGTATTTCGCGAGGAACAAACGAGACGTGTGCTCGGGACAGAGCGCGCAAGGTGCTGGCACGGAGGCTCTCCTCGATGGTGCGTGCGTGTGGGTATTATTTTCGAACCATCTGTTTCGCACCTGCCAATGAGATTATTGCCTTCACACCTCACCTCTATTGTGTCGAGCCGATTCCGAGATCGGAGCCGACTGCCGTGAATATCCGAAGATTTATAAGGCAGAGAAATCCCTTTTTGTAATGATTTGGAGAACTAAGCGGAGAACGTGCAGAACGTTTTTCTTCAAGTTAAACAATGTGAATTTCAATTGGCTCGCATGTCCGAGGCTGAATGTTTGAGGCGAGGATTTTTGGATGCGGAATGAAAAGTCGGGTCTGAGGAGGGGGGAGGTAATTTGAGAATTTTTCACTCACCGGAAAATAGCAATATCCGGACTTTAAACTGCGGAGGTGTAGGTCAATTATACGGAATGTACTCTGCGCTAATGCTCGTGGCTCGGAGGCGATGGTTAGAACGTAAGGAGTCACATTATCCGATACGATCGTCGGTCTCACCTGCCGTGGGATCTGCCCCAGTTAGAAAAGGGTTACGCAATGGGAGGGAGAGAGACCAAAGGAAAGAAAGGAAGTTAGGGAGCTCGTTGTTCGATAAACTCGATGAGAATTTTTTTTTTTCTTGCGCCTCTTGGTTAGACCGAAAATTGAGGAATCGCTCAATGGATACGGGAAGTTGTAAAAAATTGAAAATGAATGGTAAAAGGCCAATTTGATGATTACACGAAGATCCGTTACGACGATTTATTCTTAGTATTGCGTTGTTTGTAACGAAGTATTGCGGGCTGAACTTGCCACTGGAAATTATGTAATTCTAGCACTTGTTTGGTTTCTTATCACTTTTTAATTTTTAGGGGTTTTCTTTAACCCCGCAACATACTTTTTTCATCGCTTTTACGCACATAGATGGATCCAGCGGTACGTCTTCGTCGTTGCGCTACTTTTCCAAAAATCAATCATTTTCAGTTTAATTGCCATTGGTAATTGTGAAGTTCTAGCACTTATTTGTTTTCATATTCGTTTTCAATTGTTAGGGTTTTCTTTAACCGTGGAACGACGTCGATACTTTTTGTAACTCCTTAACGCGCACAGATGGATCTAATGGAAAGTGTTAGACGTTGCGCAATTTTTGCAAAAATCAATATTTTTTTAGGTCGAATGTAGTGAAATCGAAACACTAGTGTGTGAGCAACATAACTATCAAGTATAACTGTCAAGTTGCTATGAAGACGCAGTAAATATTGCATAAATGGCACGATTTGAAAATGCACCTAAGTTGGCCAAATCCTTTTTAACGAAGCAAGAAAAAGCTAATGTTGTGGTACTTTAGGGTTAAATAGTA
The DNA here is from genome assembly GCA_958510785.1 of Exephanes ischioxanthus. Lineage (NCBI taxonomy): Eukaryota > Metazoa > Arthropoda > Insecta > Hymenoptera > Ichneumonidae > Exephanes > Exephanes ischioxanthus. Next base: position 10,750,917 of record OY294018.1, on the reverse strand, counting down.
AAACAAAAAGTGGAAGTCAACATCCTACGATTACAATGTAAATAGTGCAAAATGAATTGCAAAATGCACGAAGATAAATTATACCGTGATATTCTCAACATTGCGTCGAATGTAATGAAGTATCGAATACCGGTCTTGCCGCTTGGAATAATGAAATTGTCGCGTGTCTGCGTCTATCAACTCGAATGATTAATCAATATTTCACATGTCAACATGTTACGTGCGTTATGAAGTTGCGATGATTGCTGCTTTTAAGTCTTGGAACGCTGGTCTTACCATTTGTTGTCATGATATTGTGGCATTTCGTTGACTCCCATCATGCAATGATTAATTTAATTTTGATATAGCAATGGCGTTGCTTTATAGCGCGATGTCATATAAAAAAATTGATTCTAGAAGATCCGCATACTACACATATAAAAATATTTGTACATTTAACAAATCTCTTTTGTCCACAAACTTCCACAATTATTTTGTTGTTAATATTACTTAAAATATTCGTAAAATTGACAGACATTTTTGTAAAGTGGACAAGATTTTTTTGTGAAGTTAACACGAAAAGAATTGTGCACGTTTGTGGACATGAAACGTTGGTACCTATTTTACTGTGTATTCGCTACATCGGCACGGCGTCTAAACAAACATGTTGCTTGAATCCTTATACGCTTATTTGCCTGTAATCAAGCTCTAAAATATTAATTTTTAATCCTGGAATATCACCACACATATTTCCGAACGTCTCGTTCAATACTCGGATAGTCAAAGGACATTTTTGTTAGCAAAAGATATTGTTAACACGATCGTAATATTGTGGTATTTCATTGGCTACCGTCCTGCTTGATTCAGTTGATAGGCAAATAATAATTAACTAATAATAATAAAAATTGATTAATGAATTTAAAGAATGATTAATTTAATTTTTATGTAGAAATGGCGTTGATTAACGGTACGATGTCATATAAAAATTTGATTCTGGAAGATCAGTATGTTGTTTGGATCCTAACGCGCCGATTTCGCTGTAATCAAGCTCTGAAATATTAATTTTTAATCATTGAATACCACCACGCATATTTACGGACGTCTGTCTCAACACTCGGATAGCCAAAGTCGCGGAAGGACATTTTTTGTTAGGAAAAGATTTTGTAATCATTGCATTGTATATTATGGCAAGAAAATGCGATCTGGGTAGTCCTGACGTGATCTGGAAGTTGCGATGATTGCCGCTTTTAAGTCTTGGAACGCTGAGTCTTATAATTTATTATCATGATATTGTGGCTTTTCTTTGGCTCCCATCATTTAATTCAAAAAATTCAAAAAAATTGTTTCTGGAAAATAAGTACACTATTTGATACATCGGCACGGCATCTCAATATACATTTTGGCTTGGATCCTACACTGATAAAAAAATACGGTTGAATCAACTAAGATTCGGGCAGGGACATTCAACTAAATATTTTGTTGGTACAGCTAAAAAATTGGTTAGTTCAACCATTTTTTGGTTGATTTCACCAAAATATTTTTGAGTCATTAAAATATTTTGTTCGCCCAACTAAATATTTATTTGAACGTCCCTGCCCGAATCTTAGTTGATTCAACTGTACTTTTTTATCAGTGTAACGCGTCTATTTCCCCCAAGCTCCAAAATATGAATTTTTAATCCTGTAATAACACCACACATATTTACGGACGTCACTTCCAACACTCGGATAGCCAAAGTTGCGGAATGCAAATTTTTGTTAGCAAAAGATTTTGTAATTATTGTACATTATGTCAAGAAAATGCGATCTGGGTAATTCTGACGTGATCTGGAAGTTGCCTTCCATTGCCTCAAATCCATATATATTTTAGGCTCGATTACAGTGAAACCGACGAGTTATATTTTAAGGAACATGTCATGCCGATCTGAAAAATAGTATAAAAATTATAGGCTCTGAAAATAGAACGTGTAGACTCCACAATTTTGTGGTCTTCCACGGTAAAATGGCCCACATGAGCATCGTTGCTTTAAGCCAACGCTGTTGCCGTATCGAAATTTAATTAATAATTTCACGATAAAAGTCGAGGAAATTCCGCAATTTCATGATCTCCTTCGAATACTTTGCAGGCCTTCAAAGCATTAAAAAAAAAACATCAATCATTGCAACGTCATAACGTAATTGCGAGTAAAAACGAGAACAGCATATCAAAGAGATTCATGCTCGTTGGACTTTAAGATGAGATCTTTCTTTTTTCTAGATTTTATTGAGCCTCGTTGATTAGCAACGCCTTTAAACGCCAAGCGATTTAATTAGATCCAATTAAGTTAATAGATCGATTTAGATTGTTGATCAAACAACTCGAAGATCTCCCGCGTTCTCGGTGGATTCTTGCAAATTAAAAATCGATATTTTCCAATTATATTTATCGACAGTAAACAAAGTTTCACCTGCGCTCGTGGTTATTTCGCTAGCGCGATACGAAGGGGTGGAGGAACTCGCAGGTGTTTGGCGAACGAAACGATACGAATAAATTGGCTTTTACTTATCGGAACGGTTAATTCACCAATACGCGTCGAATCATCATCGAAGTTTCGAAAGTTAAATTGATTGTGCACCGGCCGGCAGATGACGATCAATTATTTTGCACGTCTACCACTCGAAACTCCGACTACGTGATGTGTCGGACATGACGGGCATTTTTTTTTTTTTGTAAATTTCCGCGGATGCGCAAATGGGAATGAATCGAGAAATTACCGTCGGTAATACAATATCATGAAAATATCACAGTCTTCGCGGCAAGACTTTGGTAAATTGGACAGCCATTAAATAACCTTCTGCATCGTTCATTGTTCACGGTTGTTTTCGCTCAAGCTTGCAAAGAACTATCGAAGTTATTATTGCTACAAATCATCGGTGATTATACGTTGCCTCTCGCGAAAGAAGATGATTTTCATTCGACGAATGAAGTTTTAGAGGCGTTCTGTGTCAGTGGGTAAAATCAAGCGGATGGGCGTTTCTGCCGGGAATTTTCAATCCGGTGAACGAACAATGGAGTTCGTCTGAAAGATTGCTCGTTGGGTGATTTAGGTGCGGACGTAAACGCGTGTAGGGAAACTCTTGAAAAAAAATACTTAATGATAAACAATGCATAAATGATAAATAAATGTTCGATTGTATCGTGCTGTAATCTGAACTATTTCATGAAAAAATTAAAAAAATTAAATTTCTTTCGGAAATTAACAATGTCTGAATTTTACTTCGGACCAAAGCTGACATAGGATTCGTGTCCAGTGCGAATAAATACAGCGGATTATCTGGTCCGACACATTTTTCGGGACCCCTTCGATTTGACGCAAGAAAATTTCTCGTTGTCGCTTTACGAAGCGCTTTTCGCGCTTTTTATCACCCTGTGAGGTTCCACACCCAGAAAAATAATTTATTTGACGACCACCGTTTATTTGGTTTAAGTAAAATATTTATTTGATAAAAATAAATATTAATTTCATTTAAGTAACCATTTACTTAATTAAAATAAATATTTATTTCAATCAAATAAATGTTTTACTCGAACCAAATAAACGGTGGCGGTCAAATAATTTTTTTTTTCTGGACGCAGGTGCGGTTCGCCGACGCTCGGAGTATGGAAGACGATTAGCTTTTAGTCGGCGGCAGGTTGGCAGCCGATGATCGGATCTCGACGAATGCCCAGCATTGGCTAAACTGTCGATTGACAAGTACTTCAACGTTGGGCTCAATAGTTGGCAAAACGCTGCTTACCAGAGTTGAGCCAGCGCTGGCGTATCATCGTAATGATGTGTGTTCGGCGATATCAAGTGAACGTTCGCTCACGTCGTCGAACGACTTTGACCCAGTACCCGCTAGCGACGTTCAGCCAACGTCAGACACAACATTTTTATAAACGATGAAATTTTTTTTATTTGCGCGTCTGCTGAATCCTTTTTTATTATTCCAGATTCCTTTATTATAGTTTTGTCTACAGTAGTTTAGTGCAGACAGCCTAAGTTTCATCAACATGATTAATTAAAGTGTGAATAAAAAAATGAAACAATAAAACTTAGACCATTTAACGCAATTGGTAAGTTGATATTAGATGGAGATGCAGTAGACATGAAGTTTTTGTATAAGATTCAAAAAGGAAATATTCAAGGTGAGCACAGCTGAGTGCGTGAGTCCCCATTATCGACTAAAAAATGTATTCAGATGATTTCAATGTGTGAAGATAAAAACTAGAAAAAAGCAATTGTAGGATGATAAAAAAAGCATTTAAAATTCGCGCAGATCGTTAAAAATATTTTTTATTGCTTATTAATTTTTTTCCATTGAAGGTTGGCTGGATATCGGCAGCCAACATTGGGGTGACGTCGTTTGATAACGGTGGGCCGATGTTATCATCCCTATGTTAACTGGTAATCTGGCCTACAATGGCGACCAGAGTCGGGTCGACTTTCTAACTCACACCCTGAAAAAAGTTTATTCCAATCAAAGAAAATGTATTAGGGACGAAGAAAAATGTTTATTTGGTTCATAACCTAATAGAGCATTTATCAAATTCTAATATATTTATTTGTTTGATAGTATTATTCTTTTTATTGACGTGTTCACGACTGTATATTGCGCGTTGCCGGGTAATAGCTCTGTTTTGTCTTGGTGACAAATATATCATTTCTTTGGCGCGAATGAATATCCATTCAAAATCGTATTTTCAATGATTCGATTTCTTTGTGTCAAATAAACATTTATTTTAAAGTGCAAATCAACAAATAGTCACTTCGAATACATTTTTTTTACTGAAAGTAAAGAAAAGCCGTTATTTGAATCTAATAAAGATTTTGTTAAGGCAAGAAAACATTTCTTTTATCTTAATAAACGTCATTTGAAGATCGAAATTTATTTGATTTGAATAAATCTTTTTTCTGGGTGCAGGCGATCATAGTTAAAACCTCGTCTGGGGTAACAATGCTCGGACACGTCCCAGTCGTCGGACGATCCTATGTAGATTTTATTTATTCCGACTTTAAGTATTAGAATTTGAATTTGACACTTGTAATCGTATCTACAAATATTACTTGATGCACCGAAAAAAAGTTATACAAGGTTAAAACCTAAATTATTGTCTATTGTTGCATTTTTGTAAAAAGACGGATGATATAGTGTCCAGAAATTGGTACAAGCGTTACAACATGTGCGACCCAATAATCGGACAGTTCGAAGAAGTTAGGTTAGCCAGCTTTTTACGTAGCTTATCTTCAGTATTGTTACGCGTTAATATAATTTTTTCATTGATTTAATTAACAAATAGCAAATACATTCTTTTAGTCGGTGTGAACTAGTCGCGTTCGTAAATCAGAATTCTGGAAATCTACTATTGTCCGAAACATTGGGACATAGAATGTCCGAATAAAGGAACGTGCCGCAAAACCGTGTCCGCAGACTGGTGTACATCTGGGCTCTCTTGGTATTTTCATCCGTAATTAAAAAAAAAATGTATCTTTTTGTAATCAATGTATATGTATTGGAAACTAGAAACTATCAGCTTGACATTGGTTTCAGTTATTTTCACAAAATTATTGTTCTTGACCAATTAATAACTGCTGGAATCTGCGGGTGCTCTAAACCGTCCGAGCATTCGTACATTTACCTCAACGGCACGATAAAACTACTCTGTAACTCCACAGACTACACAGTAAAAAATAATTTCGTAAAATCGAAAAGTTCGTGAAAATAATTTTCTTAAATAAGTGACAAACTCGTTTGTCACTTATTTGAATATACGAACTTGTCCTTTTATTTCTCGTGTTATCGACAATTGTAGTTTGTACTTTTGTTTGTAAAACTGGAAATATAACAAATAAAAAATTGTGGACGTTTGTGGACAATTAGTTGTTGTAAAAAATACAAACTTTTTTTACTGTGTACCCTGTCTTGTGTATTTTTTCCCGTAGAACACGATAGTAACTTGGGGTTTTTCGTAATTCTATCGAGAAGTAGAGATATCCATGGTTGAAAATACCGAGAATTGCTACATCGAATTATGTGGTCCAAAACTTCGATTTGTAGCAAAAAAAAAAAAAAAAAAATGCTAGTTATTCCGTTACCGTGCGTTTTACGAGTTTTTCATCGCTCTGTAACGAATCGGAGAAACTCCTTTTTAACTGCGCCGAGTACACTATCATGTGCATTTTTTTCCCGTCCAACACGATAGTCGAATTTTTCCGTAATTCCATCGAAAAGCCAACATAACCCTGTTCGAAAATACCCAAAATTGCTAATTTTCCGTAATATAACGACATTTTTCGTACCGCCGATGACGAATTCGTCACCCACTTTACTCCCAGCTTGATATCTCTTTCGAAAATCGTCGCCAGAAGTGAACAGAAATAATAATTGTCGGCGTTTACAAACAAATCTTTCATGCTATTTATTTTCGGGTTAAGTATGCGAATTAAAGATCTTTAGCAAATACGTAAACATTATTAATAATTCAGAACTGCACTGAAAAAAAAAAAACAAATTCGCTTGCGGGCTGCCAAAGAAAAAAAAATGGTTGTTTCAATTCTACTTCCAATTCATACAATTTCATATGATATTGAAACACCGACGGCAAGACTTTCAACATTTCAATTACATGAGTCATTGATATTTTTTTTTTCAGTGTACTTCCTAACGACGTACGAACCCCACAACTGTCCCCCTACACGCGCAATACCTCGTCCATTAGTTAAGCCGAAAAACAAATATTTAAAAAAAAAATCAAAATTCCAAGACAAGACAAAAACATTTAAAAAAAAAAATCTCGCTTCCCCACAAACCCAAGCAAACTCTACCGCCTAATAACTCCCTCTGACATTGTATTCTTTCGATTAATTCCAGGTTCCCCGCGGACCGCACAGGCCGGGCAAGGGCGCGTACTGGGCCCTCCATCCCGCGGCCCTATCCATGTTCGAGAACGGTTCGCTGCTCCGTCGCCGAAAGCGTTTCAAGCTTCACAAGCCCGACAAGGAGTTATTGAAATCGGAGTTGCAGGCCTTCGCCTCGGCGATGCCGCCGCCGCACTCCGAGCCGACCGGAAGTGGATGCGGCTCCTCGACTTCTTCGTCGTCGAGCGGTGGCCTCAGCGCCGCGAACCTTCATCGTCTTCGTGAGGACCTCTTGCGCTGGGAGATGCAGGAACGACGGATGATGGTAGCGGCGGCGTCGACGGCCGGCGCTGGTTTCGCAATGGACGCCGCGGCCGGACCGGAAGCCGCGCCCGGTTACTACCTTCTGTCAGCCGAGGCCAGACAGCGGCTTGCCGGTTCGCTCGGCGACGGTACCGATCTTTCCGCCAGCCCTTACGAGACGGCCGCGCTGCTGCAGACCGGAAACTGGGCCTTCTCGGGCTTCAACAGTTCGGCCTACATGACCCACTTGCCGACCTATCTGCAGACATCATCGGCGCGACAATCGGCCCTCCTCGCCGCCGACATGCCGGACGGTTCGGGCGCCCATCTGTGCAATCGGCGCTTGCCAACGGGCATGAGCGAGCGCGATCGCGAACGGGAGCAGGAACGCGACAACCGATCGAGATCGCTCGGCAGATCGACGACGATCGAGAGCGGCGAGGCGTTTCGCGATCCCGGTGGAATCTACGAGATCGGCTATCCGGAACGTCTGAGCGGCGAGGAGGAATCGATGTCCGGCAGTGGCTCGAGGCCCGATGGCCTTTACCGCGACAGCACCTCGCCGACCACTTCCGTTTCGCCGACACTGTCGATATCGAAGGGCTACAGAGCCGCTGAGATATCGTACGGCTCGAGCTCGAGATCGCCGCGTTTGTCGCCGAATTACGTCGACTCGAGCGACATCGCCGGTGGCGTCGAGCACAGGACACCGAGAACGTCGCCGAGCTTGCAGGAGCCTCAGGTCGGCGGCGCGATCACCTCGGCAGCGCTGACGATGGCCAGTCAAGTGGGAAAGAAGGCGAAGAAACCTTTCACGATCGAGAACATCATCGCGCCCGACGAGGAGGACAGTGTAAGGGGCATCGAACACTGCGAAATCGGCAGAGTCGGCGGCAAGACCGCCGCTCTCCTGCAAATGCCGAGACCAATGTACGCCGGCTATCCGCTGCCGATCACGGGAGCCGGCATTCACAGATCTCCGTACGGCGCGGCGACATGAAAAATCGCTCGCGGACACGGTATCGGGTGTACGATTGACTGTGGAACAGTCGGGGATTGTATCGAAGAAAATTGTTTCCGATAATCATTCTTAACGATCGGTTGCGACCGATCTATTGGCGGAAAAAAATCGTATTTATCAAGATTGCCGAAGACAAAAATCATCGAAGGATGGATTATAAGATTTTTTTTTATCTCTAAAGTCTCTGTATAAGCGTCGGGCAGAAATTTCCGAGAGACTTCGGAATTTTGACGGGGAAAGGATGGAATCGCATTGAGGTTTAAAAAGTGAGCAAATGTTTCCTCTTGCAAAATTAATAAGGTTTCATAGTTTCCGAGTTACGAGCGCATAAAGTCTGGCCAATGGGGTCGCTCGCCAGATGGCGCGCGCGTCGCTGGAGCGACCTCATTGGCTGGAAACTTAATCGGTCCGTAACTCGGCAGTGATCGGTCGAATGTAAATCGTTCAAAGGAACATTTTGCTCCATTTTCAACCGCGCATGCGAAGCTGTACTTTTTGAGGCCAAATTCGTTGAGCCCTCGTACGCCGTTGAGGAATATATCTACCTCGAAACCAGATTAACGTCGAATCGTCCTGGCGTTGTTTGTCGCGACTCCAGGCCGCGAAGTTACTTGTAACTCCGAATAACTTCTATCGGGAGAGCGGGGCGGTTTGATGCTCGCTTCCCTTCTGGATGCTCCTTTGACGAAAGAAGAAGAAAAAACAATGACTTCGCATAAGCCACGCCGTCTGTACGGAGCTACGAAGCAATTTCGCTGATGACACTAGGTCGAAAGTTAACCACCTTTCGTCGTGAACTTCGAGATAATGTTGCAGTGTTCCGCACAGTATGGCGGAAATTACGTGACTGATAGCTTCCGTACATTGTGTGCTGGAGGATCTCCGGGATATTGTACCGGAAGGATTGTGCGAGACCCCCGAGTTTAGCTTAGATTTTTTTGTTGTTTTTTTTTTTTCTTCATATTCCCTCGGTACGGTATTTCCGTAAGTCCCGGAGCTTCGATAAGTCGAATCGATGGAGATGATATTTGGAGGTGAAAAAATAAAATAAAAATGAAAATAAAAATTGGACGTCGATATGCTGTGATCGAAACGTTGATTAGGGCGCGTTTCTTCGGCGCACTCGGGAAAATATACTAAATAATATTCACTAAAGTTGTATAGTCGATGATAAAAAAAAAAAAAATCATAATAATATTAAAATAAAAGAGACGAAGATTATTTAGTGGAGGATTGTAGGCTCGTGTACCCGTGGCATAAATGCATAAAGTACTACGTAGTATGATGCGCAAGTTGTAATGAATGCTGTCGAACTCGAATGACTTTCGTATAACTCTGGTTTCGTTGGTGTAAAACGCATGGCGCACAGTCGATTACGCCGATTTACGCGTCGTCGATACGTATCCACACACAGACACATACATACATACACTCGCGCAAAACAAGTATTTGTAAATGTAGAAAGAATTCATCGATAAATAAATTATTGTACATATTAAATGTGAAAACAATTTTTTGCCCGCACTGTCGGAAACATTCATTGCATTCTTCGAAACCCATCCGACGATTCCGACCGTGACATTTTACAGGGGATAAATTCTAAGTTGCAAATCATCATTGAAATTTATTTTTTGTAATTTTTAGTAACGCTCTCAATTCCCGATGTCGAAATATTTTGAATCACGAGTTTTGATTTTTTTTTTAATGCAAAACCATTTCTTTTATAAAAAACATGAAAATGAGAACTCCATTGTGTAGGCTCTCTTGATAAAACGATGCAGCAGCATTGAACACGATTTATAAATTGACCACAAAAAAATACAGACTGAAATCTTTCTAAAAAAAAAAAAAAAAATTGGTCAATCCTTGACATTAGATGTAGAAAAAATGGTTTGTTAGAATCGACATCGCATGATAAATTCGGTTTTGTAATTCCTCACATAAAAAGCCACGCCGGGCCTGCTTGAACATCGACATGCAAACATCCCGTAGTCTCCCGTGCGGGTAAGTATGATTTATTGTTTCACGAGTCTCCCTTTGTCGACCGAGGAATCAAAGAGATATCGTGAATAATTCTACCGCTACAAAGCAACATTGAAATTTTGTTGTTTATAATTTTCAGTAAGTTTCACCATTCGAGTCGACCAAATATTTCGAGTGACGAGTTTTACGTGTTCAATTAGTTTAATTAAATGGAAAAACTTTTTTTTTAATAAGAAAAGAGAAAACGAGTTTCTTTCTGTAGGCTCTTTTAACAAAACGACAGAGCAGCATTGAACATGTTTTCTGAAGTGACTACAAAAAAATTGTATAACTGCGCTATTTAAAAAAAAAACCCCAAAAAGGTCATCAATCAGAAAGGATCAATACTTCATATTAGATTAAAAAAAGCTGTTTTACAATCGACGCGACATGATAAATTCGGTTTCGTAATTTCACAAGTAAAAGATCCATGTCGGGCCTGAGTGAGCATCGACATCCAAACATCCCACAGTCTCCCGTGCGGGTAAGTATGATTTATTGTTTCACGAGTCTCCGTTTGTCGATCAAGGAATCAGAGAGATATCGTGAATAATTCAAGCGGGCATTCATCGCTTCCACCGGCACAAAGAACCACCGGTATCGGTCTTTTAGCGTCATTGTAAACGTGATTCGGAGGTTTATCATTGTTGCGGGGAATTGGAACGACCCTCTTCAGTCGGACAAGCCAGCGAGCCGCCGAGAGCCGAAGACACCGACACGTGGGGAGTTTCCTTTTATCTTTCTTTGATGCTTCGCACCCGCACCAAAATGCCTCGCAGTCTCGCTCGGGCCCCTATTATACACACGCGCACACAATAAACGGCAAAGTGTGCGTATCGTATACATACAGTAATTCATCTCCTTGTACCTCGAAGGTCCGCCACAAAGTTAAACAAATCATCATCAGTTCCCTCCGCATAATTTGTTTCGTGGGCCTCAACATCCGTGGATCGTTGATCCTTCCTCGGCTCCGGCGAACGTACCGCGGCCCTCTCGCCGCGTACATTCACACATGCAGATACTTCGTTACTCTTCGCGTCTCGTTCGGATATTAATCTTCGGACTTTGTGGCAATCGACGCCACGATATATCCCCTTCATCGTACAAATACACTCCTTTTGATCCTCCGAACGGACCCGAAGGTACCGAATGAAACTACCGCGTGTTTGTCTTCTTTTCTTCGAATAATGTTTTTTTTTTAAGTTTCAAAATTTGTTTATAATATTTATTTTTCATATTTTATTTTATTAATTACATTTTTTTTAAATCTTTATCACTTGTTAGTTGTTTTTCTCTATTTCTTTGTTTAGCGTTGTTAATAAATCAACCACGCTTCATCTATTATTATTGTCAATCCGTGATGTATCGTACCGAAGAATCAACATTTCAATTTAGTTCGATTTATTGTAAATTGAAAGGCCCATTTAGAAGAGGGTGAACGGACATTACTATTCTTAGATATTTTCCATGTGAACAATAACATACTGTATACATAAAAATGTTGAATTTAAGGACATTATTTATTAACGCTATTTTATGCGTTTATATATTGAGGCAAAAGGAGTGAATCTTGAGTGCGTTTAGGTGGAACTGAAATAAGTCGTTTGAATTTTCAATGGTACTTATTTTCCATATTTCCATAGTGGTTTGCTTTTCTTTCAATTATTGTCTTCTTGGATTTTCGCTTGCCGGACATTCTAAAAGAAAGTGAACTAGCGAATCGCATTTTCCTGTATTACATCGTTGAAATGCACTTTCTGTGTCTCGACAATATTTCATAAGGTTCCAATATATTTTCAGGTTTTTTTGTGAGGCGATTCTAAGGATCATCATTTCAAAATTGCTGTAAACATGTAAAAGGGCTGGTCTCATATATGTATATAAATAAATAAAATTAACATACAAAATTATTAAGTTTTTATTCATAAACCGGTGTATTAAATTTAATGTACGTTTCACGTCTCGCCCGGATATTAAACTTCGGACTTTGCGGCATTCAACACCACGATTCATCCCCTTCATCGTACAAATACACTCCTTTTGATCCTCTGAACGAACGCGAACGTACCGAATGAATCTACGCCGTTTTTCGTCTTCTTATTTTGAATACATTTTTTGTAATAGTAATAGTAAGTGTCTATTTATTAACAATACATACGATGCACTGGCGATCGCTACAGTTTTAAAACATTTGTACATTTATACAATTATAATTGCATCCACATATTGTTAACGGGCCGTCGACCGAAGTCCTTCAGCCCTAAATTTTTTGTTTATTTTAGATTAAATAAATTTGTTTTATGATAGATTAAACAAACTAAAATATTTAACAAAATATTTTCATTCTTCTCTCTGTTTCTGTGATTAGCGTTGTTAACTGCGTTAGTCAACCATGCTTTATCTAGCATTATTGCCAACCCATGATTTGCTGTACCGGAGAATCAACGTTTCAGAATTACTATAATCATGTACAAGAGCTTGTCTCATAAATAAAGAAATAACATTGACATACAACATTATGAAGTTTTTATCCGTAAACCGGTGTATTAAACTTAATGTACAAATTTTAGGTGACATCAATGGTTCGACGGATCCAAAACGGCTAAAAGAATTCGATTTAGTACACCTAACATTCAATTTGTATAAATACTTGTATATTAAATTTAATCTATCGGGTTTTGTGCACTACCAAAAAATTATCTTCTGTATATAAATTTCCGAATGAACATTGTCTGTCTTGTAGTTTAAATTTCATTGCACAAATAGCGACAGTAGAATGGAACGACGCTAAAGCGGAACGACGTAAACAGTACAAAAAAAAGGCAGCGAGGCAGAGGGTTGCTTTATTGACAAGGCCGATGACACAGAAGAGACACTCGATCGATCTCTATGCTCGTGTCACTGCCAAGTGTTGCTGTCGTCTTCGTACGAAATAACGACGAACGTACCCAGTTAGTTTACAATCGTTAAATAAAAATAGGGAGTCCATAGTATCGCGGTACAGTCGATGTTTAGCTCGAATTACGTTTGCACAGAGGGTGGAGCGTTTTTTTTTTTCATCGATCGGAACGAAAGATATTTACGACAATCTGCTGTCCACAAACTTCCATAAATTTTGTATACTCAAAACTTCGATAAGAAAAATGGAAACAACAAACAAACGGACGGCCAAGTCCGTGCATGAGAGACTTTTTTTTTAATTGCGAACTAACAAGCAGATTAGTTACTTGTTTGACAATATTTTTACGAAACATGGCACGTTTGCACTCTGTGCAAACGAATTACGTTTGCACAGAGGGTGGAGCGTTTTTTTTTTTTTCATCGATCGGAACGAAAGATATTTACGTCAAGCTGTCCACAAACTTCCATAAATTTTGTATCCTCAAAACTTCGATAAGAAAAATGGAAACAACGAACAAACGGACGGCCAAGTCCGTGCATGAGAGACTTTTTTTTAAATTGCGAACTAACAAGCAGATTAGTTACTTGTTTGACAATATTTTTACGAAACGTGGCGCTTCGACTTTAGTAATTAATTTTTTACTGCATGGATGAACGTAAGTATTTTTCCAATGTTTTTTTTTTTTATATGTCGTCGCTTCAACAAAACTAAACAGTTAATTACGAACCCGAGTCGGTAGAACGTCTGACGCAAAAGTTTCGTATGTACGCGTAGAGCATTGGAAAGATGTAATTGTTTCTGTAAAGTTTTCGAATATCGATACTACGCGTAATTATTATTTATTTTTATCGTCGTGCTGTTTCGACGTCCAGACCTTTTTTTCTTGTATCTTTCTCCCTTCTTTTTTTTTACGTTAATTATCATTACGTGTAATTATTATTTATTTTTATCGTCGTGCTGTTTCGACGTCCAGACCTTTTTTTTCTTGTATCTTTCTCCCTTCTTTTTTTTACGTTAATTATCGTTACGTGTAATTATTATTGATTTTTATCGTCGTGCTTGTTCGACGTCGAGACGTATTTTCTTGTATCTTTCTCCCGTCTTTTTTTTGCGTTCATGCATTTTAACCCCGGAAGACTGCAAATAGGTCTGTTGGACAACGCCTTTAGCTTCTCACGAGCCTGTAATTTTTGTGACATTTACCACATCGGCATATCACCTCGGCATACATTTTGCTTACATTCGGACGTATCGATTTCGCTACAAACAAGCTGAAAAATATTGTTTTCCGGCAAAGTAACCGAACGCCGAAGTCAGGGCTCCGAAAATTTTTAAGTTTCGGCTAGGATCGACAAAATCGTAAAAATCAACACGATCTGAAAATAATAATAAAATAACTAATAAAAAAAATATTTTACTCCTGTCGGGTAAAACTCAAGAGGGCAATGTGGACATCGACTCTGTTGTGTCGAGTCGCAGCGACGGACTAGTCGCGGCTCGATATGCAGTGGAAATAATTCATTGCGCTCAGAAGCGTACGGACTCACGGTTTTCAGTGGATACCGAACTCAATTCGATTTTTTTTTTTTTTTTTTTAACGAGACGATTATAAGTTGACTCGTACAGAAGAGCGGAAGTCGTAAGCGATAGGAGATATATGCTATATATATATAGGGAATGCGTCTCACGTATAGGATAGGATAGAAGTTTCAGAGCATAAAATATATTTACAGACCAACCAGGCCGCTGACATCAATGCGCTTTTGCGATGAGTCACGCTAGTCACGTTTTTTATTCTTTCAACACGTAAGTATTATATATAGCATTGTGATCGGAGTCTTGTGATAACGAATAGGTAAACATAAATTATTCGACTGAACGAACTCGTGGAATCGGCGTGAATTGCAAAAGTATGATGCTTAAAATAAAAAAGTAAAAAAATTAATATCGTTGACCTTTTTCGATTAATTTTAATAAATATTTTTTCTCTATGGCCCACTCTGGTAGGGATGAGGAATGCCTGATAGATCTTTATCTTTTCCGCAATAATTTCTTGATTTCCACCGAATATTCGCGGCACATCTACATTTCAATTGTAAATGTAAATTATGATAATAATTTTACATTTACGATTGAAATGTAGATGTAGATTATTTTACAAGCGAAGTACATCATTGTTCAAATAATGTAAGTAATGTTAGATATTAAAATGACTAATTTTTTGCTGGAAATTTACAAAACTTTGTATGAAAAATGCAAATTTTACTGTAAAATTGCAACACACATGTGTTTCAAATTTCAGAAACAGTTTATGTAAAAAAAGCTTTCAATAGTGTTAATTAATAAAAAAAAAAAAAATTTTACAGTATAGTATTTATAGTATTATATAGCATTGGTGCCTTGCGATAACGGATAGGCAAATACACATGATTTGACTGAAAGAACTCGGGGAAACGACGTGAATTGCAAAAATGTGAAATTTATTATCTATTTTTCTCTATGGCCCATTCTGTTAAGGATGAGGAATGCCTGATAGATCTATATCTTTCCCATAGCGATATTAAGCGGTTTAAAGACCCAATAAGTTTTTGATTTCCATCGAAAATTCGCGGTAGATATAAATTTCAATTGTAAATATAAAATGCAGATACATCATACAATCTTTAACACGTGTTCTGAGAAAAAAAAAAACAAAAATCCGAACGCTATCGATTAATTTCTCAATACAAAAACTCTCATTCCTAGATTAATTCATCCAAAACAACTTAAAAAAACACGATAAAATAAAACTAAAAAGAGAAAACAAAATAAAAAAATATCTGCAAAAAGCTTCTCAGTCTGTCGATAATTTCTTGTTTTAGCTACCGCGGACCATTCGAAAACTTCGATTTACATCGTTTCGACCCGCCGGCGCCTCGATCATTCTCCCGAACGTTTCCCGACACAAAAACCTCCCATTCTCAGGTCAATTAATCCGATTCAAACTAAAAAAACACAACAACATAAAACTAAAAAAAAAACCCAAATAAAATAATGTCTGCAAAAAGCTTCTCAGTCTGTCGATAATTTCTTGTTTTAGCTGCCGCGGAACATTCGAAATATTCAATTTACATCGTTTCGACCCGCCGGCACCTTAATCATTCTCCTGAACGTTTCGTAGCTCGCGGTACACCGTCGCTCACGCGAATCCAGAAAACTGTTGAGCGTATATACATACATATATATATATATATATATATATATATATAAATACGTATATACATAAATATGTTTATACATATATAACCGAGAAATTTAAAAACGTACAGAGCCCAGCGGCGAATAAGAAATAGCGGGTGTACAGTAGAGTCGCGTGAGTCCGTGTTTCAAATGAAAATGGACCATTGTGCGTGCCGGCCATTGTTACCGTGCCGGTTCGGCATGGTGATGGTAATACGGCACAATGCATAAATGAATTATATAGGTAGTAGGTACTACCCTCTTTTCTCTTTCTCCTCGTCCGGTCAGTATATACAGAGTCGACGGAGATAGGTAGCAGAGTGAAGAACCGCGAGAGATTCCTCGTACGCCTCCCATAATCCTTCTCCCGGTTGTGTTACTCGCTCCCTTCCTCTCCCGGCGATATCCACGGTGGTAACCAGGGATACTGATGCGCTCGGAGGCTCGTTAAGATCCATCCCGCTTCGGCCTGTTGCAAAGCAAAGGCTACACATCCCGTAATGGCATGAATAATCGCGCAGTCCGGGTACCAATTTGCTCACTCGCGCGGGCTCCTCTACACAATCCCGCGACTATACTACAATACTCTAACTACGGCCATCAAAGTATCGATATATACATGTGTATATATATATATATATATTTTCTTTTTTTCAGTATCGGAAGTTTATGTACTGCCGGCTCTCCTTCGGCCGATGGTACACGTGAAGCCTCGAGTTTTTATTATATGAGCAACTTGTAACGTACTTAATTCGATGGTGTGATGGACAATTCTACCAGACTGTAAAGGAATGTTTGAAGGAAATTCAAAAAATATATATATTTGTTTGTTTATCGTTTACACGATAACGAGGTTTTTGTCGCTACCGTAAGATTTTAAGAAGCAGTGGGGAGTAATGCATGGTGACAAAGTAGATGGTAAGATTTTGGTAACCTTTGTATTATAAATATTTTTATGCCAGGTATTCTTGTTTAGATAGTTTTCCATAATCCATACTACATACAGTATGATTTATGGAAAATGAACGTAAAAAATGAACGTAGAAAATGAAATGATAGGTATGACAAATTTTACTATTTAAATAGAAATAGCTAGGGAAAAAATATTCAGCCCTTAAAGATTGCTAAAGTGCCTGAGTTGCTATTTACTCCCGACTGCCCGCTAGGGCAAAAAGACGAGAATTATTTCGTCGTTGTGTTCGTGGTCAGAAATAGGGTAGGCCTTGATTAACGCTAAAAAAATGTGCAATTTTTTAATAATAAATAAAACAAGAAGCTACACAAGCACAAAATCTAAAATAACAAAATGCAAATAAGTTGATAAAAGTAATGGCGATAACAAAACAATAACGAAATAAATTGGGATATTTAATCTTTAAAAAGTCAAGAATCTTTTCGATGATCCGTTCACCGTACTAATCATAAATTTCACGGGAAGTCTCTCATTTTTTGTCGACGAACAAATTCGCCCTTTGGCTCATGTCGGCAGATGGTCTTTATCAGCACCAAAAAAAAAGCTGCAATAGCCTAAATAAATTAACCTGTGCGAGTATAGCCAAATATCGCGTGCCAACTAAAACCAAAAAGACGTGAATGTAATGTATGCTCACGCACAGAAAATCCGTCTTTCCAATTTTAGCCACGCGATAAATATATTTACCCACTTACACGATAAACATCCATGTCTCAGTCCCAATATTCGCAGAATTGCGAAATCCCATTTAAAAAATCGCCAAAATCGCATCCCACTTCGCTCGGCTAGTAACATGAAAGCTGCACAAGTGGAAATGAAAATCTAAAAACGGCAATGCAAATTAAGTTGCAAAAGTAATGGCGAACGATAACGAAATATATTGGGATATTTAAACTTAAAGAACTCAAGATCCATTCACCCTATAAATCACAAATTGCATGAAAAGTCTCTAATTTTTTATGACAAACAAATTCGCCCTGTGACGCATGTTGGGAGACAGTCTTTATCACATATACAAAAAAATCGTAATAGCGTCAATAAGTCAACCTATTCGAGAATAGCTAAATATACGTGCCTACTGAACTCAAAAAGGCGTGTATTGTATGATCACACACAGTTTTCTGAGCGTCTTTCCAATTTTATGTCCTCCAAACACGTCCACCGAACACGTCCACCGAACACGTCCGCCAAACACGTCCGCCAAACACGTCCTCCAAACACGTCCTCCAAACACGTCCTCCAAACACGTCCTCCAAACACGTCCTCCAAACACGTCCTCCAAACACGTCCTCCAAACACGTCCTCCAAACACGTCCTCCAAACACGTCCTCCAAACACGTCCTCCAAACACGTCCTCCAAACACGTCCTCCAAACACGTCCTCCAAACACGTCCTCCAAACACGTCCTCCAAACACGTCCTCCAAACACGTCCTCCAAACACGTCCTCCAAACACGTCCTCCAAACACGTCCTCCAAACACGTCCTCCAAACACGTCCTCCAAACACGTCCTCCAAACACGTCCTCCAAACACGTCCTCCAAACACGTCCTCCAAACACGTCCTCCAAACACGTCCTCCAAACACGTCCTCCAAACACGTCCTCCAAACACGTCCTCCAAACACGTCCTCCAAACACGTCTTTCCAATTTTATCCTCGCGATAAATATAACATCGACGTATAAGTCTCAATGTTCTCACAATTGCGAATTCCCTTTTTAAAAAATCGCCAAAATCGCAACGAGGGAACAAAATCAGCGTCAATCCCGAGACATTCCTGTTTCCAAAAATCACCTCCTAGTCTCCCAGCGCATGCGCAAAAACCCAGCGACATCGGTCTCGCATCCCTACCTCGCTCGGCTAGGTATCCGCTATAATAGTCGTGTAGTAATTTGTTCGGCGCACGGTTAGAATTTGGTCGAAGGAGCGCTCGAGGTGTCTACGGCCTCTCGATAGTGGACCGTTGTAAGAGAGGCGAGGAGTTTCACAGGAGGCGCGCGAGAGAGGATGGCCGAATGAGCATCGATGAAGGCTCCGGGGTGTTGCGAGACAGAGATGAAAAAGATGAAAGGCATCCCGACCGTAAACCGCCGTGAGCCGGTGCGGCGAGGGAGAGGCGGTGGCTGCGCTACGCGGAGAGAAGAGAGACCCATAGTCGTTGCTGATGTTGCTGCCGCTTCGAGTTGCACTGTCTGATCATCAACACCTGAGAGTCTCTCGGGATAAGAGCGAGCTAGCACCGTCCGACTTTGAATTTTTTTTTCTCACTCCGGCACTCCGGCGGAGGAGGTTCTCTCGCTTTCTTCCCTTATAGCAGCTTCCTTCGGGCTACCCCTTTACCCCGCCCCGCGCCGGAGACGCGGGGCAAAGGCTCCAGGATGGATGCTGCACGACCTTCTAACCAGGCAGCGGGAGCACCGAACAGCCTCCATCCCTACTTAACGTAGGGATCCTGCAGGGCTGTGGCTAGCTATAGCTATATACTTATGGTACTTGTACTGTAGGTTGAATATCGACTGGAATAAAAAGGGCGTAAATGCTGTGTTTAAGCCGACGAACTAAGCCCTTTTGATTCTTGGATTCTGCCGTATGTACGTATGTAGTGTATATACTTATAAGTTGTATATCAACCGGTGAGAATCAAAGGAACGTAAGGGTTATGTTTAAGTACACGAGTTAGGCCCTTTCGATTCTTGACTTTAGCCTTACGTATGCATGTAGTGTATATCTATAAGTATATAGCTATGAGTTGTTTATCGACCGGTGAGAATCAAAAGAGCGTAAGGTATATCTTTAAGTACGTGAGTTACGCCCTTTTGATTCCTGGCATTGATCTTGTGTATGTATAAAGTGTATATCTATAGCCGGGTTGTATATCAACCAGTGGGAATCAAAAGGGCGTAAGAGTTGCGTTTAAGTACGTGAGTTACGCCCGCTTGATTCCTGGCATTGATCTTGTGTATGTATAAAGTGTATATCTATAGCGGGTTTGTATATCAACCAGTGGGAATCAAAAGGGCGTAAGAGTTGCGTTTAAGTACGTAAGTTACGCCCGCTTGATTCCTGGCCTTGGTCTTGTGTATGCATAAAGTGTATATCTATAGCCGGGTTGTATATCAACCGGTGGGAATCAAAAGGGCGTAAGAGTTACGTTTAAGTACGTGAGTTACGCCCGCTCGATTCCTGGCCTTGGTCTTGTGTCTGCATAAAGTGTATATCTATAGCCGGGTTGTATATCAACCGGTGGGAACGAAAAGGGCGTAAGGGTTATGCTTAATTGCGTGAGTTACGCTCTTTTGATTCTTGGACTTAGCCTTGTGTATGCATGTAGCGTATCTATACGTGAGGAGGACTATAGCTATAACTATAACTAACACGGCGTAGCACAAGCCTCGGCTGACGGATGGAATTCCTCCTCGGTCGAGATGCCGCCGCGAAACCGAACGAGAAATAGAGGGAGGAAAGAAAAAAAAAAAATTAGCTACAGACCCAATGGTTTAACGCTCCTTTTGTTGCCGGTATTATATAGTATTATTCGTGAGGGAGGAGAGAAACATGAACGCGGCGGTGTTGAGCGTCGAGCTGAAGTGAGAATAATGTTGGGAAAAGCGGGGCGGCTCTGGAAAGTCGGAGCAACGGTCTCGACACTTGATGAGGACGTACCAGGGGCACATCGTGGATTGGGAATTTATTCACACGCTCCTGCTTTTTACGTCGAGGACTGGGGATGTGTTGCTCAATTTTACGGGGACTTCGCCCGACGAGTCTGCGACTCTGAAAAAAAGCGGAAAAATATGTTCGGTGTCAATCATTATCGGTGAGAAAAAAATTTCGAATTGGAGATAAAACGCAAAATTGGCAGAAAGAAATTGAGTAGTACAATAAATTATGTGATATTTTCCTGCTTTTTTTATTACTCAATTTCACGGTCAAAGCGAAATTCTTAATCGCTGTTAAGCGTGCCGGTACCTGCTTAGAGATGAGCGCGGACTTTGTAAGCGGTCATTTTTTTACTGCAAAAATCTCTTCGGTCCCATCTTCAAAATTAACAAAGTTCCAACCAAGTTACTCGGAAAAAAAATTAATTTTGTATTCATTCTATAATATTGTTTCATTGATGAATTAGTTGATCAAAAAAAAAAAAATTAAAATACGGATTATTACGAAATGAACGAGGGAGAAAAATACGTTCGAAATCAACCTGGACCTGGCTAAAAGAGTTTACCAAATTTGTGACAAAACAAAAAAAATGACGGTCATGACACAACAAATATTTTCCGGAATAAAAAAGACGGTCAATTGATGCTTAGAAAAAAATAATCGTCACACACATCTCTATACCTATTATTTCTAATTAAAAAAAATCGAATTAACTCGAGTCCTGAAAAATCGTACAATCGGTAAAAAAAAATAACCTAACAAAAGACGATAATCTATTACTTCCAATTTCTTTCCAGCTCAATTTCACGGCCGCCAAGGGTCTCACCTATTTAAAAAAATGTATTGTATTCCTAATAAAAAGAAAAATCTAATTTAATTGACTCCAGACGAATCAAACAATCGGTAAAACAAATTAAAAAAAAAAAAAAATGATACAAGACTATCTACATTTTTCCTATTATTTAATCTCGATTTCACAGCCTCTGCGGTTCTTCCGGAGCGCGAAATGCTTACTCGCCGGTATGCGTAAAAACGCTGCACAGTGGAAATGGGCGAGGGTGCGAGATAGAGCGGATGAGAAGAGTTGTGCATGGCGGAGTGATTTGGGCTCGGCGAAAAAGTAATGGGTTTTAGGGACCGAAGACACGGGTCAAGGGGGAGGGGGAGGGGGTAGAATGCAGAGAATGAGGAGGATGAGGATGAGGGATGGAGAGAGGGTTTAGCTCGAGTCAGCGTGAACGGTATGAGTATGAAGGCGCGGGAGAGAAAGCACGCACCTGTGGCCACGTAGAGCCACGCTGTCTGGAGGTGCAACATCGCCTGCCGCGTTGTCTGCCGTTCCCGACGCCGCAGCGTCTTCCTTTCCTTATCCCTCACTCTGCCCCGTCTTCCTCTGATATTTCTTCTTTCGCGCTCGGATATCATTTTCTCACTCGTTCCTCTGCCCTTTCTCATCGCCGAGGCGCTCGTTCTCGCCCGAACGAGAATGTGGTCGCGCTGACCGGGGGCCCCAAGACAACCAGCGAGAGCACAAAGGCGGTCTCTATAAATCACTCGCCAGTGCCAAAGGGCCCCGGCACAACTACCTCGTACCTCCGACCTTTCGCCCTTTTTTCTCTCCCTCCATCGTTCGATCCCTTCACGTATCGCCAAAGACTTTCTACTTAACTTCGATCCTATATAACGCCGTCATTACCGACGGTTTTCGGCACGATAAGAAATTCTGCTCCACTCGGTTGCGTAATGAGGAACGCTCCCCCGCTCATGCATGGCTCACGTTGTCTCGAGGAAAATTGGGTCTTCGAGACTCGAGCTCGCCGGAATATTAATTGTTTTTAAGGGTTTCTTAATGTCTCTTTATGTATGAGTGAGAGTCTTTGGTTTTGGTCGTCTCTTTGGCTGTCCTGTCCGTCTGTCGGTCCAACTGTCTATTGCCCTCACACAGGCACACTCAAAGATACTAGCGAACACTCACAGAACACTCATGCACACTCACTGAACAATCATACACGCAAAGATTCTCGCGGACACTCACAGAACACTCATACACATTCACGGAACAATAATACACTCATAGGCACTCATATACTGTCATATACTCTCATATCCACTCATAGGCACTCATATACTCTCATATACACTCATAGGCACTCATAGGCACTCATATACTCTCATATACTCTCATATACACTCATATACACGCATATACACTCATATACACTCATATACACTCATATACATTCATATACACTCATATACTCTCATATACACTCATATACACTCATATACACTCATATACACTCATATACACTCATATACACGCATATACACTCATATACACTCATATACACTCATATACATTCATATACACTCATATACACTCATATACACTCATATACACTCGCGGACACTCGCGGACACTCACGGAACACTCAGACACTCACGGAACACTCAGACACACACACAACACTCAGACACTCATAGACTACCAGCAGGACACCCTCGTCCCCAATGGAAAAAGAAATATGTGCGAAAATATATTTTTCATTTATTAAATATACTTTTACCCAAAAAAATGAAATATAATGAATATTCTATAGGACATATGTGACGAATATATCCAGGCAAATATAAAATGCAAAAATCGATTTGAAACTAAAATAAACAAGTAATAAAATAAAAACGATTCGA
Organism: Exephanes ischioxanthus; assembly: GCA_958510785.1. Taxonomy (NCBI): domain Eukaryota; kingdom Metazoa; phylum Arthropoda; class Insecta; order Hymenoptera; family Ichneumonidae; genus Exephanes; species Exephanes ischioxanthus. Next base: position 10,727,272 of record OY294018.1, on the reverse strand, counting down.
GCCTCGTGAATTGTGTTCTGTAATTTAAATCCCCAAATAAAAAATAAAAAATAAAAGATATCCCGACCGTCCCGGATATCATATCGCGTGACTAGAACCAGAAAAGTGTATTTTATATGCTTAAACACAGAAAATACGTCCTTCCGATTTTAGTCGCGCGATTTAATCCGGCCAGTAAAGATAACGCGACGCGACACGATTGTAGTGAATGAAAATTTATTGATAATGTTGTATATTTTTACAGTTATTATCTTATTCTAATTTTGTATCTAATATTAAATGATACAAATTTATATCTAAAATAAAATTAAGTATCTAATTTTATCTCTAAAATAAAAAAGTTAAATTTAAAAAAATGATATACATTGCCCAAAATCTATCGACCTGAGTCCTTCAGCCCGAGATATTCTTTGGTATTAGGAAAGCTTTCGTATTTTCCTTTTGCTTCCTCATAGAGGAAGCTTATCCTTGCATACATTACGATTAAAAATTGTTGTACATTTTATTCAGTAACTCTATCGTGTTGTCTATTAAATTCTAATTATTGATAAATTGTGTGGGCAGAAAATTTGTTTTCACGCCTAATGTGTCGTAACGGTTGGGTACATAGCGGCTTAATATTATAGGCTTACGGCTCGATACGATTGTATCTTGATTGTAACAAAAATTCGATCGGGTCACGGTCAACGAACCGATTGCCTCTGTCGGTTCCAACCGAGGCTGGACGATTTAACCTGTCTATAACTTCAACATTTACGAGTGTATGCGAGCCGGCTATAGCCGGGACCGCGAAACTTGTTTTGTCGTTACGGATTGCGTATTCGCTCTATTCAGTGTTTTCGCGAGCTCGCCGTTTTTGCAATCGGTGATCGTGCGCAATATAGTCTCAGATTTGTACGTCGAACTGTAACAGCGGTGAGGTTCGTACGTATAGCATGTACAGTTTATAGACGTACTTCTATTATTGGAAATACCGACGAGTCAAGCTGCTGGGCCAGAACCGGGAACAAAGAATAAATTGCCGGCTCGCACGTGCTACTGCGCTGATTAATCGACGTAGCCATAAATCATGCAAAGCCAACGTTCGAGGGAAAAATCAACGCGGAGACTCGTAGAAACGATTTGAGCTATTTGTCGCGGAAATAAAATTATTATTGCTCATGTATATCTATATATATACCTAATATATCTTTGGTGGAATAGCCAATTGATCGATTCCCATTAGACGCAATCGCGTATACCATACGTGGTTGTGTGTTTAAATTGAACATTTTGAAAATAATAAGAATAGTCGATCAATTGGCATGAAAATAAAAATATAGGGGGCTGCTAATTGAATTTAATTAATTGATTACTAAATTTAATTAATTTAATGTAAGAGTAGAACGGGAGAAAAATCAGCATAAACGGTGTACTGTTGCAGTCGAAGATTGAACGGTAAGTAAATTAATTAACCCTTCGACGGATGCATGTTGCACTGGAAAAATTGAAAAATTTAACCCACATATGCGGTATAATGTTTAAAAGACTTAATCGCATAATTAAAAAATTCTTGTACACTTATGAGATATAGCGACAAGCTACAGCGTTTCAACGGGTTAAACATTGCAATACTTGAATGGTCAATTTTCAAAAAAACCCTCACACGCATCTGTATTAACCGTGCATGCCGTACGAAATTATTAATTTTCGACCGCGTCCAGAGAACCCATTCCAGATGGTCCGTTGCAGAGGGTCAAATAAATGTTTAAAAAATAAATTTTTTATCCAATATTTCAAACACCGTATTACCCCGCAAAATTTTTCGTCCGGAACTTTTAAGAGTCGAAAAATCATGAGACTCCCCTCGTAACATTTACGACCCACCAAATCTGTTTCAACTTGGACCGAGGCGACGTTTTAACCACCGCGAGAAAAGGGAGACAGTTTAAGGGGGTCCGTCGAAAGAGTCGATTATTTACTCCCTACACATGTTCGCGGTTAATGGCACGGGAATATTACCTACGGAGATTCGTAACGCCGAACCCGAGGGGGAAATTACGGGGGATGGTTGGTTTGTCGGCGGGGTGGAGCTCGTTGCGCGGGTTAAGGGATAGATGCGTCGAACCGAGAGCTGACTCCGAATATGTACATCGGTGTCCGTATACAGATATACGCGGCTTTCCGGGGATGCAACGAGCCGGGACATTACATTTCGCTTGCATATATGGCCCTCCCGTATATCCTATAAATGTGTGTGTATATATATATATATATAGTAGATGATGTATATAAATTTATATACAAATTTATATCTATATAGATATAGTAGATATTGTATATAAATTTATATATATATATGTGTGTGTGTATGTATAGAGCGATGTAAGTGCGGGGCAGGGGTCGGAGCATGAATACAAAGTAGAAACGCCCGTACCGAGATTTCCAGTTTGCCTGAGAAATTGCACTCTCTCGAGGCCTGCACATGAAAACGTGTATATGTATCGCGTGAACCTCGCATGCTCGCTGACTTCATCCACAATTTTATTTCCTTTTCCCTCCGGCATTTTCAATAACGGAAATGAAAATAGTCGGTTTCCTCACGGGCCGTTGAACTGAGGCAAATTATACTACATAGTTATAATATGTATAACGCAGACCCGAGAGATAGTCGAACGAGTTTGTGTTCCTTCACGCTTACGCGAATACGTGAGGCCGCGGTGAGAAGCTATTTGCATCTAATAATCCCTTCGCTGTGATGTTGGTTGGGAATAATATAAAACATAAAAAGTAAATACAATAAATAAATAGTCGACGTTGCCAAAGTGGTAACACGAGAGTGTCACTGCCATTGATACGATGGAGGAACATTTTCTTGGAGGTTTTATGTTGCTGATCGTGCGCGGCGTTGGGCGGTCAATAGCTGTACCAATACCTGTTGTGCGCGAGGCTAAGCCTTCGTTGGAAATTCATTTCCGGCTTAGCCCTGTTAAAATCGGACGGAAGATAATTCGACGGACTTACAATTTTTTTTTTTGCATTTGTAATAATAACTAGTGTCACACTAACCAACGAGTGTCATTGAGTATCTGTATCTGCGAGTATCCGTCCGAGTATCCGTCCGAGTATCCGTCCGAGTATCCGTCCGAGTATCCGTCCGAGTATCCGTCCGAGTATCCGTCCGAGTATCCGTCCGAGTATCCGTCCGAGTATCCGTCCGAGTATCCGTCCGAGTATCCGTCCGAGTATCCGTCCGAGTATCCGTCCGAGTATCCGTCCGAGTATCCGTCCGAGTATCCGTCCGAGTATCCGTCCGAGTATCCGTCCGAGTATCCGTCCGAGTATCCGTCCGAGTATCCGTCCGAGTATCCGTCCGAGTATCCGTCCGAGTATCCGTCCGAGTATCCGTCCGAGTATCCGTCCGAGTATCCGTCCGAGTATCCGTCCGAGTATCCGTCCGAGTATCCGTCCGAGTATCCGTCCGAGTATCCGTCCGAGCATAATAATAACTAGTGTAATACTAACTAACGAGTGTCATTGAGTATCTGTGAGTATCCATGTGAGTATCCGTGAGTATACGTGTGAGTACTGCACAGTAAAAAAAGTTTGTACTTTTTACAACGACTTATATAATTTTTCGATCGCACGATCCGTCTCTAGTTTTACAAACAAAAATATAAATTAAAATTGTTAATGACACGAGAAATAAAAGGACAAGTTTGTATATCGAAACCTGAAGAAACGAACTTGTCTCTTATTTAACAAAATTGTTTTTACGAAACTTCGTACTTCGATTTTACGAAATTATTTTTTATTGTGTGTGAGTGTCTATGAGTACCAGTGTGAGTGTCCAATCGCCATGAACTTTATTATAAAGTAGATTTGATGTTTATTCAAATGTTTCGGACGGGAAACTTTTCGACGCGAATAAAGAGCGGTGTCATATTTTAGCTGCAAGAACAAAGTGGATGGTTGTACGTCATTTTTTTTAAGTTGTCAAGGAAATTACATTCCAAGGTACCTCTGTAATTTTTTTCAGATTGCTTTACCATATTTTGGTGCTATTGAAATATTATCTACATCGGAATTGTTTGAAAAAAGTCACTCTAGCGATAACTTCTTTGATGACTCGATGCAGAATTTTTCTTAATTTTATCAGTTAAAATAAAAATTAATCCTGCATAATTAATTTTGCAAGATCCATTACCGATGTGAAAGTATCGAATTTGCCGTCGCGTTCGAAACTCGATACATTAAAAAATTTAGCGTTCTACATTTTCCTGCATAAATACTGCTTCGAACAAATTGTTGCAAAATCAAGTCCTCTCTCTCATAATTACGCAAGAGAAGCCTATTCTCTAAAACATGGCTTATCTCGCATCCTCAAAGCGATTATCGACCAATTATCCTATAATCAAGGTAAAAAAAAAATTAAAATATGAGGTTTCATGTAATACCTCGGTAACGAGTAAGTCTGTGTATTACTGACGTACGGATCCATCCATCTTGATAAATCTGGTAGAGAAACGTACACTATATATATATATATATATATATATAGTTTATTAAGTGGAGATTCCAAAGTGTGTAATTAATGTACAGATCAATTAGTCAAACTGAACCATCCGCTGCTACCATCGAGAGTAGACAGCGGACAGCCAATAAAGATCAATTTATCGTGGTATAATTGAAAACGCTGCCGATTCTAGCTCGCCGCCGGCAGAACTGAAATAATAACGCTCGTCATCCGGCAGAGCTCACCCTCTACTTTTATCGCAGCATGGTCTATATGCGCGGGGGCTGGGGAGGCAAAACGGCCCATTGTAAAAAAATTAACTGAAGAGACATGCCTGGCGAGTCTTAAAAAAGAACTCGTCCCATATTAAAAAGACTTGTCCTCGTCTTAGAAATATAGTGGTTTGAATTTTTCGCGTCCGATTCACACATACATCAGACACACACACACACACACACACACACACACACACACACACACACACACACACACACACACACACACACACACACACACACACACACACACACACACACACACACACACACACACACACACACACACACACACACACACACACACACACACACACACACACACACACACACACACACACACACACACACACACACACACACACACACACACACACACACACAAACGCGCGCGCGCGCACGCACGCACGCACGCACGCACGCACGCACGCACACAACCGGACATTTTTTGTAGATGTGATTTTTCGACGTTTTGGAACATTCTGAACACGATTTCATTAAAATCTCGAAAAGTTTTTCTTTCACCATAACAAAGCTTCCTCTACGAAGAAGCAAAAATCATTCATCTGGTCGGTAAAAAAAAAGGACTCATTGTGTCTTAAAAAAAGGACTCGTCCTTTTTTAAAAAGACTCTTTAGCTTAAAAAAAATAAAAATAAAAGAATGCAACCAGTTGGTAAAAAAGGAAATCATCTGGTCCTATATAAGGACCCGTCTCGTCCTAAAAAACGACTCGTCTGGTTTTAATAAATGCTTCTCAGGGGAAAAAAATTACACATTTCATATAATAGCCATTAATTTTTTAAGAGTTCCGTTTTGCCCCGCTCTTCCCTATACGTATGTATATGCCATAATACTAGTCGGTAGTAGCGGCACGATGAGAACCGGGCGATTCCACCCTCCGCAGCTTCCAGAATTCGCGTGAGCATTATTCACTTGTTCCTCTCGTGGAGGAATAACAATTGAAAAATTGCCGGGCACGAGATGAGGGAGCGGAGGGGGAGGGGAAGGGGTGGGCGGGGTGCGAGCTCGGGTGGTAGAGAGCGCGTGCCACCGGGAATGGCAATGATTCAATGAATTCTGCAAACACCGCACTTTCTCCGGTAGCGGGCGGGCTAAAGGCTGCACCACGACGAGGACCAAACGAGAGCGTCGAGGGGTTGGGTCACGGGTCCTCGACGAGACAAGCTTATCCTCTTAGCGCGACGCGGCCCGCACCGAATTATTAACAGCTCTCTCACCAAGAAACAATAAAAAGATACCGCACAGGTCGAGGGGAAAAAAAGCTTGGTCATGCACGCGCTTATACTTCCGGCAGGATGAAGCCGGGGCGGACTTAATTTTTTTTACATTGAATTCTTTCCTCCCTGAGATATCCGACGAGAATACCGATAACTGTATTGAAATCAAAGTTGGACTTTTTTTTATGGTTTGCACTCGCGAAAATTCGAAACAATGATATAGTTAATGATAAACTATTAGTAATTATGTCATAATAATAAATTGTATAATAATTATTATGAAATGGCGATAAAACACGATAAAGGGGAAACCCACAATTTTTGGCACATTTACATCTCTACTACTCACAACTCTACCAGAAAACATATTTACCATATTACAACTCTACCGGACTTGAAATAAAACTGTACCTGTCTTGAAATAAAACTCTACCGGAATACAAGGCTACTATCTAGCCTTGTATTCCTATAGAGTTTTATTTCAATTCTAGTAGTTCTATTTCCATTCCGAAAGAGTTTTATATCCACTGCGGTAGAGTTTTATTTCAATTCTGGTAGAGTTTTATTTCCATTCTGGCAGAGTTTTATTTCAATTCCGGTACAGTTTTTTTTTTTTTTTACTTTCTGGTAGAGATTTTGGTGAAGTTTAATTTTTTGGTAGAGTTATTATTATCCGGTAACTTGTTTTCTGGCAGAGATGTTTGGGGAGAGATGTTTTTTGGTGGAGTTGTGAGTGGTAGAGATGTAAATGTCCCCAATTTTTGTACGTGTAGTTGAAGGGATCCAAGAAAGTGTCTGGATTAGACAATTGTATGTCTTTTTTTTCGCGTTGAACGACAATCCGATATCATTTTTTGCCTTTAGTCAATCTAGACATTAGTAATTTCGGAAACAAACGATTATTTATTTTACCGATCCGGCTAAAGTTCCTCGTCGGCAGCTCCCAACTTCAGCCCCGTGCGACAGCCAGTCACAGTACCGATAAAACAATGCCCTACGATATTTTTAAGTATTTTCCTGGCATCGATGTTTTGTTTAAGTACGCTAGTTTACCGCTTGACTGGTTCGATATTGAGAGTACAGTCATTAAAGCCACGTATAATCAGAACAACATTGACCTAAAACGATTCTCCTCGCATAAACGATGAACTCAGAGTCGGCACGGCGAACGCGAATTACAACTGAGACTCTCGTGTTTGATTGCTGCCTCGCGTTCCGAGCGGAGGCTCTCACAAAATGGCCGCCATCGTTCACCTCGTAATGGCGGGCGATAAAGGTGCGTTCCAACGTTGTTATCTTCGTACCGTAGTGTTCGTAAAGTTTGCAAGTGCATATACATATATATATATATATATATATATAGTATATACACATACATGGGTAAGCATACGTCGTCTCCGGATTCGACACACTCGCTAAGTAGACTCTCTCGCTATTCCGAGAGCACACAGAGCCAGTAGAGTTTTAATAGTGCGAACCATACGTGTATATATATATATATATATAGATGGGTGCGAGAGCACTAACCAAAACGTTCGCTCGGCCAGAAACTCTCGCACGAAGGATTCGTTATATCCGTGAAAGAGAGAGGCAGGAGAGGAGAGAGGAAGAGAATAGAGGCTATAGCTATTTTACTTTTATGGCCTCGGCTAATGTGCCCTTTGTGTACGCCGTAGTGTGGCTTTTCGTCGCGGTTTGCAAGCTCCTACGCCCAGAGGTGCGGATACGTTTCACTGCGCTATGCGAGACGACCGTTTGCTGGAAGCTTCGGCTATACGCATTGGCTCTTCGGGATATTCAATCAACGCGTCCCGCAACACTCTTAACGCCGGACCGTTGATGAAATCTTGCATACTGCGAGGAAAATAGCAAGGAAAAAGTTCGATTACATTTTCTTTACATATCAATTTCATAGTTTTGCATCATGCATTCATTCTGGAACTTTAAGTACGCTATTCTTATGTTATTGGCACTTTTGCAAAGATATTTAAAACTTTTTGTATGTGGAAAAAAAAATAATAAAACACTGAGAGAAAATAGTGGAAATCATTTGAATGAGAAATTATTCAATTTTTCAAGAGACCGTACGAATTTTGGTAATCTGTCATTTAGTCATTGAAATTTGTTAAATGACACTGTACATTCCAGCTTACTTCGATACGTTGAAGTCTCTTCGGTCCGGCGGGTATTTTTTTTATCAATGTTATCGGGAATCGGAAAATTGGGGAAAAATTCTAACACACAGTGTCACTAGATGATCCAATGGTGTTTTCGCGCAAAAATTATGGGCAATTTTTGTTCCTCTCAACATGAACTTGAGCAAAAAAAAAAAAACCAGAAAGCCTATAAAGTGCTCGACCCCGAAAAACTCCTGAATGACTTGAAAAAAATGCAGTGTAGTAAGAAAGTAGTACGGACATATTATCGTATTGTCCATCAAAGCTTCAAATAAGCCTCCTCAGGCATTTTGCGAAAACATCAACGTTACCAAAAAAAAAGTAGTTAGAACCGACAAAAAATTGTAAAATTAACATGAAAAATATAGCGGACATTTTTGGATAACTAAAGTTTGATAAATGTACAAACCTTTTTACAATGTTAAATGTAAAAAAAAGAGAATGGAAAACCTAATCGACCTTTCGATTCTATCGAACGGTGTTTTCGCGCAACAATAACAGGGAATTTTTCTTCTTCTCGACTTGAACTTAAGCAAAAAAAAAAGAAAAAACCTGAAAACTATAAAATGCTCGGAACCGCAAAGTTCCTGCAAGATTTTCAAAAATCCAGGAAACTAACGAAGTAGCACGGACATATTGTGACAATTTTTAGATCAATAAAGGTTGTTAAATGTACAAACATTGTTCCAATCTTAACTTAAAAAAAAAAAAAAAAAAAAAAAAAAATGAAAAACTCTCCGACCTTTCGATTCCCATAGCGTCGCAACTGCCTGTCCGTTTTAGAGTCGAAAGTTCGCAGCGCCATGAGAAATATGTCAACGTTCATTTTTCGGCGACGCGTTACACGGTGGCAATCGATCGACGTCGCGCATTGCCCCGCACGGACAATTTATTTTAAATATAACCGACCGATTCAGCGGGCGATTCGTCGCGGTCATCCGAAGGGGGAGGGTTTGTTGGCGCATATGCCCGCGAGAAGCTACACATTCGGAGATAGATTTCCACGGGGGTTCGTGTATAGACAGCCGTATCGCATGCGCGAGCGTTTCGCATCGTACAATGTAATCCCCAAACGCGCTTGTAATTCGTGTATAATGGAGTGCGCGCCCCCCTTGTAATATGTATTCTTCGAGGATGGCAAGAACGGAGGAGGGGTTACTCGCACGTAACGCTGTACCGTGCAGCCGTAATACAACGGCACACACGTACCCCCTCACACGGAGAAGCACGAGAGAGACTCTCGCTCTTCCGATTCACGATTCTCCCTTCCCGCCACCGTGCTCGACAGCCGTGACGACAAATTCGACACGAAAGGGCAAAACATCGCTTCGCCAAACTACCGTGGCAGGGTTAAAAAGAAACAGGTCGAGGTCCGGGACGCGCACGAATATCATGACTAAATGGAAAATCATACTCTGCCACTGCTCCGTGGATTTACTCGGGGTGGATTTTTTTTTTTACATTTAAAATTGTTAATTTATTAATATTTGTTGCTGTAATGTGTAGATACGGATGACCGATTAAATTGATTTAATAAAAGCGAGACACTGGCGGTAATTTCAGCACCGCGGGTAGGAGGAGTTACAGTGTGAAAAAAATGCGTACGAAATTTAATGTAACGGACTGGAAGTTTTTATGCAAAAACTGGTATGTTAAATTTTATGTTCAATTGTGATGAAAAACTAATGTTCAGTGTATTAAAAAAATTGGGAATACTTTGTTTTTAATAATTTAATTTAATTTCAATGAAAAACTATATACATTTTTTAATACATACATTTAATACAATAGCATAACATTTTTGTAGAGGGAGAAAAAGGGGGAAAACGGGAGGTGAGAAAAAAAGTACGAAAAGAGCACTTGGATCTGTACTTGAGGTTCAATAAACCTACGGCTCTCTTACTCTTGAAGCAAAGACTTTTCCCTCTATACACCTTACATCCCTAAAAAAGGCTTCCATTCCTGCCAATAATCGCCGGATGTACTTCCACCTAGTATCGAGACCAAGCTACTCTCCGCACCCCAGGAGCAATCTGTACATAAAGACTGATTTGTAAAAACAACACGAAAGCCCTAACTGCCAGTAACTTAAAAAAAAATCAGTGCGATTATTATTTTCACTTTTTGTAAAGGTGTATCATTATACACCTTTACAAAAAGTGAAAATAATAATCGCGCTGATTTTTTTTTAATTACATTTTATTACATTTTATTACATTTAATAAGAAGCATTTCTGAAGCTTTTATAAATAATTGGAGATAGTGAACGCTCAACTTACGCACTTTTAATGTGCATACCGTTTTAATGTATAATTTTAATGATACCGCAACTAAACCCACACTGAGAAACAGGATAGTATTTCCTACTATAACGAATAGTTCCCAGGGGGGACATCTATATAGATAGTTTGTGATAGTATATACTCAATTGATTAAACTATAATTATAGTTACAACTATAATTTTTGGTCATTGTCGTAACTGTAAAATGTAGACGACCCCCCTGGGAACTATTTACTGTGTAAGTTTTTCTCAGTGCAAAACGTTAAAAACTTTGAAAGTAAATCAATTTTTTTTAGGTGGAGAAAATGGGGAGAACGGAAGTTGAGAAAAAACGTACGCAATCTTTACTTGGTTTTCAATAAACCTACTGCCCTCTTATTCTTAAAGCAAAATGATTTTCCGTCTACATCCCTGAAAAAAGGCTTCCATTTCTGCCAATAATCGCAGGATGTACTTCCACCTAGAATCAACACCAAGCTACTCTCACGCCAGAAGCGATCCGTAGATAACCGCTGATTTGTGAAAACAGTAGGGGAGAGCGGGGCAAAATGGCATAGCGGGGCAAAACGGGATAATGAGGCGAAACGCAATTTTCCAATAACTTTTGGATGGTGGCGGTGAAGGTGAGTGGGGCAAAACGGCGTTGAAAATCCGGTTGTATCGTTAGGATAAAATGGGACATCCAAAAATTATGGGAAAATTGAGTTTTACCCCCGCTGTCCCGTTTTGCCCCACTGTCCCATTTTGCCCCGCTCTCCCCTACGAAAGCCGTAGCTGCCGGTAACTTTTCAAAAGTCAATGCGATTATTATTTTCATTTCTTTACAGGTGAAAAATGCAATTGGAACCATTTCTGAAACTTTTATGAATAATTGGAGATAGTGGACGCTCAACGTAGGCACTTTTAATGCACATAATGTTGTAATGCGTAAATTTAATGATACCTTAACTTGACCCAGAACGTTAGAAACTTTTGAAGTGAAGGCATTTTATTAAGTGGCGAAGAAGAAGGGCAAACGGGACGTGAGAAAAAAAAGTAGGAAAAGAGTACGTAATCTGTACTCGAGGTTCAATAAACCTACGGCTCTCTTACTCTTGAAGCAAAGACTTTTCCCTCTATACACCTTACATCCCTAAAAAAAGGCTTCCATTCCTGCCAATAATCGCCGGATGTACATCCACCTAGTATCAACACCAAGTTACTCTCCGCACTCCAGGAGCAATCCGTAGATAACCGCTGATTTGTAAAAACAATACGAAAGCCCTAGCTGCCGGTAACTTTTCAAAAGTCAAGGCGATTATTATTTTCATTTTTTAAGAGTAATATTTCGCGTTCGGCTTATAACGATTTAGCCGCGCGAGATTATCCGGCCAATTTGGGAAGATAATGTAAATCCGATAACGATCTTTAACAGGAGGATGCCTGTAATAATGCCGGAGATATAATGCTTTGGCGCGGGGGGGGGGAGTAATAAAGGAGCGTGTATGAAATCAGATATAGGGAGAGAGCCGCGTATACGTACACACTCCATCTCGTTGGCTCGATTGGTCCGACGTTATTATAAAGTAGATACAGCATACCGACCCACTCGAGGGTGAGCGTCTGATACAATCGTATTAAATTGATAATCGTCGAATAATTTTTCTTGCACGACGTTACTTTAAGAACCGAGGGGGGGGATTGTGTACGTCCCAAGGATGAATTTAACCAGTTGCAACGAGTTGCGAGTCTTTACACTAATATCATCGCATCCGGTGCGCACATAACCGCGGTGTACTATTTTTATTCAACTCTCACGGCAGCCTCGTGATGTACGGTATTTTTTGTTACGGCAGGGCGTTAAGTTATTGTTAATTTCAATTGTTCGAATGTTTCTTATCAGCTATAATATAGCGGACAAGAAAAATTCGAAGAATTAACATTTTTGTAAATTAAAATTCGTAGAAATTTTTCCTTTTTACGATTTTAGGTTATACTGCGCATGCGTATGTCGTGCTGTGTTGCCGATGATCAATCGCGTCCTCGATTGCGCATGAACAAACATAAATATCGTTTCTGGCATTTTATTTTTGTTATCCTGATAACAGTTTGTGTGGGGCGACATGAGGCAATTAAAAATATTCTTGGTTCAGGGAAACCGTGACACTTGAGTATACTTAGTATCCTTTCAATTATTCGAATGTTTCTTATCGGCTATAATATAGCGGATAAGAAAAATTCTGCGAATTCAATCTTTTTTAAATTAAAATTCGTGGAATTTTTTTTTTTTTTACTATTTTACATTATAGTGCGTATGCGTATGTCGTGCTGTGTTGCCGATGATTAAACGCGTCCTCAATTGCGCACGAACAAATATAAATATCGTTTCTGACATTTTTTTTTTTGTTATCCTGATAACAGTTTGTGTGTGTGTGGCGACATGAGGCAATTAAAAATATTCTTGGTTCAGGGAAACCGTGACACTTGAGTATACTTAGTATCCTTTCAATTATTCGAATGTTTCTTATCAGCTATAATATAGCGGATAAGAAAAATTCTGCGAATACAATTTTTTTTAAATTAAAATTCGTGGAATTTTTTCTTTTTTTACGATTTTACGTTATAGTGCGCATGCGTATGTCGGGCTGTGCTGCCGATGATTAATCGCCTCCTCGATTGCACACGAATAAATATAAATATCGTTTCTGGTATTTTTTTCAATCCTGATAACAGCTTGTGTGTGTGTGTGTGACGACAAGAGGCACATAAAAATATTCTTGGTTCAGAGAAACCGTGACACTTAAGTATACAGGAGCGTCCGTTTATCGCGCTGCACTTCGAACCTCTCGAGTTTATCTCGTCATGCTGAATTATGGGCGCAGACTCAATCTACACCGAAACTGGGGTGCAGACTTCTCATAATGTTATTGAAAATGTGTGCGTTTTCGGTTAATAAAAATCGTATAAAATATGAAATTACTTGTCCCGTCCCTACGCGTATACTTCGGTCTTCCGGTCACGTATCTGAAATATCGGCTCCATTCGCCACGGGTATATTGGACGATGTATCAGCGCACCGGCTCCCCGCAAAAATCCCCAAAACTGTTACATAGATGATAAAATAAAATTCGATGAATCAACACGTCGGTTTGAGCAAAATAATTCAAAGTCGCGAAATAATTGTCCAATCCACACATCAGCTACAGCTATCCTTAAACCTCCCGTCCACCGTCTCCGCGCTCAGTCGGTAACCAATCGCCTTCCCTATTTTCATCGATATCATTAATACTTTGGACAGAAGCAAATTAAGTTCTCGCTGGCAGGACATATAACTGTGAAAACCAAATTTATTTTTGTACGAATATTACGGTTTTAACGAAAATAGGAAAAACGATATGACCCCGAAGATATCTGCATGAGACCGAATTTCATCAAGTTATAACGGCTGTATTTAGCATCGCAAAAACTTTGCTCGGTGAAGTTCACCTGGAGAATAAAATTCTAAGAATGAACAATACTTTTTTCTTCCTGAAGCCGTGGATTGATAGAGACTTGTCAAGGATGGAATTTGATGACATTGCAGATATCTTTAGGGTCATAAAACGATTTGTTACCGACCGCGGTACACACGGAGAGAAGGATCTGGTAATTTTTACCACACTTCGTATGGCAAACTCGGAATGTAGTGCCATTGTGACGTTTCTTCCCATACGTGCCTATGCCGTTACTATACCTCGTCGTTTTATGTGATCGACGATGTATAGAGATTATTACCAACTTTCAATTTAAAAACCGTATTATAAATCATCCAATACTTATCATTAAATATAACAGACAGTGTGTCAAGAACACCATGAATTGTAGCTACGATTTCTTCTCTCAACGGACGCTTTTTGCTGTACGGACTGTAAGAATTAAACAGTTTATCGATGTCTTGAAATTATCCACAATTCTCGAAACGTTTCTGAAATTCCCAAGAATCGTTCACATCCCAACTATAGCTGACTTTTCTACATACTAGGTGTTTGGACTAAAGAGTCCCCGAATCAAGTAACTATCGCACGATTTCTGGCTGCGTTTGCAAACAGTATTGGAATTTTCGCCATACCCTTGCCGGTGCGCGATATTCTACGCCCGACACAGGTTGCCGCTTGTTGACATCGCCAGCACTGTCAATCTTGATGTCGTCACTGGGACATGGTTTTCGTGTAGCTACTGCAGCGAGCAAGATACGCAGAGAAATCATATAAATGCAAATTCTTAACGCTATTTTAATTTTGTAACTCATATTCAGGCGTGCAAGATTGATCTGGAAAACTTCACAAGCGATTGTTTGTTTACCAACGATCTTGAATCGTGTACGGTAGGTAACTCGTATAAACAAATTGAGTGACGGCTACTATTATGTGAAAAAAAAACGTTTCGTTATGTGAAAAAACGTTTCGTTAATGAATGCATGTTGCAATAAAAATTTTGAATAAAAGAATGTAATTCAACAAACATTGTCTTTCTTTATATTGACTTCCTTTATCTAACACCTATTTTGTGCTTTTATTTTAATGAATTATTTTATCGGCCAGATCAACAATAAGCACCGCACGTTCCTATGGCGTTGATTACATGACGTTATGGCCGTGCATATGAAACTAATATAACAATTTCAGGCACACTGTCGCTTATACTTGATACACTCTGTTTTAGCAGCCGTTATAGCGTTGATAGCTGATTCCCATGAGTGTGGCGATATTTCCCATACTGTATTGTAGACGCGAATAAATTTTTATCCATATACAGTATGGCAAAAATTGACAGATCAGTCGAATATTCTCAATTTACCATATTGTATGAGAAACTTTCCCATGTTTTCATTGCAGCCGTTCCTTCAACATTCTCTCCGTGTGCAGATGTACCTCTGGATGAGAACATTTTCCATCGGTTTGGATGCGGCCCTACCAAATTCGTAAAATAATCATCCAATTTACAAATCTACGATACCTATGTTTCCATCAAAAATCCGAGAGTCCGCTCTTTTTGGGTATAAGATTTTCGGAAATAGCACAAGCCTGACAAGGGGCAGCTCCTCAGAGACTTTCCTAAAACCTCCCGTCCACCGTCCCCTCAGTTGATAACGAATCGCCTATTTTCTTCGATATAGTTGATACTTTGGACAAGAACAAATTATTATTATTATTATTATTATTATTATTATTATTATTATTATTATTATTATTATTATTATTATTATTATTATTATTATTATTATTATTATTATTATTATTATTATTATTATTTACAGAAAATAAGTTTACACTTTTTAGTCCTGCTTCTATATAATGCTATTCACGTAAAAATATGTAAATCAATTTTATTTTTAAATATGTTCGTTGACTCTGCTTCGATTGCATCTACCGGTAACGCGTTCCACGCATCCACCACTCTATTGCACAGGGTGTGCTTCCGCGGGTTTTTGGTGAATGCTCTCTTTGAGTCGATGGCCTCGTAGGTTTGGGTTTCTTGCACGTTCGAATAATTCGTAGGTTTGGGTTTCTTGCACGTTCGAATAATTCGACGTTTAGTAATTTAAACATCTCAATAAGATCACCTCGTTTCCGCCTATCCTCGAGCGTCTGCAGGTTTTGTCGTGCCAGTCGTTCCGTGTACTCCAAATAGCGGAAGTCGTGCGGTAATTTTGTCGCTCTTCTCTGCACTCTTTCCATGATCGCAATGTCTCCCATGAAATATGGCGACCATATTACATTGGCAAACTCCAGTATTGGTCGAACGTACGTTTTGTATTTTTTTTTTTTTTATATTTGTTTCATTTTTCCACCGTATACCCTTCTGGGTTTTTACGGTACCCCATCCCTATTCCCCCCTTGCACTCCCTACCCGCACTCAGCTGTTACCTAACTTCCAGTGCGTCCGTAGCCGACTTACCTACACTGTACCGCATTTGCCGGGGACACGGGGAAACTAAGGAAAACCCGTGCCGGTACAGACTGCGAAAAACCCGTGCCGGTACATTCTACTGATCCGAGTGTGTATTACCTTCGGGGGTTTGTCCACCCTACATGCATAACTGTGCATTTGTCCTCGTTTAATGATAGCATCCACTTGTCGGTCCAACGCCGCAGCTTGTCGAGCTCTTCCTGTAGATCTCGTGTGAGTGGGTTGCCGAAGAAATTAATTTCCTTTTGTCCGAAATATTAACGGTATCAGAGAAAATAGTAAAAGAGGTTTGTTACCGACCGCGGGATTACAGATGCACCTCAGGAGGAGAAAACTTTCCATCGGATCGTGTGCGCCCCTACTAAATTTCTAAAATAATCATCCAATTTAGAAATCCACTATACCTATATATTCATCTAAAATTCGAGAGTGCTCCTCATATTGGGAATAGAATTTTCAAAAATAACACAAGCCTCAAAACAGGCAGCTCCCCAGACACTTTACTCATCCCTCTCGGTAGGATGATCGAACGAGAACTGCTCCAATAATCCCGCAGGAATAAACATCAGCCCGTACAAATGAGCCAACGGAGAGTCCGAGAGGCGAATCGTAAGAATTGGAAATTATTTTCCTTTTGTCCGAAATATTAACGGTCTCAGAGAAAATAGTAAAAGAGGTTTGTTACCGACCGCGGTATTGCAGATGCACCTCAGGACGAGAAAACTTTCCATCGTATCGTGTGCGCCCCTACTAAATTCCTAAAATAATGATGCAATTTACAAATCCACTATACCTATATCTTCATCTAAAATTTGAGAGGGCACCTCATTTTGGGAACAGAATTTTCAAAAATAACACAAGCCTCAAAACGGGCAGCTCCTCAGACACTTTACTCATCCCCCTCAGTACGATGATCGAGCGCTCCAATATTCCCGCAGGAATAAACATCAGCCCGTACAAATGAGCCAACGGAGAGTCCGAGGAGGTGAATCGTTGTTCGAATCAGTGTTGTCAGCCGTTGATCGTCCTGAGGACGAGAAGACTTTAGTGCCGTATCTGGTGTATAGAGTCGATCGGAGTGAATGCGCGATGCAAACGGGGGATGGAGAACGGGGGACGGCTGTGGTATAACAAGCCTCATTATTTACGTTGATCATTATTTTGACGGCGCTGATCGGCCACCGTCCATCACTCTTGTCCTTCGTCTCCGTTCTCCTCCTCTCCTCTCTCCCATCCGGCAGCATCGCTTCCAGCACTCTTTTATTATCCGTGGCCAAAACTCTTGGTAAATGCCGCCGCTAACGCCGATATCATAAATCTACTGTGAAGAATGGCGCACGGTTTCTGGCTATGGTTCCACTACAGGACTATACGGATGTGTAAGTATCCTTATGGCTGTATGGCTGCGGAAGGAGAGGCTATAGGAGCGAGTTATTAATTGGGCCTCGGTGCGGATTCACCGAAGGAGTCAGTTTTAATTACCCCTTCCTTCACGACCCGCTACGTCTCGCGCGCCGCGGCTATGAATAAAGTGGTGGAACAAAGCCATCCGGAATTATGTATATATACATGGCATAATAATCCAACGAAGGACTGGGAGGAGGGGACGGAGAGGGAGAGCTCGTTCAACCTTTCGCTTAGCATGCTTTTTTACCTCGGGGGCGCGAGATATCGTCGCATTCTTCTTCGTACCCTTATTCGACGCTCTGGCGGCCTAAGATGCTTTTTAGAAACGGTCGTGCTGAGAAATGAGTTTTTTTTTTTTTTACGGTGATTTTCAAGTTAAGTCTCTTCGACCGGAAGTGACGTCATACTTCAGGTTTGAAAACGTGAGGAAGTAATTCACGTCCATTTTGAAAATCTCATTTTAGGACCGGAAGTGACGTAGTACCGGAAATACCTAAGATTGAATTTCTACGAAAATAAAACAGTCGGTCTGTGGAAGTACACACAGAAAAAAGATTTATTTAAATAAAATAAATTTCATTCTTCAAATAACGTTTATTAAGATAAAAGAAATGTTTCGTTGCCTTAACAAAATCTTTATTAGATTCGAATAACGGCTTTTCTTTACTGTCAGTAAAAAAAATTATTCGAAGTGACTATTCATTGAATTGTCCTTTAAAATAAATGTTTATTCGACACAAAGAAATCGAATCATTGAAAATACGATTATGAATAGATATTTATTCGCGCCAAAGAAATTTTATATTTGGCACCAAGACAACACACGGCTATTATCCGGCAACGTGCATTATAGAGTCGTGAACACGTCAATAAAAATAATAATACTATCAAACAAATAAATATATTAGAATTTAATCAAGGCTCTATAAGGTTATGAACCAAATAAACATTTTTCTTCGTCCCTAATAAATTTTATTTGATTGGAATAAACTTTCTTCCGGGTGTACCAAAAGTTTGGTATTTTTATTTTATTCATAATTTTTATGCCGGCAATCAGGAAGATAACAGAATTCGTGACTGAAAAATGGTGAATATTTTTATTCCGATAATTTCCGCTATTTTTGGTAAATTAATATTATCGAAGGAATCTAACAAATATATTAGAATTTAATCAATGCTCTATAAGGTTATGAACCAAATAAACATTTTTCTTCGTCCCTAATGAATTTTCTTTGATTGGAAATAAACTTTTTTCCGGGTGTACCAAAAGTTTGGTATTTTTATTTTATTCATAATTTTTATGCCGGCAATCAGGAAGATAACAGAATTCGTGACTGAAAAATTGTGAATATTTTTATTCCGATAATTTCCGCTATTTTTGGTAAATTAATATTATCGAAGGAATTTGTCACTGCGGAGTGTGTTAATAGAAGTCCATAGAAATGCACGGATGTACCTGTGTTTCGCTCAGGAGGTCCATACTCGGCGTATGCGGACACACGCTGATTGCCGGAAGGCAGAAGCTCTTCACCGGGATGAGCGATGATTCCAGCGAATTCGTGTCCCCCGGTGCCGACCGAACTAATTTATAAAACCATTAACGGCTGCTTGTGGGACTGCGAATGGTTATAGCTCGGGCGTGTTATACACATATGGACACAACGCTGAAAAGCGAGTTTCTGTATGGGAGGGCCTCGTCAACAAAAAAAAGATGTACCACGCCTTCGACGACTTTTGGTCGTGTTGTGGTCTCGGAGAGGTGTTACTTTTGTAAATGCTCTTAAACAGAGTTCTCCTCATTAGGCTTTGCGGAATAAGGGTAAAAAGAGGTGGACCGCACGCAGTATATTTTATTCTGACACTGTATTTGAGCCTTGTCAATTATGTTAAGTTACTCGCGAGCGACAACACTTTTTGCTGTAATTTTGTGGGCTTTACTGTCTTCACAAGTACAGTGGTTTAGAGCATTCCAATATATGTGTCGGGAAAGAGACGAACAAGTGATTGTAGCTGACAGATTTTTTTTTGGTGTTCTAATACGATTTATAATTACGGAAACGGTGTCCAGTTTCTGGATGATTTCAATGTCTTTTTTTGTCAACAGGTTTACCACTAAATCTGACGAAGAAAATTCCCCGATGTTTCCCTGATTTCCCTGGGGTTTAAAAAAATTCCTGACACTTGCCCGGTTTTCTCCGATAGCTTATAAAATCAGAATTAGATTAAATGAGAACACATTTTCTTGCTATAATTTTGTGGGCTATTGTTTTCACAAGTACAATAGTTTAGAGAATTCCAATTTATGTGTCGGGAAAGGGATGAAGAAGTGATTTTAGCTGAGAGAAATTTTTTCTGGTGTCCTAATACGATTTATAATTACCGGAAACGGTGTCCAGTTTCTGGACGACGTCAATGTCTTTTTTCAACAGGTTGGCCACTAAATCTGTCGAAGAAAATTCCCTGATGTTTCCCTGATTTGGTGAATTTTTAATGTAAAAATGCCCTGGCAATGCCAAGTTTTCTCTGATAGAAGCCACCCTGTCGTACTATGACGACGGCCCTTTTTACCAGAACTCATGGAGCTATCCTCTTCTGAACGGTTCGCCAAACTTCGCAGCGGCGGTTCGAAAATGTCAACAATTGGATTTCTGAATTATCCCTGACAAATATAGAATTCCGTGACGTTACCGTAATTTTCCGAAAACATAAAAAAAAAAAAAAAAACCCAACATTTTCTGTTTTCCGGTTTCTTACTGACAGCGTCCAATGTCGTGACGATTGCCTATTTTCGAGAATCTTAGTGGAGCCTCAAAATAAAAACAACCAAAAATCACACTGGATTACCTACTTTGCGTTTCTCTCATTGGATATTTATTGGGTAATTTTTTTGTTTATAATGATAAACAAAAAATTATTCAATGAATATCCACTCAAAAAAAAATTTGTCGAGCGTTGGACATTCTTCGAGTTTCGGAACAAAAAAAAAGCGTACATTTTTTTTTAGTGCAATGTAAGTAAGCATGAGAAAGTAAACTGACCGTGAATTAGGAATGTTGGTAATTTCGTATTATCTAGGTGCGACACTAAAGGAACACGGTTCGTCCCGTCGTTTTCCGTCGTCAAAGCTGTCTCGTGCCTCGCGACTGCCGATTGCTTCCGCCGCACCACGTGGATTTACATACGCATAACATATCTTAAAGTTTGCGCACGTAAAGGTGTGCCATTACCACGACTGCACGCGATAACATCGGCCAATATAACGCGCGACTCCGGCGACCCTCTTCTTCTTCGCCCTTATCTTATTCATAATACACCTACCATTAGTCGACTGGGACGTCGGAAACGCTACACGATGACAACCCGTTGACGTTTCCCACCATTGTGGATAACGCGCGCGGCACATGCGGCGTTATTGCTTTGCCATTTGCAATATATTTTCTCATGCTTCACATTAACGCTTCCATGCCTTTGCATAACACGAAAAAGGTTTGAAGTTAATGTATTTTATTTTATTTAAAAAAATACTGTAGTCGATACGACTCACGGTATCTGAGTAATTACCGGCATTATTAAACAAATCGAATACATCAATTTATTTTTCATGCTTTACATTCGTGCTTTTTATGCCTTTGCATTATGCGAAAAAGGATTGAAATTGAATCATAGTCTTTTTTTAAAAGGAATACTGTATTCAATACGATTCATGGTATCTAAGTAATTACTGGCATTATTAAACAAATCGAATACACCAATTTATTTTTCATGCTTTACATTCGTGCTTTTTATGCCTTTGCATTATGCGAGAAAGGATTGAAATTTAATCATAGTCTTTTTTTAAGAGGAATACTGTATTCAATACGATTCATGGTATCTAAGTAATTACTGGCATTATTAAACAAATCGAATACACCAATTTATTTTTCATGCTTTACATTCGTGCTTTTTATGCCTTTGCATTATGCGAGAAAGGATTGAAATTGAATCATAGTCTTTTTTTAAAAGGAATACTGTATTCAATACGATTCATGGTATCTAAGTAATTACTGGCATTATTAAACAAATCGAATACACCAGTTTATTTTTCATGCTTTACATTCGTGCTTTTTATGACTTTGCATTATGCGAGAAAGGATTGAAATTGAATCATAGTCTTTTTTTAAAAGGAATACAGTATTCAATACAATTCATGGTTCGACACTTCGACCCCGACAGTCGACCAAAACATTGTTTTTATGTCTTTTTTCTTTGATCGGTAACATTTTCCGAATAGTCACTACTTACGGTATTCGAACAGGGACATCTTTGCCTCGCAACGAACTCTCGGAGAAAGCCCTAGGCACCCATCATTTTGTACGGGAAAACAATACGCAAGGTACGGTATTTAGCGGAACATTATTTTCTTACGCATCTAAACGTAATGGCAATCCCATGGTAAACTTGCAATTTTTTTCCCCCGCAAAGTTGCCTCACACCCTGACGTTGTCAGTCGACCGAAATATGTATATATTTTTTTTTAGTTTCGTCAAATTTTCCGAGTAATCGCTACTTCCGGTATTGGAACAGGGACAACATATTTGCTTCTCGACGAACTCTCGGACAAAGCCAGTTACCCATAATTTTGCACGGGGAAAAAAAAAAATAAGCAAGATACGAAAGATTTTATAAAGTCATCGCGAAGAATTTCCGAAAAAAAGAATTCTTCCCGCGGAATACACACCGAGGCGTGACCCTCGTCTCTCGCACGTCTCTCCTACCCTCCCGCTCTACCAGCACGAACAATATCCACGGTAATGGGGAACGCGGAACAAAATAGCGTTCGCATTCGCGTTCGCATATAGTTGTATATATGCAAGAGTAATTTATTCAATCGACGTAAAGGCGTATCGTGGAACGGAGAAGAAGTTCGATGTCGATAGTGTTGCTCCCGATCCATCCTCACCTGCCCGGCGAGGTTCTCCCCGGCATAAACGAGCTCGTGCATCAAGCCAGTTAAGGATGAGCGGAACGCCTGAGCGGGCTGCGTCAAGTCCCCGTATGCACGATGTACCGATATACACACACATAAATATTACATAAATACATATGTATATTTATAGTACATGTGTGCATATATGTACGTATGTATATATATGTACATATGTATATATGTATGTATGTATATATGCATATATGTATGTATGTATATATGTATATATGTATGTATGTATATATGCATATATGTATGTATGTATATATGTATATATGTATGTATGTATATATGTATATATGTATATATGCATGTGTGTATGTGTGTGTAATATATACATATATATATAGGTAGAAGAGGTAAAACCTCTACCCACCTACCTCGCGAGAGATCGAACGAGACGTTTACGGTATATTAGCTTCTCGATATACAGCATGCTCTTCTAACAAGGCCGAGGCACCGCGAGGCTCTACGGACAGATGAATTCTGAGCAATTTCTCGCTGGTCGGGACGCTCTTTGATGCTTTGAACTCTCACCGCTCTGACCGATCCTCGCGGTAATCATGCGCTCTCGCCACGCCCCGAAAACACCTTCGGATCTTCCTCTATATACCCCCCCCCCTCTCTCCCCCCTCCCCCCGCCGCTGTAGTATCCTCGCGGCCCTCTTTCTCTCTCGCTCTCTCTCTCTCTCCGACCTCTTTCTCACACCCCGCTGCCCCCCCATCCCCTCCTCTTCTTCCTCTTGCTCCCCTGAACGATCGCTCGGTGTTACCGGTTCGAATCGTTCCTCGTAATCTTGTCCGCGCGATCTGATCCTAAGCTCGATCGACGAGCGAGATTCTATCGAATAGTATTGCTCCGACGAATCGATCGCGATTCTTCACGCAAAGCATAGCGCACGCGCTTTTGATATAATGGGATTTTTTAATTTTTTTTCGATTTTTTTTTACGGATAAGATGGAATATTGTTGGGGTTGTGACGCCAATAGCGAATTTCATGAATTAGAGATATTTTTTTTTGTCATTTAAATTCACGATATAGATATTTGTGGAGATAGGTACTGATCGGACGTCAATCGTGGTGTTCCAACTTGTTGATTCTTCGGTCGATCGAAAACCATGAACCTTACCTGTGATTTTTTATTTAATTTTTTTTTTTTTCAAATTACCGCCTTAAAAAAGATGAATTAAAAGAAAACTTAAATGTGCAGATTTTCTGTATTGCGAATATTGTTTTTTTTTTTTTTAACCAAGTTGGTTCGATGATACGAACAGAAGTTAGGTATGGTTTTGACAAAAACGATACGATTGTATTCGATTTCCTTTTCGCAAAAAAAAGAACATCGTAAACAAAATCAAAAATTTTTGAAAAAATGTCCGACCGAGAGAGTACCAAGTATCCGAAGCCGTGATATAAATTTCATAAAGTTTATCGAGCTGTTTGAGAGATGCTGACTTTTTCAAGAGATGCAATTTTTTGTACTGACTTTCGAGCTGGGAGCACTTGCATTAATAATTTAGTCTCGTTACGCATCGATACAAAAACACGGTTGAGTCAACCAAAGATTCGGGCAGGGACTTTCAAAAAAATATTTTGTTGGTGCATCTAAAAGATTGGTTAGTTCAAAAATTTTTTCCATGACTTCACCAAAATATTTTTGAGGCATTAAAATATTGTGTTCGACCAGCTAAATATTTTGTTGGTGCAACTAAGAGATTGGTTAGTTCAAAAATTTTTTGGTTGACTCCACCAAAATATTTTTGAGGCATTAAAATATTGTGTTCGACGAGCTAAATATTTATTTGAAGGTCCCTGCCCGAATGTTTAGTCGATTCAATTGCATTTGTTTATCGGCGTGAGGATGGAGGATTGAATAGAGGTAAAACGATTTTTGCCGCGATACACGCATGCGAGTTTCCATCGCTCGGGCGATAGCCGTAACGTATAGGATAAAGGGTTAAGTGGCCATCGAGAAGTTACAATAAATCCCCCCTTCGTTAGACCCGCACGAAGGGTTGTACGGTCCGGCTGTCGGCTCAACCCCCCGCTGCTATAACTTTCGCAACCCTCCCTCGCCGTCACAATGGTTGTCGATATATCGTTACCGATGTCCATTATTACGACCAGCCAACGGACTGTGCTGCGTCGAGCGTTTCGACAATAACCTGCAGTACACCGAGAACGACGCCATTAACGAATTCTGAGTCAAACAACTGACGATCGCCAGCCTTCAAAAAAAAAAAAAAAAAAAACCGAAATCTCACGTTATTATTAACTATTATTTTTTACTGCAAACTATTCTCAAAAAATAGTTCCTGATACTTATTCCTGAAATTCCAGCTGGTCAACGAATCCCGAATCAGCGATAAAAAAAAGTCTTCATCGTTGGAGTTTTTTTTGGTTCTGGGTCATTCAGATCTTTCGATTTTTTTACATTGAAAAAAAAAAAAACACATTGAACATTTATGTGAATACCGGATTACCAAATGATCCAGCAGACCGGTATCAAATCGGATACCAGAAACTATTCTCAAAAACCTCGTAGTCCTGGAATTCCCGCTGTTCAATGAATCCCGAATCGGTGATAAAAAAAAGTCTTCAACGTTGAAGGTATTTTTTTTTTGGTTCCGGGTCATTCAGATCTTTCGATTTTTTTACAGTAAAAAAAAACCATTGGACATTTATTTGAATACCGGACTACCAAGTGATCCAGCAGACCGCTATAAAATCGGATACCAGAAACTATTCTCAAAAACCTCGTAGTCCTAAAATTCCCGCTGTTCAATGAATCCCGAATCGGTGATAAAAAAAAAGTCTTCAACGTGGAAGGTATTTTTTTTTTGGTTCCGGGTCATTCAGATCTTTTGATTTTTTTACAGTGAAAAAAAAACATTGAACATTTATGTTTTAATGTATACGCGACGGCTACGATCGACTTATCGGCACCGTCAGGTGGGAAAGATGGAAAGATCTATCAGGGACAGAAATTTGGTCGTATCGTACAAGCTAAGCTAAAATAGTACATTACTCCACGAGGGCGAAAAACGTTTTTTTTACGAGTGTGAGTTTGCAGCACGAGCCGAAGGCGAGTGCTGTAATCACACGAGTTAGAAAATGTGTTTCGCACGAGGGACGTACGAAATTTTTCGTCACAAGGTGCGAAAATAGCGGTTTTACGCACGCGAAAATGGCGGTTTTACGCACGCGAAAATGGCGGTTTTACGCACCGCTCAGCCGTGCGCTAGCTGGCGCATCGACCGTTGAGCGGGAGGCGCTTTCTTCTGAAACTTTCGTGTTTCTGCACTTTACTCAAAGTGCAAAAATAGCGGAGGATCAGTAGAATATGGCCGTCTGTACCGGCACGGGTTTTCCTTAGTTTCCCCGTGTCCCCGGCAAATGCGGTACAGTGTAACTAAGTCGGCTACGGACGCACTGGAAGTTTGGTAGCGTAGCTGAGTGCGGGTAGGGAGTGCTAGGGGGGAATCGGGATGGGGTTCCGTAAAAACCCAGAAGGGTATACGGTAGAAAAATGGAACAAATATAAAAAAAAAACATTTAATGGTACTTAAATAAAACAATAATAATTGAGCTGAAGGACTACGGTCGATGGCTCATTGCCATTTTTGTTATTTTGTTGCTTGTATGCTCTACAATACGTATATAAAAATGGTTATGTATCGTCAATATTTATAACTAAGTGTCAATAAATACACGTACTAATACTAAATAAATAAATAGGTCTGAAGAACTCAGGTCGATGGTCCTTTGCCGAGGTGTTAAATTGCTAGGGAGTGCTAGGGAGAGCTAGGGGGGAATCGGGATGGGGTTCCGTAAAAACCCAGAAGGGTATACGGTAGAAAAATGGAACAAATATAAAAAAAAACATTTAATGGTACTTAAATAAAACAATAATAATTGAGCTGAAGGACTACGGTCGATGGCTCATTGACATTTTTGTTATTTTGTTGCTTGTATGCTCTACAATACGCATGTAATAATGGTTATGTATCGTCAATATTTATAACTAAATACCAATAAATACACGTACTACTACTGAATAAATAAATAGGTCTGAAAAACTCAGGTCGATGGCCCTTTTCCAAAGTGTAAAAGTATCATTAAATATAAAATTAGTATAAAAAGATAACTGTATAAATATTAACTTTGGCAAATAAATCTCATTCACTACTAACAAATAAATAAATAAATAAACAAAAGTTTCCTCCAATAATCCATGCCACATTGACATGGACCAAATTACTAACTTTCCTCCTCGACACCAATCGACACCAAAACACACTTAATTTTCCCCAAAGAGAAAAAAAATGTCCAGCATTTTTCCGCCAATCGTCGTCGGCGAAGCCCGAAGTCGTAACAATCAAGCTGCCGTTGAGATGTAAAAAAAAGAGAGAAGAGTGACTCCGGTTCGTCGATACAGACTCCCGGCTACTTCTCGCAGACTGTCGAAATCTGTGGTATTCATCGAAGTCACTCTCGAAGACGCAGGCCCTTTGACAAGGTGTAAAATTATCATTAAATATAAACTTAGTATAAAAAGATAACTGCATAAATATTAACTTTGGCAAATAAATCTCATTCACTACTAACAAATAAATAAATAAATAAACAAAAGTTTCCTCCAATAATCCATGCCACATTGACATGGACCAAATTACTAACTTTTCTCCTCGACACCAATCGACACCAAAACACATTTAATTTTCCCCAAAGAGAAAAAAAAAGTCCAGAATTTTTCCGCCAATCGTCGTCGGCGAAGCCCGAAGTCGTAACAATCAAGCTGCCGTTGAGATGTAAAAAAAAGAGAGAAGAGTGACTCCGGTTCGTCGATACAGACTCCCGGCTACTTCTCGCAGACTGTCGAAATCTGTGGTATTCATCGAAGTCACTCTCGAAGACGCAGGCCCTTTGACAAGGTGTAAAATTATCATTAAATATAAACTTAGTATAAAAAGATAACTGCATAAATATTAACTTCGGCAAATAAATCTCTTTCACTACTAACAAATAAATAAATAAACAAAAGTTTCCTCCAATAATCCATGCCACATTGACATGGACCAAATTACCAACTTTCCTCCTCGACACCAATCGACACCAAAACACATTTAATTTTCCCCAAAGAGAAAAAAAAAGTCCAGAATTTTTCCGCCAATCGTCGTCGGCGAAGCCCGAAGTCGTAACAATCAAGCTGCCGTTGAGATGTAAAAAAAAGAGAGGAGAGTGACTCCGGTTCGTCGATACAGACTCCCGGCTACTTCTCGCAGACTGTCGAAATCTGTGGTATTCATCGAGGTCGCTCTCGAAGACGCTGGCAGACCGCGGTGTGGTTGGGACACCCCAACAGAATACCCGCATCTCTCCCGCGCGAGACACGACGATCGGAGTGAACGTGTAGGAAAGGAGGCGAGGAAGCCGAGGAGTGGATGGCGAAGAAGGCACGGTGGTGTTTGCTGGGTGCATGCTGAAGCTGCAAAGTAGTATGGGGTTTTCTCTCTGGCCGAGGTGTTGCCGGCGGTGGTATTAATTGGCGGGGAGCCCGGCCGCCTGTGATTAGCCTCAGCAGCCGCCACCACCTCTGATCCTCTCCTGGACCCGATCGTATATCTGCCGACTCCTCGTACACGTATTACATACCACTACATAAACACGTAACTATGTGTGGAGTTTGAGGGAAGAGGAGCCAGAAAAGAGGGACTCTAACCACTGCCAGTATAGTGAGTAACCCTATATATAGCATGTTGTAGGCTCTCTAGTATCTTCTTTTTTTTCATACTTATATGAGAGCTTTTCGCGCTCGCGTGCGAACCTTCCGATGATCGTGCCGACCGTAGGGCCGTCTGTCCGCGTATACTGTATTCGTCATAAAACTTTGGCTCTTCGATGTGTGGTTTTGTTCTTTTTAATTTTTACTTTTTTTTTTTTTTAGGATAGATCGGGTGAATTTACGATACTCGGAGGTACTCGTCAATTTGTTTTTTTTTTTTTTATGTGAGGCAGATATCGACGTTTCAATTACGCGACGGTACACTCGCGAGGGCAAGTTATGGGGGGATTTATTGAGATATATGTGTGGTTTTTGGTGGGGAACTGTTCGAGGGTCGAGGGTGATACGATTAAGTTGGGAGTCGTTTCGACTTGTCGTTAAGACAGAATTATTAACGTTGTTTTAAATTTTGGGGGGGCCGGCTCTGAGAAGGATTTTTTTGAGGGAAGAATAAGTGAGGGTCATCGAAAGATTTAGTTTTATCTGCGGGTAAAACAAACTAGTTGGAATTGATGCGAAGTTGTTTAGAGCTTTGTTGCGTACAATGTGCGAAGCTTAACGCGCCTCCGCTTGTTCAGAGATAAAGACAATCGATAAGGATTGCTGTGACCAATGAATATGCAAACTATGAGTTCGGACTGGTTGGAAGCAGATTTAACGTTCATTTGGTTTAAAAACATGCTTCGTTCTACATAAATTTATGAAGCTTATCTCCCCTGTACACGCACAGAGAAAAAAAATAAATTGAGTCAACAAAATGTGCGCTTACGGGTGGCGAAACAAATGTTTGGTTGATCGAAAGGAATACCTCGTTGATCGAACTAACAGGCCGTCGATTCAAATTTTTCTTTACTTAATACAACAATTATTGCGTTCGATCAACTAAAAATTTGTTTCGCCACCCGTAAGCGCTCATTTTGTTGACTCAGTCGATTTTTTTTCTCGGTGCGTTCATAGATAAAGGGAACCAATAAACTTTGCTGTGAGCAAACAATACCCAAACTATAATCAGTTCGAAGTAGTGCAAAGTTCTTTTAACGTCTGGCTAGTTACAAAAAGCTTTTTCTTTGGAAAAATATGTTAACGGAAAATTCTCTTCACAAGTTTGAATGTGCACACCCGGGGAAAGCTTGTCGCAAATCAAGATTATCTAAACTATAACCACTTGAAACTGGTACGCAGTAGTTCAACGTCCGTACAGTAAAAAAAAAGGTTTCTCTTCATAAATACACAAAGCTTATCTCCCCTATAAATATTCGATTCAAGATACCCAGAAAAGTTAACCGTATGTCAAAATTATCTAAACTATACCTCCTCCGGACTTATGCGAAGTAGTGCAACGTCCACATAGTTAAAAAAAAGACCTCTCTTTTCATAAATGTATTAAGTTTATCCCCTCCATTGTAGTTGGAGAGCAACGACAACCATAAATCTTTACGCTGAGTAAAGACTGCACAAGCTCGGACCATAGTCCGAAATATCGGACTGATGCGAAGTAGTCCAACGTCCACTTAGTTTAAAAAAACCTCTTTTTTTATAAATACCTTAAGTTTATCTCCCCTGTAGTAATTGGAGAGTAAGGACACTTAGAGATCTTTGCGCTGAGTAAAGACTGCACAAGCTCGGAGTAGTTCGGACTGTTGCGAAGTAGTCCAACGTTCACATAGTTGAAAAAAAACCTCTTTTTTCATAAGTACCTTACGTTTATCTCCCCTGTAGTAATTGGAGAGTAAGGACACTTAGAGATCTTTGCGCTGAGTAAAGACTGCACAAGCTCGGACTACATTGGACTGATGCGAAGTAGTCCAACGTCCACATAGTTGAAAAAAAACCTCTTTTTTCATAAGTCCCTTACGTTTATCTCCCCTTTAGTACTCCCCTGTAGTAATCGGAGAGTAAAGCCACCCAGAAATCTTTGAGCTGAGTAAAGACTGCACAAGCTCGAACTGTTTCGGACTGATGCGAAGTACTCCAACATCCACATAGTTGAAAAAAGAACCTCTTCTATCATAAATACCTTAAGTTTATCTCCGCTGTAGTAGTTGGAGAGTAAAGACATCCAGAAATCTTTGCGCCGAGTAACGACTGCACAAGCTCGGACTGCTTCGGACTGGTCCGATAAGGTCATACATGCTCTTTCAGCTTGCCCGCCTGCATATTTATATGTTCCGTTGCATCGGGCATACTTCATCACAGCATACATTACTATACGCATACGCGCAGGCACACATGTAGTTCCGTGATATGATACTCGAAAGAGATAGTTGGCAAAGTAGAGACATACGATAGATTCGAGATGATACAGGGTCCCAGGGCCGGGGAACCACGTCGTATAAAGGATTGCGCGCGGACATGCACTTTTCCGCCAATAATATAGTACGCACACGCGTATTACGCGTGAACGTAGACGCATAGCCGAGAAACGACGTGCCTGTTATGTTGTACTTGCCGCCAGGCCTACCTATTGGCTCGGATCTTCCATTGCTCGTCGACCGTGCGGTTTATCATTTCACCGTGACTCCGAGCCCATGCCTATACGTATACACTCCGCGAGGAGGCGTATTACCTCCATCGTAATTCCCGGTCGAGGATACGTCGGATGCTTTGACGCTTGATCGCACATGTTATACTCTCTCTCGTTCGTTGACCGTCCCGACGATTTTTATTGCCTCGTAAAGCTGATCAAGTTTTTAACCGCGCCAGCTCAATCGAACTACGAACAAAAAAAGATTCCGTATCGAAAAATTTACTAAAAAATATAAAATTTTGTACAAAAAAAAAAATGAAGGAAATTTAGATAAATGGGACAATCTTTTACGAAAAATTAGTAAAATCGAACAATCTTTTACGAAGATTAGTAAAATCCAACAATCTTTTACGAAAATTAGAAAAATCGAAAAATCTTTTACGAAAAATTTCGAAACATCGACAAATCTTTTACGAAAAATTTCGAAAAATCGACAAATCTCTTACGAAAAATTTCGAAAAATCGACAAATCTTTTACGAAAAATTTCGAAAAATCGTCAAATCTCTTACGAAAAATTTCGAAACATCGACAAATCTTTTACGAAAAATTTCGAAAAATCGACAAATCTTTTAGGAAAAATTAATTTATTGCGCGCGTGTCATCGTCGTTCGTTCGATTTTCGTTGACCCGCAAAATCGATCAAGTTTCAAACTGCAACGGATCAATTGAACTAAAAAAAAAAAAGAAGATAACGTATAGTAAAAGTGTATTTTTTTTGCTTCGATGAAAGTACAATTATTTGCTCTCGTACTTTCGAAAAACACTGAAAACTTAACAAACCAAGCGTTTATTACAAAAACTGTAAGATTCCGTGTGAAACGAGGATAAAGTAATTTTCCGTATCGCGCGATATTTTCGCCGCGCAGGCTCGTCCAGACGCGGCTCGTTTGATTGTGGATTTTTCGTGTGAATATAAATTCATTTAGTGTGGGTTAGATTTACTTTATAAACTCGAAGCGGTGTTCTCGTGAACGTTGAAAATCGCCCTCGCGCGATGCTTTCGTGCATGCAAACTATTTGCTGCTCTCCGCTCGAGCGTACCTCGTAGCGCACGGCCTACCGGCTAGTAATGGACGAGCGGTGTACGTATGCACGTAAGTATGTATGCACGGGCAGGCCGGTACTCGGGAGCTTTGTAACCCCGGTTGCACCTGTTACCCGCTACAAACTCTAGCTCCAGCGATATATACGATCGATACCAGGGGGCTAAGCGTGAATTATCAGATCTTTACCAAAGACTAACGACCGCCACGGAAGTACAGCCCGCACGGATTAACTCGGTAAGACGCGGTTTGTCTTTCGAATAAAATAAACTGGGATACTCAAAACTTCTACTCGCTCAGTCCTATTTCTTGCCACTGGCGGTTCCTCGACGAAATACGTCGATGCTTTCCTTTTGATTTGCAAATCAACATTTCTTTCGAATAAAAAAGAATTGATTAACATGTTTTCAGTTGTTTTTTTTTTTTTAATTCTTTTAATTTTTAGTTTTTGTTTTCCTTTGAATTGGGGATGAAGGTGGAAAGAAGAAAGCCGTTTAGTCGCGGCGGACCGATGCCGTCGGTCAATTATTGTATAATGGTAATTTTTTTTTATTTTAAATTGTATTTTGATGGCAAAAAAAATTTAGATTGCTTACATTGCATTTTTTTTTATTTCCCTTGAACTGCGGACAAAAGTGAAAAGAAAATTGCAGTTTAGTCGCGGCTGGCCGATGCCGTCGGGTAAACAAGGAAGATCAATGGACTGCATGATCGAAGTATAATTGGTCGCGTGCGGACGACCGAACGGTGATATATTGTCGAGAAATATACAAACAGTGGGTCGCGAACCCTTGCCGGAGAGATTTGACGAGACGTTAATGCATGCAATCAGCGCTGTGAAGTCGATTACGAAAAAAAAAAAAAAAAAATTGTTCAAAGTCGGTTAACATAAATGGATCTATAGTGTACGGCAGAGTTTGAAACATTACTGAGAGACAGCTTTGAAGGTGTCGCTCGAGACTCGTAACATCTGGAATTATTTCAATGCAAACGTGCTCAACGGTGCAGTCACGCGATTGTGCAGTTTCGGATCTTCACATTTGATTTTTATTTTTCAATTTATCTTTTAACATCTGCCACATTTGCTACGTTGAATACATAAATGTCAGTTTTGATGACAAACAATTGACATGCAAGAATTTGTTATTTCCATTTTTGGCCGTTTTTTGGTAGCTCGCTGTAACTTAATTTTATAGAGTCAAATAAAAAAAGCTAATGTTTGATTGCGCTTTTTAACCCTTTGATGATGCACAGTGTTGTACACAAAAATATTTATCTAAAAAAGGGTGAGGAAATTATTCGTTTATTTTTCTGAATATGTATACATTTTTTAAGATTTTTAAATTCACTTTGAATTTTTGTTTATATGGGAAAAACGTGTAGAAAGTCAGAAAATTCAAAGTGAATTTAAAAATCTGAAAAAATGTATACGCATTCAGAAAAACAAACGTATAATTTTCATTTTAAAAAAAGTTATGTTTCCAGGAGATTTGTTCAACAATTACATTTTTCATCAATTTGTTAATAACATTTTGGAATTATCATTATGCAAAATTAATCTTTTCGGCATCTTTAACACGCTTGATTTTTTTCTGATTTTTATACCATCGAGAAGTGTTTACAATTCCGTCTCAATTCTCTGAAACTTATAGGAAATCAACACCATTCACAAGGACTACCTTAAGTGCCCCTAAGAACCTACGAAATTTTGTAAATGTATTTATCGCGCCGTTTTAAGGTTCCCTTATCAACAAAGTAGGGATCTGTTATCGCGGCTTCAAAGGGTTAATATTTCGTCGTTTTACGGGTGAGCCATAAAGTTCGCCGACTCTACCGATGCGACGATTGACGGCCCGAGATGTGAGTCGTTGAGACTGAATTCCTATCGAGTCACGAAGTGTCTACATTTTTTTTTCTTTCGATTTTTATTATTTTTTCTTTTCGTTTCTTCAACATTCCAATGTCGAGGTGCTTCTTCGTTCGGCTACCGCCGTTCGTGTGTCCGCTCGTGCAACGCGATCGTCTATCCGTCTCGCGGTATACGTGGAAGCGTGCTGGCTCGTGTAGTTTTACCGGACGGTTAGTAATATTTTTGGAATATCGCGTTGCTCGAACGTCCGCGGGTCTTTTCGGGATCGGATAGTAATACAGCTGGGCACAGGCAGAGGCAGTTACATGCCAGGCGAGATAATTACAGAGCGCTCTCGGGCCGCCAAGTCAAACAACCTAAACATCAGTCTGTTCGCCCATAGGCGCCCGATTTCGTGGACAGAGTTTCGACGCGGCGGTTGTATCTCGGAGATATTAGGTTCACGCGATGAACCACGAAGAGGAGCAAGAAGAGGAGGGAACGCCGGGCAGAGAGCCGAGGAAGCGAGGCACGGCAGTCAGCCACGGCAGAGCTGCCGCGATGAATTAGGGGAGAGCGAAATTTCACCGCAACTGCATTTTTACCAGCACCTCGCCGGTAAGCCGGTCACGCGCCGTATAAAACTTTCGTGTTCGATCGCGTTATTTACGGAAATTCACAAAATTTCGGTCGAGAAAATAAAATTTTAATCGAAAAATTCATCGATCTTCGGCCGCGGTTCGTTGAACTTTTTGATTAAATTTTTTTCGGTGAATTCATTGAGCGCTGAAATCGTTCGGTTCTTTCGTGGTTAAATTATAGCGCGGGTTTTGAAATTCGGTGGTTTTTTTTTTTATCTCGATATCTTGAAAACGCCTGGGACCCAATTACGTGTATACTGGGTTAGCCATACGGTTAGCCGATAGTCGGATGGACGATTTTATTTCAATTAAAAACCACCTGCACAGTGAAACAAAAAATGTGTACATTTGACAAACTTTTATTTGTACACAAACGTGCACAATTATTTTTTTGTTAATGTCATTAAAAAAATTTGTACACAGAAAAAAAAAATCAATTGAGTCAACAAAATGTGCGCTTACGGGTGGCGAAACAAATGTTTGGTTGATCGAAAGGAATACCTCGTTGATCGAACTAACAGGCCATCGATTCAAATTTTTCTTTACTTAATACAACCATTATTTCGTTCGATCAACCAAAAATTTGTTTCGCCACCCGTAAGCGCTCATTTTGTTGACTCAATCGATTTTTTTTCTCAGTGTATCATTTACAGACTTTTTTGCAAAACGGACATTTTTTTTTTTTTTTTTTTTGTAAAATTAACAACAAAAAAAGAATTGTGGACGTTTGTGAACAAGGAGTGTTGATACCAATTTTACTGTGTAGCAATATTTAAAAATATCATTCAGTGACCATATCTCGGGCAATATGGGTGGTATGGCCAATAGAAAGTAAACAAAAGATTATCGAATCCTTTCGTTTCTCGTCCACGTTACGGAGAGCTGATTTGAGCACCGAAAAAAAGGTTTGGTAATATCAACTTCAAAGCTGCGGTCACGGAAAATTGGTTTAAATCAATCCAGGCACATTTAA
The DNA here is from genome assembly GCA_958510785.1 of Exephanes ischioxanthus. Taxonomy (NCBI): domain Eukaryota; kingdom Metazoa; phylum Arthropoda; class Insecta; order Hymenoptera; family Ichneumonidae; genus Exephanes; species Exephanes ischioxanthus. Next base: position 10,691,681 of record OY294018.1, on the reverse strand, counting down.
ATAGACTGCACCGTTGTTGAAACAATAAAACTGGTGTGGTTGTGTCAATTGCGTATAGCAGTTACTGCGATTACAACGTCGATGCAAAGTGAACCAAAATTGCATTAAAGAAATAACTTTTTTTTCGATTCAATCACATGTACTGTCAGTATACAGAAAATATATTATTTTGACTTAAACATATATTTGGTCGATTTGAAAAAAATGTGATTCGATTTGTCCGTATGTATACGAACATTGTTCATCTTGAAAATGATGTTATTCAATCCGCCAAGACGTCAATTTAGTCATTCACAAATATTATGCCCATAATAAACAACGTTCATGATGTTTCCATATTTCAATGCCAAATCATGGAAATTGAGTCAAAGTTAATGACGGAGAATAACTTATATATTCGATTCAAGATTGCATATATCAAGAAGCGATTGTAGCGTAGTGGTAAGTTACTAGGTCAGAATGCGTTAGTTTCGGGGTTCGAGCCCCGCTAGGATATATAGAATTTTTATTTGTAAAAATTGTGTTATATTGATAAGTAGCGATTGTACTGATAACAATTGAAAATGTAACAACGATGCAACGATGCATAGAATTGATTAGTAACAAATAACGTAAATAACAGTACCAGGACCCAACTCCAGATTGAGTTGAGCCAAACTTTTTTTCCATTGATATAATTGCCTATTCTGTTCGGTCAAACATATTGTTAGTTGAGACAATGAAATTATTTTTTAAATGCTGATGTAACTTTTTGTTCAACAAGTAAATATTTCCTTCGCCACCCACAACCGCCGGATTTGGTTGATTCAAACAAATTTTTTTTTATCTTACCTAACCTTTTTTTCGGTGAGTCATCCAACACGTTAAATGTTATCGCATGGTGCTTCGGAAAAACTGTTCAATTAGCCATACGACGGAAAATTTCTGAGGTTATGGCCGATAGAAAAAAACTAAAAGGTGAAATATCCTTTCATAGCTCTCCCACGTTACGAGTAAATCTACGCGTTGAATGTTTTCGCACGGTGTTTCGAAAACAAACGTTTGATTGGCCATATCACCCGGATGCACCGGATGATATGGCCAATTTGCAGGAGCAAATACCAATCGGTATAGAAATCGCACCCGTCCGGTTGGAATGACACGATGGGTCAACAAACTTATCCCAGGAAACGACTGGAAGATTAATCCGCTTCGCAAGAAGATATAATCGATGGCCATAACACCCGACCAGCCATATCATCACCCGAAATCACGCTATGTGCTGCCATCACCCCATCACTTTCCGGAAAATTTTGCCAACTCGTAAAATTTCATTCTAAACCCACGATTAAATATAACACTATAACGAATAACCCGAGACCAGTATGCGCCCCAAGTATGGCCATACTTTGTTTATTCATCCTTTCGATGTTGCAAGGTTCATCCAAACACATTGCGAATCGTGGGATTTGATGTTCCTACAGTTTTCCAGTAGTTCAGCAAGATTTCGAAAAAAAATGGATGCCCAACTATGCGGGTTTTATGAGAATTTTCCACCAGCCATACCCAACCATAGCCATATCGTGACCCGAAACCACGCTATGTGCTGCCATCAGCCCATGAATTGTCGTAAAATTTAGCTAACCCGTAAAATTCTATTCTAACACAAGTACGTTTAACTTGAACACCACAACGAATAATCCGAGACGAGCATGCGCCCAAAATATGGCCCTACTTTGTTTATCCATCCTTTCGATGTTGCAAGGTTCATCCAAACACGTCGCGAATCGCGAGATTTTATGTTCCCGCACTTTTCCTATAATTGGGCAAGATTTCGAAAAAAAAAAAAAAATGGATGCCCAACGATAGCACTTTAACGAGAATTCCCCGCCAGCCATACATTGGCCCAACGTTCCGTAATCAACGGAATATCCGCGACGTGAGAGAGCATCGAAGAGTATCTCTCATGATTCCTTATTTCTATGTATACTCGTGGAAAAGCAGTAAAACGGTCGTTACACTCCCATTTAATCATTCGCCGAGTACGTCCAGTTGAGAAACGAGTAAATGCCGGCAATCGATATATTCCACCGGGCATTACTTCTAATCGCACGGGGTTATTCGCAAATCGATATCAAGTATAGCTCGACTTTAATGAGAGTTCCTGCAGCACCGCATCAACCGGTACTATGCGGCTTCTATCCCACAACTCCGACGGCCGTCGGCCTCGCGGACAAAAGTGCGATACAAACTCCTAGATTCTATATGAAGTGCTGAACGGTAATAAGACATCGGGTATGGAAATGGTAAATACAGAGTGAATGCATAATTGGGAGGGTAATAAAAAAAATTAAGAAAAAAAAATACAAGAATCGGGAACATGTGTTACAACGCGTGATAACAAGTACATCAAACGATACCGCTTGCGGCCAAGAGAAATTGACTCTCACTCTCCGATGCATGATCTTCTATTAAAAAGCATTATGGACTAACGAATCGGCCGCGGGGGACGGCACGAAAGCGTAACCTGTGAACACGTAACCCTCGGCACTGGCGTTTTACTGTTTTTTTTAAATTTAATTATTGGAAATTATTATGTGGCTAGAAAAATTAAAACTCCGGGCGATAGGCAGGTTTTTTTTAGGAGCGATACGAGGCAACTTTTGTTGTGATTCAGGATTATGTGATTGCTCGGTGGTGTTTGTCCGTGAAAAATTTTAAATAATTAAAATTTATTTTTTCTATTTATTTATTTTATTTTTTTATAATTTAATTGCGCTGTCAGAGTGTTGTTTTTATTAATGAAAAGATATCGCGTGAGAGAACGAGAGACATTGTTCCGGGTCACTAATGCACACGGGAATGAATGTTTCGAAACGTTTTACTTACATCCCATGGCTAGAAAAATTAAAATTCCGGGCGATAGGCAGGTTTTTTTATATCAGGCAACTTTTTTTTTTTATTCAGGGTTATGTAATTGCTCGGTGCTGTTTATCCGTGAAGAAAGTAGAAATAATTTTTTCTATTTATTTAGTTATTTTTAAATAATTTAATTGCGCTGTCAGCGTGTTGTTTTTATTAATGAAAAGATATTGCGTGAGGGAACGAGAGACATTGTTGCGGGTCACTAACGCGCACGGGAATAAATATTCCGAAACGTTTTACTCACATCCCATGGACGGAGGGAGTGTGTGGGTATGGCATTATGTGTATTATACATCCGTGGCGGACGAGGGGGGATTTTTCCCGCTACGGACTTCATGAGCATAAAGTATGAGAGATCGTTTGTGTGAACTAGATATTATCTGTTGCGTGGTAACATCGTGTACAGATTATAATGTGTACACACTTCATGTGGACAGAATATATCTCACAGACGATAAATACACAGCGTAAATATATTTTACCCGTAAGTACCATTAATGAAGCTGTCTGCGGGCACCAATGATGCTTGAGCATGGAAAATGGTGGATTAATTCTGAGATTTTTTTTCCCCCGCAAGTATACGATATTTTTTGGGCATTTTTTTTTTTTTTTGCAAGCCTGGCAAGCAATTTTGGTAAAATTTGTTTCGAGAGGTACACAGTAAAATAGGTACCAATGTTTCTTGTCCATAAACGTCCACAATTATTTTCCTGTTAATTTTACAAAAAAAAATCTCTGAAAATTACTTTTTTTTTATAAACTAAAAACGCAATTTTCATAAATTACACGAAATTCTGAAAAAATTCATACGTATTTAGAAAAATGATGAAATCGTTTTCATAAAAAAAAAGTTAGGTTGCCGGGTGATTTGTTGGGAAATTTTTGTTTTCGTTATTTTGTTGGCACATTTATATTTCTACCACTCACAACTCTCCCAGAAAACAAGTCTCCCGGATAATAACTCTACCAAAAAAGATAATTCTAACAACTCTACCACATAACAACTCTACCAGAAAACATCTCTACCGCATTACAACTCTACCAAAAACTCTCCCGGAATTTAAATAAAATTCTCCCCGAATTTTTATTTTAATTCCGGTAAAGTTTTATGTAAATTCGGGGAGAGTTTTATATAATTTCGGGGAGAGTTTTATATAAATCCGGGGAGATTTTTATTTAAATTCGGGGAGAGTTTTATTTAAATTCGGGGACAGTTTTATTTAAATTCCGGGAGAGTTTTCTTTAAATTCCGGGAGAGTTTTATTTAAATTCCGGTAGTTTTTTTTTATTCGGGCAGAGTTTTATTAAATTCCGGGAGAGTTTTATTTAAATTCCGGGACAGTTTTTGGTAGAGTTATTATCCGGAAGACTTGTTTTCTGGTAGAGTTGTTGATAACAATCTGGTAGAGTTGTGAGTGGTAGAGATATAAATGTGCCATTTTGTTAATAATATTTTGGAATTATTATTATGCAAAATCAATCTTTGCAGTACCTCCATATGGTTGATTTTTTTTCAGATTTTTATCTCATCGAGAAGTGTTCGGAATTCTTCTCTCAATTCTCTATAAACTCACGTGGGCTCAGGCTGTCCGCAAGTATTACCTTAAAGACTAAAGGAAAGAACACGCAAAATCTACAGGTTTGTTTTACGATACGCGAAGAGCTCAAAATATCAACGAAAGACAATCGTGAACCTTGTACGGATCGTTCGGAGCCTTCTGCTCTAACATACTTATTCCAAATATAAATTGATAAAAAAGAAAATCACAACAAAAATTGATCTCATAGCGGAGACGATACGGAGATTCGATTCTTGAGATTCATCCCGCTGAGAGTCGTCCAAAAGGCGCAAAAAAAAAAAAAAAATCTCACCACGGTGCCCTCTTTTTAGAGGCAAAGTCCAATAAAAAAAAAAAAAAGAACACAATCCGATGAACCTCACCAATTTTCAAAATTCATAGTCGCTCCCTCCCAAAAAATTTTCGTGAAGTGGAAGCGATCTCTTTCGAATTAGTCGGCATTCTTTTGTACTGCGGTGGCTTTTGTGGGGCTGCGGGTAGGTGCGGTAGGTGTTAGGTGTAGCAGGCATGCCGGGCACAACACCCCGAACAATCTGTTTGTTCTGGGGCAGGGGAGGGGGTCACCCTCACTAATGACACGTTACACCTGTGCCATCTCGACGGGGTACCGAAGTTCCACCCCCTCTTTCTTTCTACCTTTCATTCTTTCTTCGTTTCTTCCTTTCTGGTTGCTCTCGGCTTCGCGGTATAATTTTTCGACCTCCGAACAAGACAGAGGGTGCAACTAAGAGCGTAAAAAAAAAAAAAAAAAAAAGTGCTAACATATTTGCGGGAAACACGTGTGAGCCGTCACGAGCGTTCTCGACGACGGCTCGGTATGTAGCGAAGTATCCGCAAAACACGCATAACCATCGGTTCTACATTCAATATTCATATACGCATACATATGTATTACGTCGTTCGATCAAGACGGTAAGCCTCTCCGGACGAGTCAACCCGCTCTTTCGTACTGCGCTGTGAAACGCTCGACTGATGGGGGGATGTATAGATATATGTATATATATATATGTATATATATGTATATCCGAACGGTGAAACACGCTCCGGCATCGCATATCTTTCATTATACTAATATAGAGTTTCGTTTTAACGACTCCGCTACGGTTTTCTTGGCGAGTCATAATAACGCACGTCACGCTTGTATTCAGCGTGCACACATGCGTCAATGTTGTTGAAATTATTGCGGCGTTGGAATATTGATATATACACGGTATTGGCCACGTAATAACTTGGCTATCGACGAAATTGGATGAGCAACTTGCGTAAGCAACAAATATCGAGGGAGCATGGACTTAAAAAAAAAAATTATTATAAAACCCTGAAAGGATTAAAAAACTGTTATTCTTTAGTTCGCTGCAGTACTTTATTTATTTTTTCAAATTTTTGGGACATAGATGTAAAAATAGTTTTCCTCTAAATTGTAATTTTATGGGTGTTTATGGAGGGAAAAAGCTATTTTATAATTGATATATTTAACAATTTAGCTGTCGACGAAATTGGATGAGTAACTTGCCTAAGCAACAAAAATCAAGGCAGCATGGAAACAAAAAATAAAAAATCTTATAAAACAATGCAAGGATTTAAAAACTTTTAGTGTTTAATTCGCTACCAGTAGATACTTTATTTTATCCCAATTTTGGGCCACGTATGTCAAAGTAGGTTTCCTCTAAATTGTAATTATTGGGACATTTATGTGAAAATAGGTTCCCTCTAAATTGTAATTTTCGGGTATTTATTCAGGAATAAAAGGCGATTTTATATATAAGAAAGATATTACCCATCATAACATTTTTTTATATCAAACATAATATCTTAATATCTCGACGTCTTAATATTTTTATCTTATTAAAAATTTACTCAAATTAATTACTTTCCGCAAAGATTTTACGATCGCAACAAAAATACACATCATTCGGTCCAGTGACTGTTGAGGGGTCAACAGCGCGGAGGCCGGAAGTGGACGAGGTGTAATTAATTAGCACGCGAGGTCAACGCGTAATTGATACCAAATATCAATTAGCCAAGCAGAAAAGGCGGCTTTGGTATCAGTTTTAATTTTCTATTCAAGATCATATTGCGGTAAAAAAAAAAAAAAAGAAAATTGTGGACAGTCGATCCATCTATCGCCGAGCCGTGTCATACAGGGAGAGTTGGAAATCTTGTGTTTAACGAGCGTTGAGAGTCGGCCAATGGGTGGTAGACATGTGATGTTGGAATACACGCGTATCTGCCTCCGGTCGGCGATGCGTAACGTTTTAAATGCTCATTCGCATTACTACTCGCCTTACCCGAGCTCGACTAATCTCTCCTCCGCTACACATCCTTCGTCGTTTTAACATTGTATATCATGTTCGTTAGCTGCGTAAGACCGGAGGCTCAACGAACGTTGGTATTACCGGGTTGAGGAAAAGCATGACGGATCGTTGCTCTTTGGCAGCCGAGGCATCGACAACCGGCGTCCTGTTGTAACGGTAACGGTTTCATCGAATCAGTGTGTCTCAATTGTGACTCCCGTCGCCGCGGGGATGGCGCTGCGATCGCGGTAAAGGCGCGCTCTCATCGGAGCCTCGGAAAATTTATGATTTGCCATTCGAATCATAAATTTGAATGGCAAATTTATGGTCCGAACAATTACCGTGAATTATGATTCGCGTTATTAAGAATTCATAGAATTTTATTTTATTTTATTGACAATTGATTAAATTAACTTATTATCGATAATTGAATAAATATAAAATTGACTTGCAGACCATTTTCGATATCGACAACGAACATCTCATTGAAGACTCGGAAAATTTATAATTTATCATTATAATCGTCACAGCCGATCAATTATTGGAAACAACGATTCACAATATCGAGGATTCATAGAAATTTATTTGTTTTATCGACAATTAACAAAATTAAGTTTTTATCGATAATGGAATAAATATAAAGTCAACTTGCACACCGTTTCCGTTATCAACAACGACCACCTCATTGGAGCCTCGGAGAGTTTATAATTTGTCATTATAATCGTTACATCCGATCAATTATTGCAAACCACAATTCACATTATCGATAATTCATAAAAAATCTATTTATTTCATCGACAATTAATTAAATCAACTCATCGATAATTAAATAAATATAAAATTAACTTGCACACCAAATCCGATATCAACAACGACCACAAAAAAAAAAAAAATAGTAAACAAAACAATAAAAAAAAAAAAACCTTGCACACAATTTGAAGTCTAAATTCTCTGCCAACAAAAAAAATCCACCTCCATCGAATTGAATTTCACCGGTCTTCTCCTTCTGCGTGACGACCGCCCCAACAGATCCCTTCATTTTCGTTCCACCGATCGGTGCGCCTTCTATCTCGGGAAAATCAGCCGCACGTTATTTCAATGTGACTACAGTAGGTAGTTAGCGCCAATCTCGCGGAATCGACTCTTCCCTGCCTGCTGATGTCAGCGGCTTATCCGTGGCACACCCATACCCATATCGGACACCCATAAACCCACACACACACACACCCACAAAGCATCTTCACCACCGCTTTCCCGCATTGCACCCCCCCCCCCCCCCCCTTACACACACACACTCTCTCGATAGTCCATCCTCGCGCTCCTTTCTCACTTACCTGTGCTCGATTGCCGGAGGTTGAAGAGAGGGGAAAGGGGTGGGGAGGGGGGGGAGGGGAGGGGGCTTAACGACCGCCCTATATACGTCCGAACTGTGGCGCTCACGATAGGAGAGTTCGTCGATAGAACGAAGGCGAAAGATGAGCGCGCGGTCCGTGCGAATGCTGCGCGAAGAGTTGAGCTCTCCGGACTTGCAAACACATACATAAGCGCATACATATATATATAGAGAGAGAGAGAGCTCTGGCTCGAAAGATATTTCAAGGATTCCGCGGGCATCGTAAACCGGGCTTACCTCTTCCCGGTCTCGGCGATGCGCGGGGTAGAGAGAGAGATAGAGAGTTTCTCGAAGATGGGTAGCGTCGGCGAAGAAGAAAGAACGGTCCGGGCGCGAAGCCGACGGCTCGTTCGGCCGTTAAAGTCCGACCTCGCGCGAGAGACGCGAACGAACGGGCGAGCTCCCTCTGTATCCCCCCCCTTTTCCTCCACTTTGCGTCTCCCGTCCTCGTTCGACAATCCGCGAGGCATTATAGTTGTTTCCTCGTTCAGAGTTGCCTCACGGGCACATCTTCGGCGGGATGAGAGAAGGAGCCGAAGACTATCGGCGGTGGATCTCGGCTTTTCGAGCGGCCGCGCGAGAGGAGCCTCGATAGCGAGCGCGCATGCGCACGTGCGCGGGCGCGAGCGCGCAGGCGCGGGCGCGAGGAACCGTTGAAAAGGGGCGTTCGAAAAAGCGTGGAAAGTGTGGCCTCTCGTCGCGAATCGGCGGGGATCGGGAGAGTCGTTGGGAACGGGGGAATGGGGGAGAAGCGGGGAGAGTTCATTTTCCGGAAGGCTCGATAAGAAAAGAGGATCCGCGGGGAGGGACTGGCAATTCGCTCCAGAAAAAAAGGGTCGAGCGATTGAAACTTATATTGCCGTGTAATGCGAGCTGTTGCGAGGCTGCTGGCTGGTTTACGAAGAAATTTTCCATGTTCCGGGGGGAAACTTTCTCGGCAAGGATGCGCGAGATACATGGGGGAAGGGACGAAGAAGAAGTCACGGTGGAGAGCTACGTTGCAACGTCCGGGCAAGGTCGAGGTGCCAATGTCCGGAGCGTTGAGATCGTCAACGGATCCCCAGGCGATTATGAAGTAGTCGGTAAAATATGTTATGTTTTTTTTTTTAAGGTTCAAATCAACACCGCTGCACACAGAAAAATAATTTATCTGGCGGGCGCCCCGCAAGTTAATATTTATTTGGTTTAAGTCGGTCGTTCTTAACCTTGGGAGTCCACAGGGGGCCCCCCACGTATTTTGGGGCTCCATGGACCCCAGGTTAACAACCGCTGGTTTAAGTGATTATTTATTGATAAAAATAAATATTTACTTAAAACAAATAAATATTTATTTTGAACAAATAAATATTTATTTTAAACAAATAAATATTTATTTTAAACAAATAAATATTTATTTTAAACAAATAAATATTTATTTTAAACAAATAAATATTTATTTGCACGGCGCTCGTCAAATCAATGATTTTTCATGGTGTGGGCAGTACTTTGAGTATCGGGTACTTGTTTCGTTCTTCAAATTTGGTACATACTTGAAGTAACCTGGTACTTTTTTTTGTACTTCAAGTACGTTTTTTCAACGATTTCGGTCTACGATCATCATCTGTCTAAACTTTTCAAGAAGTCAAATGTTAACGAGACTTTATTTTTAAACATTTGTTTTTTAATCCATAGAGAAAAACTTGATAGTTTCCTCTTCGTTTTTTTAATCAAAATTTTAATTGTATCAAATTTAAAGAATACATAAAAAATAGCCTCAAAATGACGAATTCCTGGATTTTCAGTCAGCCATTTCTTTGCAATGAAATTTGCTGTAAATTTTGACCGTTAAAATTTTGTGAAATGTAAACATGTTTTTATATTACAAAAAAAAGGTGCAAAGTGATTTATTTACCCGTGGCTTTCTCATTCATTACAATTTTGGGCATAACTGCATCTATAAGGAAGCCAAAATCGATCAACGGAGTTTCTCATAGAGAAAGTTACGCGCGAAATTGTAATAAATGAGAAAGCCATGTACAAATTACTTTCCACCTTTTTTTTTTTAAAGCTTGGATAACGTCCGACTCTACGAACCTAATTGCGAAAAAGTACTTGATACTTTGCGCCTGAAGTATTTTTTGGTACACGGCCCAGCTCCGGAAACCAACATCAAACTCAACATCGTAGTATCCAAAACACAAATTACTTATATAGTTTCCAAACCCGCAGTCCGAAGTGGATAGAAAAATGTTCCCAAACTAATTTGATAAATCCAACATTTTTCCATCGCCCATCAAGACGATCCAACTTCATACTACAAAGCCCGCCGATAATAGCTCGAGACCGGGGTTTTCTGATTTTATAATAAATAAACGGCGGTCCGTCGTTACACGCACTTGCCTCCGTGAATCTCGAGCGTGAATGACGAAAACGTCGTGCAAAATACAGGTTTCGCGTGTATAAATACAGGAAGTGTGTCTCACGCACATACGCACGAGGCGTGTGATTTCAATGCCGCGGTTTCCATGCCCCCTCGTTATTCTCGTTCCTCTTATTTCGTCCGCGTATATGTACACGTATTTTCGGGCGGTTGTATCGAGATGCGAGCAAGTGTGAAAAAGCATCGAATACACGGCGAACCGGTGCCGGTATCCTGTATTCCTCTCTTTCAACGAGATTACACCGAGAGCTTTGAGTTTGGGTCCGACGTCGGAGGCCGCCGTGTCCAAACTGGCTTGCGGCCCCTGCAGCCCTGAGAGACCCCGAACGCGCCTCGTGTACGTGCCACTTTGCTTAAATGCGGGGTGGCCCCCTTTCTCACAAAAGTGTAAGTGTTTTGCGCTTGTGGTGTCGAGAGATCCTCCGTAAGTCTATCGCACACTGTATGCACGATTTAATGGTTGAACATGACGCGCGCGGTTATATTCTGCGGCGAAGAGGCCCTCAAGTTCTTGCAGCCCTCCCCATCCCCCCCCCCCCCCCCTCCTTCACCCGGGCGCACGTACCAATATCCAGCTGCGACCGTACGATAGAGCCGAGAAAGAGAAATGAATGCTTGATGTTCGAGTGATCTCATTACGGAAACGTGATGTTTAAAATGCCAGGGTATAAATGTAAGCTGGTTTCTTTACCGGGCGGAGCCCAATCGAGCCACTGAGCTCAGGACGAGGTGATACCCGGTCGGTAACAAATACTGTAATCCAAAATTGTATGACACGGTTGGTTTTGCGGATAAATTACGAGAAAGTCGTTCTCCGTGAGTCTATCGCACACTGTATACACGATTTAATGGTCGAAGGTTACGCAAGCGATTGTATTCTGTGGCGATGAGGTTCTCAACTTCTTGCAGTTCTTGCACTTCTTGCAGCCCCAATGAATGCCTGACGTTCGAGTGATCTCATTACGGAAACGTGGTGTCTGATACATTGGCATAAATGTAAGCTGGTTAAGTTTCCGTGAAGGGGCAATCGGGCCACGGAGCTCAGTATGCGGTGATACTCGGTCGGTAACAACAACTGTAATTCAAAATTCTCTGCCACGGTTGGTTTTGCGGATAAATGACGAGAAAGTCGTTCTCCGTAAGTCTATCGCACACTACACACGATTCAATGGACCAACACGACGCCAGTAATTATATTGTACGGCGAAGAGGTCCTCAAGTCCTTGCAGCCCTTCCACCCCGGCGGGTGTACTGATATCCAACCGAGAAAGAGATATTAATGCTCGATGTCCGAGTGATCTCGTTCCGGAAACGTGGTGTCTAATACCATAGTGTAAATGTGAGCAATCGGGCCACTGAGCTCAGAATGAGGTGATACTCGGTCGGTAACGAAAACTGTAATTCAAAATGCTTTACCACGGTTCGTCTTGCTGATAAAAGACGAGAACGTCATTCTCCGTAAGTCTATCGCACACTGTATACACGATTTAATGGACTAACATGGCGGACGCGATTGTATTCTGCGGCCAAGAGGTCTTCACGTTCTTGCAGTTCCTGCAACCCCAGCAGAGCCCCCCCCCCCCCCCCTCCCCCCACACATTTACATCTCGACCACTCACAACTCTACGAGAAAACATTTCTACTATATTACAACTCTACCAGAAAACATCTCTACCGTATTAGAACTCTACCGTATTAGAACTCTACCGTATTAAAACTCTACCGTATTAGAACTCTACCATATTAGAACTCTACCGCATTAGAACTCTGGCGCATTAGAACTCTACCGTATTAGAACTCTACCGTATTAGAACTCTACCGTATTAGAACTCTACCGTATTAGAACTCTACCGTATTAGAACTCTACCGTATTAGAACTCTACCGTATTAGAACTCTACCGTATTAGAACTCTACCGTATTAGAACTCTACCGTATTAGAACTCTACCGTATTAGAACTCTACCGTATTAGAACTCTACCGTATTAGAACTCTACCGTATTAGAACTCTACCGTATTAGAACTCTGCCGCACTAGAACTCTACCGTATTGGAACTCTACCGTATTAGAACTGTACCGTATTAGAACTGTACCGTATTAGAACTGTACCGTATTAGAACTCTACCATATTAGAACTCTACCGTATTAGAACTCTACCGTATTAGAACTCTACCGTATTAGTACTCTACCGTATTAAAACTCTGCCGTATTAGAACTCTACCGTATTAGAACTCTACCGTATTAGAACTCTACCATATTAGAACTCTACCATATTAGAACTCTACTGCATTAGAACTCTACCGTATTAGAACTCTACCGCATTAGAACTGTACCGTATTAGAACTCTACCGTATTAGAACTCTACCAGCCTGGTATTCCGGTAGAGTTTTATTGTAATTCCGGTACAGTTTTATTGCAAGTCCGGTAGAGTTTTTAAAACTTTCTGGTAGAGATTTTGGTAGAATTCTAATGCGGTAGAGTTGTAATATGGTAGAAATATTTTCTGGTTGAACTGTTTGTGAAGAGATGTTTTCTAGTAGAGTTGTGAGTGGTAGAGATCCACATGTGCCGGCGCACGTACCGATATCCAGCTACGACTACACGATAAAGTCGAGGGAGAGAAATGAATGCTTGTTGTCCGAGTGATCTCATTACGGAAACGTGGTGTCTGATACCATGGTATAAATGTAAGCTGGTACCGTTGCCGGGCGGGGGCAATCAGGCCACTGAGCTCAGGATGAGGTGATGGTCAGTTGGTAACAAAAACTGTAATCCAAAATCCTCTGCCACGGTTGGTTTTGCAGGTAAAAAATGGAAACCTAGCCCTCCGTTAAATATTCGGCAGGATGACATTCTTGTTTTTTATTCGTGGGGTCAACGGTGGTTGAAAATTTGTTGATCGGAAGATTAGCTTTGACTCTCTTTTAATGGGATTCAGTTTCACCTAGCCATAAACTGGCTGATTTATCTTAATCATCGAGGGACGAAGGTTATGGGATACATGAATAAAAATTGGGAGATTTTACCACAAGTTTTTATCGTTCGATACTTCTGAGGCTCTCTGTAGACCACCCGAAACACCCTCCCCATAAAACCAACGTATTGAACCTGCGAAGAAAGGTTTGGACAAAAAATTGACAAAAAAATTTTTTTGTTACTGGCTGGAACTGACACTCTGAGGATTTCATAGGCATTTACTGACGTTTTACGGAGCCGTTTGACTAATTGTGCACTGTAATTGTTTTGTCCACGTGTTGTCTATGGTTTTTCAGCGCCAACTGATTTTATTTACGAAATCTCATGAACTATTTAATCGAAACTCAAAACAACGTCCAATGTATCTTCTCTTGAACTCCTTTACCGAGTAAGAATTTATTTTTCCATTTCACTGCCGTCCAAAGACCAATAACGCTCTTCTTACTTTACAGGTCCCTGTTTTACCGACGAAGCGTCTTCGCATCGCCTTAGAGTTGTGTAGATTGAGGCGTCACCGTGTTTCAAAACGAACTAGCTCGCCTCAAAGTCGCATTCAACTTGTACACGAAAGCTATTCACATATTGTCATGCCATGGGAAAGCGGTCGAACGAAGTAAAAGACAACGCGGTGCGCCAGTTGGTCGTCTCCTCGAAGGCGGAGGACCGTCAAACTCGCGACAGTTGGCAACCGCACTAAACGGAAGAATTTCTAACGGAATAAAAGTTTCGCAGTGTCCTCGATTCCAGGACAAATTGTCGTATTCGTAGATGCGGTTCGACATCCGATGACTCGCAATGGAATTTGTGTGGAAGCGGATGAGACACGGGGAGGAGTCGTGAATTTCGGGAATATACATATAAGCTTCGCTGCTTTGAAGAAGGTCGCATAGTCGGGGTTACCGTTCGAAAAAAAAAAAAAAAAATATGTATAAAAAAAAAAAAAAAATTACACATCGAAAGAAAGAGAAAGGTCGTGGAAAGAGATATGTGTGGGGAATACCATATAAGCTATGGATGCTAGCTTATAGACGGCGGATAGAAGATGGACCCGGCTGACTCTCCGTTATCTCTCGCTCCCTCGGACTCTCGTAGTTCGTGGCACGCCCATCGACCGGGCACAAAGCGGCCTACGGTATAAATTGGTTTGTTTGCCGCGGAGATGAAAGGGGCCGCTAAATGCTATCTTTAAGGTGTCGGATCAACGCAAATGTGGCTGAGTTACTCGTAATTATAGGATAGTCCGGAGCTCTCTCCGAGCCACACGGTCGGGAGACTCTAGCTCTCGCCCCTCGCCGTTCCCCGCCCTTCGCCCGACCATCTTTCTCTCCCTTCCTCTCTCTCATATTTCTGTCGAATATTTCCTTGCCGCAACGTCTAGCGCGTCCACCAACACTCCCGCGTTTCGTAGGGGAATCCCCCTCTGGGGCAAAAGCTCTTCGTACGTTTTCTTCGGGCGAAATTTTAATTAAATAAAAGTTTCAATTCCGGAGTCCTTTAGGAGGGGGGGGGGGGGGGGGGGTGTTAATTCTTCAATTGCGACTATTTTGCATGAACAAACGATTCAATTTTCTTTCTTTATTGGTTAATAAAAAATTAAACGCTAAATACCACGGACGAAATAATTTTCATCTATGAAATTGAAAATTGAAATTTTCATATCGCGTTCTCATGATGTTCCTTTATTCGCGAAGGTTTCTCTACGAAGAAGCCGAAAATATAGAAAATGCTTTCTCATGGAGGAAGCTTTGCGAGTAAAGTAACATTACGAGAAAACAATATGAAAATTTCAATTTAAATTTTTTTTTTTTTTCGCCAAAACGAAGGTTCCTCTATGAGGAAGCAAAAATGAACGAAATATATATATCACGTGACTAAAATCAGTAGGACGTATTTTCTATTCATAAAGGGTAAAAGTGGTGAATATGGCCCACCTCGATTAACACGTAAATCAATGATATATGGACCGGGCCATGTTCCCCACTTTTACCCAACATATTAAATATGTCTTTTTTCGTTTTCTTGGTCACGCGATATATTAAGGGTTTTTCTATATTGGTTTCGTCTAACTATTTACAACATTTTTCAAATTGACAACAAAAACTAAAAACAAAACACATTATTTTCTAAACAAAAATAAAATGTATCTCGTATCTCAATTTCTCGAAAAAAAATCCTCGGAAATCGAATCGTGTTAAAAAAACATAGCGGTACTATATTTATCGAGCGCGTATCTTTCTCCTCGTATATTATCCCGGTTACGACTGGAGATCGCTTCGGGACTGTCGTTTCCGTGGCGGTGGCGCGTCGTGCGACGTAGAAGAGTGTCCAATATCTCAGCAGGCACACTTTTGTAGTACCCTGTTCGATGAAGTCGACCGCTTACCGCCAATTCATACGGTAAAAATTAGTCAACTTTACCATACGACTTTTTTTCTTATACACATATAAACCTGTATGTGAAACTTAACGTACCCATCTGCGTACTACGAGGAGCCATCGCACGAAGCAGATGCGGATATAATTTATGAATTATTATTTTGTACTTACTTACTTACTATACTGTAACATCGATGCGTTATCGACGTCGTGAGTCAACGTGTAGAGTTTGCGCTCGAGTTTGCGCTGGAGTTTGCGCTGAAGTTTGCGCTGGAGTTTGCGCTTGAGTTTGCGCTTGAGTTTGCGCTTGAGTTTGCGCTTGAGTTTGCGCTTGAGTTTGCGCTTGAGTTTGCGCTTGAGTTTGCGCTTGAGTTTGCGCTTGAGTTTGCGCTTGAGTTTGCGCTGGAGTTTGCGCTGGAGTTTGCGCTGGAGTTTGCGCTTGAGTTTGCGCTTGAGTTTGCGCTAGAGTTTGCGCTAGAGTTTGCACTAGGGTTTGCGCTAGAGTTTGCGCTAGAGTTTGCGCTAGAGTTTGCGCTTGAGTTTGCGCTTGAGTTTGCGCTTGAGTTTGCGCTTGAGTTTGCGCTAGAGTTTGCGCTAGAGTTTGCGCTTGAGTTTGCGCTTGAGTTTGCGCTTGAGTTTGCGCTGGAGTTTGCGCTGGAGTTTGAGCTGGAGTTTGCACTAGAGTTTGCGCTAGAATTTGCGCTAGAGTTTGCGCTAGAGTTTGCGCTAGAGTTTGCGCTAGAGTTTGCGCTAGAGTTTGCGCTAGAGTTTGCGCTAGAGTTTGCGCTAGAGTGTGCGCTTGAGTTTGCGCTTGAGTTTGCGCTTGAGTTTGCGCTTGAGTTTGCGCTTGAGTTTGCGCTTGAGTTTGCGCTTGAGTTTGCGCTTGAGTTTGCGCTGGAGTTTGCGCTGGAGTTTGAGCTGGAGTTTGAGCTGGAGTTTGCGCTGGAGTTTGCGCTGGAGTTTGCGCTAGAGTTTGCGCTAGAGTTTGCGCTGGAGTTTGCGCTAGAGTTTGCGCTAGAGTTTGCGCTGGAGTTTGCGCTGGAGTTTGCGCTGGAGTTTGCGCTGGAGTTTGCGCTGGAGTTTGCGCTGGAGTTTGCGCTAGAGTTTGCGCTAGAGTTTGCGCTAGAGTATCCGCTAGAGTTTGCGCTAGAGTTTGCGCTAGAGTTTGCGCTAGAGTTTGCGCTTGAGTTTGCGCTAGAGTTTGCGCCAGAGTTTGCGCCTGAGTTTGCGCTGGAGTTTGCGCTTGAGTTTGCGCTAGAGTTTGCGCTAGAGTTTGCACTAGAGTTTGCACTAGAGTTTGCACTAGAGTTTGCACTAGAGTTTGCGCTTGAGTTTGCGCTGGAGTTTGCGCTTGAGTTTGCGCTAGAGTTTGTGCTTAAGTTTGCGTTTGCGCTGGAGTTTGCGTTGATCTGTTCCCGAGGAGCTTGGGCACGCAAACAGCACCATTTCAGTTTTTCCCTCGAGGGCGATTCCTCTCGCCGCCGAGTCTATCGCCATTAGGAAACGGCAGAAGATAAAGAGCTACCGTGACTCGTTGGCTGTGCTGCTACTTCTGTAACTACTCGAACAGCCGAGAATCGAATCCGGACCGTTTCTACGGTCATTTATTCCTTCCTACCCGGCGTACGGTCGCGGCGAAGCGCAGTCACTCCTTTCCGGCGTTATTAACTGTGGCACCGAGCGCAGTTGCTCTTACATTACCCTCCGCGCCGCGGTATGACTGACTCCGGCCGCGAGATGAGAAAACACGACGCGGACCGATCTGCGAACCGGCGTTACTACTTGTGCACTATGTTGCACCTCTATTACCGCGATGGCTAACCGCCGCTCGCAAACATCATCAATCGTATTCGAATCACTTAAGACTATCTTAGATACCGCGGTCGGTAATAAAAACTGTACTGGATTATGATTTTTATTTTATTTCTTTATGGTTGTTAAACCCATACTGAAAAAAAAAACCAAAGAGACATTTTTCGGGCCACGTAAATAAGAATTTATTTAATTTTTTCTCTCAGGAAACCGGTATGTTTAGTTTTTTGCGGTTGCAGTTTTATGGGCGTTAAACCCACTGGGACAAATTTATGTCACATTTTCGGACAGCTCCTATTTTTTTTTATTTTTCAATATTCAAACGCCCAGTTTTAATCTTACAGAAACCGCTCAGCGAACGAAACTTTCCGATATACAAAAATATGATTTTTTTTTTCATCGTCAAACAGGTAGTTTTTAATAACGCTGCCGAATAGAGCAATTAATAAATTAAATAACATTTTTTAAACTCTATTTTGCGAAGTCGCAATGGCCTGGGATTGCCACATAAAAATTGTATTATTTGCGTATTACTCTGTATAAAATATCCATCGAGGGCACGCTTCCATGTTGGAATGTCGTGTGCGTATTGAACGCTCGGTGTAAGGCCGCCCCGGGCGGTTTGCGAAGGGGGTACCGAAGACGGGCCGGGGGCCGAGGGGCACGACAAGTCCTCGACCGTCGCATGGTTTCCGACCGGCGGGCTCCTCGGCTATTCAACGCCGCGCGCTTTCCTCGCTTGTGTACCTTACAAACGGATCTCTCTGTATACACAAACAGCACGAGTAGGATCCATCGAGTCATCGGGATAGAGCGGGGCAAGGGGGGAGGGCCTGCATCTGCATAACCAGTAGCTCGAACCACTGTAATTTACATTAATTATTTCTAAATCTCGCGGGCGGCGTTTGGCTGCAGCCGCCGCCTCTGCACCAGCGATGCCGACAGCAATAAGTATTAAACCGTTCGGTCCCCGCCGTATGTGCTCATCGCCGCGGCCTGTCGACTGCCCCGGCGGATTATTATCGAAACACCGTGCGGTCGGCTCGATGTAGGTGTTTGCGTACACGTGTGCGCTCATCGACGGGCCGACCCTACGGGAGTTGTACCGATGTATTTTCCGGAAATAGCCTGGCATCGCTGAAGTTAGTTTTGGAGGATCATTATATTTTAATAATCCTCGCTCCCGCTCGACGAGGCAGGGAGCCGAAGCTTCCAGGAGACGTATAACGTGGCTGGGGATACACTGTTTTGTCAGGGCCACGGATCGCTGTATAAATGTATCGGTAAACCTTTTGTATTTGTAAGAAAACGGGTTTTTTTTTTTTTAGTTTTTGGAAGTTTACAAAAAAGGCTTTCTTTTCAGTCGGTGGAAAAATTGATGTTTTGCGCATGCTTCGCGTGCGTAAAACCCGCATTTTTCAATCTTGTGAAATAATAGTAATTTACGATACTAATGCGATAAAACTTTTTCTGACAAGTGTGACTTTGCAATCACACGAGTTCGGAAAAAGTTTTTCGCACGAGTATTCAACCAAATTTTACATCATGAGGTGCGAAAATGGGGGTATTGTGCACGCTGAGCGTGCGGAAAACTGACGTTTTCGCACCGAGTGTAATAAAATTTCGTACGAAAAACGTTTTCTCTACTCGTGTAATTGTAACTTACCTTCGGCTCGTGCTACAAAATCACCGTCGTCAAAAAAGTTTTTCGCACTAGTATAGTAATGTACTATTTTTAAACTTTTTCGGAATGTGCAAAAAAAGGTTTTTTACTTTTAGTAAATGTAAAAAAGGGATGTTTTTTATTTTTTGTAAATGTGCTACTAAAAAAGGAGTTGAAAATTAAAATTTCCATATGGCTTCCTCATATAAGTTGCAAATTGAAATTTTCATGTGGCCTTCTCATAATGTTCCTTTATATACGAAGCTTCTTCTATGAGGAAGCATTTTCTGTATTGTTGGCTTCTGTATTGTAGTCTTTTGTGGTAAAAAAAATGTTTGCTAAATATACCGACCCTTTTTTACCGCGTGAGTCATTTTTATTCCCCGGTGAAAGTTTCGGATCGCTTCGTTCTTCGAATTTTCCTTTTTTTTTTTTTTGTTTCGCTCCATCTCCATTGTAAGTGCCGAATGTGCGCTACAGTTTCTGTTGTTTGGAGAGCAGAGGGTAGAAGAGGAGTTTTTCTGGGTTGAAAAATTTAAGTTTAACTGATGATACACCTACAGCGCGGCTGGTGCCCATAGAAAGTTACACTGCGAGGAGTTTGAGAAATTTTTTTCGAGACGCTTTTACCCCCTGTTGCTGATTCCATTTGGTCTCTCGCAGGTAGATCGTTCCGAGGATCGAGGAACCGGCAACTCATCGCGCTTGTTTTCCGCCCTGGCCGCGATTAGTGACCGTCAGTCAACCACCTGGGGGGCCCTCCCTTTATACTTTACACCTTCGAAATCGGTCCTTCACACCTCTCCCTCGTATCTCGTGCTGGCTCATCCTCCTCCGGGTACTCACGCTGTCTCGAGTCGATACTCCACTAATGGAAATATCTTGACGATTGTGGGTATTCAATTGCCGCTTCACTTGTTCAACTTGCTCAACTCGTATAATTAAATAAATAAATTAATAAGTAAATGAAAATAAATTTTCATAAATTTTGTTTACATCTACACTTAGAGATGCAAGCAAAAATTTTACACTGTACAATTATTTTCCGAAACTTTTGCGTTCTCACAAAAATAAGTCAATATTTGACTGGAAATTTCAGTGGAAAAAAAAGAAATTTTTTAAACCTAGAACTCATGTATGGGGTACAAAAGTACCCCAGACGGTATTCAAACTGCGCTCTTAAAGTAGAAATTAACACTATCGACTTGGGACCTCCACGATAATTTGGTTCCATGATCTGACGATGTGCTGAGGCAGCTATTAGCCTCAGTTACTCGTTGGTTATGGTAGCCTCAGTTGCACTTGGGGTACCAAAATACCCCAGTCCGGAGTTCCCCTTAGTGTTTTATGGAAATAAGTGATTTTTTTGTTAGAATTATCGATTGTAAGTTACTGTTATATGAATTGGACGTATGTAGTCGGCATTTTATGTTTTATTATTTTTTTACCATGGTTAAAAAAAATGTAATGTTTTAAATTTTTATAATTTTTATATATTTTTATTATTTTTATATGTTTTTATAATAATTATTGTTATCTTTAATTACCTACAATGTTTCAAGAAAAATAAATTTCTAAATCCACGCAAAACCAATTTTGTTTGGATTTTAATTTTTTTTTTCCATGTTATAAGTTTTCAATTTTTTCCCATTTTCAAATGTCGTAATAGACTTTTTGAACGGAATACAATAAGACTATTTCTTTCCTAATAGCCTGATGTGTCCCCTGTAAAATAGCGTTTAAAATTCGAAAGCCGGAAAGTAAAAAAAAAAAAAAAAAAACTACAATTTTCTTCACCAAAAATGCGGTTTTTGCCAATTTTCGTTAAGTTTTGGGCTTTAAGGTTAATTTTCACCTCCTAAACTTGAATAAAATCAAATTTGCAGCATACCATTCTCCTGCTTATGAACAAACGAAGAGGTTCACGTGCGGCAAAACCCGTTTACTGCTCTTAGAACCCTTGTACGTTGAAGAAACGCGTGGTGTACATATGTAGCCCAGTCACAAGTTACAGGGTAGAAAAAACGATACATGAGTTCTAGTGTTAAAATTACAATTTTTAAATAAATAAAATATTCATCCAACCTGCAAGTTATAAAACTATTGTTTCCACATCGAAGCCTCCTCAAATTAGTATTTAATTAAAAAAAAAAAAATTCATGAAACGAAACAATGTGTATAAAAACTGTTGTTGTGTTTGCCCAGGCTAAGCTTTATAGGATTTTTTTTACGTCAAATTCGGGATTCTCGGACCTTCGGGCTGTCCAATAATGTAATTATATGTTTATAACGATCTTGAATAATTCCCCGCGTGTAGATGGTACGAAAAAAAAGTCGTATTATTGCGCTCGATATAGGTAAAAAGCCGAAGAATGTTTTATCGGTCGTTAAACTAATTAGATTACCGGGCATTGCGGCCGGTGAGCTATAAATTAACGTTTCGGTCGTTTATGGCCGACTTTGAGTCTACGGTGTGCCAGGAGAAGCCCCGGGCAAAACTCGGATGTTTCTCGCTTATTCTCTCTCGCTCTCCCGACCGAGAGGGTTTTACACCGATGTAGGTCGGTATATGGGCACCTACTGCAGCACGATGCCCGCCTCTTCTACACCCTGCGAAATCCCCGTATCCGAGACGGCTATTGTAAACCTTCGTCTGTATACGGAGATTAACTTTACGTATGTGTGAGCGATATAAGTACGAGTATTACAATGTATTAGCCGTACTTATAGTACTTACAATAATGCCCCGCAGTAGCTTACACTGTACGTAAGTACCTGACTGGGCCAAATTCCGATCGGTCAATTTTTTATAATTTATTGATTCCTCGCCGACAAGTTGTGATCATCGTGAGATCGTACTAGGTAATAAGATTCTCGCGGTAATATGACTTTTAAGATAAATTTTGACATTTATTCGAAATTTTCAGATACATTTTTGACAACTACTCACTCATTTTTGTCGATGTAATTATTCTTCGCAACTATTCTTAACTCTTCTAATCGCAATTGTTTTTAACCCTAGAACTCGTGTATCATTTTTTTTTCAACCTTCTGACTCATGACTGGGGTACATATGTGCCCCACGCGTTTCTTCAACGTACAGGGGTTTTTCATAAGGAAGAGAATGGTATGCGGCAAATTTGATTTTATTATTATTTTATTATTAGTACTACGTAATAAGATTCCCGATGTACTATGACTTTTGAGATAAATTTCGCAAAAATGTTTTAATCATTAATATATTAATGTAATTTTTTTTTAATTTCTCCATTTTTTTTAATGCTTGTAGTAATGTTTGATCTACGAGCGCTGGTAACGGTAAGGTTATTCGTTCGACTTTAACGAAATTGTTTAAATAAAATATTTAAACAATTGCATATTGCAGTCGTCATTAATCGATCCAGTGAATTTCGATCAAGCACTTCCGGTTTTGTTTTCCAATTTGTAAAGGAATAAAAAAAATAACTTTACTAATAAAGTAATTTATTTATTTTCTCAATTTTTACTCCAATACCGAACTAATGTTTGTTCATTTTTTATTTTATTTTTTCAATTTCATACCGAAACGGTTTCGAAAGCAATTTAATCTCCATATTGAAGAGTTAAATTGCACTTTGTACAGCTAGAAATGTAGAGCGTACTTCCATGCTCTCACTGTTCCACAATGGCAGTTGAAATCTCTCGCGTGAATTCGACGCGTATAGTAAAAGATACGAACAAAAGTATGAATTCATATTGTCAGTATCGCAATCCTCCCGGGGCGCCGCAGTTTCTTCATCTGCGAACGGTGGAAATCATTATCCGCGACCAATCATTCGCACGCAACGAACAGAGTATGTTTTTTGTTGTTGTTATTTTTGGTTAAATTTCCAAATGAAACGACCTAACAATATGCGATTATATTTTCAAAGTACTCGAAGCTCTGTCTTTAAGTGTTATTGTCGGCGTTTCATGGAGAAAATGATTTTTTTTTCGACGATTATGACACCTGTTTAACCGGCGTATGCGGCCAAATGATCGCTTAAGTTACGGAAACGAAGCGAAATTAAATCGATGAACAATTTTCGAAGTAAAGTGCCGAGAGGCCATTGTGCTTCGTCTCATAATTTTTTTAGAAACTCGTAAAGGCATTGTTGAATATATAGTTTCGCGTGAAAGAAGCGAAAAGGTGTTTCACGTTGCGTGTCACTGATTGGAAGAATCACGGAATAACAGTCGGCAATCAGAGATACGTTTTCGTACGCGTACAAGCAAATATCATTTACTCTTCGAGATACCGATCGGGCAGGTTGTATCTTACTTTCGTTTGGTAAAATTTCGAACGAACTATAGTATTTTTGCATCACGATGGTAAATCGCTTTACTACTAATTGACGTCACTTTTGGTTGTATAAACAACAACTCTATAAACAGTAACTGTATAAACAATAACGGCATAAACGACAACTGCATAACCAGTAACTGCATAAACAATCGCTATATAAACAATAACTTCATAAACACTAACTGTATAAACCGTAACTGTATAAACTGTAACTGTATAAACAATAACTATTAACTGTATTAACTATAACTGTATTAACTATAACTGTTAACTGTATAAACTCATACAATTATTGGGCCCACACGTACAACTTAACATGACATATTTATAACTGAATAATGAATATTTTTCGCTCAACGATTGATTTTTCGACGTCAAATATTTCATTTGAATTTGTTATATTCGATAAAAAATGCGTTTTAGTAATTCTCAGAATAAACAATTTTATCAAGCTTTGACTTCATGAACCCAAGATATGTAAATAAAATAAAAAATGCATCTGAGCACAACAACCGCTTAGTAAAATTTAGATAATTATTGGTCCTTGCATGTTCCTAACTGAACGTCGAACTTCTGTGAATTTTTTCGGTAAAACGTATCGAGCGGCTTCCTACAAAACAAAAAGGAACAATAACTCAACGAAACCTGAACGGTCCTACAGCCTTTGGTGGGGCGCGAAAGCATGCGTGCCCTTTCAAAAAATCACAATTGAAAATTTACCATTTCCGCAAGAAAAGGGAATGCCAGCAAAGATTATTTGTGTAACAGAGAAACATTAAGAATCACCTATTCATCCTCGTTACTTCACCACACGAAAACCCTGTGAGAGGATCGCAGCTGGAACGGACATCCCCGATAACTTCCGTACCCCTATCGCGTTATGCATCGCGGATATGCGTGCACGCAACAATTTAAGAACTCTCCAAATTCAAACCCAGCCTCCACCTCAGTAGACTCCTAACATCACAGTCTTTAGAGACGATCGCCCGAAAAATATTTTCTATTGTTCAGTCAAATTTTTTTTTTATCCCACCGTTTCGAAGACGCAAAGCTTTCAAAGAAATTCGAGAAGAATGCCGATTGCCGAATTATTTTTTATTTTTTATATATTATTATATATGAGGTATATGAGATCAAAAACTCGACCCTCTCCAAAAAAGTTGTAATTTCACTACAATTCATGATTATTTACAAGGGGTTTTTGTAATTTTTTTTTCAGAACTTTTGGATCGTATTTTTTTGAGATATCGAAAAATTTTACTTAAAAGAAAACCCAACATCTTAAACACTGTTAGTCGTACAAAAAAAAACGTTTAAAACATAAAAGTTTCAGTTTCAAATGAACTTTTGAAAACAACATTTTGTAGATTTTTTTGAATGAAATGAACGTCCATTTCTATGAAAAATTGACTAAAATAATTTTGTTCAGCCAAAAGTTCCGAGAAAATTACAAAAACCCCTTGTAAATAATCATGAATTGTGGTAAAATTAAAATTTTTTGGAGAGTCGAGTTTTTGACCGTTCGAAACCGGATGGAATACCTCATGTATATATATATATATATATATATATTGACCGTAGTGAGAGCGCCACGCCGGGCCAGTAGTGGCAAAGCGTCGGCCAGCACGGATCCTGGTGTGTCATTCCCACCGGGTACATACATATGTATATTTTTCAAATCTTTTATCTGGAGTGTGGCTAAGACGTCGAGGATAGATATTGGCGTAATTTAGTCGGAAGTGGTCGAGCGTGTCGTGAATCGAAGGGACATTGAAGAACGACGAGAGACACCGAGCGTTTCCGGCGACGAAGCGGTAGATCTTTTGCATCGGGCGCATTGTCCGACGAGGACGACGACACCGGGGGTGCGGAGTCCGAGAGAGCGTTTGTTGCGCTTGAAAAAAAATAAAAATACAAGCTGACGTGCGGAAAGGGACCCGATGACAGTAAGATTACGTGCGGCGAGGATGTGGTCACCTTTGTCCGAGACTTCCAATCCGTTTCATTGCGCATCTGGCATTCTGCCGACTCCTCTGTCAATAGTACTGGCCGGTACCTTATGTACCGGTATACTCATTATATAGGGTAGAGCTCTGTCGCGTGTGCCCTCCACCATTAACAGGGTCCCATGCATGTCGCCGTCGAACGCCGGAACTCCGCGAAGGTACGGAAACGCTCGCCGATGAGAATTCGGGAAAGACGGATGGATGAGGTTTGTGCACTCGCTCGATCGAACGAACTCAATTTTTGATCAATTTTTTATCGCATATCAATTCCATCGACACTTGAGTGTGTTCGAGTATGTTTCAACATGTTCAAATATTTTTAGGTGCGTTTCAAGTATATTCAAGTATTTTCAAGTATTTTCAAGTATTTTCAAGTATTTTCAAGTATTTTCAAGTATTTTCAAGTATTTTCAAGTATCTTCAAGTATCTTCAAGTATCTTCAAGTATCTTCAAGTATCTTCAAGTATCTTCAAGTATCTTCAAGTATCTTCAAGTATCTTCAAGTATCTTCAAGTATCTTCAAGTATCTTCAAGTATCTTCAAGTATTTTCAAGTATTTTCAAGTATTTTCAAGTATTTTCAAGTATTTTCAAGTATTTTCAAGTATTTTCAAGTATTTTCAAGTATTTTCAAGTATTTTTAATACGTGAAAATTAGTTCGAATACATTCAAGTATCTTCTTGTATCACCCGAACGAACGCTGCACCCCAATCGTTTTCTCGTAAATCTGACCCCAATAAGAATACTGTAAATCGAATTCATTTTGATTTCCGTATCATAGCCGACACCCCGGCAATTACAATTAAAATCAATCATCTTTTATCAAATCGTAAAAAGAAACTGCCGAAGGTTGCAAAAAAAAAAAAAAAACTTTTTTTTTGTCAAATAGGCACCTCCAGTAATCTTCCCCCATTTCCGCAAGTGCAGTCATATCGACCTCATAACGCCAGAAGGACATATACGCTATGCTCACACACAGCTCATCCGCCCTTCTGGAATCGACCCATCAATACATATATTTATCCCCACCCCGATCGTGCGTATACAATATTGCAAAAGTTCCAAGCCGACGAGCAATTATTTCCCCGAGAGTTAGAAATAATGATACCGACTACAGTTGTGCATGAAATTCGAGGAAATGTTACAATGTAGCGAGCACGATGTAGACTGGATCGCGCGGTCTTGTCGGGCACGAATGAGTACGTAGTTTACGCTGTATGTACGACGATCGGATGGCAAAAGAAATTGTCGGTTCTCAGAGGATCCGCAGCGTCGTCCGTGGTTTCAGGAAATATTGCAAATGTACGAGATAGCATAGTATCATCCGAACGATGTAAACGGCCCGAGTTACGCGGTCCTCTCCGGTCCCGTGATCCACGTACCCATCGATCAATATACATACACATATACATATATACATTTATACATATACGTGCAAATCCGCGCGTAACGACTTCCTACATTATTTCCATTCGCCCTATAATTGAAGTTCAGTCGCGACCGTTACCAGACATCTTCTCTATGATCAACCGACCGCCCCCTCCCCCTTATTTAGAAATCTTTCCCTCATGTAATACAATGTTGCGGCTAATAAATGCCAAAGCATTAAAAATATGGGGCGTGCACCGTCGGGGTATAAGAAATTGGCGGCTTAGCGGTTACGCGCTCTGTGCAACGTGTTTATCAACGCGCACGTATAGTTTGTCCGGCAAAGAAACAAAATGGCTGTGCCGTTGATGGATCTGCCTCGTTCTTTTTACATGCGTTGGGAAAAATAATACACGCGCGGCTTATCATGTATATAAACGTACGATATGTTACGCGTGCAATATATATATGTATACATACACACACACATGTATATATATATATATATATATATGTATATCGTACCGCGTACAACGGCCGAGAGGACGTAACGCACCGTTCTTCGCTCCCCCGCGCATGCGCAAGGCAAATGCACCGCGTTATTTCGCGTGGGTTTCCGGAAAATTACGAGTTCCACGGCGAGAGCCCACTTATTAGAGCAACGTTGAACGCGGAAGCTTAATTGATGTGCGCGGAATCGCGCATTACCCTTCCCCCCCCCCCCCCCCCCCCCCCCCCCGTCTCTCTTTACCGCGATTCCCGCCTCCGCGATACCGTCACTCGCCTCTCTATTTCTTTCTCCACCGCCATCGCCCGCAACTCGGCTTCTTAACCCGGTGCTATCCTCTCTCACGTTGTCGGTCGCTTCTCGAACGTACCCCCTTAATGCTTATGGGAAAAAGTCGAGTATCGCGCGCTACCGCGTTTATATGCGCACGGGGCTTCGGCTACATGTCGATTCTGTGGGAAAGTCCCGATGCTGAAGAGCCCAACTTGCGATACAGTGAAACTTGCGCTTCTGTGCGTTATACATATATAGATATATGTTATGCACGTCGATATATGGCTCGTAAATTATGCAGCGTGTGTGCAAACTTTTGCAGTTACGCATCGCATTTGCGGCGATATATTTTTGTACGAATACTGGTATTAGTTTTAATACAAGCTGCAGGGGGGAGGACACGAACTTCTGCTGTTGAGCGTTAAGGGAAAGTTTTTTTTTTTTTTTTTTTTTTTTTTGTAGGGAGTTTTGTTTTGTTTTGTTTATGCAATTTTTTTTATACCGCGCTTCTGGAATATTGTGTAAGATATCGCGATAGTAAACTTGTAGGATAAAAGGTTTTATAGACTACGAATGTAGCAGCTTGATTTTACTGAATATGTCAAATTATTTCGATACAAATATTTATTGGGATAGTTTAATTCGATGAAAAAAAAATTTGAGAGGGCTGTAAAAGGGTATGTACTCGGTACGCTCAAAGCAATAATTTTTTTCTTCAGTAATAAAAAATAATCAACGATAGCGCATTCACACCATGAAGTAGGTTTGAATTGTTCAAATTTCAGAAAGGAAAAGGAATTTACTCATCCACTTTTAGGGCTTAAGCGATTAAAATATATATTACGACAAATGCATTTAAGACCGTGAACTGGCGAAGTAAAAAAAAATTGTCAACAGCACAATTCTTCATTTGTGCTCCGATAAAAATATATTTTACAGCAGATGCAGTGTAACACCGTGGACTGTCGAAATAAAAAAAATTGTAAACAGCATAATTTTTTAATTGTGCTCCGATTAAAATATATGTTGCAGCAGATACATTGTAACATCGTGGACTGTCGAAGTAATAAAAAATAACAAATTGTGAACAGCACAATTGCGTACTTGTGCTCCAATAAAAATATATATTCCGACAATCGGAGCACAATTCTTCAACTGTGCTCCGAAGAAAACATATCGCACCCTCAGAACAACAGTGTAACATCTTATATGGTAATCCCATAAGAGACGTTACACTGTTGTTCTAGGGGTGCGATATATTGCAGCAGATGCATAGCCAGCAACAGATTATAATACCGTGGACTGGGGAAGTAAGAAAATAAACATTATTTGTAAACAGCACAATTCTTCACTTGTGGTCCAATTAAAATATATGGTACAGCAGATGCATTTTAACACCGTGAACTGTCGAAGTAACAATATTTATTTTATTTATTTATTTATTTTATTGTATACGGGCCAAGGCCCTTTTTACAGGAAAAATAATATACAGGTGTGCACATTAGCGCATAATTGTTGCCCAATAAGCAAAGAATCTATATAAGCATTAAACAATACCTTACAATCTAAAGCGTTGTGCGCTATGCGGAAAGCACTACGAGGAAGCCCAACTATCTGCGCTATATGGTTTCGGCGTCTATCTTCCTGCGTCCATGTGATAATCCCTATGACGTATCTATATCCTGCTCTATAATAACGTATCTATAATATCCTGCGTCCATATGATAATCCCTATGACGTATCTATTAAATGGATCGACTCATAACTGAAACATAGCACGTGCAATTTATGTGAGAAAAAAAGCATCATAGCTAGTGTATCTTCATTGCGATATGTGTTAATAGTCACGCGAATCGTGCGGCCTTTCGACGAGCAATGTACACAGGATAAAGCAATTAAAACTCCTGTTTATTCTCTGCATTTACTACGTCAAACATTCGCAATCATACTTAATCGCGTGGATAATATCGTTACTATTTTTGCACCAGAAATATTCACCGATATGAAATTACGCAAATAAATATATATATATTTATTTGCGTAATAATATATAAAAGTTTTTTTTCAAACCTCCGGTCATTTTTATAGTCATATATGAAAATCAGATGAAAAATAATTTTTAACCTTAACTACTATATTACTTCAAATCCGTGAACTTTAATTGTAATGCATTTTTTAATTGCATTATTTGAGAATCTTTAATTTTTTCCCCAAAGTTTGACGATGACTCTAATTCGATCCATTTTATGATTTTATTGAGTATCTACTAATTTATTATTCATTTTTTTTTAAAACTTTCTCCTCTATAAAAAAAAAATCCAATCTTTTTTCCCACAGTATATATTTTTTCTGTGCAGCAACGATCGTCGATCTCAAGATTTTCAAATCGGTACCTAACTTCGCATAACTGCAAAATATTTCTTTATTACTTTTTCTCCACAAATGTTCACCGATATGAAGCAACATAAAAAAATATATAAATATTACGGAAAACTTTTTTTCACGCCCCCGGTAATTATTATATTTATATATATGAAAATCCAATGAAAAATAATTTTACTTCACATCCATGAACATTAATGGTTATACATATTTTAATTGCAATATTACTGGCAAAAAAAAAAAAATTCTCTCAAAGTTTGACGATGTCTCGAATTCGTTCAACTTTACGATTTCACTAAGAATCTACTAATTGATTATTAATTTTCTTACTTCCAACTTTTCCCTCCGTAAAAAAATTCTCCAATCTTTTCCATCCTATATATATTTTTTCGTTGCCGCAACGATCGTTGACACGAAAATATTTATGCATAGAATATCTCCGAAAGAAACGTGTGCCGTTCCGTTCCACGCTCGTTCGAACCCTTTCCCATAAGCACCGTCAATTCCCCAAGAATTTCCGTCCAAGTCATACCCATTAAGCGACCGGAGAGAAAAAGAATCCCTGCTCCATCATTTCAGCCTCCGCTTCCCATTTTTTTTTTCTCCCCACATTTTTTACATACCCCATTGTTCGAGTGCGGCTACGAGCGTGCGTAGAGAAACAGGAGTCCGCATGCCATTCGTAATGATCGCCTCTAACTCTGCGTTTAGAAATTCGCTACGACTGACGAGAGTCCCAGTGTCATGAGAAATTTTTTGATGACACGAGTGCGGGAACTTTTCCGATTCCACGATAGAAAGAAAGAAAAAAAAAAATAATAATAACAATAATAAAAATAAATAAAAGAAAAAAAAGGAAAACTTCCTCCCGGATATCGCGGTCTAAAATTTAATCCGTTCCCTCCTCTGCGGAGTCCGCAGTGGAGAAAAAAAAAAGATGTTCCAACGCGCATACACACGCGCATGCGTACGTAAGATCATTGCATATCCGAGAGTCTACGCAAATCATGAGCGTTTGTGCAGTGAACGTCACATGAGCTAGAACCGCCTACGCGCAGCCAGCCCGCCTGTAAGTATACGCGCGCGCCCCCCGCGCAACGAGAACGGAACCTCCGAGAGCGAGCGGTCGGCATGGAGCGGCCCGCCGCAACGCGGCGTAAATACATCGACGCTGGTCGCGTATAACCACGTCGACGTTACACGGGGAAGCGTACGATACGCGCGAGTGTATGCATATGCATATGGACGCCCGTTCGGACTGCAGTATAAACATTACTGCTTTACAGGCCTGATTACTGGCATTAAGCGAGCCAAGGCGCTCCCGCGAGACTCGGATGCGCGCGGGCTGCCCTCCTCTTCCTTTCTGAGTAACGAGACCCCGCTCGCTCGACCCACACGTCGATACACGCTTTGATACACTCGTGAGACTGTGCGTAAGTACGAGGTCTCTGTGTGTCCGGGTGTAGCTGGGGTCGCCGGAGCTTGGGACTTTGCAAGACGCACCTACAGCGACGATCTCGTTGTTCGGTCGTCGATACGGTGTCGGAGATAACCGAAATGTACCTTGCATCTCGTCACTTTTAAGGGGAAAAATAAATATTTGTAACGAATATGTAGCGGACTATTGAGTTTAAGGTTAAGTGTTAAGGCACATGACATTAGCTAGGTTTGACAATAGACGAACGAACGGACGATCGGATACAAGATCGATCGTCGTGTCAGCGAGTCCGACCGAGACCTTCAAAGCGAACAGGTGCGTGATCGGGATAATTAACGTTTATCATTGTTAATAATATCCAATCCAAAACCAAATACGCGCGTTATTCATTCGCTCGGTCGTTACGACATGGAAAAAATGTATATTGCAGCCAAATTGGGGCAAGAGAGTGATTCGCCTCTACTCGTAATGCTGCCACCTTTGTAGAGACGACGATAATAATCGCCCTAGGATTATTATTTTTTGTCAAAAATATGTTTCTTATTCTTGGTGAGGTGAATGCTCGTATGAGTGGCCGTTTAAGAATTGTGTCCAAAACAACACAAAGTATCTATAGAACCATGGCTATCCGGTCGCTGACATCGATCCCATTGGGAACTTTGGTTCATTGGCTAACCAAAACTTCCTAAACGTGACCGATTATTTATTGTTATTCAAAGGATATAAATAGAAGAGTGAATAAATGTCGTTCCTGTCAGTGGTCACCGATACCTACATAACCACGAATATTTCTGGTCATTGAGAAAGATTCCATCGGGAAGAGTAATTCAATGGCTAAACAATATGTGCCAAACCCCCCAATATGCACCATTATCTATTTTTTAATACAAAATGTGTATATATTTCTTTGTTCCTATTAGCGGCCACCGATGTAACTATTAATAGTAGCCACCTTCCATGGGTCGATTCAAAATTTCGACAATAATAATGCACACTGCGTTTTTATTGCATACCACGTCGGTGAGAATTGCTATTGCCTATAATAGTAATTTACGATACTAGTGCGAAAACACTTTTTCGAACGAGTGCTGCAATGCCGTGAGTTCAGAAAAAGTTCTTCGCACGAGTATTGTACGAAATTTTACTTCACTAGGTGTAAAACAGCCATTTTCGCATCGAGAGTAATAAACCTGCAGTGGCAGGTTTATCCTATTCGTGTCCGTGCTTCTGTTAGTGAACAGGAGCACGGACACGAACAGGAGCAATTACCTTAGGTTATTCATCGTACATATATCGATACATACGTTCGCCCGCGTTCAGAAATCATACCCAGGTAAGTAGTTTCTCTTTGTGACTTTTGCATCAGCGCAGCACTCTCTCCCATTTATTGTTAACCAAAGTAAGTTTCTGAACTTGCTTTGCCCTTATTGTTGTATCGCCAGCTAGTGCACGAAGAGTAACACGTAACTGTGTTAATCATTAACTCCGAGGCAATCGATGTGCAGAGATAGATTAATACGATGATGAATCAATTGTACGAATGAACGTGTGAAGATTACTTGCTACTCACTCGTCGATCTTTGCACTCCTACGAGCTATCATTCCCGATTCTCTGCTTTTTCCGCCGTCATTTTTCGCTCACTTCGGTAAGATTCGTCGGATTCCCTATCGAAGCACCGGCTCACGCACGACAGATAACGCGTGGCACACGATTGATGAAACGCGGGGGAACCGTATTATTCCTTTTCGTTCGACAATTTGTCGGATTACCGAGAACGTACGTGTCTACCCGTCACCTTGGACGCCATTGGCAGCGAGCAGCTGACTTCCGGTGACGAAGTTCAACCGATCGTTGCGGGGCGCTGTGATCGCCACCCTCTCGACAGCGATTCACACGGGTAACTAGTGACATCGATGAACACGTCTATTCGATAAGTTAAGGACAGCCATTTTGCCCGCGTAGTCAGGCGATTCTCTCATCGCTTCTCGAAAAAGTACACGAATATCGAACGACATCGTGCTGTTGCTTTTACGGAACTGTGCCTAATTCTGATACAGCGATTCTTCATCGTTTCGGGCATCGCAATTCATTGAAAAGTATTCCATTCGTGGCGCAATTCGGTCGGTTCGTTGATAGTGTTACTAGTATTTTTTTTTTTCCTAACGCATGCATATTAAATCCTGCTTTCCCTTCCTGTGAAGTGAAGTGCGAGAAAAATACTGCGCACGAGTACAAACGCAATGTGGTATTTTTTTCTGGCAGTAGTGCGAGAAAGTGCCTTTTTGCGCACACTTCCCAAAAACGAAAAGCGTGAGTTTTATTAATTCGTTACGAAAAAGTTTGTGAATGGCAGAGGCGTAGAAAGGGGAGTCCTGACTCGTGTGAATGCATTTTCACAATCGTCAAGAACTCCTTTTCTACGCCTTTGCCATGCAAATAACAATTTTTTGGCGGCGAGTGAAGTGAAGCAAATATGGAGTATTTGGCCAGCGACAACGAGCCGGGCGGACCAGACATCGATCGTCGTTCGAATGAAACGAAGATTCTGCGGAGTGGCACCTGCTCGGTGACATTAAATTATCGATAGACAGCCATTCGATCGAGCGGATAACCGACGGGACCATGTGAAAGACATGAGTCCGAAACTTGACTTATTTAATTCCGGCTGGTCAAACGGGCCTTACGAATACTGGTTATTTTTTTCAGCCATCTTGTTTTCGACCGTGAACGGTTCAATTATTGATCTCGGACCAATTACAATCCGTTATATTATCTACGATAGAAAATCCTGTTTATGTCTGGCATATTCATTTTTTTGTACATTCTTTATATTGTGCATCACGTGATCGAATAAGCATCGGTACAAAATGTTACAAAACCTTCAACTTTCAGAGTTTGATCTGTGAACCCGCCAGAAAGAAGCTCGCGCAGGCCATTTTCTTGTCAATTTCCTTAAGCGGTTACATTTGTAAAATCGGTTCGTCTTCTTGATCAGATGCGAATAAAATAATGAATGTAAGTTACACTATGCGATAAAGGGTCAATTAAAACAGTAGTGCGGGAGAAAAGGATGAGAAGTTACAATTTCACCGGAAAATACGTGGGTCAGAATTAAGTCTACAAAGACGTCGTATGCTCCCATTAAAGTCCGCATATTTCCGTCAACGCGATGAGCACGTTGGTGAGTTATATTTTCATTTCCTTATGTATTTTTTTTTTTTGTAGAATGTAACTAAAACATTTATTGCCTACAATTTATCCCACGATAATTTACAATTTATCCTGCGTCACGATTCGAAGATCTGGCATCAAATTATCGTAACCTCACTTTTGCTCGTAATATTAGTCGGTTAAGAATCAGTGATTAGGCCTTAGATAGGTCACTATATGGACTATATGACAAAAATCTTGGACACTAATCGGATTATTTACAATAGGGCGTAAATTCCGAGTTGCTTTTAAAAAAAACTGTCAAAAATTAAATAATACTTGTTTTAGTTAATTGAGAGTCCAAACTTTTCTGCAATACCAGTTATTTCAATATCTCCACTATTGTTACAATCTTCTTTCATTTTCAATGTCTTGCGAGCTTAGGTGGTCAGTACTTAATTGGGCCGTTCACCTTAATCCGAACATAGTATCTCGTATCCAGAGAATGCGCCAGCGTGTTTGCCTGCACACTGGAAAAAATACTCGCCTACGACTTCGTCCCAGGATGTATGTTGACGATAACCGATCGTGCATTAACTTCGAAGTCGTCGACAAATTTTTCAATGTATTTCACATTCTCCGGAAGTCAGAAGGCGCCATCATCGGAACAATCCTTTTCACGCAGCGGCGAGTAGTAAGAGCGAAGCTCTTGTCCGAAAGAGTACTCGACGTACAGCGAAGAGAACAGCATGCGGCGTGGTGAAGTCAAACACGTGGCTTTATAATCCGAACGTAGTAACTCGCGTCCGGCGAGCGCGCCAGCGTTTCGATCCAATGTAGCAACGGATTGTTTTATTATTATTTCATATAAAGTAGAGAACCACGATTAACCGGGGTCGGATTAACTGGAAAGCGGATTAACCGTGCGTCTTCCGAGGTTTTTTTTTTTGCGCGGAGCAATCTAAAGTCACTGAGTACTTAAAAAAAAAAACTAGTTTTCGTACTACTAATGAAAACAAATATCCAACACTTTACATTCTAGTTCACACTATTTAACAATTAAGGTAGTCCCAGCGGACAGCCTGAGCCCACATGAGTTCAGGGAGAATTGAGAGAGAATTGCGAACACTTCTCGATGGGATAAAAAATCGAAAAAAATCAAGCATATGGAAGGTGCTGAAAAGATTGATTTTACATAATAATAACTCCAAAATATTATTAACAAATGCATAAAAAAAAAAATTGTTCAACAAATTCCCCGGCAACTTAACTTTTTGTTCATATAAAAACAATTCGTTAATCTTTGAATACGTGTGAATTTTTTCAGAATTTTATCTAATTTTTGAAAATCACGTTTTTTTATTAACTAAAAACGCAATTTTCAAAAATTAGACAAAATTCTGAAAAAATTCATACGTATTCAAAAAGATTAACTTATTGTTTTTATACGAACAAAAAGTTAAGTTGCCGGAAGATTTGGTGAACAATTTTTTTTTCATTCATTTGTTAATAACATTTTGGAATTATTATTATGCAAAATCAATCTTTTCAGTACCTTCCATATGGTTGATTTTCTTCAGATTTTTATCTCATCGCGAAGTATTCGCAATTCCACTCTCAATTCGCTCTGAGCTCACGTGGGCTCAGGCTGTCCGCAAGGACTACCTTAACTGCAAGTTGTATCAAATGTCATTGTAACTAATCAAAATAAAGTTGTATCCTTAGCCATTATTGACTTACATACTTTCGCTGTCTAGTTCGGATTAACTGGGATTTCGATTATCCGGGGACTCTTCGGTCCCGAGCATCCCGGTTAATCGCGGTTCTACTGTAGAGCATTAATCACCTTTCACATCTCCCATCGCGCTTGCACATTTTCGCTTATAAACTATCCGATCTAATCCAACGCTATAATACACTATAACATCCCATCTGAAAAACATCCGTTAGAAACATTTCGACCCCATGCATCTGCACGCTGGAAAAAAAAAAAAAAAATGCTCGCCTACTAATTTTAATCCCACGATCTATGTTGACGATAACCGATCGTACATTAGCGTCGTAGTCGTCGACAAATTTTTCAATTAATTTTACACTCTCCTGGAATCAGAAGGCGCCATCGTCGCAATGACCGTTTCCATGCGGCGGCGTGTAGGAAGAGCGAGGCTTTTGTCCGAAAGAATACTCGACGTAGAGCGAAGAGACTAGCATGCGGCGTAGTATACACGGTAGATATTTATCACGCGTCTTATAGCACAAGACAAGAAGGCATCGCACGCCGGGGGGCTGTTCCCGGGGCGCGGGGTGGGGGCATCGCGTCCATTAGTGACATGAAGCAGGAAGGTCCCGAAGTTAAATAGCCGTGTTACGAAGCGTGCAGAATGTTGCGAGTCCGCTACGGCCATAGTTTGCCAGCAACCACGAGAAAACAGCGAGCTTATATTATGCTCATCTGTATATATATAATATAATATTGCGTACAAAAGCTCCGACCATAAGAGAAAATAAAAAAAAAAAAAAATGGAAGATCGCTGCACCCTTGCCTCGGTTTTACATTATCTAAAATATCGAACTATAACCGTAGCTGGGTTTAGAGCGGGAGATGCTTTAAGATATATCGACAGTGGAGATCCTAGAACGGCGCGGTAGGTAGAGAACATTGCCACGGCAAATTAGATACAGTTTAGTCGCTTAATTCATCGGAGGGGCCGATTCGCTGCGCTCAGCTGGTTAAGAATGCCAATGAACCGTCACAGATCCTCTCACCTTTTTTTTTTTTCTTCTTCGTACTGTAAATACATACACGCTCCACGGGCATTCTGCACAGGGCGTCTTGTACACCAGTGCGCAGAATATCTGCGCACTTGCGAATCTATCGGCAGGCGTTATTTCACGAAAAAACAACATCGTGTACGAGGGAACGTTATTTTTTTACTGCAACGGAGAATCGTTCGTTGTAAAATAGTTCACTGTTATTACACGCGAACTTTTTCTCCTCCGACGATAATATATTAGTTGATATAAAGCTTCACAAAATATCATCCGACGTTGCAATAAAAAATTTGATTAAATAAAAATAAATTGAAGAAAAAGAAAAAGTTTTTAACCGTCCAGATTTGGGAAACGCGTGTGCCCGAAATTACGTTCGAAATTCAAATATTACGATACCGTGATAATCGATATAATAATTTTTTTAAATGTATATATATCATCCGACATTTCCGTACACAAGTCGGGATTTTCGTACAATCGGGTGAGCAAAAAAAAATCATATACCGGGCAACGTAATAAAATAAAGTAATCATTGTTTGTTGTAAACGACGTCACTGTTATTATTCACATGCAAACTTTTTCTTTTTCAACGATAATTTTTTAATTAATACAAAGCTTAAAGAAATTTCATCCGACCTTACCGCACATAATATTTCATGAAAAATTCGCTTAGCTGAAAATAAATTGAAGCACGAACAAAAGATTTTAACCGTCCACATTGGGGAAATACTAATGTCAAAAATTACGTTCGAAATAAAAATAGTATGATACCTTAATAATTCATAAAATAATGAAAAATATATAATCTATCATCCGACCTATCATTTCGACCTAAATGACTTTCGAAATAAAAATATTACGATATCATAATAATTTATACAATAAATTAAAAAAATATGCATATCATCCGACATATTACCGCGCGTAATAGCCGGGATTTCCGTACAATCGGGTGAGCGAATTACACGTCGAATCGCTAAAAACTCATGGTACATATGCAACGTGTCTGAGCTCCAAGAAAATAGAAACGAGTGCTCATCGAGCTGTGTAATTATGCAAATAATGTGCATGTTTGGTGCCATTAAATTAGTTACCCGGCGCGCTCCTTGCGTACACGGCGTATCGTGTGTGTATACATATATGTATATCCCGTGTGTGTTTCTGTGTATAAACTCGAAGGACTGACCGCAGGAACGAAACGAACGCTCGTGGAAACGGCTGATGATCGAGCAAGGCGGCGGTGACTCTCGGGTTGCCCGCATGCGGCGTATGTACACGATAAATGCAAATACGCGATACATACTGAGACCGACGGTAGGTAACCCGCATTCAGATCCTTATCCCGTTGATTAGGGTAGGCCTTAATCGTTCCACGAGTATATACAGCGAACGGTCACGAGCTCTCTCGCTCTCCTACCTCTACGTGCTTCGACGTAATTAATTCGTCCGCTTATTAATTTATTTCTCGACCGCGCGGTGTAAGTGTTGGGTCTACAATGTGCGCGAGTCACATGTCTGTATTCGTGCGTACCGTGCGTACCATTTAAACGCACACTCGTCCAAAAGTCGGACTTCGGGAAAGTCGAAGCTTTCCCATAATGGCAAAGTGATTTTTTCGAAGAATATCGTAGCTATATATTTATTTACTCATTTATCGAGCGCGCGGGGTGAGTGTTGGTCTACACTGTGCGCGCGTCATGAACCCGAAGATATCTGCACGAGACAAAATTTCGTCAAGTTTTAGCGGCTGAGTTTTGCATTGCACAAACTTCGTTTGGGGAAGTTTACTTAGGGTCGGTTTTTGAGACGTTAGTTTGGAGTTTAGATCGCTCTTGGGATCGAACTGAAGATTGAAGTTTGGACCGAACTTCATTGCGTGCTTAAGATCTGTCTTAAGTTCTAACTTAAGATCGAAGCGTAGTTTGAACTAGATTTCGGGCTTATGTTTGATCTTAAGTTCGAACTTAAGTCTGAACTCAAATTCGATCGTAGTTCAAGTTCGATCCTAAAATCAAACTTGAGCACGAAATCAAGTTCGAACTGAGAGTCGATCTTAAATTGTAAATTAAGACAGATCTGAAGCACGCAATGAAGTTCGAACTCAAGAGCAATCTTAAGTTCAAACTAACGTATTAAAATTCGACCCTTAAAAAATAAAATTCTACAGGTGAACAATCGTTTTCTTTTTTTTCTAAAGCATGCATCTTTACGCATACTGGTACAAAAATCGGTTTTCGGAGAACTCGAAAAAAACGTACGCCCATAATGGCAAATTGATGTTTCGAAGAATATCGTACCTAAATATTAATTCATTTATTTATCGACCGCGCGAGGTAAATCGTCTACACTGCGTCAGTCGCCTGTCTGTATTCATGCGCACCGTGTATATGTAAACACACACACACGGAAGCATTTCTACGCACACTGTTCAAAAAGTCGGTCTTCGGGAAACTGGAAAAAGTTTACCACCATAATGGCAAGGTGATTTTTCGATTAATCTCCTACCTAAATATTGTTCTATTTTATAAAACGAAATGGGCGTTTCGTGACACGTTGTGGGTGGGTAGTTTATTCGAGGGACACTCCGGGAGTTGATTGTACGCCGATTTCTTTCAAGATCGTCGTTGGCCTAATTGCTATCCAGACTTATAGCGTTCCAATTACAGTGTCGTGTAGGAAGTGACTAACTAATAAGGGCACTAAACTAACTAGTAAGTAGCGTGCACACGTACCAGATGCTCAGGCGAAAACCTTAATATCTGAAATATAAAATGAAGTTTCGAAAAAAAAACGATGTAATCGGTAAAAACTTTGGGAGTTCGAGTGGTAAACGCAAATTTTGTATGCTGTTAAATTGGCGGCGATTCGCTGCTTTCTAACGGTAAGAAAATAAAATGCGGAACTGGCCTCAATTGAGTAATTCAGAAATAATTTTTTTCTCTCATCGTAAAAATATCAATTGAACGAACGCAACGTCGTCAACTAATAATTATTTTAGAAATTAATAATTGTTTAATGGTAACTCAGGAAAAAAAATACATTCCGTTAGGTAAAACAACGTTGATTCGTGAATCCCAATCGATCACCCAGCAGCCGCTATTACTCGTTAACATCCGTTGGTTTTGCCTTTTCTACAAAAATATTATATTCGCCGAGACCTCAAATAACCTCCAACAAGGCCACAAAACGGCGACACCGTAATTGTGGACTCTTATGCAAATGTACGTTAATTATGACAATAAATGCACCTATCAAATGTAGCAATTCTTATACAAAAAAAATAGACGAAAAACCTATAAAACATATTTTACCTCAACTACACGATTCTTAAAAAAAATCATCTGGATTGCGGCAATTTGCACATAAACAATAGGTGTAAACAATGTTTAGAAACATTGAGCCATTTCATACAAATTGTCGAATTAAACTCCGGCCGTAAGATTATTTATTTACCGAATTATTCGTTAATTCACGGTCCGGCGAGTTATTTCTTGAGGACAAAAAAAATGAAATAAAAAGAAAATCAGGCAAGAAATTGCGTATTAACGAAAGGGTTGTGGGAACAAGACTGCCGACCAGTCGAAGCATATAGCCGAGTCGATCGTCTCACGAGTGGGAGTGAAATCGAATTATTCACAGTTTATCCCGTTGAAGCACGCGCGCGATATCTCAGGCTCGGTGTCGGTTCGTCGGCGGAAGGGCAAAAATAAGCGACGCTGTTACAGAAGAGTCGATCGCGATACGCCGTGGCCCATCGACTACGGTTCCGCCACGAGCGTATCCGTGACGAAATTATTGAATACCGCGAGGTTTCCTCGGCACCACCGAACTTCAGGTTTCTCTCCCGGCGAGTCGAGAAAAACTCCGAGCGCGTTTTTCTGTCCTCTCCCGCGCGCGCTACCGGGATGAGACCATTAGCCTCGACTGATCGCCAATTTTTGTAATTAGCGGGAACGCCCGCGATAACCGGACCGTAAAGAGGCTGAATAATCTTCCTGAGAATTTCCGCTCGTTCAACAGTTTTCTCAACGCGATCTAAAATCCCATCCTCGGAACGACTGAGCACACCCCCTTAAGACAGTCCTTGCGAACAGTGTTAACTTCGCATGAGTTTCAGAGAAATGAGAGGGAATTGCAGACACTTCTGGATGGTATAAAAATCGGGAAAAATCAAGCGCTTAAGGACGCTGAAAAGATTAACTTCGCATAATAATAATTCCAAAATATTATTAATGAATTGATGAAATATAAAATTGTTCAACAAATCTCCCGGAAACCTAACTTTTTCACATGAAATTTTTCAGATTTTTAATAATAATAATAATTTATTGAGCATTCTCAACAGAAGTACATTCATCTGATATTTACACGTTTGGTAACATTACGCATAATTCCTCTTATATGAGCTAGTGGGGTTAATGCTTAAAATACGAAGTATTCCTGTCGCGCTCAATACACATAAAGTGATTGCAAAAGGGTCATAAGAACTTGTCCGCAATCTGAAATTATATTAACAGTAAAAAAAAAATTATAATATTTAACGTTTCTTTAGCGGGTTGAACAGTTTGTTTTACACACAGCTTTACCCTTCATATGTCACACCTCCATCCCCACTACCGTAGCAACGCGTTGCCCCCACTCCGCGGCCGTTAGTCCGGTTTCGGGCGCTGTGACTTACAAAGGGTTAAGAACTAATTTACCATTTCACTTAGATATTATTATTTTTTAATTCACTTTGTATATTTTTTTAAATATGGAAATATGCGTAGAATGCCACAAAATTAGACGTATTTAGAAAAATGAACGAATCAGTTTCATAAAAAAAAAAATTGGGTTTCCGGAAGATTTGTTGAACAATTTTATTATTCATCAATTTGTTAATAACATTTTGGAATTATTATTATGGAAAATTAATTTTTTCAGCTCCTTTAATATACCTGATTTTTGTCAGATTTTTATACGATCGAGAGGTGTTTGCAATTCCCTCTCATTTCTCTGAAACTTATGCGAAGTGAACACTAATCGCAAGGATTACCTTAATCTTTTCGATCCTTTGCCATATATACTGTGTGTATTCGAGCTTCACACGTAACTCAAGCGCTAACCCTTTTCGCTGGCATCTCTTCATCTATGCAAATTAATCGATAAATTATCGAACTTTGATTCAGGAATTGGATGCAACTTTCTATCGACCCGCTAAATTTTGTATTTTAAAAAATCGGAGGCGATTAATATAACAAAAATTAACTCACTTTGTTCACTTTGTTTCTTTAATTTTTTTTTTTAGTTAATCGATCGATTGTCTGTTTTTTCTTTGTTTCTTTAAAAAAAACTTGTTCATTTAAAATTACCTGATCAATTGTTTATCGTCATATATTCATATATTTTTTTCTAAAAGTTGTCGATAACGCGGAGTTCTTCAGATTCTTTTCTATCGAGATCTTTTGGAATCAAAATGCGCCCCAAAGTTGTCTGCGTAATTTAAATTCAAAAATTAAATAATAAAAAATGGGGTTCGAAGCGCAACTAAAAATTGTAGTGTTTGATACGACTCGATACCACGGTCGATGCTTCACCCTGCTTTGCCTCTCACGCCGGTTTGTCCAAAATCCAGATTGGTCCGTCGTCTCCGTAGTGCGCAAAAAAATTCGGACACGAGCTACCGACCGCCCCGGTGGTCTCTACAATTTTTCTCACTTTGTTCCGTCCCGATCCTCCAAGGTAGCTTTGCAGAGCGACTTTGTGGAGTAGGATGCACATAAAAATAAAAAAAAAAAGTGCGGTGTGAATCGCTTCGCGCTCGGAGCTCGTTAGGCCGAAGAAGCGAACGGAAGTCGCTCCGCTTCGTCCATTCCCGAACAATGCGCTCTTCTCTGACGACGTGCACAGTCTTATATCCGTTTCCCAATACAGCCTCGTCCGGAGCAGCTTCTCATGCATACAACACTCGCGTGTATCAAGAATCTTCACTGATATTGCAACTTCATCAAAAGTCGATTCTGTA
Source organism: Exephanes ischioxanthus (assembly GCA_958510785.1). Classification (NCBI taxonomy): domain Eukaryota; kingdom Metazoa; phylum Arthropoda; class Insecta; order Hymenoptera; family Ichneumonidae; genus Exephanes; species Exephanes ischioxanthus. The sequence goes on along the minus strand of OY294018.1, from coordinate 10,648,039 downwards.
ATTAAACAAACATTAGTCGACGATTCTTCAATTAGGGAATATATTATCTGCCCCGTCCTCGTATAATGAAATAATAATCGTAGTAGTAAAATAATTGTCAACTCTCTTGTGGAGGCAGAAATATATAGAATAGAATAGAATTTTATTTCCACTGCATGGCTTTCGCCTTTTACACAACCCGCCTCTCCACTTCTTACATGCTAATACAATAATTTTCTTTAGACAGAAACTTAAACTTAAACTCTCAATCAACGTTCCTTCGCAACATCCGGTATCCGCTGCTTTATCACATCTCAGAGAAATAACACACTTCCATGACTTTACATCTTTGGCACTCGTGTCTTACAAACTACCGGTATTGATGCGTTTCGGCAGAAATATTTATATGTTAATCTATATTCTATATTATCTAACCGAGTCAAAAATGTATTATATTTTTGACTAAGGGAGAAATTTCAAAAAAATTATCAAGTTAATTCGGGATTCTTGAATGAAGATGTCGAATAGCAATGAAACGGAGACAAGGTGAAGGAAAAGATGAACTAAGAAGTAAAAATATAATTATTCTTGTCTCAGTTTTTCGTATGAATAAAATCATGCGATGAAAAAAAAAACTGAAAAATTCATAAACATCCGGCGATATAATAACAAATGCTATCATTTGTAAACGAGAAACGCATTATTAACTACGGTTGAAATTACATCGTAACATTATCGTATACATTATCTCATCGAGTAAAAAGTATATTATATTTTTGATTAAGTGAGAAAATTCGAAAAAATTATAAAATTAATTCGGGTTCTTGAATGAATAAATTGAATAGCAATGGAAACAGAGACAAGGTGACGGAAAAGATGAACTAAGAAGTAAAACCAATAATAATTCTTGTCTCAGTTTTTTATATGAATAAAATCATGCGACGAAAAAAAAAGGTGAATAATTTATTAACATCCTGCGATAGAATAATAAATGCCATCATTTGTAAACGGGACACGAATTATTAACTGCGCTTGAAATTACATCGTAACATTGGTAGGAAATAAGAAATAAGCTTATTGACATTGACGGTGGAGTTAATTGAATACACGCCGGATGTCAATTTTACGCTACACTATATACAATATATATATATATGGATACATTGTACATAGATATGTACAGATATGCATGGACGATATACGTACCGATGTCCGGAGTCGATTCCCGGCTTTCCCGTGTGGCGGCACGCGGCGCGTGTGCCCCGACGCACGCACCCGACGCTACTCAAGCATACGCACAACTCCAAACACTTTACGAGCCGAGTAAACGCCCGCGCTTATTGTTCGTCCTTCCGATTCCATCTGCAAAGAAACACTGCGATATAAATCCCGTATGTATATGGCCTACATGTGTGTATATATATATATATATATATATACACGCAAGCCTCGGGCACGGTGAGGAGAATCGCATCGGAATGAAAGGTGTCTCGAATTGAACGTATAACCACCCGGGGCGACTCCGATAGTGGTAATTAATTTTTTCCCCGAGCTCCGAGACTCATTGAGGTCCGGTACTCGATCTACAGTCAAATCTCTCGCAAGTTAAATCCCGACGTCGAGCGGCACAATGGCTTGCCGCTGAATTCCAATTCTCATCCAATTTTTTGCAAATCAAATTTAAGTTCGATAAAGATTAATTTAGTTTAAATCCTTTCGGGTATCCTGTGTTAAAAGTCGTTGTTTTTTTTTTCAAAGAATTTACGCTTGCCCCGTCCGCCCGGTGAGCATCGAGTGCACACTTCAGCGAATTTTCAAACACTGTTCAAGGACATGTCCTCTTCGATCGCTCCGTAAAAAAAATTCAATTTTTTGTCAGTTTTAAAAAATACGAGCAAATAAATTCTTTTTTTTTTATTAAGAGTTAGGGGCATGTAAAGCGGGCTCAGTCGGTAACAAATCGGTTTCCCAATTTTCTCCACGGCTATCGATCGCTTGGACAAAAGGAAATTAGGTTTTCACGCATTTAAATACCGCCTACGAAAACCTAATTTGGTTTTCGTAGTCTATTTATAGACACATGAAAAACCTAATGTTCTTTTGTTCGAAATATTAATAAGAGCTTGAAATATGGGGAAACAATTTTGTTACCGACTGAGTCTATACGGCGATATTTCACACGCCCTTAAGGCGATGTGAAATATCGCCGCCGATAACAAAAACTGTACTGAATGCCGTTTCAAGACCGCATTCCGCCGAAGAAAAAGAAAGTTGTCTTTCTTTGCGTCTGTCGATTCCTCAGAGGAAGACAATGTTGTTTTTCCTCGGCGGTCTGCGGTATCAAAACGGTGTTCAGTACAATTTTTGAGGTTTATACCACACAACCTTAATAGTGCTTTGCGATACAAGTGCGGTAAAGCAAACTTTATACGCACGCTGCGAAGTGAGTCTTACCTCACAGTCCGCGTATGATGTTCGCAACACCGTACTAGTATCGCATAATATTTTCTGCAACGAATGCAGGAGAAGTGTTACTCAGTGCCGGCTGATTGTGGCCGATGTACAGCCAGCATGCGTAAAGTACGAGAAGCGTGCGTAAAGTAAAATCGGCCCGATGTGCGCACGCGCTGGGTGTTTATAGTACACTTGGCTGTAAAGCGCCACTTACGCCACTCTAGGCAGGCACGAAAAGTAGCGGTTTTCATGCATGAGTTACATAAAATTATCAAACGATCCCATAGTGTCAAGCAAAAAGTCCGTACGAAATTCAACGACATTCGAGGACAATTTCGACGACATTCCAGAACATTCCCAGGTTGTGTTGGGACACTTATTTAAAAAAAATAAAAATACGCATATCGCGCGACGTACGAAATAACATTTAGTTCGATACCAGTTTTCGTTTACGTTGGAATCGTTTCAGAAAAAAAGCCAACTCTCTATGCGCGAATGTGCACACGCAAAAATGAGATACGCATTTTTTAGGATTGTCGCTAGAAATATACATTTTGAAAAAGGCTCAAATTCGCCGAGAGATAACAAATTCAAGGGCGTTAGGCGAACTTCAAGGACATTCCAGGACTTTTTCAAGGACATGTGAAGTTCAGGTACAGTTCCAGGTCTTCGATAACTTCAACGACCGCTGGACATCATCGGTCCTCAAAGTACTTCGAGATCTACCTTGCCTTCTTCTCTCGCGCAAAAGTCCCGGTCCCAAGCTTTCGATTTACGAGAGCTCAGCCTGTCCGCAAAACCCAACAAACGTCTTGCAATGCGTTTACCATAGCTTTTCCTGTATACACAAGCAACCATGGGTAACGATGCTAGCCCCCCCCCCCCCCCCCCCCCCTTCCTTCCGACGAGTATAGCAGTATAGCACCCATCATGGCGTCCCTCCATACATACTTTAAATACATTCATATACATATATATGTATATATAAGAAACAATACACCACCCAAGGTATATAAGAATTTATACACACAAAGGTATACAAGGCAAGGATACATTGGGAACGAAGAAGCCCTACGCCTCCGGCGTCCACTCGGGCGCGTGGCGAATCGCTAAATGAACAACGGCCATCACCATCGCGGGCTCTCGAGCGGCCACGGCGGCGGCAGCAGCACCGGCAGCGTTATATTCACGTCCCCGCGTTCGCCCGCGCTCTTCTTCTATTACGTTTATAACGCGCTGTCTCGTTCGAACGAGCGCGGCAATTTGAGCTTGAAATATAAGTCGTCAGAGCACGGGTCGGCCGGGACTTCGTCGAGTCAATCTCGTCCCTACCGGGGACAACTATGAGGCGACAATCAGAATCACGGCGAGCCACTTACGTCGTCCTGCGAAATTCGTCTCAATTGAATTATTAACGCAGAAATGAAAACAAAGTGAAATAATAATAACAATAATAATCTCGGTTAAATTATACTTACGAGTGTCGCAGCGGCGACTCGGAGGTTAGATTGGTTGAAAACAAATGGCGGACGTTCCTCGGATCGGACAATACAAGTGTGCGCAGAGTTGTACACAGATGCGGGTTAATTCGTAACGAGGTACAACCGACGTGCATCGTCCCGTCGGATATAACGCTTTCGCGGCGGTCCCCGGACATTCGTCTACCTGCTTGGGAGACACGAGAAAGTAGCCGATGCCTCGATGGCGGTGGTCCACGGTAGTTTCGTTCCATGTTTAAGGCGTTGATGGCGTATCGGGCGCATCAGTGCCGCCGAGATGGAAGCTTATTGTTCGGCTTGTCACGCGAATTGAACGGAACGCGTCGGAGAGCCCCGACCGGCGAGGAAACTCTGGCCGCGCGAGGAGAGGGTTGGGGGGGGGGGGGGGGATGTTGTGCCGGGACGCCCGCGGACACAAAACGGACTTGGATAGATATTTTTCTTCTCGCTCTTCTGAGAGACCCAAGTTTTATCATCGAAGAATCAATTAAAGTCTAATAGGTATCGCATCGATTTTTCACGCAGCCTATCGTCGATGGATCTTAGAACTCGGGGGAATTTTATGGATCCAACTAATTCAATAGAATTGCTTTTTTTTAATCAGATTTTTTTTTCTCTCGTTGGTCGATTGTTTATACAGTAGGGTGGGAAATTTTTTTTTTAGTTTCGAGCCGAGTTTCGGTATCAAATGTATCGAACTAGGAACAAAATGAGGCGCAGATTCGTTTCATTTCTCTGAAGTACAAAAAACCATTACGGCGGTCAATTAATTCTAGCGTTATAAAATATATAAGATGCAGAGGATGTTAAGGATCTTTGAAATGTTGATTCTGTGACCGATTTCAAAAAACTGCTGTATATTATATTTAAAAAAAAGAGACTGTACTATAGGATTATCACTGTTAGTAGAAATTGTATATTTAATGCACCGGACTGGAAGTTTTTATACAAAAAATGGTACATTAAATTTAATGTACAATTGTGGTGAAAAATTAATAGACTTTTGCCCAGATAGACAAGCGCCATGAAAAGTACCATTATTGGCGCGATATTTGCGACACATGCGGCACATCTCGCAATTATTGCGCCAGCGGCTACTTTTCGTGCCGCTTGTCTATCACGGTAGAGCGAAATTAAAGTGAATTATTGGAGTTAAATTACTGTTATAGTAAAATTAAAGTAAAATATTTAAAATATAGTTTTTACAAAGTTTCTAATATATTGTACGTTAATTTTTCGTCACAATTGCGGTGAAATTTAGATACCAATTTAAGCATAAAACCTTCGAGCACATGTGCGTTAAATTTCATATGAATTTTTGTTACAGTCACTGTTACAAAAATTGTAAATTTAATGCACTGAAAGCTTTTAAACAAAAACTGGTACATTAAATTTAATCTACAATTGTGATGAAAACTTAATGGACTTTGAAAGTGAAAATTAAAGTAAATTATTAAAAGTAAAGGATTTCTGAAGTTTTTAATATACAGTACATCAATTATTCATCAAAATTGTACGTGAAACTTAATATACCAGTTTATGCATGAAAACTTCGAGCACCATTACATTAAATTTCATACGATTTTTTTTTTGTTTTACAGTCTTGAATGAAATATTGTGACGTAAATTTAGGCGTGAATGGGATCGAGGATAGAAGAAGAGATGCGCGAGAAATTCGTTTTAGTTCCTGTTGGACTTGAGGGAGCGCCGAAGCTCGATCATGGGTGAACGGACCACCGGGATAGTTATCGGGCTCCCACGCAGCCGAGGCTACACTTCTATTCCATCCAAAGCAAAACGAACGAGTCTTCGACACTTTTTTTTTTTTTTTTTTCTTTTTTTTAATCTCTCGTGTCCGAGCATCGAATTAGTGATCGAGAGGCGAGAAGCTACCGAGATAGCTCCCGTTTCCACGCTTCGCGGAGCTCTATACCGACAAAAAGGATATCGCGCCTTCGCCCCCTCTGTCAAAGTCTTTTGTAGCGACCAGATTCGATTGCCGAAGCCGTGTGCCACGATCGAATGGCGTTAACTTCCATAACCGAATCGAATATCTGTGGCCGCGTCGTATATTCTTTTCATCGCGGTTACGACGTTTCGAACACTTTATATAATTTGTGTTCAGACCGATTCGGTCACGGCGTTTTCCCATGCCGAATATTCGAGCCTCGCAATTTTTTTTCTTCTACTTTCGCCACTCGACTTAATTTTTAGGTTCGCTTACTTCGGTACGTACACTGAGAAAAAGAAATGGTTGGATTAAACAAATACGCGGTGACATACGTTCAAAGGTGTATTTCAAGTTCAAAGGTGTTCAAAGGTGTTTGGTTGGTTCAACAAAAATGTCTGCTTCAATCGAAAATTTTTGAATTAATTGAAGCAAATAATCGTTTAACAGAACAATGCTATATTTGTACCAAACAAATAACAGCTTTGAACGTATGTCACCGCGACTTTTGGTTAATCCAACCATTTTTTTTTCTCAGTGTATAGATTTTCCGTGGAGTTGAAGAAGGAAATAAAAAACGTTGGAATTTGAAAAAATATCTGAATGGCGACGAAGAATTAACAAAAATGGCATCTTTACTTTCTGCGAAACCGCACGTACAGTCATTGAAAGACCGAAATAAAAAAAAATCGTTAAAACCCTAATCGCCGAAATGATAGACGATCTACCATTTTCCAGTTCGTGACTTTCAAACAGTTTAATATGTAGTAACAAAGTGGGGTAAAAAAGATGGCAACAAAAAATTCAGCGGCACCTCAAAGTCTAGTTTTATTGACGGCAGAAAAATAAAGTGTTACCGCGAAAAAAGAAGTCACCGCGATTTGTTATTGGAGAAAAAAAAGTTCCAAGTAGGTGAAAGGTTTAAAAAGTCTTCTCTTCGCTTTAAAGTAATTTTGCTCTGTATTTTGTAAGCGAACTTAGTGCCTGCGTTAGATTATGCTCTAATGTTATTATTCCTGTATTCTTAAATGCATTACGTAAACCGCACTCAAACTTTTCTGCGATTTGCTATATGTACCGCTTATCTGTATCGTTTGCTCCTCAGGGGATTTATCCGAGGACACAATAAACGATCTCTTATCTGCCTACCTAAAATACCTACGCGCACAACTGCGTTACAAATTTGAAAAAAATTCAGAGGTACCCCGAAGTCTACTTTTATCAAAGGCACGAAAAAAAAAATTGTTTACAAAAACAGTTCATACAGTTTTTGTAGCAAAAATAAGTCACCGCGATTCGTTATCGACGAAAAAAAAAGTTCTACGTGGGTGAAGGTTTAAAAAGTCGAAATTTGATCCTCCCATTATGCCCACTCACACAATGGCATTGAAAAATTGATAGGTACCTCGAAGTCTAGTTTCATTAAAGCCACAACAAAAAAAATACATACCGTAAAAATTCATATAGTTCTTGTAGGAAAAATAAGTCACCGCGATTTGTTGTCGGAGAACAAAAAAAAGTTCTACGTAGGTGAAGGTTCAAAAAAATCTAAATGTTATACACGTATAGATCTCATTATGCCATCGCGCACCTTGTCGTTTTTCTCCGTCTCTCGTAACATCGCGCAACCGGAAGTTATCTATCATCGTCACGATAATACGTAACGTTTTTTTTTTTTTTTTTTGCAGATGAACAGGCGCATATTTTCAACGAATTGTCAGCTAAATCAACGATAAATGATTCGCAATTTCTTCGAGAGAAAAAAAAAAAAATCGCGAAATATTATGTCGCGTTGATTGTTGGCGAGTCGGGGATTGCTGCTGTAATGGGGCACGAGAGGGCGAAGAGTTTCGTCGCCGACGAAGAAAGGACTCTGTCGAGCTGTCGAGTGAAAGAGGCTACCACCGGTAGAAAAAAAACGGACGAAGAGGCGGGACCGTCTGACGAGCTGGTAACTGGCTGTGAATAATTTAATAGATATTGCGTTCCGTCCTTCCACAGTTTTTTTTATATTTATTTTCTTTATTTTTCAGCCCAAGCTGACCGCTTTGGTTCTTTCCATCCGTCCTGGACTCGCTCTCGCGGTCTTTAGACCCAAACTCGACGACCAAACTTCGTGGGATTCGTTTCTTTTTTTTCTTTTCGGACACTTTTCGGACTGTCCGCCACTGCCGAATGTACGGCAGATCGACAATGCGACTTCGTAATTAGGATCGCGTGACTTGGCGAAAAAATACTCCGAGCGAGTCTCACAGCGGAGCGTATAAGCTCCACAAGCCGTACGAGCCGATTATATCTGATCACTCGGGACATTGTTCTAACAATGCTATCATGAGCACTTGACGAGAGAAAAAAAAATTCGAGCCGAGTGACTGCCAAAGTTTTTTTTTTTTCGATCGTTTAATGTTTAAGGACGAGGACACAGTACTCGGTTATTGATTTCCACGGTCGTGCCCGATTGCACAATCGTAAAGCCTCGTTGACGAAATCGGACACGATTTGCTCTGCGTCAAATTTGCAAACGAGCAATGACGTCAAAATGGTTTTGTTCCTTTATTGCGTGAGAGTCGAATTCGTACGGTGTAAAAGTAGCAAATATACCGAAGAGTAAAATAATCAAACGTACATTTTCTCAGTGCGGAAATTGAAACATGAAAAATAGTGTGTACACAATAAAAAAAAAAAAAATGTCTCCTTTTCCCACAAGAAAAGGAGAATGTATGCAAAATATGATCGTCATATCGAACTTTATGGCATTCATATGGAATTAATATATTTTCTGTAGACAGATTTCACATATGTATTTGCATATATATGCCAAAAGAATATATCCATATTAGGGTGTTTCAAAAAAGGAATTTTTTAAATATTTTCCTCGCACCTTTTTGAAGTACAGATTTCGATCCCAAATTCAACCTCGCGACGGTAGGTCTAAGCAAAAAATCTTAAAAGATTCCGCATTCGTCGTTTATACCCAAAATATAAGAAGTCGAATTTTTTCGGTACAGACGTTGAATGCGGCATCTCTTAGGAATTTTTGCTTGAGCCCGTCTTTCGCAAGGTTCAATTTGAGATTGAAATTTATACTTGTGGAGGGTGGAAAGAATTTTATTCAACAAATTCACAATACTGCACATTTTTAGAGTTTCTTACGTACAAATTTTTGTTAAATAATTGAAGAATAGGTATTTTGGGTTTACTCAAAATACCAATAACATATCAAGCGTGACAAAAAATTAATTTCCCACCCTGTAGAAGTATATATTTCGGTCTAAAAACATATCTCGCGAAAGGCGGCCGTTGTCAATTACATTTAAAAGGTGCCGCATTTTTTGGGTTCAAACGTCGAATGCGGCATCTCTCAGAATTTTTTGGTGGGGACCGCCTTTCGTGAGGTTCAATTTCAGATCGAAATCTATACTTTAAAAGGGTGGGAGGAAAGTTTAAAAACCGTTCTTTTTGAGAAACACCCCAATCCACATATAGATAGATATTTTATTAGGTACTGGGATAAATCCCCTAAGTGCCATGCAATACAAAAAGCACCAGTAGCAAGTCAATATTTCCTTAACTAAACTAAACTCAAACTTGTAACTAAAATATGAGTAGTACAGATAGCCCAAGTTTAGATCACGCGCCACGTTACAAATTTATAGAAAGTCTTAAGAATACAGAAAAATATATAATGCGAGATGCAACATTTTTTGGCAAACAATTTTTCACGTTGTCTATTTTTGCTTCCCCATGGAGGAAGCTTTGTTTCGGTGAAATTTCGATATTTTTGTGTCAGTGTTAAAAATGTTCCAAAACATCGAAAAATCACATTTACAAAAAATATCCGAATGTATTTTTTTTTCTTTTTCATGTGGACAACTCTATTCGGCTGATTTCTACGAGGGATGGAAGTTCGGGCCGAAAAAAATGCGTCCGAGATTTTCTTCGAGAAAAGTGTGTCCGCGGTTCGCACACGCACGTCAGTTGCAGACCGTTGCACGGTACATGCGGCTGTGTCTAATACCGTAAGGACGTTGCAACTCGCTCGGGGAATGTTTAGTCCCGGCGATGGCGGTACATAAACAAGTTTCCGACTCTCTTGTCTCTCGTTCGCCGTGCAACAAACTCAGATACGGTGCGATATCAATTATCGTTACTTAGCAGTTAAACCGCACGGCGTGATCGTAAAAACGGTGCTGCCGCTGCCGCCGCCGTGCCTTTTAATAGCGAAGTTGCCGTTTTCTCTCGCGCGTTGGGAGTTTCGCGTCGGGCAGAGCGTGCGACTCTGTAAATGCGATTTTTTACGATCAGCAACAACCACGAGCGCGTAACGTGTGTCCCTCTCGTCCAATGAGACGAACCGTCTCGGTTACCTCCTCAATGGGCCAACGAGAGAACCTCTGCCGATCGTAAACGCGAGGCAAATTATTGCGCTACTCATGAGAAAAATTAGATACTCCTCGAGCGATTCTCGTACACCCCGAGACACAACGCCGCAACACAATACTGCCAGCGCGAGAATCGTATTACTCTTCATCTCTCGGCTACCTATGGGGATTACCGGTTCGCGAATAATCGACTTTCCAGAAGTCACAACGCCCGGCGAACTTCACCGGGTGAATTCTCTCCTTCGGCGATCGTCCAGGCAATTTTTCTTCGAGACATTTTTGCCGGATTTTTTTTTTCTTATCTCGAATTACTGAAGACCGTCTAACTTTATATTGCAGTCCAAGCTACAAACGTTTTTATAAAAACGGGCGGTATTGTATAGGTGAAAAACAATGAATCATTGTCAAGAAACCATTTCGATAATTTTTGTTTTTTTATACAAATTAAAAAAATTTATGGGAATTAAATCTTTTGATCGTGAACATTTTAACGATATGGTTATTTGTCCGGATATGAATAACTGAGAATAATCTTTAATTCTTTTCCATCAGATTTTTATTTTTCAACACGCAGCAATTAACAAAACTGACTGTGTTATTAATCGTCACTAATTTGTTTACGTTGCTATTTAATTATATTGAAAACTTCAGTCGATTTATTAGAATAGCTTCTCGTGTCGCAATGACACGCATTGCGGCTCTCGGGAATATATTTTATTTTGAAGTATCCCCTCCGTCATCCGGAGGTTCTATTTATTAAGAACCTTCGTTCTCGAAGTACGCATGCTTTATCTGCCCGTATGCTCTCCGTTTATGCGGAATTGCTGAAGGACGCCTAATTTGATATTGCGTTCCAAATTAAAAACCTCCTTTTTTATCGGGCGTTTTGCATACGTATAAATAATTAATCATCCATAAGAACCCATTTCGATTATTCTTTTTCGCATAAAAATTTAGAAAATTTACTGGAATTAAATCTTTTCATCGTCATAAAAAAAATTTGAACGTTGTGGCTTTTTCCGGATATGAATAACTGAGAATAATATTTATTTTTTTTTTCATCAGATTTTTATTTTTGGACACCTAGAAATTAACAAAACTGCCTTTGGTATTGATCGTCATTAAATTATATTAAAAACTTCAGTCGAATTATTAAAATAATTTTTAGTGTCGCAAGGTCATGTATTACGGGTTCCGGGAAAATATTTCATTTCGAAGCATCCCCTTAGTCGTCCGGTGGTTAAATTTATCGCGTACCTCCGTTCTCGAAGTGCCAGCACATGTTTCACCTGCCCGTATGCTCTCCGTTTATGCGGAATTACTGAATGCCGCCTCATTTCATATCGCGGTCCAACTTAAAAATCCCTTTTTCTCAATCGCGCGTGCCTACATACGTAAAAATAATTGATGATCCACAAGAACTCATTTCGATTGTTCTTTTTCGCATAAAACATTTAGAACATTTACTGGAATCCTTTCATCGTAATAAAAAAATTTTCACGATGTGGCTATTTTTTCCGGATATGAATACCTGAGAATAATTTTAATTTTTTTTTCCATCAGATTTTTATTTTTCAACACCTAGAAATTAACAAAACTGACTTTGATATTGATCGTCATTTAATTATATTGAAAACTTCAGTCGATTTATTAAAATAATTTTTAGTGTCGCAAGGTCGTGTGTTACGGGTCTCGGGGAAATATTTGATTTCGAAGTATCCCCTTAGTCATCCGGAGGTTAAATTTATCGTGTACCTTCGTTCTCGAAGTGTTAGCACATGTTTCACCTGCCCGTATGCTCTCCGTTTATGCGAAACGTGTAATAACGCACTCGCCATATATACGCGCAGGCATTACTAATTCTGTTAAAGTGCGTTACATAGATATGTTGCAGTAGTTTATTGATGCGCGCGCGTAGCGGAGCTCTCGCCGCTCGAAAGAGGTTCGTCTTAATATCCTGCAATTACTGTTTTATCCAATACAGAAGATTATTATCGAACCGACATATTTAATCTTTGTATTTTCTCGCTTGTTAATGGTAAACATACTTTATTATTATCTGTATCATTTGTCAGTTTTAATTACACATCGGACATAATTAATGTTTCATTATTAATGAGTTTACACGACTGCGTGGCGCTACTGCATCGATCTAAACGAGTACAAGTTCATTTGCCATTCCTATCGCGATTTTTCGCTCCGGCGTATATTTCCGTCTCTGAAATAAATATTTCTCCGACTCACCGGCTCGTAAATGAAAGCCGATGGATCGTAAGGTTTTTTTTTACAACACCGATTAAACTATGGGCCACTTTTGTTGGAAAATTAAAAAAAATAGTATTATAAAAATGTTATTATTTTTTTAAGTCCAGGATAAATGTCCCGCGATCAAAATTAAATGGCGGTATGTTTAGTTTTATTTTTTGACACATGTGATTTGCGACGTCATTTGCCATTGCCATCGCAATTTTTTGCTCCGGCATATATTCACGCGTCTGAAATAAATATTTCTCCGACTCACCGGCTCGTAAATGAAAGCCGATGAATCGTAAGGTTTTTTTTTACAACACCGATTAAACTATGGGCCACTTTTGTTGGAAAATTAAAAAAAATAGTATTATAAAAATGTTATTATTTTTTTAAGTCCAGGATAAATGTCCCGCGATCAAAATTAAATGGCGGTATGTTTAGTTTTATTTTTATTTGTTGACACATGTGATTTGTGACGTCATTTGCCATTGCCATCGCAATTTTTTGCTCCGGCATATATTCACGCGTCTGAAATAAATATTTCTCCGACTCACCGGCTCGTAAATGAAAGCCGATGAATCGTAAGATTTTTTTACAACACCGATTAAACTATGGGCCACTTTTGTTGGAAAATTAAAAAAAAATAGTATTATAAACATGTTATTATTTTTTTAAGTCCAGGATAAATGTCCCGCGATCAAAATTAAATGGCGGTATGTTTAGTTTTATTTTTATTTGTTGACACATGTGATTTGCGACGTCATTTGCCATTGCCAACGCAATGTTTTGCTCCGGCATATATTCGCGTGTCTGAAATAAATATTTCTTCGACTCACCGGCTCGGAAATGAAAGCCGATGAATCGTAAGGTTTTTTTTACAACACCGATTAAACTGTGGGTCACTTTTGTTCGAAAATGTTTTTTAACCAAAAAACTGTATTATAAAAATATTATCAATTTGTTAAAGTTCGGGATAAATGTCCCGCGACCAAAATTAAATGGCTGTATGTTTCGCTTTATTTTGATTTGTTGACTCATGTGATTTGCGACGTCATTTGCAATTGCCATCGCAATTTTTCGAACGGCATATATTTGCTTGTCTGAAATAAATATTTCTCCGACTCACCGGCTCGTAAATGTAAGCCGTTGAATTTAAAAATATATTATCAATTTTTTAAAGTCAGTTTCACATATTCCGTGACCAAAATTGAATAGGGGTATGTTTTGTTTCGTTTCTTTGACTCATTTCATGTGATATAATCTCCGGAAGCAAAAAGGGTTAAAATATCACATTTTTCTCATATAAACTATTTTTCTCTGGATAAATAACTGTTTTCCCGACTGCGCTAAAATAACCACATTCCTTGCATGCAAAAAGGGCGGAAAATAGCCTATTATTGACCGATGATCATTATTAACCTGTGCGCATGCGCAGTACAATTTCATTACTCCCTAGGGAGTAATAGGGATCATTACTCCCTCTGGAAGCTCTATTATTCCCGGGGGCGTAATGGTCATTGGCGAATATGATGATTTTGCGATGCAAGAAATGTGGTTATTTGAACAAAGTCGGAAAAAAAATATCGTATGCGACAAGGAAGTGCATTTTCACCTCGTGTGAATTTCTACCCTCGCTACGCTCGGGCATCAAACTTCACACTCGGTGAAAATACGCACTTTCCTCCCTTGTGGCATAATATACTATTTCCGCAAATCGGAGCAAGTAGTACCATAAAATAAAAATTTAATATGTATATACATTAATATTAAATTACGACTCGACCGGCAAAATGGTGCTTCGAAAGTTGGCCGAGTCGTCATTCGCGAGCTTTTTTTTAACGGGAAACATTAAAAGTTTTCAAACTCTTACGGGCCATTTGACAAAAGTCGACGCATGTAGTGAGGATTGTTTTCATGGTCGTCTTCCGTTTGACTGAATATAATTGCCAGAAGGGAATATTCGAGGGACGTAAAGTTAGAGAAAAGCAAAAGCTCGACCACCCGGAGATTATTTCTTCTGTGTGGACTTCCGGTAGCGTTTCCGTCGCCCGAACTCGAATAGTGCAAGAGTCGCGTTTTAAAGTTTGCCGTCGCCGAGGCGGCGTTGTATCTTCAACTTCGCTCAGGAACATAAAGAATTCCTCGAGAATGCACTCCGATGCATTTCACATTCATGAATAACTCAACGTTTCGTAACACAATCTTGATACTAATTAATTATCTTGTTCTATGAATTAAACGGGATGCAATCCGTGAAGAAAAACGCAAATGAAGATTGATGAACGAATATTGTTTCTAAATGTTTCCTCGTAGATTTTTCATGCGCGTTGATTTTTCTACGTTGATGCTTTTAAACGACGCGAGTCGTGTGTTTGCGCGGGGTGTGAATTTACCGGGGGTCGAGAATCACGACAAAATAGGTACCCCTCGTCGAGATTACCAGATAATTTAACTACCGCTGATAACGTGAATTTTTTATCTGTACGAATTTTTAAGGTCTCTACATAACAAACATGTCTTGTCCACAAACCTTCACAATTTTGTTTTCCTAATTAATTTTTGTTTTTTTTTTAGATCAAAATTTAATTCTTCGATGATGAAAATTAATTTTGCACCTTTGCGGTCAGATACTTGTTAAACGTAAAAATATTTCTTTACTATACAACAATTGTGTCCAATTAGCGTAACAACGAATGTGCATAATTAGATTTGTGAATTCTGTATATAATCGTGCCGCTGAAAGTCAAAATGGATTTGTTTATCGTTATCGTTGTTGACATTATTATTTCTATACGCATGTTTTAATATTTATCAATCGGACAGAGTTAAATTGTTCGGTATCAGGAAGTTACATAAAAAAAAATAACGTAGGATGTTGTATATATTTCTTTACTTCTTCTTGTTTCTATTATGTTGTATATATATATATACAAAAAATTTTTTTTGTATATATTTATATACAAAATTCACTATTTTTGTCTTGTTAATTACATTTTTTTAAAGAAAATATATTTTCGACGTTTGCGAACAAATGCTTGTTAAACGTACAATTATTTTTTGAGTGTACAACAATTCTGTCCAATTGGCTTAACAGCGAATGTGCATAATAAGGTTTGTGGACTTCCGCGTATAATCGTGCCGCTGACAACCAAAATGGATTTGTTTATTATTATTATTATATTATTATTTCTACTCGCATTTATTATATTCATCAATCGGATATAGTAAAATTGTTCTATGTCAGGAAGTTTCATTTTTTTAATAAATACCGTCGAATGGTGTATATATTTCATTTTTTATTTTTGTTTCTAGTATTCGTACACGAAGTGGAGAAACTCGCTGAAAATCATGAGATATAAAGGGTAATCGAGCCCAATTGCGTCTCGTTACCGGGAGAGTTCGTAACCCTTCGTAAAAACGTAAGGGACTCGGGGCGAGGAACGAAAATGACAGGGTAAGTTGAGGAACTGAATAAAGTATGAATGGATAGGGTTACGTACTACATTTAACATCCCTGTCCTGCCCAAAAACATCCACCATTTACGTCTTATTACATTTTTTTTTTTTTTTTCAAAATTAAATTTTTCGATAAAGAAAATAAATGTTGGACCCTTGCGGAGAAATGCTTGTTAAACGCACAAGTATTTTTTACTGTACAACAACTGTACTCAGTTGGCTTAAAAGTGATTGTGCATTATTAAGTTTGCGAATTTTCACATGTAATCGTCCCGCTCAAAGCCAAAATGGATTTGTTTATAATTATTATTTCTACTCGCTATTTTTTATATTTAGGAAGTTATACTTTTAAAATAAATAACGTAGAATGTCGTATATATTTTTTCATTCTTATTGTTTCTAGTAAGCGTACACGGAGCGGAGAAACTCGTGGAAAATCATGAGATATAATGGGTACACGAGCCCAATTGCGGCTCGTTGCCGGGAGAGTTGGTAACCCTTCGTAAAAACGTAATGGACTCGGGCTAGGAAGGAAAATGACAGGGTAAGTTGAGGAACTGAATAAAGTATGAATGGATAGGGTTACGTATAGACGCAATCCCTTTGCGGATAGTTGCCGTATTATATGCGCTCTCTGTGCGAACGACTGATGATAGTGTATACGCGAACACGTTAACTGCAATGCCAAAGTGGCCAACTTCGCCAGCCGGTAGTCTTCGACATTTTTCCTCGAGCAATTGAAGACCTTTTCTTTGGTCTGGCGTTCGTTCGCACGGCGTTAAATCGAAACTTTCAATGACTCGCTGCAGTATAAATATTTGTCTCGGTGACAATTACATTTTTTTAAATGTAACTATCAAGGCAATACTGGAGCATAAAAATACTGGCAAAGGCAATACTGGAGCATAAAAAATGAAAAAAAAAAAATTATATTGAAACGCAAGAAACTTTATTCAGGAACGAGTAAGAAATGCATATTGAAATTTGCATACTGGAGCGAAAGAAAGAAGAAAAAAATATATGTTGCCAAAGAAGAAACTTTATTCAGGGACGAGCGAGAAATGCGGAAATATCAATTAAAATTAATTGGCCCTAATTACAACGATTAATTCTTACTTGCAAGTAAGAATTTATGAAAATGAGCTCTGCTTCGCGAACCGCAAATTAATAGTCAAGGGTTAAATGTAACGTTCTCACTTGGCGATTGCCATCGAAAAAAAAATTCATCTTCCTTTCTACGAAAAAAATATTACGGTACATATTTTTCAGGCGATTGTCTGGCTCCAAATTTCCCGGAAGAAAATTCTATGTAGCAACAACTTTGACAGAAAACTTCACAATTCTCGATGAGAAAAGAAAAAAAAAATTGTTATCCCTTTTTTGCTCCGAAATTTGAATTCCCAACATTTTTGCCGCGGGATAAATATTTTTAAAGATAAAAAAAAGATTATGATAAAATTTTTATTTTTGCTCCAGGTAGGCGATTCGAGATATACGCGATAGACGATCATCTCTCGGATGGACGAAACTTGGGTTTGAAGCCTCGCAGCCTCTCGGCGATCTATCCGCGCCGATGAAATATCGCCGTTTGAACGCAACACAAGCCGTGCTTTTTCTCGAGCTCCGATTCGCCAATGTTAACGGCGCCAAATTCCCTGTAGAAAATTCTACATAGCAACAGCTTTGAGAGAAAAATTCACAATTGTCGATGAAAAAACAAACGAAAGTCTTATCGCATTTTTGCTCCGAAATTTGAATTCCCAAAATTTTTGCCGCGGGATAAATATTTTTAAAGATAAAAAAAGATTATGATAAAATTTTTATTTTTGCTCCAGGTAGGCGATTCGAGATATACGCGATAGACGATCATCTCTCGGATGGACGAAACTTGGGTTTGAAGCCTCGCAGCCTCTCGGCGATCTATCCGCGCCGATGCAATATCGCCGTTTCAACGCAACACAAGCCGTGCTTTTTCTCGAGCTCCGATTCGCCAATGTTAACGGCTAGGCGTTTCCATCTCGATTACCTACACTCCCCCCCTTAAGAGTCTGAACGACGACCAGGCAGCGTGTTCGCGGTCCTTTCACTGTAATACACTAGTAGTACCTCGCGAACTCGTGAGTTCGTAGCACATACCTGTTTAGTAGCCTTTCTAGATGGGGGAATCTGTTGAATGGGTGTTGCTCTTCCGAGCGCCGCCCCTAACCAGTGAAGGTTGATAAAGGGTTTGCACCACGCACACCCGGGATCATTAATCCCTCGGAGCTCGGATATTATTTTCATGTCATTATAGGCATTATAAAAGCTTAACGAGGAACTTAAACTGATGCATGAATGCTACATACATACCGTGCACTTATTTCTTATTTTTAAAACACGCAACTATTTTTGTTTTTTGTTTTACCCTTTCGAGCTCGGTGTGCAAAAAAAACATGTGGAAGTAAAACATTTTCGAATGAATTTATTTACCCAATGGAAAAGCGATGGGAATTTACCTTGCCGTTCAAGTTTATACGGCACTTTTATGAGATGGTAGAGACGCACATTTTGTAACATACTCCGAGGGATTTTCAAAAATTTACATAGTATCGTAGAAAACGAAAAAATTATGATTTTTGCCATTTTTTTTATGATTATGGTATCGAAGATTATTAACTACGATTTACATTGGAACGTATAGTTCGTTAAACGATCATGTCACTGTTCGATTTTTAGCAGATTTATTTTTTATTTTCTTCGGAAGCCGAATTGATTAATTAATTTTATCATCGAATGCTTCGAAAACAATAAAAATAAATCGATCAGCTGTCGAACTCCAGTTTGTTTCTCTTCAGAACTATGATTATCATTTTACCTAATTAATTATATTTCCGAAAAAAAGCCAAAAAAATATTTATTCGACATAAACTCGGAATGTATAGAATGATTTTTTTTAAATTGGCAACGTACCGTTGAAATTCGTAATTAAATGTGTCTATATGTAAAATAATGTTCTTGCCTGCAGGAACATGTAACGGAACATGTTTTTGCACGTACGTTAACAGATCGTACCTATTACAGTTGGATTTTTAACCCTTAGAAGCATTTAAAACATTTTTTTACAAGTATGAAGTTTCAACTAGATCGGTTGGTTGTTAATGCATTTTTTTCTGGATTCAAAGCGGTGCATCACCCGTGCAAAAACTCAACAAATTTATTTTTTATTTTTTTGGGAAACCGAATTGATTAATTTATTTAATCAACGAATGCCTCGAAAAGACCAAAAATAAATCAGCTATCGAACTTCAGTTTAACTCTCATGGAAATTATGATTGCCATTTTTTACCCAATTAATTATATTTCCGAAGAGAGCAAAAAAAATATATTCATTAAAAATAAACTCGAAATGTCGGGAATTAATTTTTTAAAAATTGGGAACATAACGTTGAAATTTGTAAGTTAAATGTAAAAGAATGTTCCTGCCTCATTATATCGTACGCCCCTGAGTGGCAGAGGCCGAGCGGGTTGTGCACGTGAAGTCGGCACAGGTGGGGCAAGGGCGTCAAGTATCCACCATTTTATTTTTTAACCCTTTTTGCCACCGATTACGGTGGTGGAAGAGGCCGGAGTCGGGAAAATTGTGCGGCTGCACCGGTTGCCCGGCTAAGCCAACTAAGCCGAACCAGGAATCGAGCCCAGACATCGGCGAGCACGCGGCATACGTGGTATCGATCAATCCAGTAATTTGACGGTTCACCCTACCGTAATACCATAATGGCTTGCTGATGGGCATTGTTGCTCGCTCCCTCGTTGGCCTGATCGGTCTCTCCCGTCCCGCTTTGTTGTACCATTATTATCAGGCTTCCAGAGTCATGTCGGAAAAATTACTCACGTACTCTCTTTCCCATAGCGACAAATGCCTATCCACTTTATTTCTTTTCAACCTTATTCGTATTCACTTACGAGCAAACTCCATTCGATCGATTTAGATCGATTTTTTCGCACGGGAAATCACACTCTATCCTCCGATGATAAAACAGTTTCCTGCCATGGAAGAATAGCGTCGTTTAAGATTTTACGACATAGACTGTTTAAAAAAATTATAAACTTGATGTACCGGATTGGAAGTTTTTATGCAAAAACTTGTACATTAAATTTAATGTAGAATTGTCATGTAAAATTAATGGGATTTTAGAGTGAAATTAAAGTAAATTATTGAAATTAAAGAACTTTTATGGTAAAATTAAGGTGAATTATTAAATTTAAGTATTAAAGTATATACGTTAATTTTTCATCATAATTGAAGATGAAATTTAATATACCAGTTTATGCATATGAAACTTCCAGTACCTGTACATTAAATTATATACGAAATTTTTTTACAGTGTTGCCATCGAAAAATAAATTTGGAATTCTTGGGCGAGACAAAAGTACGAACTGATAAAGTTATCGTTGAAAAAAATTCAATGGGGAGAATAGCCGACAACCGGTGATGTATCTCCGCACAGATAACTGCTTTACCCTCGGAGGATTTTTGCATAACCAACTGTTTTGCCTCCCAGATTCTTTGATCAGTGAATTTGATTAATTTTGTAATTTTTTTTTTTACCAAATTTTCATTCAACTTCCCTAATCATCATCTTTATTTGTGTTAAACGGTTTAAATAATAAACTACAATAGAAATAAAAGTTAATAAATAATCGTGAAACGTGACATGTTTTTAATTTTTTTTCTTTTTTTTCATAATTTTTATCAGAAATGTACATGTTTAAACAGTGCAGGCGATCATAATGTGCTTTTCCTTCATTAACAATGCATTAATCATTGCTGTTTGTATAATAAACATTATCATCATTATTTGCAATAAACGTGCGTCATAACCGACGCGTCATTTTTTTTTTCTTCAACACGTACGTGTATCATTATATATACGCCGTATATATAATTAACATTGTCGCAAGTTCGATGATTGATTAAAATATTTGTTAGCATTTGCAGTACATTCGCGGATACCGTCAATAAATAGAGCATCTACATAAATATGTGAAACGTATGATATATCGTACTGTATATAACAATAACACCTCATATAGGCACCTGAATCTTGTTTTTTGTTTGTTTTGTTTTTTTTTTTTTTGTCGTCGAGCTACATAAATCCTTACTTTTATCATTCGTTCGGTTCGCGTCGTTAAAACATTGGGAATCTACGAGAGATGCGCAACCTTAAGAAGAATTCGATTATCGGATCTTATCCGTTTACATAGGATTGGAAAACTTGCGTGTTCCGTTAAAACTCAATTATCTTAACTCTGCGAAGTACGATGCTCTCGCATATATAATTGAAAAGTCAATAACAAAGTTATTCCTTTGAGAAAAGTATGGAAGAAAATTTTTTAAAAAATCTGGAACGGAAGGATTACAACTCTGAAGATGCCATTCAAATTTGACAATGACTCATCGAACCATTCTAAAATATGGTAAATACGGCAACAAGCAAATAGCGGTACGCTCAGCAAATTTTTTCTACTTCATTTTACAATTTTTATTTGTGTCATTACACGACGAATCAATTGGCCCGTCCGCATGCTTCGAGATATAGGCTTTATCTGCTTGGAAAAAAAAATTCCCCGAAGCTCCAGCCTTTTTCATTACTCGACATGAAGCTCCAGCGTCGAGTTGAGTAGATTCGAACTTCCCCATCATATCTCTACTGCCTCATCAAGGCGCTAGCATAAAGATTTCGTCCAGGATTTTTTTTCGTCAAAACAAAAAAAACGACCTTAATCGTTTGTTATTAACAAATAAATAAACATTTATTAAATCGTCCCATCATTAGATAGAAAATGTTATAATCAAGGATCTGTCAAAATTTTAACTCAATCGGACGAATGAATTTTGAGATGCGATGTATTAACAATTAACAATGGATGTCCGTTGTTAATTGTTAATTGCTAATAAGTCCTTTGTTAATTGATATTTATCAATGAAAAAAAAATCAAACTTCATAGCACCTTGTACTAATTGTGTGTAAAAAACCGATCTTGTCCTTTTACGACCAGCTTTAAAAAAATGTTGAAAATCGACCTGTTTTTTAGACCAAATCCTTATGGTAGTGCCTTAAACTACCGTATCTATTGAACGGGTCGCCGAATCCTCGACAAATTTTTATTGCACATTCGATGAGTCGTCGATATTTTTATAGAAACTGCAACATTTTTCCAGACTTTTCTTCAAGGTGTTTTATAACTTTGAAAACAAAAAATGTTGAATTTATGCAACATCGTACCTCAATGGGTAAATCGCCGACGTCTTCGTTGCCAGTTTGGAGTATCTCATAGGCTCTAGGTACAGATTGAACTTTTTTTTTTTTCATCAGTTTCGTTAACGATAATGAAAAATGTTTTCTATTAATATTTTTAAGCCTGCATCTTAAACGTGCATTTCATAGCTGCCTCGTGTTTATATCACCGGTGTAAACTCGTCGACGATGCGAAGGAAGCTCTATCGTATTTTGGAAAGCGTACATGCCTCGGACAGATTTCTGATTTTCCTTTGCGTCACCATGAAACGTTTATTTCAGACTATCGACGACACTAAAAGTTTCAACGAGAATCCGAAAGATAATGAAGACAACGGGGAGCTCGGGGAGAGTGTTCTCCGTCGTAAACGGCATGAATTTGATTTTCTCATCGATGTTCGATCTATTGCAAAAAAAATAATACGTAGAAACTTTAATTGACGCAGAATATTTTTTTTTTTGTACGTTATAAAATGTGTGCCTCCGAGAAACTCGGAAGAGATTTCGTGCCTGAATCTAATAGAGATTTATCGAAGTTCGTCGTCTCTCGTTTTCATTTCGGCCCACAATATATCTCCGTCTACCATTCACAGCCCGTGTAAAGTGATCATTATTATCTTAAGTTTCTTTCGCGTGCAGCATTTTACTTTTAATAATTTTTGTTTATTATATTAATTAATTTTTCTTTTTATCGCGTCGTTAAAAAGTGACGATTATATAAGTTACGAGAGCTTGATCCTCATGAGGCCGTTATATTATTATTTATAATTAATGTATCATCAATTTGTAGCGAAGACGAAATTGCTTATCAGTGGCCTATGTCTATTGACGAGCGTGAGTGAACACATTATTTCTCTTGGGAAAACGAGTTCTGCCCCCGGTCTGTACGTTTGATTAGACAATATCGCAATGTCAGAGGCTGGGATGAGCAACTGTCGAGGGACAGTTTAAATTTTAACGCTTCTCCACTCGAAACGGTGTTCAATTACGCTGTCCCAACTTAAGGCCATGTGAAAGATGTACCACGTGACATATGAGTGCGAGAGAGATACATGCATTTTTCGAATCAATGGCATTTAACACCGGTTGACATTTCGAATAAAACGGAAGCATCATCGAACGCGATATTAAATTGTACATTGGCTAATGCTTTGCTTTTTCCCGAAAAGTCTACGGTCTCTAAATCGCATTCATTACAGATTTTGGTTACCGACTGAGTCGTTTCACATGTCCTTAAGACCATATGAAACACCTCCATCCCGCGCTCAGTCGGTATCAAAAACTGTAATCAACTTTTCTCGCGAGTTTTCGCATGTACGGTCAAAAGAAAAGTCTCATCGGAAACGGACATCATCTCAGCTTCTGATGAGACTCTTATTTTGACTGTACTTACCAGAATCCATGAGAAAAGTTTATTACAGCTTTTATTACTGACCGCGGTATTGCACATGCTCTTAAGGGCATGTGGTACAGACTCAGTCGGTAACAAATCGCCTTCCCTGTTTTCTCCGATACGATTGATACGACGAGTAAAAGCAAATTAGGTTTCCATACTTATATCTATTGCCTACAAAAACCTAATTTGATTTTGGTCGAAGCATCAACCATCACGGAGAAAATAGGGAAAGCGATTTGTTACCATCGGAGCATTGATACGTATGTATCACATGCCCTTAAGGCCATATGCAATATGTACTACGTGACATATGAGTGCGAGAGAGACAGATGCATTTTTCGAATCAATGCCATTTAAAACGCGTTGACATTTCGGATAAAACGGAAGCGTCATCGGACGCGGTATTAAATTGTACATCCGCTAATGCTTTCCTTTTTCCCGAAATATCTACGGTCTCTGAATCGCATTCATTACAGATTTTGGTTACCGACTGAGTCGTTTCACATGTCCTTAAAACGATCCGTAACATGCTCGGTCGGTAACAAAAACTTTAATCAATTTTTTTTTCACGATCGCTAACCATTTCCGGTTAAAAGGTGATTCGTGCACGAAGCGGATATCAATTCAGTTCGATGTAAGAATTTGCTTCTCGACGTAAACTGTCGGCATGGTTAGGAAAATTAATTGCAGTTTTTATTACCGTCCGCGGTATTTCGAGTGCTCTTAAAAATTATTCAAGCACGCAATTTTAATACTTTTTGAAGTAGAAAAGCATTCAAATGTAAATTGTAATTCTATGTTTGCTCATCCCTTATTAGAGGTAACAGTGTTAACGGAAATATTCGCTACACGAATATCTTCCTTGACACGTATAAATGTTGTGCGATGATTGTTTGTGCATGTGATTGCGACCGGTCTAAGCGGTATTTATCGTTAATATTATTTTATGAGATGAGAGAGATAATTTTAACGCAGTTTTCATAAAATTTCGCAAATATTCCCACACTCGAAGAGAGAGGGAGATAGACTAGGTCAGACGATGAGATATCCTAATACAATGATGGGCGAGAATGTATTAGAAATAGTATCGAAAAAAAAAATCATACAATTCGTGAGTGTACAAATAAATAATAGCAAATGGCATTAATTCGCCTCAGTTATTCGAATAATAAAACCTTAAAAGGACGGTTATAGTCGTATTTGTAATAGTTGTAACGTTCGACGGGGCCAGCAGCATCGGCGGTAACAATGAAGGTAACAATATTCGGGGGGAAGAAAATCACCCGCTAACGTTCGTTAAATACATTAAAAAGTCGAAATATTTTCATTGATAAATTCGATTTGCAGTCAACGAGTTTCGATCAGCCGTGACCTTCGTCGTTGTATCAAAAATTATTGCGACTTCGAACTGACCGCACACACCCGCGAATAACATAAACAAAAATCCTTTTGAAGAGATGTTTCCATTGATTGTCTGCCGTTGTTTTTTTCGAAGCTATACTGCAACTATACGCTAAATCCAATTCAATAATATATTTTTTCTTCGTTTGCAAGAAATAAAGTTTTGACGACTCGGAGAATATGGCAGAGAATTATTAACGATAATTATACTTGGCATAATATCTCGATCAGTTTTCCATACATCACGATTATTGCTTCGACTATTCGTCGTTATATTTTTTAATGGAGAAACGTTTTTTAGAAAAAGACTTCTGATTACATCCGACCTCATCGAGGTCGACGATCTATCGGCAACTTTGCCGGAAGTGTTCGAATCGAGTTGGACGATCCGTGAACGGTGTGTTCGTGTAACGTGTGGACGCGGAGATGCGCAATATCTTTGTGAAAAATTGAACAATACAAACTGATCAAATCGGCAACTCAAACGTCCTAATGTAAAAAGATTTATTGTGAAAAAAACTGTTATGCCATATAAGCATCCGGTAGAAATTTTATCGAATTTCAATACTCGCAAGTAGAATTGCATTAACACAAAACTTATACCACAGTGCTATGTTCTTTAATAATAAAGTTTCGACGAATCTCAACTCGTGTAGCTCAACTGCTGGTCAATTTTTTTTTCAATTCTGCACTCGCGAGTACTAACTAATGGGGAACAACGTCTCAAATAAAAAAATCAGCACTTTGCTTTGGATTGAACGTAAATTCTGAATTAAAAAAAAAGTTCGACCTGTGTTGCCGATTTCTTTAGTTCGAATTGCGCAATTCTCCGCAATTGGAAGTATGTAACGGAAGATCAACTGTCCATCGTTCGCATTATCACTATAACTGACATTTTCAATAGAAAAAGAATCTAGAGAGCTTTTATCGGAAGCCATATCAATCCCGAGTTACAGTAGAGAAAGGTGGGACGAAACGATTATTTTATTTATTTTTTTTCGTAATAAAGCTAATAATAATTTCGATAGCTCGAAGCCACGAGCTTCGAGACCCCGTTTTTTTTTTATTCAGAAGAAAAAGTGTATCCGATTCGATCGTACCTTGCTTTCGAATTCTACGGTAACGTTTGTGGAAAAACAAAAAATCAACGTACAAAGTTGGAAAGATTAGAAGGTTCGTTAAAAGTTCTTTAGAAAACAAAAAATCCCACCTTTGACTATATAGTCTTGTGCGTTGTTAATAAATCCTCTAGCTTTTAGCTTAAATTTCTCCGCTGTACAACAGCCTCGCTTCCCGATTGCTTTTTTTCATCCTATCTTTGCGTCAATATTCGCGGGTATTGACACTTAAGCCTTTAACGGTCAATGCATTTATCTACAATTTATTTTTAAAAAATCAAACAATAAAAAAAAACAATTAATTCTTATATCCGTCAGTAACCATCTCTAGGTATTTGACGTAAAATGTTTTTTTTTTTTCGCAAAAATTTGATAATAATTAGCAACGAAATGGCTGTTTTTACCCAGTGACCGTTAGAGGCTTAAACACACATAATATAGTATTTCAGTCAAGTGGACTTTGCAAATGCTGTGGAAGTTCTAGTCGTCGTTATTACCATATTTATACTATATTGTCGATATAATAAAATAGCCGAGACAACGATAAGTTATCATCACCCGAGAGAAAATATATGTCGTATTTCTCAGATGTGTTCGTTGTACTGCACTTGCAAAAAGTGTTATTGATCGCGCGTCCCATTCGCACAACGACGCGCACGTTCACCCTGCGCGAGTGCGCGTTTCGTGGGGTTGAATGAAAGGGAGGGCGATTAATAAAAATGATTCAATGGTCAGAAAGCTCCTCGACGAAGCACTCGCTCGACTAAGCGGCGCGTTGAGCGATGAGTTAATCGTCGCTAGCATCTTCGGGTCGAAAATTTTCGCTCGAGCAACGGAGTCTTGATGCAGGTCCTGAAAAAAAAAAACAAATGAGGTCACAAAAAATTATCCGATAAATGACGTGTCGATTATTCACACGATAACAGTGTGTTAGTCGAAACGGTAAAACCTTCAATCTTGCACAGCTTTTTCGTACGTATTTCGTTTTAACGCAAATTAAGTCGGAGGGAAGCGAGAGAAGCGTAGCGTAGTCGGAAGTTTATTTTTTTAGGGAAAGAGCTCTATAATAAGGAATTTCGTGCGCAAGCAAGATGCATTCTCATTATTTGGATTTCTGATTTTGTGTTAGAAATTTTATTGGAAGAGCGATTATTTCATCTTCGATTCATTTTTTTCCATGGGAATATAGCAACGTGTTGCATCAATCAAGTACTTTTGTCTGCAAGGCTCATGTAAAAACTAAGCGTTGAAATTTTTGTTTTAAAAAATATTTAACTGGTACAGAAAATTTTTGTCAATCGTTATTTGAATTTTAAACTCTTCAATGAAACGACATCAGTCCAGTAATATCCGGGGAAATTTATTGTTGAGTAAAAAATGTTCTTTTCTAACAAATTGATTGACAAAGTCATAATTCATAAATCATAAATTTCAATCGAGTCGCAGTATATTTTCTCAATGCCAGTAGCAACTGTTCGTGATATCGGGGAGGAACTGCATCTGTGTTATACATTTTATTCGAAGAGCGATTATTTAGTCTTCGATTCCTTTTTTTCCATGGGAATATAGCAACATTGATTCAATTAAGTATTTTTGGCTACAAGGCAGGCGTAAGAATCAAGCATTGGCATTTTTCTTTAAATGTAATAGCGAGAATATTGTTGGATGAGAAAAAAAGAATTAATTCGTACAGAAGAGTTTTGTCAATGGTTATTTGATTTTTAAACTCTTCAGTGTAATGGAATCTGTACAGTAACATCCGGGGAAATTTATTGTTGCGTATAAAAATTTCTTTTTGAATAAATTTATTGACAAAATCATAACTCGTAAGTCATAAATTTCAACCGAGCTGTAATATGTTTTCTCATTGCCAATAGCAACTGTTCGTGAGATCGGGGAGGAGCACGCATCAGCAAAATCAATGTGCAGAGTCAGGAAAGACTATCGGAACATATCGCATGACTAAAATCACAAGAACGTATTTTTTTATAAGAAATATAAGAGACACGCCCTCACGAATATAGTCAGGCAATATGCATTATGCTTCTCTACTTTCGAAGGTCGAATTTACATGCTTTTTTTGGTATCAGCAGCAACCTGACGTTTCTTCGTCGTAAGCTTACCTATCTTATTCGCTCAGTACCGGTAGTAGGGACCTTTTCGAGAGTAGTCGAAAGAAACAGGCGTTAAATTTAAATGTTTCTGAGAAATGTTTACTTTGCATTTCAAGAGAAACCGACTGATTCGCAATAGAAAACCGTCCGTGCAATTTTTGGCCCCTTCGGAGCTCCAGAAAAGGATACAAAAAAAAATGTGCCCGTGCTGAAAATTGACTTAATATATTAATTTTCGTGTTAAACGGACTGTTTCAAATTTCCTACATCGGTGAAGAACCGAAGACATTGCAATATTGCCAGAAATTTACCGACGGTCAGTTTTAAACAAAAATGTCAATTTCTGCGGATTTTGGAGTTATTATTTCCGAAGTTATTATTTTTTTTCTTTCCATTGTAATTCTGACCTCAGGTCTTTTGGCATATCGGCGGTTTCTCGTGAAACATCAGAGTTCGAAGTGACAACACAAGTATTATAAATACGATTTTCGTCCAGGCGGCCATTCATATTATTGCCGCGTGAATCATTGTGTTTTATAAAGGAAAAAAAAAAAAAAACTGGTAAGATTAAAATTCATAGAGACAAATACTTACAGCTCGATGCTTTGAATCGTGGACGTCGAACACATCGATTCGACTTTGACGTGACAATGCTTGTGGCACTTCATCAAGCAGTCTCTACACTCGTATCCCTGCTTTCCCAATCTTCGGGCTAAAGTCCTTTTGCACACCTCGCAGACCGTACCTCTACAATTGCATTGAAACCATTCCATTATTTTTCATTTTTTTCCGACATGAAACGAGAGTCAAAAAATAAATCGTACCCAGACATGTGTTTCGCAATGAATGTGTGGTCGTTGAATATATGAAGTTTTGTGCCCTTTTTTCGCCACTTGCTCTTCTGTGCGAGAGACAGCGGCACGAGGTAATGTCTGAAACGGAGAAAAAAAATTAAAATAAGTCGTAATGATGTAATCTTTTTTTTTTAGTGAAAAAGACATCAAACACACTTTTTTATTCCATTTTCTAAAGTTTCTAACACCAAGGTGGAAGCCTCGTTGATGTATGTCCTAGTTGATGTACCACTTATTGCCGAAGCCTCGCTCAGACTCGATCTCCTAGAGTGCTCTTCCTTTCCTGGTACAGAGAGCAGTGCTGAAACAAATTTTAACATGGAATTTTTAACACTTCGTGGAAACACTTTAATAGAAAAGCAAATTAATTGAATATCATCCATAAGGCCTGTAAAGTTCAAAGCAAGTCTGCGTAAACAAAATCGCAGCCCTTACCATTACAGAATACAAAATATATTTTTGTATTATATAATGTATAATACTCGGCAAAAAAAAAAATTGTTCAAATAAGAAAATTCAAAGTGTTTTCAATTAAAATACAATATTTTGTCCGTGAATATATCCAATTATAGTTTCATATTAATTGCAATTAAGGAAGCTAACATCTCTACTACGAAAACTCAAAAATTTTCGATGATCAAACTTACCGATTATGTTGTAGGTGTGTCGTTAGTGAGCGATAATGTGTAGGCACAAAATAGGGTTCGTAGATTGTATGAATATTTTTCCATTAAATTCAAGGTTGAATGGCAGCATTATGAGCATTTTTTTTATCGTGAAATTTCTTACACGAGACACGGAATAAATTATTGTTCAACAATTGTTAAATGAATGCTCGACTATATTAATGTGTTAACGTCTCGGCGACCAAGCCGATGATTTCAAGTTCCCGGTAGCAAAGGTTAACCCGTAAATTGCGTAAAACTGCTATTTTACGTAATTCGTGCGAAAAACTTTTTCTGAACTATTACGATACTACCGCGATAAAACTGTTTCTGCGGCGTGTGAAGTTGCAGCACGAGTCGAAAGCGAGTGTTGCAATCACACGAGTTAAGAAAAAGTTTTTCGCACGAGTATCGTACCAAATTTTACTTCCCAAGGTGTGGAAGTGGAGGTTTTTCGCACCGAGTAAAGTAAATGTTTGTATAAACGACTTTGAAAATGTAGCACAAATTTTACTAGGATGAAGCCGTAAAATCGTGATTGATTCAATTATTAAATCCAAACTTACTGGATCCTGGATCTCGAGCTCTGTCCGCCGATATTGATCTCGAGTGTGTTTCCTCGTGATTCGTGTCACCTTCGGGACCGACCGATCGACTTCTCGTTTTTGATCTTCCAAGGCGCCGCTTTATAGTTCCAAAAAAGTCTCGTCGTTTCCTCCTCGTTCTTCCCCGTTCTATTGACAAATATGAAGTCGCATCGAATATGATTCGTCGGTTAAACAAAATCCATCAAGTTATAATCTGTTCGTCTGTTGAATTTTTACCTCTCATACTCTCAGAATTTGAAGAATTGGGAGTGCTCTCCGGACCCGAAGTAGCGCTCGTGTCTCTGTTGCCATGCTGAAAATAAAAGTATTGGAATATACTACGCGATGTCGATAGAAATTAAAAAATAATTAACTGTTTCGAGATGATATAAATATAAATATAAATTTATATAAATAAGAACTCTGCCAATTAACGTAAAAACAAATTTGAGCAATAAATCGAAAATTAAAAAAAAAAATTAAATAGTTACCTCTGGTGAAATTTCCTGCCAGCTCCCCTTGTCGGATAGGGCTACCTGTTGAATTTAGTAAACACACAAACAGCATTCAAGGAATGTTATTCTCGAAACAGGACCAGGGATAACTCGATTTGATACAACTGATACTATAACGAAAATGTTTTAAGAACTACAAAAAAAAAAAAAAAACTTGAGACTGTACTCTCAGTCATGAAATCGTCCAAATTCGTCTCGTCCGCCTTGATCGTGCCAGCCGAATTTTGAGCCCCACCGACTTTGCGATGTAATACATTTTTATGTGAATCCACTTCGTCGTGTGACGACGAGGAGACGTAAGTGTGCGAAGTATCGAAGGGAAATGCCGCATTGCAGGCTCGCCGAGGTATCTGGGACATGGCTGTTGTCGACATTTGATACGGCTCTCATTAAAGGACAATTTTTCTTGCAAACTCGAACTCAATTTCATTCCTCAGCGCAGGTAATTAAAGTGCGACTATTTTTTTTTTTTTTTTTTATAAAAAATAATATATTACCTTAACTATTTGCCGCTCCGATTGCTGAAAAAAACGAAAGCGAAGAACAAACTTTAAAGGGGGCTATGTTATTGGGACGAAACATTCGCAACCAAGCATGTTGAAAGAACAAGAAATGCGTAAAAAAAAAATCATCGACCATAGCTTACCCTCTGTTGGCTGTGCACAATGAGAGTGCCTTTGTTGCCATTCGTCTGTCCAGTTCGATAAGGCGATTCGTCAGTATTGCCGTTCGTTAGAAAATCTGCAAAATAAATAAAGCACCATTTTTTGAATAATTCTCATATTCGAAAGAGTCGTCAGGTAAAAATCACGAAATTTAAATCTCGAATGTTTCTCTTGTAGTGTGTCTCCGATAATAACATTTGTTACGCGGTTTTTTTTTACTGGGCAGAGTCTTGTATCTTCTCGGGTCAGTTCAAACAAGCATTCTCAATTTTAAACTTCTTCGCCACTTTGCGAGGCATCCAAATTCGACGATTGCGAATTATGAATTAATTTTGCTCAATTTCATGACTGACTGCAACGCTTATAAACGCATTTTTAAAGTGCAAAAAAAAAATTGTGCACAATTAGAGTGATGAGCACCGATGAACAAACCCTTGAGAAGTATATTTTTTAACGCAAAATGTTAATGCACTGATGCTAGTAATCTACTTTACAGATGAAGATTTAATATTCGAGATTTAAATTAAGTAGTTTTTACCTCACTAGACTCCCTCGAGCTATGCGCAGGAAAAACGGTAACGAGGTCTCTCTATGGGTTTGCCTACGGTGTACAAAAGTGCTCACAGCCAAGGGAAATTTGTACTCCAATAGGCGAGGCGATTTTCGATATCGCGATTTTTGAAATTTCATAATAAATCGTCAAGCTTTGGGAATGAGATATTTCATGCTGCCAACTAAATCTGCCATCCGAGACAATGCCCGCAGGGATTAATACCAAATACACAATTTAAATACAAAACCGCGAAGTTTCAACTGTGCTAACCGAGAGTTAAAGAACAGTCTCGGACGGCAGATTGTAGATTGGGAAGGCTACATGACGCCCGGCCATATGAAAATCAAAGGTCCAAACACCGCAAATTTGTCATTATCTGTTTCATCTCTTTCGGGTCGATGAATCTCGAATAAAATCTTTTCGCAAATGCTGATTCGCATTAAGAAAAAGCGTCTCTTCAATCCGATACAACGAGGAACGTGCCCTACGTAACTAAAGGTTCACGCAGGGTATAAATACGTTCCAGATAAAAAACAATCGGTAGTTACCGCCGGCAGACTGACTGGTAGAGTCGTACAAGATAAGAGTGCTGTTACCGTTGTTGTAGTTTAGGCTACTATTGCTGAGTAGATTCGTTGGGCTGTATGTACGCGTCGGTGATACCGGCTTTATAGATTCCTTTACTTTGAAAGGTTTCGTGCCGGTCTGCGGTACTTCGGCACCTTCGATGAACAAAAACTGAAAAACAAACCACGATCGATTAATCCTTGTGAAGAAAAGTTAACAATTTTTTTAAAATAGTTCCGTAAATTGAGACGGAAAATAAAATACTTCAACACATTTTTTACGCCTTATCAAAATCACAGTTGCCGAGTGCCGAAATATTGCTTTTACTTAACGCAGCATACTATTTACTCGATACACATTCAATTCGTTTAGATTTTATTAAGAAAAAAAGTTGTTTTAAATGATAAAAGTCGTGCAATCAATCTTCACTGTTCCGCAAGGAAAATATCCACTTTATTCTCGGTCGTGAACCAAATTCTAAAATTGAGTTTTACCTCCACTGTGAGAGTTCCAGTGACCTCGTCCGCTTCGTACGGTCGAGCCTGGAGTGGAATAATCTGTCTCTGGCTCGGGTTGGCAAGAAGTTCCTCCACGCCGACGATACCGAGACCCAAAAATCTTTGGCTCTTGTTAACGTGATCGTAAATTTCCAGAAGCACCTCCGACGTATTGTGACTGATGTCGCTGAAACACGAAGGTCACATTAATTCGTAGACTTTTCTTGTTCAACAATTACACGGAAAGCATACACCGATGATCTTCATCGGATGTCTTACAACAGAAAAGCTTCCTCCCAAACGGGATTACAAGTGTCCTTCTTTATCGAAGTTTGATTCTTCTGCGGTGGCTCGTCCAGCTCGACGACGCAGTAAGGTTCTCTGGAGCCCTCTTTTCCACCCAGGTCTGCGGCCTTTACGACTTTTACGAGCAAACGTCTTTCGCCGGGGGCGTACTGGTGAATCGTCGACGCTGAGGAATGAACCTGGAGACGTTGATGAGGTTGTTGCATTGAATGTGACTACAAGCAAATTGAACGGGAGGGTCACGATGCGACAGGGAAAAATATATATTTCTTTTCTAGAACAAGTCGACTAATACGTTAACATTTTTCGTGAAATATTGAAAATCATGAGCTCCAAATTTAGACCCTTCGAGCGGGACACCATCGATTTTTTAAACTCAAAGAACGTGACTAATTTTTTGCTCGTAACGGCGTTATAATCTTGCGCGAAAATTCTTAGGCCAAAATACAAAAAATTAGGAGAGTTCCATTTTTTCGATATTGTTATTATTTTTTTTTTACATATTATCTACCTTCAAAAAATGGAACTGCTGGTACAATTTTTTTAATCTGGCCCTGGGGATTTTCTCACATTATCAGAGCACCGTTACGAGTTACCAATCGTGGTCAATTTTCGACTCCGTTTCGTATTGCCGAGAAAACAGGTTTTATTTTGTCTGAAATCAATGGATGCCACATTTTAACGCTTATCAAAATAAATATAGTTTATCAAAATATTGAATTAAAAACACAATTTTCGAAATCATCTACCGGGACAATTAATCATTAATTTCTAATCAATCGATTAATTTGGTTATTGAAAAAAGGAAAATGAAAAAATGTGCTTTTTGTTTTTAACGAAATGTTTAAATGTACATTGCTTCATTTTGATCTTCGATTTTTATATATTTGCATCGGTATTGTTTTCGACAATTTGCCTACCATACTGTCGTAATGCAGTGGTAACGAGTGCCCAGGCTGGGGCGGTGGTTCTCGCCATAGTCGTGGACACGTCGGATACTGCGAGAGATTTAGATGAACGTTCGTGCCCCTCAAAGCACCGACGACAATTTCCGTAACAACTTCCTGAAGCTGACTCTCGTCGAGGTCTTTTTTTATCGTTCCCACCGTAGCGAGCGAGATCTTGACCTAGGGCAAAAATTAAATAAAAATAAAATTTCATCAACATTGGAAAAGTGAATTTCCGGTTGAGTTGAACATTTTTTATAAAAACGTCGAAATACCTATAAAAAAAAATAATTAAATTTCATCACTCTTCATTAGAAGAATGAACTTCCGGTTGAATCGGAAATTTAAAAAAATAAAAATGTTGACATACCTCTGGCCAACCGTCGCATTTTAAATCGACCAGCAACTTCTCCGTGATGCAGACGACATTGAGTCTGGCCCGGAAACGATTGACGTTTACACGATAGTGGCTGACCTCAACCTTATCACCTTTCTGGCGAAACGCCTTCAACTGCAGAGCCGGAGTCGCCTCGCAGTCGCAAGTTATTGTCTGGAAATTAATTAAATATCGTTGAAGCTGGTCATGGAATCGATAGCAATTAGACAAAGTGCTGCTATTAATCGATGCGCGATTGATGATTGCAAGTAGGTTGAGAGCGTCTCGTCTGGTACCGGATATCGATTACTCTCCATGACGGCTGAGTATGCAACCCGCAAAGCAGAAAAATAAGGATTGCTAAAAGGTGTTTAAATGATATATTACAAAATCATAATATATAATTTAAATATCTTTTAGCTAAGTCCCTACGATTTTCCCTACAATAACATTATTCGGCGCTTTTCGACCAATAAAAAAATACGACGACTTAAAATTCGATTATAAGTTATTGAAAACAATAACGCATTTAGGCAAATTTAATATATATATATATATATATATTTCTTTTTGTTATTTAGAATTAGCGTGGATGGTGCTCCTTTCTGGTGCAGACCGGCGATATAGATTGATAAATACATGTATGACATATATTTTGGAAAGTTTTATTTTTCACCTGCTAGTTACGAAATATTTTTGTTTCTGTTATTTTTTCATTGATTTCAATGAGAATTTTTCATTTTTTTTTAATTAATTTTTTTTCGGATATTAATATTAAAACAATTGATTACGATCGATACTTACGACATCGTCTTTTGTGTCGCACTCGCAGAAGATGTTGGACAAAACTGGCGGATGTGTTTCCGGCAGGACGCGTACGAACTCCACCCCGACCCCATGCTGAAATAAAATATGTTCAATAATTAGCACGGATCTATGAACTCCACGAATAACATTCCCGTCACAAAATATCACCGCCATCTCGTTCAAGTTCTTTCCTTTTTTTTGCTCAATGGAAACTGATCAATTTTTTATGAAATTTGCGGAGAGTTTTTTTTCTCATAATGTTCCATTATTCACAAAATTAATCAAATTATTCTCTATGAAGTCATAGCAGGTGAATTGCAATGTTTACCTTTTTTACCATTTATAAGAATTCGAGTGCAGTTCGTATTTACTACGAGCTCACCACTCTAACGTGCTTCATTATTATCGCAATATGCGTTAGGTAAATAATAAGAGGACGGCAGAATGACTCACTTCCGAATTCGTTACAGCCGATAACAACTCGTGTTGTTCTGACCATAGTAAAAATTTAAGGTCACTGATAAGACTCTGGTTGCTCAGTCAGCTCGTTCAGTGCAAGTAAGAAGAAAAATATGCATCGAGGCACGAATTCTGGGCTGTGAAATTAAACCATGCTCAGCGTCTGACAGACTTCGACAAGGAGCAATCATGATAATTTAATCGAGGATAGACAAGCGTCAATTGGCACCTTGAACTTCAGTCACTTTTATTAGTTTCGACTTCATTAGTTCGCAAATAACGTCGATTCTCGTTTGTATGGTAGACAAATTATGAAAAAAGAATTCTATAGTAATTTTATTTCTATTTTGGTACTTTTTTATATTTTATTATAGTACATTTTTTATATTTTATAAAATAAAAGATGTAAAATATGTACTATAGCAAGCGTTTAATTTTTTAAGCTACAAAACAAACAAGATTTTTTTTTCCTGAAAAAGATTCATTAAAGATTGCCTTGTTGTCTTTTAGTATTTCAAGGCGCCAATTGGGACTTAAACTTCAGACACTTTTATTAGTTTCATTAGATCGTCTTTATAGACGAACTAAAAATTATATAAAAAAAATGTACTATAATAATTGCTTAAATAATTTATCCACCATACAAACAAGATTCGGCGTAATCGTCGATTCTTGTTTGTATGATGGATAAATTGTTTAAACAATTATTATAGTACATTTTTTATATTTTGGTACTTTTAATATTTTATTCTAGTAAATTTTTATATTTTGTCGTAGTCAAAATGTTAAAAATTTACGACAGTAAACCTTTAATATTTAAGCTATCAGACGAACAAGATTTTTTTTTCCTCAAAACAAAAACGGATCAAAGATTGGATTGGCTTTCAGTATCTGTACGATTGTTGGGCATGTGGCAGCGATTTAACGGCGCCGTTCGAATTGGGCATTGCCTCCAGTCGTGGGAATGTTGTCAAGTATAAACCACGGATATTCCAACACATTGCAATTCAGTCTTCGAATCGAGAATGAGAAATGTATGCTTCTCTCGCGTGATCGCTTATCGATAATTATAGCCGTTTCTCATCCGACTACAATTTAATTCTACAATTATTATTACACATTATTTTATACATTTTATACATTATTTTAATTATTTTATTATTTTATACATTATTATAATTATTTTTATACATTTTATATTTTGTGCTTAACACTTTTTTGTTTAGAGTTCGATTAATTTTTACGTACAAATGGTTTTACTACGCAACATTAATCTTTGAAGATTTTATCATTTTTTTTTCTTCATCTAAGAACTGCTTTGCAGACCCGAAATTCCACGAATTTCGAGCAATTTTATTGTTCTCGGATATTTCGACATTGAAGTTATTAAGATATTTAGCTTCAATTTTGTTTATCGTTCAATTTATCTTTTATTTCGAATTTTTCACCACGAACCACAGATCTGTATAGATTTTATAAACTTCTTCATCTAATAAAATTTTTATTGGAGTCCGATATTTCCATATTGAAGTTATCGGATATTTAGCTTGTAATCTTGACAGCTTTTTCGATAGTTTTTGCTTACATTTTTTTTCCGCGAGATTGGTGGTGTTCTACGAAAGGTAGCAATAGGATTCCGGTCTGATCGGTAAGAGGCGAGAAATGCGGAGGAGCGTGCGGGTCCGCGTGGAACGAGACTTTATTTTTGACAGTATGACGTCAGTTGTGGTACGAAGCAAGGCCGTTGACAGGTTGTGACGAAATATCTCACTCCTCTCTCGTTCGACGACGTAACCGGCGTGACCTCATATTACACCGACTCGCTGTCTCTCTTTGCCTTCCGATGAAAACATCGATCTTACTATGAAACGCTCAAAAAAAAAATAATAAAAAAATTCTCCACACTCGATCGAAACGAGTTAACGAACGATTATTCAACTCTTCGTTCGTTCAATTCAATTGCGTGCCAAAAGTCGCTTTTGCCGAGAAAATTTTTCTATAAATACATCGGCCTCTTTTTCCTTCTATACAGCCATAAAACAATGGCTTGTATAAATCGTTCACACAACATGTTTTTAGCGCCCCTCGGACAGTGGAAAAAAATTGGGATTTTTTTTTTGC
The DNA here is from genome assembly GCA_958510785.1 of Exephanes ischioxanthus. NCBI lineage: Eukaryota > Metazoa > Arthropoda > Insecta > Hymenoptera > Ichneumonidae > Exephanes > Exephanes ischioxanthus. Next base: position 10,609,845 of record OY294018.1, on the reverse strand, counting down.
GCGTTTAATTTAGTCACTGTGGGTGCGTACGAGTTTTCGTCCCGGAAAGTAGGTTGCAGACTCCCTCGACAGTCGAACTCGATGCATCTGGCAAAAAAAAAAAAAAAAAAGACGATGCATTCCGCCCGGTGACGTGAGACGTCAAAGACGAAAGCAGTGCAAATGCGATGTGCAGAGACGATGAAGCTCGCGAACAGCCCGCGCCGCATCGATAATTGAACGATAATTTATGCCTCCGTGGAGCAATGTTCACTGTCGATAATTGCTGAAGAATTTTCACACCACAGATACTTTTCATTGGAATAAAATTCGAGGATACCGGCTAGACGCTGAATTATGTTTTTTAATTCCAGCCAAAAAATGTTCCGTCACAAACTTAAGTGTGAAATCAAATTCGAACTTAAGTATCAAATTAAATTTAAAGATAAGTATAAAATCAAATTTAAACTCAAGTATAAAATCAACAGTGAACTTAAGTTTGAAGTCAAGTTTAAATTTATGTTCGTGCTCACGGCCATAAGCGTCTGTATTTTTGACTTAGAGTCGGAGATGCGCGCACGTGTGTTCGTTGCGTTTGAAATTGATATCGTTGTGTAAAGCCATCCCACAAAGGCAAATGTGCAGCGTTGCATACGAAGCATCTTCGTTCAAGGACGGGTGGAAGAGTTCATTATTCATAATGAGATTTTGATATTGGTCACGGTTCGCAGGACTCTCGTGATAAAATGCTCGATGTCGTGTATGGAGTGAGTATTTATAGCTGAGCCACCTACACGCTATTGTACTCTTTATATCCTCCCAGCAACAATATATATATATATATATATGTGTATACGCAGTATATATAAAAATATATTTTGCGTAATAGGACTGTATAGCTTGACGAAAAATATATTGAAAAATCGTCTGAGCATTTTACGTCCGACAAGTCAATCGCTCGTCTCGACCGAAAACCGTTGTTATTGCCAAAGTCATTTTTCTTTCGGACGACGTTCAACTGACATTGCGCGTACATATTCAATTCTATGATGTAAGTCCGGGCACGTATTATAATCTTAGCTTGTTTGACGCGACGGAATTTTGTCCGCCGCAAGTCATCAATTCATATATCCATTAAAATTTGTTTTTCTTCAAAGTATCGATTCTTCAATAATTGAATTGAGAGAAAATTTAATTGAATTTAATCGCATTTTATTTATTCTTGGTTAAATTAAGCAGCCTGCGGTGAAAAATTTGCTAAAGTGATTCATGAGTGAGATATTTTTTTTAAAGAAAATGAAACTGGGAGCCTCTCAGCGTTTAAAATTTTATCTGCTGTCTGTTTCGTGGTCACTTTTTTTCATTTTTTTTTTTTTTTTTACAAATTCCAAATTTCCCCGATAATTCAATAAATTTTATGATCGAGCGGCTTGCGCCGAAAATATAAATTTCCGAGACTACCATTCATTTTTTCAAAGAAGCCGAAAGCACTGGCCGCCTTATCGTTCATCGGGTTATCTACTAGAAGAAACTAACGAATGACATTACAAGCTAAAGATACTGCGAATAAAAAAAAAGTACGAAACGATAGACCCTTCCGCGGCGAAGCGGTTATTTATACTCCCTCGCAATACACAATCCTCCGTTTGTACGCTTTAACCCCTCAATCTAATCTATCCCACACAGAGATCCCGTAAAAAAAAATAACACAGCACGAAACAAAATTATTTTTATCATTCACTAAAAAAACAAAAAAATAATTTCCCACAAGATTATCGTGATCTGACGCACACAAGGGACAAAACGCTAAATACCTCTTTAAATATAACACAGCAACCGTTGCGCAAAAAAAAAAAATCACCAACAATGATTAGTAATAAAAAGAACCCAATTTTTCAAGCTCGTCATCCGAAAGATTCCCACAGAATTTTATTAATCACAATTTTCCCCAGTGAATTTTCAGCACCGCTCTCTAGCTAATGTATTTACGTCTTGGGGACAACATATCCAAATCTGAGCGACAAACAGGTCAGATAGACTGGGCCAGTCCCGAGAGGCTTCTCAAAATCTCAGAAAAAAAAAAAATCCTTCCTTCTTCACCTACGTAACGAGCGCTCTCCCCCGAACGCTTGTCTTTTCTCCTTACCTCCTCGACCGAGTTGGTGACGAAGTCGTTCAGCGACACGACCCAGGTCGCCAGTAGTTCGTTGAGAATGACGAGATCGGAATGGAGCCAAGCGACGAGCTCGTTAACCCAGCGCACAGCTTCGGCATCGGCTCCGGTCGCCGACGGCAGATGCAAGGATCTCGTGCTCCTTGCCGGACTGATCAGCGGACCGGAAGTTTTTCTCGTAAGTCGTTTGCGTGTCGGTGGGGTCGGCGGCACGTATCCTCCCGGTGAGCTCATCGATGACGACATGAGAATTCCGGCTCCGCTGTTGCCACCCCCGGCGAAGCCACCCCCGGCCCCGCCTCCGCCACCGATGCCCATCGAAGCACTTTTCGCCATCATCACCCTTATGGGTTTTTCGTTGGCCAACAATTTACTGGCCACACTACCGGCACCAACGACACTCTCACCGACGTGAAATCCGTGATCCTTCGTCGCCGCTGCGCTGCTCGCGCTCGTCGTCGTCGTCGTTCCACCACCGGTCGTTTCTCGTGCTCCGGCATCGTTGAATACGAAACGATTGTAAACAAATTTACCGACGCAGAGTACAACGAGACCGAACAGCATCCAGCCGAATATCAGCATCGATAGTGTATCCATCGTCGTGTCACCAGTCGAATCGAAACTGCATATCAGATCGTCCACCCGCTCGGCCAAGTCGGCCATATTGCCCCATCGTTCTGCCAACCAAGTCCAATTGGATTCCCAAAACATTCTTTTCTATTTCCACCGCCCGAGCCGTCTCCCACTTCTGCTCCCTGTACTATTAATACACTTCGAATACACCCTGGCGGTCTCCTGTACCGGCCGTCGACGATAACGGCGGCAACGCGAAAGACCCCGGACCTTCCGGTCTTCTTCGATGGATGGAAGCGTTGTTGTGTCTTCGTTTCCTTTTTTCGTTTTTTTTTGTTTTTTTTTTTCGCGAGCAAGTCTCGTTCGATTTTTAACGAAGAGCACGGTGCTTCGATATATTTCCTCTGCTGAGACGGCGGGGATATTTATGCGACGGCGAGGAAGCTCATCAACTCGCGCGTTCGCAAAACGAGCGTTGAGGTGGCGACGACATCCTCGGGCTATCTGAAATCCAAATTAGAGAAAAAACTGCGGGTTATTTTAAAAGTTGATCGAAATGGAGTGGAACGAACTTGTGTTGTTTTTTGGGCTCGTTAGGTTTTTGTTTTTGTTTTTGTTTTTTTTTTTCGATTGGTGATTTCTGCGTCGTTTATGTTGGTGTCATAGCAGTTGGGTGGTTTGTCGTTCCGGTGGTAATTTTATCTGCCAAGACGTTCGCTTCGGTGTTCCGTTAACGATCAAACAATTGTTCCTTCTCGTTCGAAATTTGTTGCGGATTATGGAGATAACTTGCACACAAAATTTTGAAACAAATGCGCGAATGAAACATTTTTTTTAAGTTCTTCGTCATGGAGTTTTTGATAGAAAAATGGTTAAAAACGCGAAAACGTGAATTGACATTTTTTTGAGCCTCGAGCAAATGCTTGGATGCATAGATTGATTCACATGCGCGGCGATACAATTTTTCGTTAAAGAAAAAAAAAATTTATTCAGAAAAACGGTTTTTTTATTTAATTGTTTTTACTTCAATTTGTTTCAAAAATTGAAATGTAAGCTTGAAAAAAAAACACGAACTTACAATTTTGTGACCACTGACCGCAAAGAAGATGTATTGAAAAATTGTTCATACCCGTCGAAAAGTCGATACAAACAATTTTTTTTTTTTCGAATGCTTTGAACACTGATCGAAGACTAACTCCAAAATTTTACGCAAAAAAACGTGTACTTTATCCGCGTAATGAATTAAAAAAATTGCAAACATTTTCGTTTCGATAAAAAAAAACGATGTGTGTTTCCGTGTTACACTATACGTGTAAAGCTTTAAAGGTCTCACGTCTGCCCCAGTCCCGCTAAGCCGCTCCTCATGGAAATTCGTAACTTTTTTTTTTCTTTCACATCAGCATAACGATTACGTGTCGCAGATAATGTCACTGGCACATGGCATTAGGAATTCCGTATAGAAACGCAGCGTACCAGATCCGGCGCGCCAAATCCGTGACTCTCGCTCACCGACACGTGCGTCGAGCGTCGTTCCTCAAGGTTTTGACGTCCGGCGTTATTGTTGCCTGCGAACACGAATCATAAAAAAAAATATTATCACTCGGTAAAAATAAAAAATAATATAATTTTTTAATACATTTTCTCTTCGACCTCGAGTCACTGTGACGGTTCGACGATCCTCGTAAGCCGACGACTCGTCCGACAATGTCTTCTCACACACAAGAAAGAGATTAGCAAAAGTGTTCCGAAAGTGACGCGATTAGTCGTATGAGTTTGCAAGTTTATTCCGCATGGCACAATTTTAAAGAATTCAACGAAAACTGTCCTATACACTTTTCATGAAGACAACGAATCACCAATATCAATTACGTCACCGGATTTATCTGGTAATGGTGTTATTTTTATTTCGTTTATTTATAAATCATACAAAATTACGATATAAATAAATTCTAAAAATAGTGTTTGTGTCGTTTATTTATAAACGAAATAATGATAATGCAATGTTGAATTTTCCACATCACACAGTTATCTCGTTAGGGACAAGTTAAATCAGAATCTGTTGATAAATTTTTCACCAAAGACGAGACTGATATTTTCTTTAATTATACAAACAACAAATCCATAGATTTAAAATAAAAAATCAAATTCTCATGAGTTTTAAAGTTTAAGGTGTGCCGTTTTTACAGTGGCTAATGGCTACTAATTACTCATTAAAAGGCTAATAATTACTCATTAATTTTCGAACGAGTGACCTTAGATCATTTTTTTTCTCATAATCTTTATAAATTATCCATGAAAATTATTGTAATTCCGAGCGCAATCATGTCCATTTCGTGCAACTCTAAAGTTCCAAGATAAACATGTTTTCCGGTTGTAAAAAAAATAATAAAAAAAATATATATCTTTAGGCACAAAAATCAAGTCGAATTGAAAGCATCGAAGTTGAAGCCTCGAAGGTCTCTAAAGTGAGGTTTCGAGTCGCATGCTCCAAATGCTTGCTCCAATAATATTTAGTTAGCCAATTTTTTTTACACCTCCACGAATTAGTTAAAAACGAATCGTACTAATAACAAAAAAAATTATTATTAGTCCAAAAAAAAGAGAAGCTCCAAAAACTCACAACTTTTGTTGACCGAATTTTCTTCGTGCCTCGATGAATGAAGGCCGCAGGACGCATAAACAATACGACAGTGGGTCCCTCTCCTATCTCAGATCCGTCAGGCTTGAATAAATTATCGTGACCCGATATGATTCTTACGAGTTAGCCTGCGTAACTCGTCGCCGCCGACGCACAAAACACCTCTCAATTCTGGAACGTTAAATTATCACGCAATTAATACGCCAGCTGCGTTCTGAAACGAGCCAAATTAGGAGACCTCGGAAAACTTCACCTTCTTTTTTTTAATTTATAGTCCGCAGAGCAGAGTGGAAAAATATCTGCAACAAATGCGGATTGGTTTATGGAGTATAAATTTAATATGGCAATTTTGGAAAATTCCTGATTAACCCTCACGTTGTTTTAACGTGAGGGGTGAAAGTAAAAAAAAAAATTGGAAATTAGGATTCAGAACGTCCATGTGCCGCAGTCCGCGGGACTCTGAGGTTTCGATTAAAGCACCGAGCATAATGCCGCCACGCCGGCGACGTGTAGTCCGAGTCCCCCTTCTACACACCCCCGTCACTCCTTTCACGCAGTGTTCCCCACTCTCGTTCTCTCTCTCACCGTGGATATCCTCTTTGAGCGGTACCGCTGCGCGAGATCTCGTAGAAGTCCGCATGCCCGAGCGGGCGCCCCGTCGTCGACTCTTATCGATCCGATGCGCACCCGCTACTTCACTCTCGTTTCGCCTAGCGGCTCGTTAACCGGGAACGAGAAACGCTGGAAATAGTTGGAAGAAAACAAACAAACCGATCTTACCCTTGTCTTTCGTACATTAAATTTTTTTCATTTTTTTTTCATAAAATGAATATTACTGTAGCTTATTTTGAGTTTAGTCGAGCCTTTTTTTGTTGTCTGAAGCGTTATTGGATTGTTATTAAAGTTATGCCGATCTTACCGTAGGCTTGCATAAGTTTTTTTTTTTTTATAATATGACGATTACTGCAGCTTATTTTAATTTTAATCGAGCCTTTTTTGTTGCCTGAAACGTTATTGGATCGTTATTAAAGTTATGCCGATCTTACCGTTGGCTTGCATAGGTTTTTTTTTTTTTTTTTTTTTAAATAATATGACGATTACTGCAGCTTATTTTTATTTTAATCGAGCCTTTTTTGTTGCCTGAAACGTTATTGGATCGTTATTAAAGTCATACCGATCTTACCGTTGTCTTGCATAAGCTTTAGTTTTCATAATATGAGGATTAGTGTTGTTTATTTTCATTTTAATCGAGCCTTTTCTTGTTATCTGAAACGTTATTGGATTGTCCTTAAAGTTATGCCGATCTTACCGTTGTCTTGCAAGTTTTTTTTATATATATATAATATGACGATTACTGTAGCTTGTTTTTATTTTAATCGACATGTTTTTGTCTGAAACGTTATTGGATTGCTATTAATGTTATACCGTTCCTGAGCGTAACAAACAAACAAAATTGTCTTTTAATATCGAAAGTGATTTTTCAGTAGAGAAATTTCATTTTTTGTTACCGCTAACACATTATTTATGAAAATTTTAATTAGGTTTTTGGAAGTTTCAAATAAAATTTTGTTTTGGCTTTAGACCGCCGATAGGATCGGTTGGATATTCTACAATTAATAAAGATCCTGGAGACCCGACCTCCAACGAGAATGACCAGCACTTCGAATTTTTCAACATCTTTTTTTTATTAAAAAAAATTCAAATCATATTGACTATTTTGTGAATCGGAAAAGTTGCAAAAATGAGGAAAAAAATTTGACCGCATTACTAAAGTTGTAAAGCGCCCAAAATTATCCGTCGGGCTAAGTTATGCGAAATATTCGACTTGTCTTTACTTATAACTCCAGTCGACTGCAGAATATGAAGCCTGCTTACCTCATTGCTTATCCGTGTAATCGCTATAGTTTTTTTTCTCTCTTTTTTTTCATTCGCAAAGGTTGCTAAGGATCTATTTATAGAAGTGATTCGCTGGAGCCGGCACTGCCGTGACACAAGTCCAGAAGTCACGCGGCACCTTATATTCTAGAGGGGAATGAATTTATCAATCAGAACACACAGCCGAGGTGGAGAAGCTTCGATACGCTCGAGAACATTTTTTCAAGCGCAAAAAAAAATCGATGGGAGAAAATTAAAAGGATTTTCGATAAAAATGATTGATTAAATATTCCATAGAAATATCCTGTAGAGGGGAATGCATTTATCAATCAGAACATAGAGCCGAGGTTGGAAGCTTCAGTACGCTCATTTTTTTAAGACATTTTTTTTTTTTTTTAAGCGCAAAAAAAATAAATAAAAATTATTTTCGATAAAAATCAATAATAAAATATTCCATAGAAATGTGTACAGATACACATGATACTTTTTTATTTTTTTGTCATTCATTTACATACAAATATTTTCAAGATACGTTTATGAAATGAACTAGTCGTATTATCCCGCAACGTCCTTGTCGTTCTTTTTTTTCTTCTTCTTTATCATCTATTTCGTTTATATTCATAATTTAAAACGTATCGATACAAAGTACTTTTACATTACTTATCGTCTAGGTTTTTTTTGTTTTTTTTTTTGTTATTTATTTATTTTTATGTTTTTTTTTTTCAAATACTATGTGGCGTTGTCAAATCACTTCCCCAATCTCAATCATATTTATAGGTATGTACGTGTTTTACTGACTTATTTACCAGTTCATTTTTTTTTTTTCATCTTCTTTCTCTTTAGTTACAAAAAAACGATCCCTTATTATAATCCAACACGAATCAACAATATTACTCGGTAAATTGTTCTTCCTTCATCGCTTTAACGTATTTATTGCGGGCGGAAATATATGGAACATGAAAAATCAGGCCTCGGGTGTTATGAATACTAAAGAAAAAAAAAATACCAACGATCGACAACCCAAATGGCTCGTGGTCATGATATTTTTTTCAACACACTCTCTTACACACACACACGTGCATGCACTCGTTTCTTTTCTCTTAAATGAAATAAAACAATTGACGTGACATTCAGCGGTGAGGAAAAAAAATTATACGAACCCAAAATCTACCTTGCGTAATACTATGAGAGATTCTAATTGATATTTTTTTGTTTTGTTTTAGTTTGTTTAAATCGATTCACAGAATTATATTAGCTGTAATAGTTTAGGTGTTGGAATCGCTTTTCGTTTTTTGTTCTTTCTTTCTCGCTGACAACAATGCAGTCGCAGATGTTACTTCGAAAAAGTTTCAATACAGATCCTTCGTTGAGACGGGCGCCTACGAGTCATCGTTTGCTGATTTTACTTCTTTTAAATAAACCAAAAAAAAAAATTTGTTTTTTATTTTAAAAAATTAACTGCGTGAAGTTTGAACTGCGAAACTCATAAGTGTTAAATCATGCTACGAATTCGATCACAGCCTTTATCGGCGACCCCGTGTCCAATGCCTGATATTTTAAGAATCATGAGCAGCCACAGCAGATAGAATCGAGTTTTTAACTTCTCGCCATTGGGATATCGCATATCACTAAAGCCGATGAGTTTCGTTGAATCAATGAGTACAAAAATACAAAATTACCCTACGACGTACACACGAAATTTTACAATCAACGCTAACTGGTTTAAAATCCGGTGAATTCAATTTCTTTTTTCTTATAGCAATACAAAGCACACGAGAAACAAATTTTCACTCTCGTCAATTGTGCCAAATAACTTTGAATTAATGGAGTCCCGAAATATCGAGAAAAACAAAAACTGAAAAAAATTTGAGACTTGTGTGTGAAAATTCGCGTAAAATATACAAAGTCCTCGTGCATAATTTTTTTACCATATTTTTTTAAGCTCCCACTCTTGTATCAAATGTAATGTGCCCTGGTTGTGCGGCAAAATTTCAAATATTCGTACATTAAGAGAGCGAACTGGTTGTATTTTAATAACCGGTATTCGATCGGCTCGTATCACCCGTCTCTGCATATAATCTATACATTTAAAAAACCGTAGCCTGACCATTTGATCGTTCAATCGACGACAATCTCATTTTTTTTTCTCTTCGAGGATTATAAAATATTTCATAATATTTGTTTGTTTCTTTAAACATTGCTTTCGCAACCGTCAACACGAGTCCATTCGAGGTTTCTTCCATCGACAAGATCGAAATTATTATTATTATTATTTTCATCTTTTGTCGAACTTTGCAGATCGAAGAAAAGACCCGTGTTGCCGGTTGAGAAATTGGATAATTCATTGTTACAGTACAAGATATTATAATGGCCTCGGTTACTATATATCTCCAGCATTATTACACACTTAAGTGTCATGCGATGTGACGGCGGGTTTATGCATCGTGTCAACTTTATGCTATACACGCGTCGAGTAGTTCTCCCTTAATCAATTTAATTTTAACGAACACACCCAGCGATCGTTCTAAGTTTCTAGTTTTATTTTGTTTTATTTTAAAAAATTTGTTTGTTTGTCTGTTTTCTGATTAAATTATAAGTGACAAAGTTTAAATGCGTTCTTAGAGTAAAATCTTTCACATGGTCCGGCATTGATTCGCTTGCGAATCGACGATTTATTTGCTAATCTCTTGCAAATTAATACGTAAGGAAAGGCCCGCGAGCCGAAATAAAGAGATCATCGAAGCTTCACGTATTGACATTAAATTTGATTCGATTCTCGGATAACTCGGCGGTTTCGGTAGTTTCTTATCGAAATCTCAATATTTTGTTACTGGATCGTTTTTTTTTTTTTAAATCTCATTTGTAATGTTAAAAGAGGAATTCGTGCCAAATAAAAATTGTGCACGTGTGAAAAAAATGAGTTAATACTGAAGTGTTCTCAATTACTCCAAAAAGTATGAAAAAGCTAAAATCAATGCGGAACAAAAAAACTAGCAGAATGTATTTCGTTCGAGAAAATATAACTCGTATCACGTTCATGATTGATTTATATCGAGTGAATTCTAAAAAATACCTAAATACATATGTTGAGAAAAATCTAAATGAATCAGCAGTCAATTTAGCAGTAAATATGTCTACAGCGATAAAAATACATTAAAAGAGGAGATAAAAGGCTTTTCACGGACCTTCAAAAATGATTATGACAATTTGCGCCTTCTTCGTATCGTTTTATAAATGCGAAAAATGCTTCGTACGAAATGAATGTCTTGTGCATTGTAGAAAAATGAAAAATAAATATATTATACTGGAAGATATAAGAATTATATTTACAAAAGGGGCGTATAAAATACATTTAAAAAACGAGGGGTTCCGAGTTCAAGTGTGCGAACACTCGCCTGTATGACACTGAACTTAAACTGCGTTCTGTCCTGTTTTCTTTTTTTTTGCTCTTCGCGAATTACGATAGATTGTTTTTGTTTTAATTTTTTTATACGCAGTCTTTTTTTTGCATACAGGAGAAATTCTAATTCGTGAGCTCTTTTGATATCAGAACGAAAGTGTGTGTATATATGTATAATATATACATACAAATATACCATCCTGATAAAGCTCCTAGGTCGATAGCAATAGATTGAAGAAGAGTATTTGTTTATCTTCTTTAAAAGCCCTGACCTGCTGGGTAAACTTTGTCGTTTCGCATCTAAATCCATTTAGTATGATAGCCGTATCACGACGATTTTAGCCGTGGAGATAAAAATATTTATCTGCCGAAGTGGGCAACTATTATTCGGTGATAGTTAACATTTTTATTTTATTTTCAAATAATTTAAATTGAGTATTTAAATTATGTGAATGATTTGAGAGTTCCGAAACCTAATTTTTGCACTTAATTAGCGCTTAATTAGTTTCTCACTTCAGACACCATCGAACAAAAATTCGACAAGTTGTTAAATCAAAGAACACTAGTTTCTCTGTTTATTACGGATTCGTATCAATGGTATATGTTTTAAATCGAAAATCATTTTTCTTTGTCTCAAATCATTAATAATATGATTCTCTTGTCAAAGGCAACAATTTCACCTTTGTAGGATTTTCACATCACCTTGCATCGCACGTATTCATGCAGTTTTGCTTGTTTTCGAAAAAACGATTGATACGAAACGAAGCACTTTTTTTATTCTGTCTAAAATCATTAATAATATGACTCTCTTGTCGAAGGTAACAGTTTCACCTTTGAAGGCTTTTAAATCGCACGTAAAAAGATATATACATGCAGTTTTGGGTTGTTTTCGAGAAAAAAAACGATTGATACGAAACGTCAAAGATTACGAAGATCACTTATGCGGCGCATTGAGTCATGTTAAAGTTTACGATCAGCCTTTGAAAATCTTGTACGTCGGCAACGACACCGATGAATGGAGTTTTTCTTTTTTACTTACGGATTACAATAAGTTTTATTTCCACTAACTCCTGATTGTATAATCAATGGTATTTTCCTCATTATTGTTTTCTGTGCGATTTAAATAGCGCGCTTCGATCGACAGAACGATGACTTTTTTTTTTTAATTCTAACTACGGGATTCTTGAAGCAAATAATTATCTTTTTTTTGGTTTAATTATTGTTTTTTTTTCGTTAATATAGATCGCGAGACGAACGTGTAGACAGCGAATGAAACTATGAACTCTAATTCTATAACAATCGAGTCGACTGAAATTAGTTGCGCATCGTTTAGCACGCTTTTATTGAACGGTATTTTAGTTTTAACTCGGCGAGTGGTCATTAATCGTCGCATATCGGCGTTGTCCGCTCGTCTGTACCTTCTATTTTATTATCGTTCTCTTCGCGATTTCACAAATGAGAATTATAAGTAGCGTACGTATACTACGTACATTTTTTCAAGTTTTCGAGTGTATAAAAAATCACAATTTTTTAAATTTATTTTTCTTTAGAAGCTAAAATGTTATTTAGAGATCATCGCTTATCGAGTAAGTCTGGTTTAAGCCCTCCGTTCAAAGACTGATCAAAAAGATATTTTTTTCAGTTCGCCACGTTTTTATTATTAAAAAAAAAAGTTTGAAAAATCCGACAGATTTGATTCATTCGACTTTACAATTCCGTGATGTGGAAAAAACAAATCTCCGAATACCCTTGACCAACATCGTGATAACTCAATCATAATTTTGTTTTGTCACTCGAAACTGGATAAAAAATAGCGCAACAGGACGCCGAGGATGATCGACCGAATAGTCGTAGATATTATTTAAATGCAAAAATGCCCAGAATTAGTTATCAGTACAAGAGCTTGGGCGTCAACTCGTTATTCATTGGAATGATTGCGATATGTGAAAGTTGTAAACGCGTCCGATATTTTTGGTTGTTTTTGTTTTTACTTTCAACTGTTCGAGTTGCCACGGTGTCGGAAAAGTCTAACGCGACATGGAGTAGAAAATTTTTCCACAAACTCAAAATCATTTTTTAAATTTAATCGAAGGAACGAACTCTTCCCAAAATTCTCGCACGACAGACCGACGACCGATTCAGGAGCGTAGGATCAATTGAGTTGAAATAAAGACAAACGATTCTTCTCCAATCTCCTATAATACTTCGAAGATATTTTTTTTAAATAAGATATTTGGCTCGCTCTTAGATTTTTGTTCATAAAAATTTGTCCGTTTGACTTAGATAAATTAATTAAATATTAAATGCACCATCGATGCTTTGTGCGTTCGGAGTTTGTGAGAAATGAAGGACTTCCGCGATGTTACAAAATTGTGCGCCGACGTATGAAAAACGAAGAAAAAAAAAACAAAAAAAACACCCTGAATGTTGATGAAGTGTGCTCTCAATTGATCCTAAGCGGTGGCTCGAAGGTTAACGGATAATAATAATAATTATAATATGCAGTAGGCAACGGAGGGGTTAAGCTTACTTAAAATACTAAACTAGACTGACGGACTTACACACAAATGCCTGATATACACGAATATTTTTTTTTTACTACAATTGTATTCGCAAATATGTAATAAAAACCTGTATGTGGCTGTCGATGATGCTGCGGTTGAGCTATCTAGTCAAATCTCTCTTTTCGCTGATCTTTTTTTTTTAATCCTCTTTCATCACTTATCAGTGTAGTTTTATCCTCGTTTTC